>CM048744.1:363596033-364826658 GCA_026315105.1 Locusta migratoria
GAATGTCAAATGAGCGCATGTTAAGTTCTGAAAAAATTATATTTCAAGGAAAACTGGTTTACTTGTGAAAGAAATTATTTTGACTTATGTGCATTATGGGATTTGTTATGAATAATTTTGAAAATTTGCGCTATGTCTCCCGGATTTACCCTACTTCTATTCTTCTCCGAATTTTTTTTTTTTTTTTTTTTTTTTTTTTTTTTTTTTTTTTTTAATGTTTGTTAAGCTTATGGGACTTAACTACGGGGTCATCAGTCCCTAAACTTACAAACTACTTATGAACTACTTACGAACTAGGACGGCACAAATATCCATGCCCGAGGGGGGATTCGAACCCCCGACCGTAGAGGTCGTGCTGACCGTGACTGGAGGGCCTCAGTCACCTCGGCCACCGCGGCCGGCTCTCCGAATTTAGAACGTCTTGTACGAATTTATACTGGCGAACGCTTTTCTTAGATAGGCAAATCCTATGAACGTGTCTTGATTTTCTTTACTTTTTCTGTCATTATCAAACGCAATCTCGAAACTGCTACTCGTCGCCTTTAATTTTTCGAAATCAAAACTAATCGATACGTAACATATCCTAAATTTTCTTTTCCACCCTTTTGCATATTATTCTCGCCAGTAGACATGAGTTGTTTCATTAATTGTCTGATTATTCTCACACTTATCTGACCTTGCTTTCTTCTGAAATGTCTGATGTTATATCACCAGTCTCATAGCTTCTACACACCAACTATAATAGTCATTTGGTTGCCACTTCCACCATTGATATTAGAAATTCGGATGGAATGTTATCTATGTCTTCTGCTTTATTTGATTTAAAGTCTTCCTGAGCTCTTTAAATTCTGACGCTAATAATAGATTCCTTAGATCTTTCGTTTAAACCAGAATTTATTATTTTAACACGTCAATTCTTTCTCCTCATAGATGCTTTCAATGCACACTCTCTACATATCCACTCTCTCCTCTGCGTTTATCAGTGGAAGTCTCTTTTTATTCTTAATGTTAGCAGTCTTGCTTTGACTTCCTTGTAGTCAGTCCTTCCGATGATCATTTCCTTTTTTAGTTTTCTTCACATTTTTCTTGTAGCCATTTCGAACGTCCTATTCATTTCAACCATAAGGATTGTATTATTGCTGTATTCTTGTCTTATATTTTTCTTTCGTTGATCAACTAATGTATTTCTGCTGCTTCCCAATGTTTCTTCACAATTACCTTCCTAGTATCTCAGTACGTCTCTCAAACACGTATGGGTGACATTTTCAAAGATGTGCACTCCTCTTCAACAGAACTGCCTATTCGCGTATTCCCTATTAAAACATCCCCATCTTAGCGAACTTTAGATGCTTCCTCATTACATCTTTCCACTCTGATACCTCCTGACAACTTTATTAAGCTCCAGTCTACCCTTCATCATTATTGAATTATAATTTGAGTCTGTGTGCCTTACAATATTTATTTTGTTTCATAATCTCCATCTGACCATGATGTATTCCAACTGGTATCTTTCCGTGTGTCGAGATCTTTTCCAAGTATACTTTCTCTGCTTGTGGTTCTTGTACGGGGTACTGCTTACTGCCAAGCCCATATTCTCCTGTAAACCTAGGCTTAGCTTAATACTAGAAAAGGAGGAGGGGTTCTTTCGCATGACAAATTTAAAGATTCAGCATGCAAGAGAACTCAGAAAATAGTAATCAGCGTTCAGTGCCCAGTGTAGGTAGCAAAACTATTCCTTTTCGCCGGCCGCGGTGGCCGAGGTGACTGAGGCGCTCCAGTCACGGTCAGCACGGCCACTACGGTCGGGGGTTCGAATCCCCCCTCGGGCATGGATATTTGTGCCGTCCTAGTTCATAAGTGTTTCATAAGTAGTTTGTAAGTTTAGGGACTAATGACCCCGTAGTTAAGTCCCATAAGCTTAACAAACATTTGAACATTTTTATTCCTTTTCTTTGTTTAATCATGTAAGTACCTGTTAGCTTAACGGAAACAAGTACGTATCATGAAGTCGGCATCTCTACCTTTTTGTTATGAAAAAGCTAAGTGCCTGTAGCTCTTTGTAACACAGACATACATTTAGACACAGCGATCATTTGTTTCATTTTCTGCTACTGCCGCTTAGTAGTATTTAAATGCACTTCAGCCATGTAAACACGCAGGAACTCTTTACTTCATAACTCAGATAAATTCCCATGTCAGATAAGAATACAGCGAGTTGAATTTCAAGTGGTTTTTAAAACACGCAGCGGGGAAATGGTCAGCGAGAGAATTATTAATACGAATTCCGTAGTACCAGTTGTTTCTTCTTGTATCGGTATCATTAGGTTCAACAAGAGCAACATGTGAATGCAACATAAAATGTTGGAGTATGCACCGGGATTTATTTCACGGTGGAATAATTTACTGCACTGTCTACAGCAGATGTTCGAGACATGTGCGACTCGTTAAACTCGCGACTCGATAGCTGCGGAGGTCATCATTCATTACTGGTTTGTCGGGGTGTTACTCGTCCTGTCGCCGTCGCTCTGGGTCCTTACAATGTTGTTTCCTCAGGCTTTAGTCTAGTAATTTTGTATTATAACCAAGCGCATAACTGATTTATAGCAAGTACTTATCAGCTCATTAGCTCTTCGTAAGTTTCCCCGCCACTACTTTATCTTTAATGTACGATAATCATGGTCAAGGTTTACGTTAGAAGCTACAAAAGTTTCTCAATGTGATGACCATATACATCTTCGAAAGTTTGTACGGATGCCATTTCGCAATTGTTCGAATCACTTTTCTAACGGTAGGTATTGGAGACAGCTCGTGCATTGCTTGAAGATCATACACTGCGCCCAATAATCTCAATAATGGGAACAGTAACTTCAACAATTTGGGGAGAAATTGGCCGTCGGCTTCTCCCACGAACAGTCTAATATCGCTAGTTTATTCGAAGTTCTTCAATCGCGGTACGCAGAGAGGACCTCCCCGAATACCGTTAATGTATCGATATTCGCTAAAAGCAGCAGGACTACTAGATAAAACCGCTTTGCGACTCCTTCTCACCTTGTTCATCACAATCTGACTGCCTGTAGATGTAATGCACACGACGGTTTGTGTTTCGACCCTATGTCGTTGAATCAGTACAGGCACCTAACGGTAAGTCATGACACTAACAACACAAATACTAAAGCGCACAGTCTGGTCATTGATCTTATGAATTTAGATACCATTATGGTTAATTGTTTTGCCTCTATACTAGCTGCAGTAATGGACTTTATAAACTTTCATACATGTGCTGCTTCAGGTAGCCAGATCTACTTTGCCCCACGTTTTTGAAAGATGATAGCATGATATAAAATATTCTTTTTTTTGGCGAATCATGAGCAGAATACCACCAAAAATCATACGACCTATAAAAAATTTCATTGTCAACACTTACAGAGTAAGAACGATCACGAAATAACTTGTTGATACAAAATATACTGTCGGAAATTAAAAATACACACCAGACCCATTGTTGAAAGAGCGCATATGGAGTACATGAAATGATCCCATTTCCAGATCAGTTCAAGCGGAACTGAGGTACAGATGTTGATCCATGCTTAAACACCCATAGCCGCGCGGGAATAGCCGAGTGGTCTGGAGCGCCACGTTACGGATCACTTGGCCTCCCGCGTCGAAGGTTCGAATCCTCCCTCGGGCATGGATGTGTGTGTTCTCCTTATGTTACTTTAACTTAGTTTAAATAGTTTGTAAGTCTAGAGACTTAAGACCAAAGTAGTTTGGTCCCACTTGAACATTTGAAAACACCCATATTAGTACGTAGTGTAATCTCCACCCGGGGGGGGGGGGGCAATTAGTGCTAATTCTGGCATCCATTCTATCATACAGATGATGAATTTTTCTCGGGTTACATTGTTTCACACCGTCTCGACCTGTTCACGTAGATCTGCAAGAGTTGTGGGTTTAGGAGTCGCGTGTGGCAGTTGTCGTCCCGTCGTGTCTCAAACGTGCTCGATTGAAAACAAGTCCGTAGATCATACTGGCCAGTGAACTTTCTCCACGTCTGGACGTCAACATACACACACTGTTGATGCAAAAAGTATCTTTACAGTTTTCAACAAAATGTGATGTATTCTTGATGAAAGGTTGTCGGGACTTACAACTGGGTGGCAATGTCCTCAGACCACGACGTTTCGGGTAACATACTCTTCATCTTCTCGCCAAGTGCTGAGATTTTGTAGTTGCGAATTATTTTACCTGAGTGCGCCCCCACCTCCCAACCGCTACCACCACCTAGAAACGTAAGAACCCGAGCAAACGGCTTATCAGTCTCGTGCACAATATTTGTTCTTCTCTGTTAGGTGTTGTCTGACAAAGGAAGAACTCCTCTAGTAACACCATCTTTGGCAAGCTCCTTGAATCTGCAAACGCACGATCTGGTTGGTTAGTATCACTGCAAATTAAATCGAAAACGGCGCAACGTATCGAAGTTTTGGTTAATAATTATTTTTCAGCAGAGCCTACCCTGCAACACCTTTACAAATTAGACTGTTTCTAACTACCATGCATCTTACTTTCATGATAATATGCTTTGCTCGTAGATAAGTCATCCTATTATAGTTGTTTGTTTCTATTTTGGTTGTTATTTATGTAGCTTATAATGCTATTAAAAGACGTTCACACTTGGAGTACAGAAGTCTAAACAATGAATCAAAAATGTATATTACGTATACTGTAAACATTATAAAGAGGTAACTATCACGAAAGGTGCAAATATATTCACTGAAATGGTCAGTTTTCCGTGTGAGATTTATTTATTTATTTATATTTTTTAATGAATGTCATAGCTATTAGCGGATAAGGAAACCGGTTGAAGTGTCTGAAATAAATGGGAAAACTGCTTTAAAAGTATTGACATTCTTCTAACTCATCGCTATTGGTTCAGCATATTTAATTTGAATTCAGTACATAAATTCAGTTCATCAGTAATTTGTAATGCATCGAAGGCTGCAATCAGTCAGCTTAATCACTGACCTGATCAGCAAACTCTTCCCAGAAGGTAAGTGGTATGGATGAATACTTCGTGAAAGATATAAAGGAGAAATGTAGGTAATTTGTGTAGACATCGGTGATAATATATCAACTATTAGAAGGTGAAACTTTACAGTCATCAGCCAGTCACATCTTCGCAAGCTATTTTACTGGATTTAGGCTTTCCGCGTCTGTAATGACGATATGTGAGTTGACATTTGAAGAGTACGTTATTGCTAACGGAAGACTAGAAATCACTGATCCATATTGCCATACGTAAAAGGTACAATTAATAGCACAGAAAAACTACTAAGTGGTGCTTCAGTATAATGTAAGAGTTTTAATTGAATTTCCTGTAAAGTTTCTAGCCTGGGAGCCCGTTGGCAATTTTGATGGCCAACAGCAGGAAACCTAAACTTTTTTCCTGTAGCTCATTGCTGGGCAAATAGGCGTGTGACGTATTTCATTTACTCAACTGATCACTTTTACAACGCAGATAATTCGTTGGATAACTTTCACAGATAAATTGTAAAAATAATTATTACTTTACAAAATTTCAGTGTTCTTGGATGTCGATATTTATAAATATTTTTCGTAACTACAGCTCGTCTATGTTTGCGATTACTTTCAATAAATACGTAGGCTGTTTTATTTTATCCACAAATGTGAATATGTTTTATTTACAAAAACTATGTAGAAATATAAAAGCTTATTACACGATTTCATCTTCTTCCTTATTATGGCTTTCAAATTCTTCATCGCCCTCGTAGTAGCTGTCATTGAGCCTCTGTTCGCCATCGTCTGTAACAGATTATAATAATAATAACGTTTTAGTACCAAAAACTACACAAATGAAAGGTTTGTGTATTTATACATAAGAAGTGGGTCGGGTGGATTCGCAGGGTCCTTGTATGCAGTCAATCTGGGAATGCTGATTGACCTTGAACCGTACCCAGTGGTCATTCTCCAAACTTCGACATGATAAAGGTAAGGTAAAGCAGTCAACAATCCGAAGATTGGTTTGAACACCACAGTGCTTTACTAGGCATGGTCCTGTTTGGAGGTGGTATGCCGTTGCCTTCCTCCGACCTTCGAACTGACTTACCCAGCCAGTTATAGGGGGACCTACAGTTTAACGTGGGTTCCGAACCACGGTGCTACTCGGTATTTTTCACATGAGCAATACTGCCAGAGGTGAAAGAAGTGGAAAGTGACAGATAAAAATGTTAGGACCTGACGGGGATCGAACCCGCGACCTTAGGATTTGTAGTCTGTGCGCCTCGGTTGCACAGTGGTAGAGTACCAGACTACAAATCCTAAGGTCGCGGGTTCGATCCCCGCCAGGTCCTAGGATTTTTATCTGTCACTTTCCACTTCTTTCACCTCTGGCAGTATTGCTCATGTGAAAAATACCGAGTAGCACCGTGGTTCGGAACCCACGTTAAACTGTAGGTCCCCCTATAACTGGCTGGGTAAGTCAGTTCGAAGGTCGGAGGAAGGCAACGGCATACCACCTCCAAACAGGACCATGCCTAGTAAAGCACTGTGGTGTTCAAACCAATCTTCGGATTGTTGACTGCTTTACCTTACCTTTATCATGTCGAAGTTTGGAGAATGACCACTGGGTACGGTTCAAGGTTAATCAGCATTCCCAGATTGACTGCATACAAGGACCCTGCGAATCCACCCGACCCACTTCTTATGTATAAATACACAAACCTTTCATTTGTGTAGTTTTTGGATTCGCAGGGTCCTTGTATGCAGTCAATCTGGGAATGCTGATTGACCTTGAACCGTACCCAGTGGTCATTCTCCAAACTTCGACATGATAACGGACAGAAATCATATTACATAATGACATCTCTATGTCATGTCGCCCCCACTTTGTTTCCCCTTCCACCTACCTACAGGTCTCCAGTTTCCCCCCTTCCTGCCCCAAATGAGCAAATTTTGCACTTATAAATTTCAATAACTAAGAAATTTGATCATTTTATTATGCATTTATGTGTTTCACACAATTGCATCACGTCCACTCTGGGAATTCCCTCTTCCCGCCCCCTCCCCCAATCCTGTTCATACTCTCTGATGCTTTGAGCACCTGCACTGATGGCTTTAGAAGTCAATAGCAGATCACAAAATTTGTATTTGTGGCTGGATATACATGCCTTCTGGCCCCCAGCCACAGGCTTCCTTTTTTTTTTTTTTTTCCCCCTCTCTATTCGGTTTTATGTCCTTACTGGGTAGGCTCTTAGCAGCTTCTTACGCTGCTCTGCAGCCAAATGATTGTGCAGATATGATGAAACTTCACAGTCATGAACAAGATGACTGTGATTGAAGCATTTAAAATGTACGAACAAGAAGCAGTTGATTCAGAGTAAAGAAATAAATGAGGCCATGGTGTAAAATTTAAAAGTTCATTGACGAACCACAAAACACTGACGGGAGACGATACAAAACACTGGTGGCGTTGGTTGTTTTGACGTGGTCGGCGGGCGTAACGATTTAAAAGTGGAATACCGAAGCACTGTGAAAATTCTCTGAAACAGAGTATACAACACTGGCTAATACTTCACTACCATTGACACAGGCGGGTCCGTGGGAAGGGACGGGGAGGGGGTGGAAGTGGGTGAAGGAGAGGAGAATGGAACTTTGGGCAGAGGGGTAGGGGACTAGGAGCGGACGGGAGGAGGGGCTAATCTAAGAATGGCGCAGGTAACGGTGGGAGGAACAGAGCTGATAGGATGGGTGGATTTAAGGATGGAGAGCCTCATCCAGGAGAGCGAGAGTACAGAAATTGCCTTGGGACAGGATGCGGAGTGTGTGAAAGTGCAGAGCCGGTGGGATACCGTGGTGGGGGTGTGGCAGAGATCCGGGATCAGTAAGGAGCGGAGAAACCAGGGGGTTGCGAGAGTCGACTTTACGAGTGGTTTAGCAGATGCGAAAACTCTCAAAGAACTGGAGGAGGTATGGTAAAGGATCAGCATAGGAAACGGATATGGTAGGCGAGGTGGAGTGTATGGCGTTCAAGAATTTGAAAGGTTTTGTAGAAGGAGTGGGGCTCGGGGTGGAGATCCTAGCGGGATTGAAGCTACAGATGATAGGTGGCATAACGGAGCAGTAGGTGTAGAGAACAGTGAGGGGTTGAAGGCTCCATGTCCGGCCGGAAAGAAGTATGGAGATGGAGTCGTGTGTGGGACTTCTGTTCAATGGTTTTGAGACGGGGAGTCCAGGAGAGAGAGCGATCGAGGCTGAGGCCGATGTTCTCGAGTGTGGGAGTGAGGTGAATGGGACGATCGTAGTTGGTGAGATGGAATTCATGAATATGGAAGGAAGTGGTGGTGCGATCTAAGATGAAAACCTAGGATTTATCTGGGTTGATTATAAGGAGGCACTGGTTATACCAATAAGAAAAGCAGGATAAGTGCTCTTGGAGAAAGTGTTGGGAACGTTGAACAGAGGGTCCGAGGGTGGTGTCAATAGCGTATTGGAAGAGATGGACGGGGAGAGCAGATTGGAGCATGTTAGAAGCGTATAGAAGGGACAAGATGTATCTTTAGAGCATTTCGCCCTAGGGTAAAACTAACGGGAGTTGTAAACAGTGATATAAGATGAACAGTTGAAGAGAAAGGAAAGGAAGGGCATAGGTCTAAAGTCTAAAAGTTCGAAAAGGAGACCAAGATGTCATATATGGCTGTAGGCTTTCTCAATATCGTTGGAGACAAATAGGGCGGACCGACGGGAATTCAGCTGGAGGGTTAGGAGGTGGGTAAGGCAAAGGAGCTGGTCATCGGGAGAGAAAAAAGGTTGGTAGCCACATTATGTGAAGGGAAGGAGTTGGTAGCACCTTGCTGAATTCCGAGATGGCATTGATGGGGCGATAAGGCGAGGTGCAAACTGAGGTTTATCAGCCTTAAGGAACATCAGGATATGCGAGCTTTTACACAGCTGTGGTGGAACCAGTGTGGATGATAATGTTGCACAGGGTGGCGAGGACTTCGTGGAAGGGCAGGGGGAGGGGGGCAGAAAGTGCCTGTAGTTGAGGGTGTTCGTTTATTAAGAAGTGTTGAATGTCGAGGTCAGTAAAGGGATGGCAGGACGAAGTTCAAGTACTGGAATCTGGGGGCGAGCGGAAGGGTAGACGCGTTGTTACGCTTATGGGCCTCAAGGAAGTGGGAAAAATCGAAGTGAGAATTTCAGGGATTCAAAAGCTGTTAGTGAGGTGAAGTGATTAGCCTTACTGGCGTTGTCGGAGAAGGGATGGTTATTGTGAAGGACCGGGTAAGGAGATGGGGTGTGACTGCCAGTTAGCCAGTGGAAAGCTTGCTGGTACTTGGAGGAGTTGATGGGAAGCGTGGCAATTCGACGTTATTTCGCGGTAAGGAGATTATAGATATTAGTCCAAGATTAGAAAAAAAAGTGCGTATAGGAAACTAAATATTAAATACTGCTTCTGTTTCATGAAACTCAAGCCCAGA
Source organism: Locusta migratoria (assembly GCA_026315105.1). Taxonomy (NCBI): domain Eukaryota; kingdom Metazoa; phylum Arthropoda; class Insecta; order Orthoptera; family Acrididae; genus Locusta; species Locusta migratoria. Next base: position 363,605,528 of record CM048744.1, read on the forward strand.
TGGCAGAATATCTGAAAAAAAGAAGTTTCAAAAAGCTGTTTTTCTTAAATAAATAAAAGAAGATAACTCCAATGGGAAAATGTTAAAGTAGAAAGTTAAAGGCCTTAAGATTATCTATCGACTGCTTTTTCATATGTATCGATTTCTAGGTTACGTTTCGAGTTATATCTGCTCAAGAGGATCGACCTAGAGTAACTGTTTTTGGCGTATTTTCTTCATAAACAGTTGTAACGTCATGATATTAAATACTTTTTGTTTTAGATTTTGTTGATTAGAAGTATCAAACAATGGCTTTCAAAAATTTACACTTATTTGGGCCTTTTTTTTCTCAACAGGCTATTTACACTTTTATTTTATGAAAGGAACTGTTGAAGAAATAAATTGCTGACATTTTTTTCGCAGATTTTAAAACAATTGTGTAATTCAACAACCATCTTGAGCCGTAACAAATCTAGTGGTCGTAATTTTACGGCTATGTGCTTCATGGATCTTAATATTGAATACTTATTCTAGTAAGAAAGATATTAGGATATGTTTCTTTGTTTTATAGTATTACTAACCAATTAGTAAAGTGAAGCATGCAAGCCCGTAGTGCCTTGAACTAGAGCTTGTGCGTTGTGGAAGGGTCAGGAAGGTTGATGATGCGGGGGAGACTGGCGCGTGTTCTCTCTGAGTAACACATATTACTTCAACTCTCTCTACAAGTCAACTATTGTCCAATACTGAATATATGTTGTGAATAACTTACGAAATAGTGAAAATTCTTTTACAAAACGCATGGGAATTACAAGTGATAAGCCTGTTAATCATAACTATAATTGAGTACTTATTTCTTGAAATACAACGTTCTTTCTATATTGCTAAAGACTTTTGTGAATATACAGGGCGGCGCAGGGGAACGGGAAATTTTGAACGTTACAGTTGGCAGCATTGTAGCCCCGGCAGATGTTCGAAACTTTGCACAGTTGATGTGAAAGCATTGCCATTTAGTGATCATGGAGAATTAGACTGGTGCGAAACGTGCAGTAGCTGTGAGAGTGTTTTAGATAAATGGCGATAGTGCGACTGCCGCGCAGAGAACATTTACCAGCTTGGACGACATGGACGTGTCCCATCTGCGCATGCGATTACAACGTGGGTGCGTAATTTTTAAGAAACAGCATCTGCCTTGAAAAAGAAACCTCCAAGTGCATTCCAACTTTACGTACCCCAGAGAACATTGCAGCTGCTAGAGCTGCAATCGAGAGAAGTCCCCGCCGCACCGTTCGACAGCATGCATCTTTGCTAGGGATTAAGCGACGAAGCTTACGAAGAATACTGCACGAATTAGACTTCCACCCCTATAAGTTGCAGATTGTGCAACACTTACTTGAACGACACCCAGCGTCACGTATGGATTTTAGTTGCCAGATATTGGCTAAAATCAACGAGGACGCGAATTTCCTTGATAACTTATGAATATCAGACGAAGCCCATTTCCACCTGAACGGATTCGTGTACAAACAGAATTTTCGTTATTGGGCACAGGACAGTCCTTGTGAGTTGCACCAGCGACCTCTAAAAAGCGCCAAGATCACAATATGGTGTTCTATATCATGTCACGGTGTTATCGGCCCTTATTTTTTTGAACGTGAGGATGGTAGTGCAGTGACAGTAACATCCGCTCTATATGTTGAAATGCTTCAAACATTATTTACACCGAGACTGTACGAGCTTAATCTTAACGTCGAAAATATGTGGTTTCAGCAGGAAGAAGCCACGTCACACACTGCTTGACAATCGATGGGAGCAGTTCGTCAGTTGTTTAGGAGACGCATTATTTCACGTAACGGTGACATTGCATGGCCTGCGAGATCCCCTGAAGTATGTGCGACTTCTTCCTGTGGGGATATCTTAAAGGCAAGGTGTACCGTACACGTCTTGCAACAATCCATGAACTGAAGGAGAACACTGAAAACGAAATCACTGCCATTCCAGAGTTTTCATAACAGGCTGTTAGAGTGTGAACGCCGAATGGGAACACATCTTTCCGATGTCATCTTTAAAAAGTAAAGAGACACTTTCGGACATTTTGATTGTAAAGACATATTGAATAATGGCATACTCAATACATTCACTTTCGGTAATAAATTACTAGTTTTATGAATTTATTCATGGAAATGACGTTATTTCGAAATTTCCCTTTTCCCTGCGCCACCCTGTACTTTATATCTGAAGCATATCATGAAAATTTTCATTTATTTAATATCATATGAAAAAAACTCAGGTTCTAAGGAACTGATGCCATCGCCAGAACTTGGTGGGTGTCGAGAAGAGCGTTGAGGTCGGCGGCTACCACACATAGGTTGTGTCAGGGGGTTGAGGTATCTTCTGCGCAGAAGCAAACGCATTACAGTCGTACTGCGCATGACGTCACGAAGGAACACTTCAAGCGCGCCCAATTGGATGTTTGTGCTGTGTTTCGTATAAGTTAGTCCATAAGTAGTTCGTAATTTTAGGAACTGATAACCGCGCAGCTAAGTCCCATACGCTTAACAAACCATTTGAACATTTGAATTTGAGTAATGTAGCTACATAAACGAGTAATATACGATTGATTTTATAGAAAGTGCATTTGGTTCCACCGCTTCAGAACTATCACATACAGCAACAAAACTGGCACGTACATCTTTGATTTTACTCGTGAAAGTAAAACTTTTGAGCTCAGGCATACCTGACAGCAATGATTATGAGTTTTGATAGCAACTTCACCCTACAAAACTTACAAAAGCGAAGCGTGCTTGGGCCAGAGTAATCAGACACACACGTAAAGAAAATATGTGAAACTATGGGAGAAAACTCCCATAGACGAGTGTGTAATAACAATAAAAATATGTTCTAGTGAAAAAGAAAACATCGTACGACCGGCATGTGTTACTCAACAGTGACACTAACGGAATATATTTTGAAACAATGCCGCGGTGGAATGGCCGAGCGCTCTAAGGCGCCTTGTTGCGGAACGCACGATTGCTTTACGTCTGATCTTCGAATATTCCCTCGGGCATGGGTGTGTGTGTGTGTTGTCAAAAAAAGTTGAAATGTTTGTTAAGCTTAAGGAACTTAACTGCGGGGTCATCAGTCCCTAAACTTACAAACTCTTATGAACTACCTTATACTAAAGGCGACACAAACATCCATGCCCGAGGAGGGATTCGAACCCCCGACCGTAGCGGCCGTATAGACTATGAATGGCGCGCCGCAGACCGCTAGGCCACTGCGGCCGGCCTATGTGTTGTCCTTAGGTTAGTTTAAGTAGTTTGTAATCCTAGGGACTGGTAACCGCATTAGTTATGTCCCATAGCTTTACAAACTTTTGAACATTTTTGATCACATACTTGTACTTCACATTACTCGTGTAAATAGACTGGAACTAGTTGCCCACCTATTTTGTGAAATATGAGTTTCATGTACATTCACAGACGATAACTGCTGGGATCACTACTTGCCTCTACACAAATAGTATAAAAATTACATTTTTCCAAGTTAAGGCCAATAAATCGATGCTGTCATCTTCGCTGTGCGATTGCGAAGTATCTGACTCATGAATAGCGCATAATAGAGCCTCTTCTTGACCTCAGCCAGATTTTTTTCTCTTTGCCTTAGCTACACAATTCGCCCATGGAGAAGCTGTATATTCTCGAGCACCTTGTGCATAAGACTCAAATTCTAAAGTTTTAAAGTCCCCTTTATTCTACTTATAAACTCTGTTCTCAATGCCGAAATAACCTGTCAAAAATAAATTTTTCTATAGTTTATCTTACGTTGTCGAAATCCCATGTCCTTTAATGTTTTTTTCCAATCTCCGACTGCCATTCGACTCGATCTTCTCTTTCATCCATGAAACTAATTTGTCTGCAGTCACGTATTTGTCCCTCATATAGATATCTCGAATATTGTGCGGCGCAGTGCCTCCTTAGAAATACTTAGACCGAAATAATTATGCGTTCCTGAGACATTTCTAGTCTAAATTTATCAATGATGTATACAGGCTGGTGCACAAAATTCCGGCTCTGGTGCAAATTTTAATTCTATGCTCAACCTATATTCGTGATCCTTCTTAAAAAAAAAAAAAAAAAAAAAAAAAAAAAAAAAAAAAAAAAAAAAAAAAAGTCGAGATCGCCTACATTTATCCTACGACTGCATCACTTCCCTACCGATTTAAAAGATAGTTCTCAGTGCCTTTAATAGACATTTTCGCTTCACTTAACATTCATTTTGCAGTTCTCAACCCCGCCCAGACGCCTCATGAGTTTTCACTTGGCTACTGTCAATGTTGGGGCAAGCACCATATGTCCAAGGGTAGTCTACTACAGACTCTATTCTGAAGAAGTTACAAAGTTAAAACACTATAACTGTTACTTGTTTGTGCATCATCTGTCAACTACAACAAATACTTAGCACATAATACAACTGGCAACCCCAGCGGTGCCGACCTGCCTCACAGCCTTAGCCATAGGCTTTACGTCTCCATGCAGTTTGACTTGATGGCAGTTTACAAAAAACAACACAAGTTTAAGGCTTTCGCGCCCCAAGAAAAAAGTGTTTGAAGATTTATAGTAAAAATTATTGGAACCACTACTACTATGACTTGTACTACAGAAAAGTGAGAAAACCCAGCTGGGGTTGGAACACTTGCGCGGAGTGACACAAACTCACCCAGCTTCCCTTGCCACCCCCCCCCCCCCCCCGCTTGAGCCGCCACTGCAAACATTGGACCTTTATAAAGTAATAGTTATTAATAAAAATGACCTGACAAAAGTTTTCCGTGGTAGAAAAGTGTTCGTCTGAGCAAAAGAAATACATCACATACTTAGGTGTGCAGGAATAAGCTGTAACTTTCGATTTCCAGCTGATCGCTTTTCCACTATGAAAAACTCAGTAAACAGTTTTATTTTATAAAACCAATATAGTTAGCTATCACTTCACCCAATTTCAGACTTCTTTATATAATGTAACTTTCATGATATTTACCAGATGCTTACGTGGGAAGCTGACGTATGATACCCCACCGTACAAAAATCTAATTCAAATGTTTGTAAAGCTATTGGCCCAAACTACTATGCTGATTAGTCCCTTAGTCTTAAAAACTCCTTAAACTAACTTACACTTAGAACAACCTCTGGTGAGAGCAGCTGCCCAGTCCGTAGCATGACGCCTTGTACCATGAAGCTATTCCCGCACGGTCACACCGTACGTTCAGCTGATTATATACTAAACGTGTCAGCTTTTTTTCATAATTATTAGTTTTTAATTATTACTGTACATGAATGGGTGGCCGTTGCGGCTACATCTACCAATACCGTACAAATTAATGTTCATATTGTTTATGAACAATATGAAATGAACCAACGTAAGAAATCTTAGCTTTATTTCATGGATGATTCCAAAAAGCAGACTTCCTGACAACTCACTAAGAGACAAATTTGTCTAATGGCTTGAGAATAACGTGCTCTGTGTTTTTTTGTTGAATCTACTCTGGTGTGGTAAGCAGAACTACTCCAGTACAGTAAAGAAGATAATTGAAACAGGTACACAGAAGATTAAGAGAAATGACATGAGGCAATAATTACCGAATCAGTATAAATTTGAAAACTTAATAAATCACAGAATAATGTAGATAGAGAGGTAAAATTTGACACACATGTTTGGAATGACATGGGGTTTTATTAGAACAAAAAAAAAAGTATTGCTAGATCTGCTGCGCGCGTCGTTTGGTGATGATCGTGTGTTCAGCCGCCACTGTCATCATGCTTGGCCTCCCAGGTCCCCAGGCCTCAGTCCGTGCGATTATTGGCTTTGGGGTTACCTGAAGTCGCAAGTGTATCGTGATTGACCGACATCTCTAGAGATGCTGAATGACAACATCCGACGCCAATGCCTCACCATAACTCCGGACATACTTTTCAGTGCTGTTCACAACATTATTCCTCCACTACAGCTATTGTTGAGGAATTATGGTGAACATATTGAGCATTTCCTGTAAAGAACATCTTCTTTACTTTGTCTTAATTTGTTATGCTAATTACTGCTTTTCTGTTAAGATGAAGCGCCATCTGTCGGAAATTTATTTCCTAATAAAAGCCCATGTCATTCCAAGCATATGTGTCAATTTTACCTCTCTATCTACATTATTCCGTGATTTATTAAGTTTTCAAATTTTTACTGACTTTTTGATCATTAGGTGCATTGAAGTCACCACGTTTTATAATGGTCCCCTGTACATTATCAAAGAAGGGGAAGAAGATTAATGGTTTAACGTTCAGCCAACAACGTGATCTACGTCTCCATCTACATAGATACTCTTTAAGTCACATTGAAGTGCATGGCAGAGGGTTCATCGAACCACTTTTATGATATTTCTCTATAGTTCCATTCTCTAATAACTCGCGGGAAAAAGGAACACCTAAATCTTTTTGTTTTCGTTCTGATTTCTCTTATTTTATGATGATCTAGTCTCCCTATGTAGATGGGTGCTAACAACGTATGTTCGCATTCTGAAGAGAAAGGTGGTGAAAGAAATTTCGCAAGTAGATCTCGCCGCAATAAATAGCGCCTTTATTTTTAATGATTTCCACTCCAACTCGTGCATCATGTCCGTGACGTTCTCCCCTATATCGCGACAACGCAAAACGAGATGCCCTTCTCGGAATTTTCTCTAAATCGTCCGTCGGTTCCACCTAGTGTGTATTCCACAATGCTCAGTAATACTTCAAAATAGGACGCACAAGTGTAGTGTAAGTAGTTTCTTTAGTAGAACTGTTGCATCTTCCAAGTGTTCTGTCACTCAAACGTAGTCTTTGCTTCGTCTTCCCTACAATATTTTCTGTGTGTTCCTTCCAATTTAAGTTGTTCGTAATCGTTACTACTAGGTGTTTAGTGGAATTGACGGATTGTAGGTTTGACTGATTTATCCTGTAACTTAAGTTTAACGGATTTATTTTAGTGGTGATATGGATGACCTCACACATATCATTATTAAGGATCAATTGCCAACTTTTGCACCACGCAGATATCTTATCTAGATCATTTTGCCGTTGCTTTTGTTCTTCTGGTGACTTTACTAACCGATAAATGACAGAGTCATCCGCGAACAGTCTAAGAGAGAAAGTAAGAAACAATAGGGGTTCTATCCCACTTCGCTGTAGAACGCCAGATATCACTTCTTTTCTACTCGATGACTTACCATCAATAAAAACCTTTCTGACAGGAAATTACGAATCCAATTACACAACTATGGCGATAATCCATAAGCACCCATTTGATTAGAAGACGCACGGGGATACAGTGTCAAAAGCTTTCCGAAAATTTAGAAATACAAAATCTATTTGAAATCCCTTGTCGATAACACTCATCACATCTTCGATGTAGTTCATAATATTTGAGGAAAATATATGTTCTAAAATCCTGCTGCAAACCGATCCCAGTGAAATAGGCCTGTAATTTTGCGGGTCATTCATGTTGCCTTTCTTGAATATTGGAGTGACCTGTGCAACTTTCCGGTCTTTGAGTACGGAACGTTCGCTGAGCGAGCGGGTGTATGTGATAGGTATGAGGCTATTGCATCAGCATATTCTGAAAGGAACCTAATTGGTTCACAATCGCGACCGGGATACTTACTTTTGTTAAGTGATTTAAGTTGTCTTAATACTCCAAGGGTATCTACTTCTGAATTTCAAATGCTGGCAGCTATTTTGATACGAATTCTGGAGGATTTGCTTCGTTTTCTCTATTGAAGGAATTTCGGAAAAATGTGTTAAGCAACTCAGATTTGGCCGAACTGTCATCAGTAGCATTACCATTTCTATCGTGTGATGAAGGTATTGTTCAAATGTTTGTAGAGCTTATGGGACTTAACTACGGGGTCATCAGTCCCTAAACTTACAAACTACTTATGAACTAGCTAATCCTAAGGACGGCACAAATATCCATGCCCGAGGTGGGATTCGAACCCCTGACCGTAGTGGCCGTTTAGACCGTGACTGGAGCGCCTCAGTCCCCTCGGCCACCGCGGCCGGCGATGAAGGTATTGATTGTGTTTTGATGCTAGTATACTTTACATACGACCAGAATTTCTTTCTGGCAACTATTGTAAGCTTTTCGCATTGAAGTTCGAGTTAAATTTGTAATTTCCTTGGAAGATTGGCAGTCATGGGGAGTTTTTGTGCGTTTAAATTTGACATCCTTTTTTCTTTGCTTTTGCCAACATCAGCACACCATACTGCCGTAAGTAAAATCTTGGACTTCTTCATACACTAATGTAAACACATTTACATTCCTCATGTTACGTAAATAAATATTTGTAACAAAATAAATATGAATTAACTTACCTCAAACGTGGATAAACTCGTTCTTGGTCTGTTTGTATCTTTCAGGAAAAGCAGAGAATTGTAGGCATACCATTTTCATATGGAAACCTCTTCCTGATCCTGATGTCTTTTAATTATATTTAATAAATTCTTTGAGGATTTGTGACCTCAGGTTATGAAGTTTGCTGTCTATTTTTTTATCGGAAACACCAAATGATAACGCTAATTTGTGGATTTCATCGCGATGGCGTTGCGCCTTTATACTCTGGGGATGTTGGATCCCAGATTGAGCGTTTTACACGAAATTCTTGAATTTGTTTCAACGTTTTCTTCTTCGTCCACTCCAGGTTCATAAAACACTGAAGAATTTCGGTGCCAATACATGCACTGAAACGTACTCCTATACTGCTCACAAGGTTAATAAAGCATTTTTCCACTCCTCCAACAACACGTGTGACAACTGCTGGATGGTCTTAGGTGCATGTGTGTGTGAGCGAAGAAATTTAAGTCGAGGGAGGCCAGTCCAGTCGTTGATTATTTTCTCGTTCCAAGAATTCTGAACTTACTGAACGTACGCAGCTAGTCCAGTGTACTCAAGCTGCATTACCACATGTGACCTTGCGCATACGCAGTAGAAAACGTAATCTGGATTTGTGCAGTGTTTTCGCTCGGCAAATGGATACAGGCACATGTCGCAGAACAGAGTTTTTTCTCAGAATTCTAGCGTCGATGTTGCAGGCACATGTCGCAGAAACTTGTAACTTGTGCCGCACCTCGTCCGCTACATGAGCCGGGCACAAATCTGAGCGATAAATACCTTACAAGTAGCGGGTGTGTTCTGTACTGCGCTCAAAGGAAGACTACACTGTTTCTTTATGTGAATTTGAATCTAATATGCACGAGAGCAAAGGATAAATTTACAAAATAAAACTTAAAAGCGCAGACAAAAAGCAAAATACTTTATGTCGCTTCTAATCAGAAACAGAGTTCACTTAAGAAATATGGAGGCGGGCTGTGCTGTGATTCAGCCGGCAGCTAAATAGACACTGACCGTTAGAGACGAAGCACAAGCTACGATTGTTTTGATATGGGTGGGAAGGAAATCGGCCATGCCATTTCAGACGAACCATCGCGGTGTTTCCTTGGAGTGATTTAGGGAAAAAACGAAGACCCCAAATCTAAATGTCCGTATGCAGGTTTGATCCACCGTCCTTCCAAATGTATGTCCATTTTTCTATCCCCGAACAACCACACTTGGAGTACATTAGAAAAGGCGGGGCGTAGTTCTTAATAGAGTGTGTAATCAACACGAACCCCAATACATGCACTGAAACGTACTCCTATGCTGCTCACAAGGTTAATAAAGCATTTTCCACTCATCCAACAACACGTGTGACAACTGCTGGATGGTCGTAGGTGCATGTGTGTGTGCCCGAAGAAATTTAGGTTGAGGGAGGCCAGTCCTGTCGCTGAATATTTTCTCGTTCCAAGAACTCTGACATATGCTCTGTTCAATGTGGTCATGCATTGTTATGCATCACCGGTGAGCGTTATTGTGATATTCATTCCCCATACGCGTCTTGTAGGGTTGCATTTGCCAGAGGTAATTTGTATGGATGACAATGTGCGGTCGCATCGATAAGCGCAGATGAAGTTGGTCTCGGAACGTGAGGATATCAGCCGCTGGAATGGCCTGCCTGTCTCCCCGCCTAAAATCCCAAATAACACACTTGGAATGCATTATGGAGATGCATTTCAACATGTCCACTTACACCGACGACCGAATGTTGTTGATGGAGAATTGGAAAGCCCCTTCCACAAGAACTCGCCAACTGTGAGCAGAAGCACATTGTCAAGCATGTACTGACTCTGCTGTTATTACATACTTTCGACTTATGTTATATGTAATATCTGGAGAACCAACTTAAACTGCAGTGACATTTGTGTAATTATATCCACTGATTAAAATATATTTTCTGGTCGTCCCAGTGTGTATTTCTTTCAGTTATTGTATGTGTGTCGTTCAGACCAGACAGTTTTGCGGTGAGGACCAATTGGTACTGTGGACGCGAATGAACGAGCATTAGAAAACATTTATTGGAGTTAATTAACGCAGTAGAAACATCTTTGTCGTAGGCAGGTCGGTGGATGCCGCAAGCAGTCCTCGAAATTCGTTGATTCCTGCAGCCGGAGCTACATTTGAGACCGCTGTCTTCGTTAGTGTTCACAGAATACTACGATGCCATGCGGATAGTACTTCCATGAGGCGGCAGGCGCGACCCTCGCTGGTGATGTTCTCCAGATTGCAGACTGCATTTACCAGAGCACTGTAGTGGTCATCGAAGCTGTGTGCCGCACTAAACTCCAGCAGCTTTGCACGAGACGTAGATGGTACCGTAGGTCACAGAATGGCCCCGCTAACAGTGGAAAGGGGGGGGGGATGAGGGGTGTCTGACTACAGTTTGAAGTCGAGAGCGGTAACACGTGGCTTATACTACAAACAGCACCAGTACAGCTCATCCCAAGGCAAGGTAGCAACCGCAAGTCTTTTCAACAACAGATGCAAGGTTAACAGCCCAATGCGACAAAGAACTATGGAACAGGCTGTCATTATTTTGAGGTAAAGATATATTGGCAGATAGAGACTGCTTGGTTACAGCTGACTCACTGTAATTAATTAAAATCAAGTTTAGAAAAACCAATTGTTTATAAGTGTCTGAGATTATAACGTTAGGCTTTATAGCGAACTATCGGTTCTGGCCTAGAATTCAGAACTCATGAGCGCTCTTCGCTACACATCGGTGCCACAACAGTGGCATTCAGAGATTCAGTTGGATGCCTTTTTACATGTCGGCAGGCTCATATGATTCTTGAACATTTTCTTTTTGTTAAAGCGCGGCCGATGTTTTCAGTGTTACGTTATGATTTCCCCTTCGTTAGGTCATTTCTGAGATTACAATTCAGACAACTGTCTTATAGGAGGTGATGCAATAGCTTTCCTTGTGTGAAATATTAGTTGCAGTACCAGCTGTCAGCTTCTTATTCAGATTACTAAATAGCACGATGACCTGGTTCATCTTCGTTCATTCCCGACGATAGAAAACTTTTTGAAAATCTCTACGAGGGTTGGAACTTAAATAGTGGCAACTATTTACTCACAACCGATACATAAACGTTACATGTTTCCATCTGTTACTGTCCTTCAAAGTAGTCACCAGCGTTGTGTATAACCCGATGACAGCGATCTGGAAGGCGTAGTGTACCGTTATCAGACCCTGTTCTGTAGATGGTGTGTATGGAGCGGTCTACTACCTCTGAAACAGTTCTGAAGCTAATGCGATTCTTTCATCTTCGAAATGACATCAAAGTCACAAGGACGTAAGTCCGGAAAGTATGGTGGATGATACAGTTCTTCCCAGTCCCATTGACCGAACAGAACAGCCACAGCTTGCAAAATGGTGGGTGGGTTGTCCAGAAAGCTTTGCCGCTTCTTTCGCAAAGTTGGTCGCAGGTTGTGCTCCAAAAACGAACAGTGATACTGTCCATTCACGGTCTGCCTTGGAGGAACTTAATGCGTTAACACCATCAAAGTCGTACACGAGAATCACCATAACTTTCACTCTGACACACTTACCACTGGCGAGCTATAATAACACCATTTGTTGGCCTGACGTTTCAGTTTTTGCTCCTGTTTCGAAAACATAGTGACGCCGTTACGTTAGACCGCTCGCTCACAAGTGAATGTTTCCCTCGATTGTACGCACGACAGTAACGTGGGACGGGCGAAGGCATTTGCTCGGAGGTAAGGTAGGTATGTCAACAACATATACAATCAACGACAATAGTAGATTCCATTGCATAGTGTCTCCACAGCAGTATTGCCACTATTTAAGTTCCAACCCTCGTATTTCCCTGTTATATGCTGTTCGTCTCCGTAACTCCCGATACTGTTAAGGATTTACTTTTTCTATTTTCATTGTAGAATTCTGCCCTCAAAAGACTCTGTGAACGTTTGTAAAATTTTATTTGTTTTCATTTTTTTTTTTTTTTTTTTTTTTTTTTTTTTTTTTTTTTTTTTTTTTAGAGGCGTTTACGTGGGGCCCCAAAGACTGAAACGCAATATCTATAGAAAGAGCCTTTCATTCGACGGAAGTCGTGAACATTTTTACAGTGTGGACTTAATAACAAAATTTGAGTCCCTCATACTGTAGACATTTTCCATTCGGGAAATTTGACAGGGTACTTTCATGTTAGATCTAACTGTTCATCAGGAAAATGTATTTTCTAATTTTAATATCTGTAAAAGCGTAATACAGATGAAAATTATGTTGAAGTACAGTTTTGTTAACTAACCCCAATATTGTTGTTTAAACTTTCCGCCGCTCTTTCTTTTTTCTCGAATCCTATACCCTAATGACCACGCTGTCGACGAGACGTTAAACTCCTCTCCTGGAATTGGATAGCTTTTTCTCTTGCCAAATCCTTGTAAAGGACCCGGTAAAGACGGTATTTTTTGGGCAGTTTGTATTGTAAAAGTCTGTTTTGATATGGTGGAGATATGGCTTAGCCACAGCCTAAGGGACGTTTCCAGAATGAAACTTTCCCGGTTGCGGCACACGATTTTAATCTACCAGGAAGTTTCATATCAGCGCCACTCCGCTGAGAAGTGAAAGTTTCATTCTGGAAACATCCCTTAGGCTGTGGCTAAGCCATGTCTCCACCATATCCTTTCTTCCAGGATTGCTAGTCTTGCAAGGTTCGCAGGAGATCTTCTGTGAAGTTTGGAAAGTAGGAGGCGAGGTACTGTCGGAAGTAAAGTTGTGAGGCGGGATCGTGAGTCGTGTCGGAATAGCTCAGTCGGTAGAACGCTTTCCCGCGAAAGGCAAAGGTCCCAGGTTCGAGCCCCTGTTCCGGCACACAATTTTAATCTGCCAGGATTTTTCATATCAGCGCACACTCCGCTGCAGAGTGAGAGTTTAATTAAAGAAAAAGTTGGCCGAGAGAGATGGCCGCATGATCTGAGGACTGGGCGGCCGTTCCCTCCGAAGGGTCGAGTCCTCCCTCGGGAATGGGTGTGTGCGTTGTCCATAGTGTAAGTTAGTTTAAGTAGTTTGTAAATCTAGGGACTGATGACCGTAGCAGTTTGGTGCAATAGGTTAACAAACATTAAACGAAACAGTGGTTTTTGCTCGACCTTTCTCACCTCGAAAACTTCACGTAGTTAATAAAAGCCCCATAAATTTTCATTTAACCTAACTTACCTACAAAGCTTTAACACAACTCTGGAAGGGCAGTGGGGCTAACCTTGCTTGTTTGTTACATTAAATAAATAAATAAGGAAGGACGATTAGGATTTAATGTCCCGCCAACAGAGTAGTCATATGAGACGGAGCTCATGCTCGATTGCCGGAAGCGGTGGCCGAGGGGATTGAGGCGCTCCAGGCACGATCCGCACGGCCACTATGGTCGGGGGTTCGAATCCCCCCTCGGGCATGGATATTTGTGCCGTCCTTAGTTGTAAGTAGTTCATAAGTAGTTTGTAAGTTTAGGGACTGATGACCCCGTACCATAGACTCTACAAACATTTGAACATTTCATGCTCGATTTGTTTCAATAGGGGTGGGGAAGGAAATCGCCCGTCCCCTTTCAAAGGAACTATACCGGAATTTGCCTTGAATGCTTTAGGGAAATCACGGACAACCTAAATGTCTGTAGCCGGAAGCGCATTAGAACCGCTCTCCTTTCGAACGTTGTATTGAATGGATGATTACGAATCCCTGGTCACAGTGATTTACAACTTCCAACTAGCTGTAATAGAAAACAATGTATTCCAAGGGGAACTCAGATCTGAGCTAGGTATTTTAGATAATGTTTGTTGCCGGTTATCTTTATGTCTGATTAAATTTATATTTCTAGCTTGGAAATATTTATAGTGTGGATGAAATGCTTAATACCATTTCAATCTTTGAGAATTTAAATCAAGAATTAAGTGAGTCACATCATTCATAGTAATTCAGTGATTGGAGTAGCTACTACAGTACAGATAATGAAAGGACTTCAAAATATTGAACGCGCTCGCTTACCAAAATGCCTCTTTCGTGGATAACACGCATACAAATTGAAAATTTAGTGTTACTAGCTAACCGGATCAAAAGCTTTCTTATTAGTGGATGGATGAAAATTCCCTAGTTAAGTGACTCCGAGCTAGTACCTTCACTACTTTATGAGGGTTGAAGTGCTTACTTTGATATGATAGGACTGGAGCAGATCACTCTCGCTTTGATAGGACTGTTCCACTCCACGTGACCCATCCGGCTGAAATCATTCGATACATTTTTTCTGCGTGAAAGTCATCTAATCAGTTTACACAGGTTTTTAAATAAAGGTACTGACCTTGAGTAAATTCTTTTCTGTTGCGAATTAACCTGATGCACCCAAGTTACTTTAATATTTCCCCTGTATGGCTAAGTATTGCGCTGAGCTGGAAACAAAGGGAGTTAATTAGCTCAAACCTGTCCTTGATTGATCTATTTTCAACGAAAGGGAAATCTTTACATTTTCAAAATTAAAAACACGATTTTGTATTTGTTCTACAGGTTTGTTTATTATATGAATTGACTGTCGGCTTCTTGGGCCATGATCAGAACTTTACTGAACATGTGTTGTCAACAGACTGGAAGAGATGTAGCCGGCCGCGGTGGCCGAGGGGACTGAGGCCCTCCAGTCACGGTCTGCACGGCCACTACGGTCGGGGGTTCGAATCCCCCCTCGGGCATGGATATTTGTGCCGTCCTAGTTCGTAAGTAGTTTGTAAGTTTAGGGACTGATGACCCGGTAGTTAAGTCCCATAATCTGTACAAACATTTGGAACAGATGTTACATGCAGAGCAACAAATTATCATCTATGATTCATCAGTTGGAATGTAAATAAATATCCAAATGACATTTAAGCAGTGAAAATATACGTATTCAATTATAGTAAACACAATTAAATAAATGACTTGCGTGCGGCCAAGTCATGGTTTACACTCCCCCCCCCCCCTTTTTTTTTTTTTTTTTTTTTTTTTTTTTTTTGTGTGTGTGTTTTGCCTCAAAGTGGATAGCATAACAACCATATCCATGAAATATTCAATTTTGTGTTGCAATTTTAAGTTAATCTTAGACTATATGACCCGTCTTACTTAAACAACTTGCAGCAGACGGCCGGTATCTGCAACTTGTCGCTCAGAGGAACAAACGTTTAACAGTTTGTTTAATTAACGGACCAAACTCCTAGGGCCAGCGGTCCTTAGACTTACATACTACTAAAACCTAACTTATGCATTGTACCTTGATTAGCAATAGCTGCTGGATCAACAGTTGTGTTTGTTATTTTTGACATGTTCGCAGGAACAGATACCATCTAAGAACACTGGAAACCCCTCGCCCATTAGTTATGCTCAACCGCAAAGCTTTACTGTCTGCTTCCTAGCATATTCGGATAGGAAACATGATCGCACATGCTGTCGATTGCATGTGGACCTAGTGTGTCTGACACGAAAGCTGAGAGAAAAGCAGTTATTTTCGAGTATAGCAGCCAGTTGTAAAAACACGAGCGCTTTTTTGTGCGGCATGCACAGGTCTTCGCAAACAAATTTTAGAAACAGCTTTGCGTTATTTTCCCACTACGTTTTGCGCCTGCGACACAGGGACGGACGTGCGCTCTAAGGCGCCTTGCCACGGAGTGTGCGATGATCCCCATCGGACGTTCGAGTCCTCCCTCGGCAAGCACGCGCGCTTTTGTGTGTGTGTGTGTGTGTTGTCCTTATCATAAGTTAGTTTAAGTAGTTTGTAAGTCTAGGGACTGATGACCACTGCAGTTTGGTCACATAGCTTTACAAACATAAAATAAATAAATAAAAATTTTAAAAAAAATTTTAAAAAATTGTTTTACCCTATTTACGACCGACACAATCTTTTCCACATTATTTTATCATAGTTCCAGTGGACAACAGTAACAAGACTTGAGTCGCCGTCCACTGCCTCTGTCGCGTTAGAAAGAGGACATTATTTGGCGTGGCGCCGGATCGTAGGTAGTTTTCTCGAGAGTGTTCATGGTAATTGTCATCTCGACTAATCTGAACATTTACATTTGATGTTCCAACCAAAGTATTAGTATTATTGATATGGTGTCTGTTCTTTTCGGACATGCCTGAAAGAGCAGACACTATTAGTTGACATTAATTGTCGTAATTTTATGAATTCGAAGTATTACAACATATTTCCCATTTCAGGGTATAGAAATAAGTTCAACGTCGAAGTTGAAAATTTGTATTGGACCGGCATTCGAACCCGGATTTCTCGTTTCGGGTCAGCGGTCGTCTTAAACAATCAGGCACGTACCTGGCCTAATTGTTTAAGGACACCACTTGCCCGAAGCGGGAAACCCGGGTTCGAATGCCGGTCTAGCACAAATTTCCGACTTCGCCGTTGAATTTATTTCTATGCCCTGAAACGGACGAAATATTACATTTTTCGAGTTCCTAGAGTATTGGTATGAATTTAATATAAAGTATCTGTGTTACCATCAATTACAGTTTCGCCTGGAAAAATAGTATTACTACAATTAAGTACAAGGCGGCTTGGAACGATCTTGAAACTAGAATTCGAACGCTACCAAAACAAAAATAAACATTAAACGTACATGGTATAGTGGTTATTGATTTCACATGAAGCATGTCAGCTAATTGATTAATATTCGATATCTTACTAATATGATACATAAGAGGCATACGACGACTTAAATAAATTAATACTAGGCATGGTCCTGTTTGAAGGCGGCATACTGATGCCTTTCCCCAACCATTGAACTGACTTACCGAGCCAGAAATAAATGGAGCTGAAGTTTTACGTGGATTCTGAAGTAAGGTGCAACTCGTCATTTTTCACATTAAAAGCGTTACAAGAGGCGAAACATCTACATCTACATGGGATACTCTGCAAATCACATTTAAGTGCCTGGCAGAAGGTTCATCGAACCACCGTTATTCCCATTCCATTCTCGAATAGCGCGCGGGCAGAATGAACACCTGAATCTCTCCGTTTGGGCTCGGATTTCTCGTATTTTATTCTGATGATCATTTCTACCTATGTAAGTGGGAGTCAACAATATATTTTCGCATTCGGAGGAGAATGTTGGCGATTGGAGTTTCTTAAGTAGCCCACGCCGCAGCGATAAGCGCAGATCCTGTATCATTTCCGTAACGCTGTCTCCCCTGTATCGTGACAATACAAAACGAGCTGCTCTTCTTTGGACTCTTTCGATGTCGTCCGTCAGACCCACCTGATAAGGATCCCACACTGGGCAGCAATACTCCATAAAAGGACGGACAAGCGTAGTGTATGCAGTTTATTTAGTAGTTCTGTTGCATCTTTTAAGGGTTCTGCCAATAAAACGCAGTCTCTGGTTGGCCTTTCCCACGACATTATTTACGTGTTCTTTCCAATTTAAGTCAGAAGTAATTGTAATTACTAGGTATTTTGTGGAGTTTACGGTCCTCACATTTGTTTGATTTATCATGTAAACAAAGTTTAACGGATTTCTTTTCACACTCATGTAGACGACTTCACACTTCTCATTATTTAGAGCCAATTGCCAATTTTTACACCATACTTATATCTTATTCAGATCGTTCTGCAGTTGGTTTTGATCTTCAGATGATTTACTAGACGGTAAATAACGGCGTCATCTGCAAACAACCTAAGGGAGCTACTTAGATTTTCCCCTAAATCGTTTATGTAAATAAGGAACAGTAGAGGACCAATAACACAACCCTGTGGAACGCCAGATATCACCTCTGTTATAATCGATGTCTTACCATCGATTAGTACGAACTGTGTCCTCTCTGAGAGGAAATCCCCTATTCAGTCGCAGATTTGGGGCGATATACCGTAACCACGCAATTTGATTAAAAGAAGTGAAATGTGACAAGTAAAAAGAACTAAGACGGAACGTGGATTGAAACTGCAACCTTTGAATTAAAGACTGGAACCCTATCCGTGAGCCAAACAGACCAACGCATTAGTCTCTCACACGAACACAAAAATTATTTCAAATGAAATCGCACAGAACCAAGCGTTCCTAAAAGGCAGGCTTGTTTATTAAATATCACAAGCGACGGCTCTATTGATTCCGTTTTCACATTTTTCTTGCATTTAGACATATTTCTCATTTTGTTGTTCACGTTTCAAAAACAAAGCTACATGAAGCTTCAGTAGTATTTTTATTACTCAATGTCTACTTCCAAAAATAGTAAAAAATGTTCAAATGTTTGTTAAGCTTATGGGCCTGAACTGCGGGGTCATCAGTCGCTAAACTTACAAACTACTTATATTGTAACTTATAGTAAAGACAGCACAAACATCTATGCCCAATAGAGGATTAGAAACCCCGACGGGGTATTGATAGTACGAATGAAACATTTGCAACAGAGAATTGTGTTGCAACAAACGAATTTTTTGCAGCCATCTTACTCAAACACATACTGATGTTTTATTCCGTGTCTTTCAATAATGGTTCAAAAGCTAAATTTTGTGTGTAAACCGTAACATCAAATCCGTTATGGTCTAACCTAATCCAAAGTCACTTCAGCTTGTAGTGCAGGGACGAGCCCGAATTCTGCGGGACCAGCTTTCGTCACGTGGCATCTTCAGAGGATACTGAGATTTTTTCAGTGAAAGTTAAACTTTTTGTCAGTGATCAGTATCGAACCCAACACATTGCGCTACTAGTCAACCGCCAGACCAGCCGCACCTGCAACATCATTCAGGACGTAGACTTATGATCCATCGTGTTAGCCTGAAGCTGGACATATTTTGCAAGATACAGGCATAAATTTGATATTGCGAGCAGCGGAGCGAAGAATAGTGAATAACTTGTAATATATAAAAAGTAGAGCGAGATTCGAGTTTTGGTGTTTCTTCTTCATAGCGGAAGTCATAATGTGTAAAAATGAGACAAATGAAGAAAAATTAGAGAGTTGAAACAGGCGAGCACTAATCTCTGGGATAAAGAAGACGACGGTTATGCTGTTACGAACGCTGATGTACTAGGACAGCATTACACTTCGGTGGGTGTCAGTTAGAATGCAGAATTCAAAACCACGGTTTGTTTTCACTAGGGGTGAGCGATTTCCAGTTGGGGTCTGCCACTTCTGCATAACAAATATTTTCCCGCAGAAGTTCGAAAACCGCTGTGCTGTTTTTTTTTTCCCCAGATGTAGAGTGCTAATGTTTTCTTGTCCACTTGACCGTAAGTCCTATTCATGATCTAGACTTTAAACAGCAGAAATACATAGTGTAATATTGGAATTATCTCGAGAAAATCACACTCTAAAACTGTCGATATTGTTCGTAAAACGAGGTCCTAGGTTGGGATCAATTTCCACAGACTGGTATTTGTTGTTTTAATATGCGCTTATTTGCACGAGAAGAAAAATTGCAGTCCATATTTTTACATTGAAAAATACGTAGTTCTGTACCGAGGAGCACTTTTTAAGCGAATGTATTATCGAAAAATTTTACCTATTTATACGGTCCGTTCGTATAATAACTCACATAATCAAAAAGAAAACTGGTGGACGAGTAACAAAAATAGATAATCTGTATGTTTTGAGCAGTTAACCACCGTCATCCTAGCATGAATATCTTCCATAGCGCTTATCTTGTGCATTTTTAATTATCAGTCATATTAGTAGGGACAATTTATCAGCTCAGAAGAGTGTATACTGAAAAACGCTGCCTATCTCTGGTTTCAAAACTTTCGAGTTGCATGCACTTGTAGAGTTGCCCGAGCAGTCTGCTTATCCTCCTGCCTCTGCTGCTCACTAGTTACAAATACTACGCCGTAAATCTTTGAATGCGACTGTCTCGAAAACTCCAGGGTTCTCTTACATTTAGTGTTGCAACAATTGTAGGAAATCAGTAAATGGAGTCACCCGTCTCTTTAAATTTACGAAGACGAAACATTGTGCTGTATTGACGAATTACAGATCTATGGGACAGTTACGAATTTAACTTTTCAACTGGAACGTGTTTCTCACGGTTCTCTGTCTCACAAATAATCTGTACTTGAAAAGCGGAGTGCAATTTTTTTGTGGGAAATATAGGACAAGAAGTGTAGTGTACCTCTGTATACCAGTCAGCCTTCGAAAAACCCATAAGCAAGATCTAGGTATGTTGAGGTGTTCATTCTACTGTAAATCAGTGTTGTATTCCACTTATTGTATTGAAAACATAATAGTTTATCTCATGAGTGGGGCATTGGGCGGAAATTACATCCTGAGTTGTTATTTAACAACCGAACGGTTCTAGGAGCCATGCCAGGGACTGTGACGGCGCTTCCGCCGGAGGTTCGTGTCCTCCTCGAGAAAGGGTGTGTTTGTTGTCTTTATGTTAATTTAACTATTTGGAAGCCTTGGGACTGATGACCAAAGTAGTTCCATCGTATAGTTTTACAAACATATAAATATTTAAAACACATGAGGCAAACTGAATAATATTCCGTGAGCTTTAGCTGTTCTAAGTTACCGTTTAAGAAGTAAATTTTGTTTATCGGGTCTCCGGGGCATGTCGTGCTGTCCGGTGTCTGTTTACTCGGGAGCAGAGCTGTCGCTACGCCCAAGCACCTACTCGACGCCGACACATTCACTGCGATCGAGTTGGAGACTGCCATCGTCTTTCCTCAACTGGTCATTGATGTGTTCGAACTCTCTTTTTTGATGTGCACAGTTTGGTTTATGAGCTCTGTCTTTGCTGTTACCGATCTAGTAATGGGCTATGCTCCTAGTTTATAATATTGTGAAATGAATTAAACTGGAATTGTATTTTTGGTTATTTTCGGATAGACCGTCTGTTGCTTCCATCTTGCGTGGTAATCCTTAAGTTGCTAAGTGACAAGACATTATGCTCTAAAAGTGTGTCATATGCACTAAAATTGTTTTCTGTTAAATGTGTAGCGCATTAAAATGGAAGCTGTGGCCAAGAGCAGCTTTTAAAAAGGATGTCATACTTTAATGATGACTCCGGATTGTGGATATTGCAGAATATTTCGTTAGTGTGTTCACGAGCGGTATTGCAGAAGACTTTGAACAAAATGGGAATGTAACCTCATAAAACTTTTGTGATCTAAACACAAACAGCGATTATAGTTTACGGAAATATTAAGGCCCATGGGGTGGAAAGGATTTCGCCTCAAGTTTCGAGGAAATATATGTTGAATAATTCAGAGTGGTCGATATGAACTGCTATGATTGATAACCACGACGACAGTGGATTGATTTTAAAATCGAAGACGTTGCGTGGGTTTTTAAAATACATATTCACTCAAATTACCATCGTAGCAGAATAATGCAAATGTTCATCGAACAAAAGTAATTGTCCTAAGCGCAGTAAAATGTTTCATGCGCTCTATTGAACATTATGATTTTTATTAACGTAATTCCCTATACTACTGATATTCCTTCGTGATTAGCTTGTAGGAATATCTGCGTGCTAAGAATACAGTTTTTTTTCATGGTTTTATTGTTATTGGTGTGTACGCCCAATAAAAACAAAACTTCCTATGTCAGAACAAGAACAAGAAGTGCGAAAATTCGTCTTTCAGTATTTCGTTAGAGATGAGTCGGAAAAGACAGAGCCGCGTGGAGTGGCCGAGCGCTCGGTTACTCGTCGTTGGAGGTTCGAGTCCTCACTAGGGCATTGGTGTTTGTGTTGTTCTTAGCATAAGATGGTTTAAATTAGTTTAATAAGTTTGTAAGCGTAGGGACCAATATACTTAACTTCCGTAGATTAACAAACATTTTAATCAGAAAAGACAGAGCACAAGATTGAACTTGAACATATTATCTTTTCTTTCAGTCACGTCCCAGAAACATCGATATATATGTTTATCTACACAATGATGGTGTTAGTTGTGGCTCTCATAAGAGGACTGGGGTCGCTACTTCGTTTGCATACAAATTGTGGGAATTTGGGACGGACGTGTGGCGTTCTCTGTCGCGCGGGGATGTCCGCGTGGTCTGGGGCGTCTTGTTACGGATTGCGCGGCCGCTCCCGTCTGAGATTCCAGTCCTGCCGGGGCATAGTTGTGTTTGTTGTCCTTAGGATAAGTTATTTTAAGTAATTTATGAGCCCACAGACCAATGAAATAAATCTTGAAATGCTTGCAAACATATTTGACAAAACTGGTCATAAGTTTCTAGACTTACAAACTTCTTAAGCTAACTTCTATTTAGGACAACACTAACACCCATGCCCGAGGGTGGACACGAGGCTCCTGCGGGAGGCGTGTTCTGATAGCCAAGTAGTTAAGAGACCGCAGGCTCAGAAAGGGAGTCCCGGGTTCGAATCCAGGTCCGGCACTAGTTTTCACTTCTCATGACTTTCAAGGTGGAAAGCAGCTCTCTCAAACTGCTTAAACGTGCAAGTATAATTTTACGACCGAGCGAGGTGGCCCGTTGATAACACAATGGACTTGCATTTGGGGTTCGGCGGCTCGAATCCGTCTCCGGCTATCCTGACTTAGGATTTCCGCGATTTCCACAAGTCAATCTAGGCAAACACGGGATTGTTCCATTCTAAGGGTACTGTCGAATTCCTTCCCCATCTGAGACAAAAACTATACGAACGTGTTCAGATCAAATGTTTGTAATCTTAAGGGGCCAAAATACTTTTGTCATCGGTCCCTAGACTTACAAACTACTTAAACATAACCTAAACTTAAACTTCAAGTATACTAAGGACGACACACACAGTCATACTTGATAGAGAGCCGCGGTGGAATAGCCGAGCGGTCTAAAGCGCCTCGCTGCGGATCGCGCGGTTGCTCGCCGTGGAGGTTCGAGTCCTCCCTGGGGCATGGGTGTGTGTGTGTTGTACTTAGGTTAGTTAACCTAAGTTTAAGTAGTTTGTAAGCTACAGACTGATGACCACGTTTGGTCCGATAGATTTACAGACATTGGAACATACTTGATTGAGGACTCGAACCTCCGATGCGAGCAGTCATGCGATCCTCAAGGTGACGCCCCAGATCGCACGGGCCTTGTCGCGGCTGCTGCGCGCGTGTGCTCCGCCTCTAATGACCGGAATGTCGACGGGACGTTAAATCCTAATATCCCTTCGTTGCCTTGTTCCTTTGTAATTAAGTCGATGAGTTCACTGTTGAATGCATACGCGTCGGGTGAACTGGTGTTCTGTGTCGTTCGATGTGCAGTTAGTAAATCTGATAGTAAGGTGACATCATTTGACCAAGTGTCCGTGGTTCTGTGTCAATGTGTGTGTGTGTGTGTGTGTGTGAGTGAGTGAGTGCGAGAGAAGGGTGAGGGGGTGAGAGGCAGGTGCAGCTGTGCTGTGCGGCCTCGGGAGTTGCGTGCACTGTCCTGTCCTGATGAGGCGAGCGCGCGTGGGCTCCCGGGCCGCACGATTACCGCAGCCGCGGCTAATTTGCACTTGGGAATGCCGTGGCCGACGCGTCAGACATGCAAATCGATATCCCGTGGCGCTGACGCAGCGCGCCGCTCATCGTTTTATTCACGCCGGGTCCCCACACCACGCACATGTCCCCCAGACGTTCCGCGGCTGCGTCCGCACCTGGGCTCTCATCACTGCACGCCGACGATCGGCGATAACTCATCCATAGACGCGTGTTTCCATGTTCGCCAGATCGATAAATCTTTAAATGTAAATCGCACTGCTTTAACTGCTGCAATAATGACTGGCTGCTGGGATTTTCCCCTTCAATCACAGGATTCAGGCGCTCGAAACTCCACCGAATGGAATTACCATATAAATTTACGCATTGATATTAGGAGGCAAAAGCGTACAGCCAGACGTGGATATTCGCCTAACTCTCTAACCTGTAGGCCATCACAGATGCCAAAACCCAAGGTCGAACAAGGCTTGGTAATGCGTGAGTGAGGTCGTAATGTAGCGCTCAGTGGGATAGTGCCTTGTTTTGCTCAATAATGTAGTGTATAGGATATACGCGTTGATGTCATTTAACTCGCAACCGGCATAGAACTCGTAGACTCTGCTTGGGATCGTTTAACCCCTTGTATGGCACACACTGAAATCGTGCGAAGAGAGAGTATTAACTTACTTAAGTGAGATATGTATGGCCATGTGAACAGTTTCATGAGTTTTATTTATTTATTTATTTCAAAATATAGTTTCTTGCCTGTAAGTAACAGGAGCAGGGGTGCTACAATATATAAACTTCAATACGGTTGCTGCGGTTTTAAAACGTTATATTTCAAATGTTTGAAAATAAGTGGATGTTTTGTTACAAAGCCCAAAAAATATCACCACAATTTCAACGTTTTATAGTCAGGTACCTCTGAAGACAAAGCCTGCATTTTCCGTTTGGCCCCTAATATGGCAACTGATCAAATATTTCATTTCGTACATCATTCATCGATACAGGAGACGCTGTTTTCTTCATTTTCTGGACTGGTTGCCCATTCCATAATTGTCTCGAAGCCCTTCTCGTCACTGTAAACATAAATCCTTTTGTAATGCCCTTATCCATAATAATTCGCCTTCAAGTGCTCCTCTTAGAGTTCAAATGCGGTTTTCCTTACATAAGAAGAAAATAGCGCTAAAATTCGTGAGAAAGCACTATACCGGTAAAATATGCTTGCAGTGTCTGATAAAGATTCCGATAATTTCAAAACTTTTCGCAAAATATAATGGCACACTCAGTATATGAGAGCTTAAATATTGGTTACAGAAAACCGTGCAAAATTTTGAACTTGTTGGAGAGCAACATTACCACATAAAGGATTAAATATCTTTCCCAATATATTTAGTGTAGGTGCATAACACACATACTACGTACTTAAAACATCAAATTTCACCCTCAAAGAGCTGTTCATGAGTAATTACTTATCCGCAGCTCTAGACAGCTGACGTATGCAATTAAATATGTGATTTCAGCTATACCCTATTATATATAGCTAAACAGACACATTTTCTATTATTTATACGGGATGTTTCAGGAGAAATAGCAAATATTTTAGAAGATGGTACTATAGACGTATTGCAATAAATATATCATATAATACATTCCAATTTTTTAATGAGTTCAGACATAAAGCTGTTAATATGAACAAAAAAAATAACTTAAGAAAGGCAAATGACGACATTTTACTGATTTTCCGTCAGTTTTTGGTATTGAATGAGAAGCATAATTTCGTGTATGTTCAACAAGATTATTTTTATTTAGTTAATGGGTTGATGACCTACTTTAAGTCTGCTGATTACTTTTTAAACCAAAAACCGGTTGAATAAATAAAATAAACTACTAGAAGGTGCATACAATTGTCCTTTTAATACAATATGATGATGTTCTACCAAGAACGAAAAGAAGAATCACTGAAAATTTATGTTTGCCAATGCTTTAATTTTATTTATTTATTAATTTTTAAATTTTTTTCGGGCGGGGGGGAGGTTACATACACTGATCGCCATTAAAATTGCTGCACGACAAAGATGACGTGCTACAGACGTGAAATTTAACCGACAGGAAGAAGATGCTGTGATATGCAAATGATTAGCTTTTTAGAGCATTCACACAAGGTTGGTGCCGGTGGCGACACCTACAACGTGCTGACATGTGGAAAATTTCCAACCGATTTCTCATACACAAACAGTAGTTGACCGGCGTTGCCTGGTGAAACGTTGTTTTGATGCCTCTTGTAAGGAGGAGAAATGCGTACCATCACGTTTCCGACTTTGTTAAAGGTAGGATTGTAGCCTATCGCGATTGCGGTGTATTGTATCGCGACATTGCGATGTAATGTATTTTATTTCCATCTGCTTTCATGAACAAATATACTTTTCGTTTATTTTTGGTAACATGGGAACTTTCGATAATCAATCTTGCTACGACAGCTCTGTGTTCACTAATACCTGTATCCGTTTTGATGCTCGTTATGAGCTCAGGATTATTTGTTGTTAAGAGATCAAGTGTGTTTTGACATCCCTTTACAATTATAGTTGGCTCATGAACTAATTGTTCGATGTAATTCTCAGACAATAAAGTGAGTACAATTTCTCACGATGTTTTATTGGTACCTCCCGATTTGTAAGTACAATTTCGCCAACAGATTGAGGGTAAATTAAAATCACCACCTACTATTATCGTGTGAATCAGGTTGGTTTTTGTAATTAGACTCAGGTTTCCTTTGAACCTTTCTGCTAATGGATCATCAGAGTCGGGAGGCCGGTAAAAGGAACTACTTATTAACTTCTTACGATGTTCAGGTACAACGTCTACCCTTAATAGCTTACAGGAACTATCAACTTCGCTACACGAAAGACTGCTGTCGACGGCGACAAACACGCCTTCACCTATTTTGTTTAATCTATCCTTCTTGTACACAGTTAGATCTTTTGCAAAAACTTGGGCTTATTTCCCGCTTGAGCCAACTTTCACTGCCTATAATGATATGTATTTCGGTGCTATCTATTAAGGCTTGGAGCTCTGATACTTTCCCGACATTTTACAACTGTTCTACCGATAGTTCCTAGATCTACATTACTCCTGTGACCTGCATGCACCCTTTGAGACAGCCCATTTTGTTTTTCCCCGAAGCCCTCTATCCTAAAAGACCGCCCAGTCCACGCCACACAGCCCCCGCTATCCTTCTAGGCGCTTCCTGTGTGTAACGGACTTTCGACCTATTTAGCGGAAACCGATAACCCACCACCCTTTGGCACAAGTCGAGGAATCTACAGCCTACTCGGTCACAGAACCGTCTGAGCCTCTGGTTCAGACCATTTACTCGGCTCTTTACGAGAGGACCGCAGTCAGGCCTGTCGACGATGCTGCAGATCGTGAGCTCTGCCTTCATCTCGCAAGCAAGAATTGCAGTATTTACCACCTTTACAAAGCGCCGTGCTGGATCCCAACGGCCTCGTATCACTAGCAGTCGAGGTGACAGGCATCTTATCCGCATGGCAGTAACGGATCGTGCAACCACTTCTCAAATCTAATAATAATAATAAAGTCGCGGCGGATTAGTCGCGCGTACTGGACCGCCATGTAGCGGTGCTCGCGGCCGTCCGCCGTCTGGGGTTAGAATCCCCCCTCGGGCATAGATGTTTGTGTCGTCTATATATAAGGTAGTTCATAAGTACTTTGTAAGTTTAGGGACTGATGACCCCGCAGTTAAGTCCCTTAAGCTTTACAAACATTTGAACATTTGAGCCACTTCTCGATCCCTGAGTCTACAGATGAGGACAACAACCATGGGAACAACAACCATGTGCACGAGAACAGTTCGACGACGTTTGCAGCAGCATGGACTATCAGCTGGGAGACTATGGCTGCGGTTACCCTTGACGCTGCATTACAGGCTGGAGCGCCTGCGATGGTGTACGCAACGACGAACCTGGGTGCACGAATGGCAAATCGTCATTTTTCCGGATGAATCCAGGTTCTGTTTCCAGCATCATGATGGCCGCATCCGTGTTTGGCGACATCGCGGTGAACGCACATTGAAAGCGTGTATTCATCATCGGCGCACTGGCGTATCACTCGGCGTGATGGTATGGGGTGCCATTGGTTACATGTCTCGGTCAACTCTTGTTCGCATCGACGGCACTTTGAACAGTGGCCGTTACATTTCAGATGTGTTACGACCCGTGGCTCTAACCTTCAAATGTTCAAATGTTTGTAGAGGTTATGGGACTTGACTACGGGGCCATCAGTCCCTAAACCTACAAACTACTTATGAACTAGCTAAGACTACAGACGGCACAAATATCCATGCCCGAGGGGAGATTCGAACCCCCGACCGTAGTGGCCGTGCAGACCATGACTGGAGCGCCTTAGTCTCCTCGGCCACCGCGGCCGGCCTCTAACCTTCATTCGATCCCTGCGAAACCCTACATTTCAGCAGGATAATGCCCGGCCGCATGTTGCAGGTTCTATAAGGCCTATCTGGATACGGAAAATGTTCGACTGCTGCCCTGGCCAGCACATTCTCCAGATCTCTCACCAATTGAAAATGTCTGCTGAATGATGGCCGAGCAACTGGCTCGTCACAATACGCCAGTCACTACTTTTGATGAACTATGGTATCTTGTTGAAGCTGCATGGGCATCTGTAGCTGTACACGCCATCCAAGCTCTGTTTGACTCAATGCCCAGGCGTAACAAGGCCATTATTACGGCGAGAGGTGGTTGTTCTGGGTACTGATTTCTCAGGATCTATCTATGATGAGCATAAGAGGACTGTGAACGATAGTGGAGCTACTTGCACGGCGTGGGACGTCTGGCAATTTGGAGCGAACTGGAGGCGTGTCCGACTAGCTAAGTGGTTGAGGCGACCGCTGGTCCAAAGCGGGAAACCCAGCTGCCATTGCTGGTACGGCACAAAGTGTCCCTTACTGCCGCTAAACTACAACGTTTCAAGCCTTTAATGCAGTCAAATATAATCGTTTCCATCGTTCTTCTCCCATGGATGACGGTTACATTAATGACACCAAATACGATGGTCGTCGGGAAAGTAGAAAGCATTTGCGCCTTATGAAGCATTAGCGTGAGTAACCGACAGATAGGGTGTAACGCTCTCATCTGTTAGTTTACTTTCTATGTATAACGTTGCGAGCCGTTCGCATAGACTGTATTGTGCATATTACTGTTTATGGCATAAAAAAATTTATAGAAACCGCTAGTAGTGGAGTGAGATCTGTGATCAGGTTGTTCGTCATCAAAAATACGGGACCAATCGATATCCATCGATATGTGATTACTGACGAAGTGCCTGGTTTAACTGACTCATTCGTGAAGAATGATGGGCGAGTTACAATTGATAAAATTTATCCGGAAAGAAACTCGAAAGTGATGAACTGAAAGATTGTGTGGCTACGTATATTTGGCGGCGAACGAATATGACGCTGGAATACAAAAACTCGTCATACGTTATGACAAATGTTTAAATTTGCACAGTGAGTATGTAGAGAAGTAGTTTAATGTATATTCTTATCATTACATTTACTAGTTTTTATTTTTATTCATAAACGGGTACTACTTTCCAGACGAGCGTCGTATATAATATATAATACTAATACTACATTCAGATTCGACGTCCAATTAAACTACACGCGTAACTAAAGAAGTAGTAATAATAGCAAAGCAGTTAATACAGTTTACGAATACCTCTACAAATTTCTGGCTACCGTTATCTCAGAGCCTTATTATCCGCTCTTCCATCGTAACACAAAACACAGCACCTGGTTTGAGATGGTTTGGTGACTTACTGGTTGGTGTTGCCAATCATTTGTATATGGGAGTTAGCTGCGGTACTGTAGTTCTATTATTGTTTGGAAACATAAAGGGTATGTTAAAAAGGATAAATCTTTAGAGACAAGATCACCTATTATACGTTTACTTGTTTCGACTCTTAACGAGTCATCTTCAGATCTTCAACTGATTTTTTTAACATTTTTACAAACTCAAGATAGCTCGTTAAGAGTCGAAAATAAAAATCATATAACAAAATTGGCGATCTTGACTCTGGGTGTTTATCCTTTCCTTTTTGAAATGTATTTACGGCGACAGATCACTTTCAATTGTTGGTAATGTCAGCAAACAAGAAAAGAAGCCGCGGCGGAGTGCATTAGGGCGCCATGCTCCGATGCGCGAGACCGATTCCCGTCTGGGATTCAAATCCCCCCTCGGGCATGTATGTTTGTGCTCTTCTTTAGTATAAGCTAGTTCATAAGTAGTTTGTAAGTTTAGG
The DNA here is from genome assembly GCA_026315105.1 of Locusta migratoria. NCBI lineage: Eukaryota > Metazoa > Arthropoda > Insecta > Orthoptera > Acrididae > Locusta > Locusta migratoria. Next base: position 363,635,657 of record CM048744.1, read on the forward strand.
GATTTATGACCCCGTAGTTAAGTCCCGTAACCTTAACAAACACTTGAACAATTTTTGAACATGATAAGAAAATGCATCATCCACTTCTGAGGTTTTATTCGGACCGCCGGAATTTCTTTTCCTAGCACCCGAACTTCAAAATCACAGTTCATGGGTGACCGCGCTTTTTGTCACATTTTTGCTTCGTAAACAGCGTTTTTGTACCGAGATACAATCCACCCTTAATATGTTGATATTTTTACCTTGTTTGCTTTTAAACCACTCTCTCTGTTTATATAATACTTCGTTATTAGTGTTGTTGTGATCTTCAGTCCAAAGACTGGTTTAATGCAGCTACCATGCTACCCTGTCCTGTGTAAGCCTCTTCATCGCCGAATAAGAACGGCAACCTACATCCTTTTGAACCAGCTCACTGTATTCATCTCTCGATTTCCTTCTGCGATTTTTATCCCAAACACTTCTTTCCAATGCTAAATTAAATAATACCTGGTGTCTCAGAATGTGTCCCACCAATCGATCCCTTCTCTTAGTCAACATATGCCAGATATATCGTTTCTCCCCAACCGTATTAATTATCTCCTCATTAGTTAATCTATCCATCTAATCTTCAGCATTCGTCTGTAGCACCTCATTTCTAAACCATCTATCATCTTTTCACTCGTGCACAATGTTACACTCCTGACAAATTATTTCAGAAAGGACTTCGTAACATTTAAATTAATACTGGATGTCAACAAATTTCGGTTCTCCAAAAATACTTTTCTTCCCATAGCCATTCTGCTTTTTAAATCTTCTTTACTTTGGTCATGCGACGTTCCTACCCAAATAACAAAACTCATCTACCTCTTTCATTCACTCATTACGTAGACTAATTCCTTCTCGTCGCTTGATTTTCTCATTCTATGTTCATCTTAAAACTTGCATTCAGGACACTGTCTGTTCCGTTCAGCTGTTCCTCCAGATCGTTTGCTGTCTCTGACAGAATCTCAATGTCATCGACTAACCTGAAAGTTTTTATTTCTTTTCCCTGAAGTTAAATACAATCTCCAAATATCTCTTTGCTTTCTTTCACAGCTTGCTCAAGGTAAACATTGAGTAACATTGGGCAAAGGCTACAACCCTGTCTTACTCCCTTCCCAACCACTGCGTTCCTTACATGCCTGTAAGTGCTGACTGATCATTGTTAAGCTGAGTATCACTTTTCGTTCCCTACATATTACCACTGTAGAATTTGAAACAGTGTATTCCAATCAATGTTGTCATTACATTTACTAGTTTTTATTTTTATTCCCAAACGGGTACTATTTTCCAGACGACCCTTGTATATAATTTGTAATAGTAATATTATATTCAGATTCTATGTCCAATTAAACTGCACGCGTGACGAAAAAAGTATTAATAAGAGGAAAGCAATTAATACGGTATTCGAATAACTATACAAATTTCTGGCGACCCTTATCTCAATGCCTTCGAATGTGAAAATGCTAAATACGTAGGTTTTCCTTTCCTTAACCTACCTTCCAAGATATGTCGTAGTCTGAGTATTGTCTGATGTGTTACAACATTTCCCCTAAATCGGAACTGAGTTTGGACCGATTTTTCCATTCTTCTGTAAATCATTCGCGTTAGGGTTTTGCAGCACTGACTCATTAAACTGGTAGTTGTGTAATTTCCACACATATCTGCACTGTCTCTCTATATAATTTGAGCTGTTCTATTCTTCTTGAAGTCTGAGGCTACTTCCCCTGTCTCATACCTCTTACTCACAAGGTGTAACAGTTTCTTGATGAGTGGCTCTTCCGACGATGCCAGCAGTTTAGCGTGAACTTCGTCTACTGGAACCTTTTTACGACTAAAATCTTTCAGTGCTCTGTCAAATTTTTCTCGCAGTATCGTATTTTCTGTGTCACCTTCATCTACTTGCTCCTTCTTGTCTACAATATTACCTCGAAGTCCCTCTATACAGTCCTTTCAACTTTCAGCTTTCCCTTCTTTGGTTAGTACTGATCTCCTATAGACATTAGCTATCTTTCCCCTAGTTAGACATTCTTTACATTTATTTGTCCTCTGGCCCACTACTGCCATCTGTACTTCCTTTCGTCTGATTCACTTGCTGCGATTTTATATTTTCTCCTTTCATAAGTTAAGTTCAGTGTATTTTGTGTTACCCAAGTGTCCTTGTCCTGGACGTGGCTCTCCTCCTCCTTAGTACATGAAAAATATAGAATATTCTCGACATTAGTACTTCAACAAAACTTATCACTAGTTACACAAAAATATCTAGTCCCTACCATTATGAATTACTTAACTAAGCAAAAATAAAACAATAGATACTTATTCTAAAAAGTCATACACAAAATATTTTAAATCCTATCAAGAAAAAGAAAGGAATCTAGCTTTGTACTACAAAAACCACTCTATAGCCTACAATTGAAGCAAAAATAAAATGTAATGCAAAAACTTGAACATATTTTTTTTCCAGTACCAAAAACTAAATTTTATGCTTTCACATCTCATTACCAAGGTAATCAAACACACTTCTACATATTATAGTTTTCAAAATAAAAAGTCAAGATCGCACATTAATAATTTATTAAATGACGACCGGTTTCGCTGCACTGTGTCACCATCATCTGGTGTCATATATGTTATAAACTGGTCATGATGGTGACACAGTGCACCGAAACCGGTCGTCATTTAATAAATTATTAATGTGCGATCTTGACTTTTTGTTTTGAAAACTATAAAACGATCAGACCGCCTCGAAACCCGACTATGTCAGGTAATCTTAACTTCTACATACAGCAAACGAACAAAAAAGAAAAAAGAAAAAAAAAAAATTGTGACCCCACTTCTTACTTATAAATGACAAATATTGAGCAGCAAATAAATGATCAAAATATCAAATAAAAAAGATGTTAAATTCTTAAACTAATTAAAGGTAAACGTAAAGCAATGAATTAAAAATTTGTGGTGCGGCCGGGAATCGAACCCCGACTTCCATGCTTACTAGGCAGACGTCTTACCGTTAGACTACCGCACCTCTAACGTTTAATGCCGCATCACAAATTTTAATTCATTGCTTCAGGTTTATCTTTAATTTCTTGGGCATATTCGAGACGAAAAACCGACTCAGGGTCTCAGTCTATATTTAAATTGATATTTATATCATCTTAGCAGGAATGTTCCACTGTGTCCATTGCCGAGGTGCTATTCCGCTGCATGGAGAGCCTTGGCAGTAGTGACAATTATCTATGGAACTCAGAAGCAGAATTGAAATTTGTGACGTGGAGAGAAGTCGTAATTACACTATTCCGAGGCTCCTTAATCGTTAGAGGTGGGATAGTCTAACGGTAAGACGTCTGCCTAGTAAGCATGGAGGTCCGGGTTCGATTTCCAATCGCACCACAAATTTTAATTCATTGCTTCACGTTTATCATTAATGTCTTGGGCATATTCGAGACGAAAAACCGTCTCAGGGTTACTCAGTCTATATTTAAATTGATATTTATATCTTACACTAATGTTACACCGAAAATTGGCAAAATCATCATTCACAGAACCAGTTCTATCTGCCTAAGCTGACATGCATGTATATCTGTCTAAAATCTCTCACTTACAATCGCACAAACCTTACCTAGTTATCTCTATGATAGAATCTATAAAAATATGTAATAGCACAGACAGGCTCCATAACCATTCGACATTATTATTGCTTCATTATACCTCATAAAAATATTCTTCATCATACCTCATCAATTAATATTCTTCATCTTATCTCACACTTTATCTCTGTCCTCATAATACCTCATTTCTCCATTAATATTTATTCAAATTATACTACCAAAGAAACTATAAACATACTGCCTAGGCCACAACATATCTCCAGAACCCTAGTCCACAATAAGTCACCAGCTTTTACTTTTATTACTTCAGTACAGAAAGAACCATATAAATTTCAGAACTTCTCTTTCCATTATCGTACTGCTTTAAATTCATGGTCACAGATACAAATTCTTCACATAGCTTCGCATCATTATGCTCACAACTCACTTGCTAGATCACTATTTCTCTAATATAAAGCGTAACACTTTGACTTCATCTCAGAAAATATCAAATTTAACTTTCATTGCACTAAATTTAGGTGTAATCTTTTGCTGCTGTATAGAAGATATATAATTCAGGTGAATGGTACTGGTTTCACTCAAACATTACATAAAATACACTACACTATGACGACCTACAATTTCATTATTACATCTAACTATACTAAACAAAACATAGTAGGAGAAGATTTACTAACTTACAAACTACTCATAGAATAGTGGAAGAAGAATGGAGTGACCTAAGAAATGAAAAATAGGATCACCCAACTGAGGGAAGCCATTACTCGACATTTCTGTACTCATCAAAGAATGACGAACACCCTATCTACTCAGTTAAACTTACCATTAACAAAATCAGTATTGACACACCATTTACACAAAAATTGTGTTCCAAGAATCACGTCAGTACCAAGATCTGGTATCACTAAGAAATTACACACTAACTTTTGTCCAGCTAGGTCTAGGACTTCCTGCTTCAACTCTTGGATAACTTAACAGTAGCACCAATAAACTTTTCTCATACATTATTACTATTCCATCTGTATCCTTAATTGATTCAAACAAAGCCTGAGAAATACCATTAAGATCACTACCACAGTCAAGCAAGCATTTTACAGGTACACCTTGCACACTAGTTGTAACTATTGGATGCCACACCTTATCAGTACTTACTCCTACTTCTTCTTCTTCATACAACACATCTTCATTAATTCTCTCTCTGGATAATCATTCATACATTTCAGAAAAATCATGTAAAAGTACTGTTAAGTGATGCACATTATGGCCTGCTTCCATTTCCCTACTGTTTCCCAGTTCTCTTCCTTCTCACTTATTCTTTCCACTTTCGTCTTTCTCACTACTTTACCATAATCATCAAAAATAAATTCATATACCTCATTTTCCTCATCACTAGATTCGTCACTACGCTAATACTTGTTCCAGAACTCGCATCACTATCACTTATTTCAAACATACTATTTATCACTTAAACCTTGTACTCAATATTGACTATAATGCTAGATACTTAAGTTCTTCATACTGTCTTAAAGATTGCCCATCACCATTAGGTTCAAATTTATTAAACATTTTACAATTAACAACAGAAACATTGCTACCCCCAGCACATGCACTATACTTTACATTTTCTACCTTTTCCACTTTCTGCCCAATCTCTACAACTTCAAAATCCATGTCCTCCAACATCTTTTTTACCACAGATACAAAGTTACCTTCCACTTTATCTTCTACCGTGCCCAACCTAGTTTCCAATTCAGATCTTACCTGACAAATTTGATTTTCAGGTTCTTGCTTATTCTCTGTACAAGATTTCCTGACAGATTCTCACCTCTTATCACCAGAACTAACAATAATTTCCACTCTTTTTTCACATAAGGTAATTTTAATATCATTAGTTACACAGCACTTACTAATTTCAGTTAATATCACAACTAGCTTCCACTTCTCCAATTTTTTAACTTAAATTTACCAAAGTGTATTTAATGCAGCAAATTCCTGACGCCAATTCCTATTGTTTTCATCCCGTTTCTGGTCCTCATCATGATTGTTTTGATTTAAGCTACTTTTAACATGCCTGAATACCGCAATTAATAACTTTGTCCAACCAGGAGGTTCATTTGATACTGACTTTTCGGAACCATATCCACCTGGTCCATGTAGATTACCTATAATAGAGGATGAAGCTTTCGCTTCCCTATCCATCATTCCACTTACATCACACTAAATGTACAAAGATTGATCTAGTTCAGATTTATAACCACGTAGCAAACGTATTTCTTTACGTCATTAACATTCACTTCCTGCTCTCCATTGCCCACCAATCGTTCAACTTTTTCACATTTATCATCCGTGGTTGATGTTTAAGAATTTTATATTAGAAATACGATGTCTTCTCGGTGGCGATCGGCGATAAACAGCACTGCTCTCAGCCCGATCTCCATGGAACTCGAACAGTTGCTACTGCGATTCCAAATGTCGCGACGGAATATCTCCCATCTGTTGTCAAGCCGTCCTGGAATGCTGGTGGGCTGGTTTTCCACGACGGCATCGGTTCTGATCCTTCCTTATTGTGACACTTGACAAAGATTTTGTATACGGTACTCTAGTATCGTCAACTTTTAAATCTGTAGGCCAATGTTTTGATTTTTTTTTTTTTTTTTTTTTTTTTTTTTTTTTTAATAACACTCTTCTTACTCGCATATCACTAACGATCGTTCTACTATTCACTGTGCCACACTAACTGTTATTTTCGTTATCATGGTTACAACTATGTACACCACATTATTCATAATGTACTGTTTCCTAATTCATGCAGTCATTAATGATGAATCCTTACCCAACATGGCACCAATAGTGACGATGCCGGGTCGTAGCTCTATGCCTCTTGAAGTTCTCATGGATTGGCGCTATCGTAAATGACTGGCTGGAAGTTCATAGTGCAAAACTAAACTACTACAAATAATGTAGGCGACACGTAAAATTGTAGTTAATTGATACTTTAATGTATCCGTAGTGCCCAGTTGTCCCCATTTTTGGCCAGCGTACAAGTCTCATTAATAACAGTCACTAAAACCAGTATGCACATTCCACACGTCATTAATACAAATTTACAGTGTGTGTAAGGAGTGAAAAAGGTCGAGGTGTACATTTAGTGTGGCACGAATATTAAGAATTAGTTCATAATCACAGTAAAAACACTTTCTACATGACTAATACTGAAGAACTTTTACCGTAATTGTTCCAATTAGAGTTCAGAGTAACGTGGACTATGCCCTCGATCAAACACGAAACAAGACTCCTTTACATGGCACAAAAACACCCTATTTATAGTACTCGAACAATAACTGAAATATATGTAGTTAATTATGTACAATAAATTAATTATAATAGAGAAGTAAAGGATTACATGCAACTGGCTATAGTAAAAGTTAGAGTTAATAATACTGAGTTGATTATGTCTACTGAATGTGTGGTCATGTTTCATTTTGTGTTATTCATTACTATAAAGTTTCTCCATCATTAATATTGTCATAATTGTACGTCAATTATTTTATTCCTTTATTAATGATCAATACCCCATGTTTATATATGTTTCCACCCGTGAGATTGAACTTGTGTGTTCATATGAATGTGGAAGGTTGCTTTTTATAATGACTGACTTCTTTTTGAAAATTCAATGCAATTTACCATGGTCGCACATCACGTGGTACTTAAGAATAGTATGCCGCTGCCTCCCCGCACATGAGCTCGTTTGGTTCATAGTGTGATTTTAATTGTGCTTGAAGACACTTGCTATCTCTTCAAAACGCCACCGACACTTTGTTTCACTGCTGCTATCAAGTGTTGCCACATGAGTAATGTGTTGTAAGCATCATGCGTGTGTCTGTGAGTGAATGAATGTGCTTTCCTTTATCCACTGTGTATTTGCAAATTGCCTCCCATGTTACCTCCATAATCATACAGGGCAGAAACAATTTTATTATGGACAGTAACATTATGATTTAATTCACTTTTGTCAAGGTGTGTGTTTTATTGTGCTTAATTTTATTTTTATTGCTTGTTAATTTTATTGAATAGATAATTATTTAAAGTTTCAAACCTTTGCTTTATAATTTAATGATCCTCATCCCCTATTTAATAATCTATTCCCTTTTTTAACATTAATTTTGTATTTGTTAAACGCTGTCTGCTCTCTTAAGGAGTGATCAGTAAAATAAATATCCATTGGGCATGCACTGCGGCCACTCGCAAAGTAATTTAGAGCAGCAGTGAGCGTTTTAACTTGCATTTGCAGATCTCTACTGCCCGAGATCTTACATAGAAATCAATAAGCAGTTCATTAACTTTATCTCTGATACCTTGTATATTTTGATGAAATATAGTAATTGCATAATTACGTAAATTCTTAAACTTTGTCGAAAGTCGTTCCTTTGTTAGAGGGAGTTTCTTTAAACAGGAATACCTATCAGCTGTCTTCAGTCTAAAACAAGGTGCAGCCCTAATACCAAGTTCTACAGGAATTTTTCCGTGAGCGACACCCCAACCCCTACTACACTGTCACCTCCCCATCCCATACCTACTGAGGTGCAGACCGTGCTTAGTGAAATCCGACCTTTGGATAGTCTCAACCGGCTCCACTGCAATGTGATCCATGCCCTCCGTCATCAGCGCTTCCTCAAGCCTCGTGTTAATGCGCCTGCCAGCTGTATTAAGACGAGGCCAATCATGATGCTAAAACAGATCCACGAAATACACATTTTTGTCACCAGTTTGAGTTGCTATCCTTTCCAGATCAACACCTATAGCCCCACCCATTATCACTACCTCATCCTCTTTTGAGAAATTCTTGCTGAATTCCCACATGTTACAAGTAATCTGCGCTTACCCTGTACTGGGCTTCAATGTGCTGATGTCATGGTACTCACTCCCAAGTACTTCCTGTAACTATTGGCCAACACCTCTGCCATGAGAACGGCATAACCGCAAAATCTTATTCTTCCTAAGAGCCCTCTCTACATATTTCGGCTTCCTAACAGCTAAGGTCTGCTGCATACTTCTACACATACAGCTGCAGGAGGCTCATCTCCACTCAACTCTGATAGTTGGACAAAACCTATTTTCAACTTGCATAATGAAGCTATCTGAACACCTCCTTCTAGCTACATTCCAGTTCCCATTCCGGGGACCCCCTCCCCCCCCCCCCCTCTGCCTACCTAATTCCTCTTCAGCGTTTTTCAACTGCATCTGAAGGGCGCAGATCAATCGCTCCTGCTCCTCTGTCAGCTTATTACTGCTGCATATCCTGCAATTCCAGGAAAGAACCTCACCACATTGCCCACTGCTTCCCCATGACATTCACCCCCCCCCGTCTCCCCCCCTCCGCCCCCCCCCTCCGCCCCCCCCCCCCCCCATGAAAATGCTTAGTACAAATCCCACACTGCAGCTCACAACGCACGAACCTACGACAGAGCTCGCACTTTTCACTCATGGTAAAATTTTACAGTTACTTGTTAAGAAAAACTAGAATTCTATGTTCTGTAAGTTACGTTTGTACAAAAGGACAATGAAGCACCTTAACTATCAATCAACAAATCTCAGTCTCTACAACAGCAACTAATACTACTACTACTAATATCAATACAGAGCAAATAACACTATCACAAAAACTTTACACTGTTGCTTGTATAAACAAGAACAAATTCAAACGTCACTAACAAACTAACTAAACACAGTGAGAGCACAAGAGATATAGAAAATCTTAACGGAAAGTTTCCCTGCCGCAATTACGTTAAAACAACAAAAAGACACCGGTTGTAAATTACTGAATTTAATAAATAACTAGCTTGCTAACACCTTTTGAAATCTACAAATGTTAATAATTTAACTACAATACACAGAAATACTAATTAGGCTAATATATGACCTACAATAATACGCCTTTTGCATGAACTAATTAATATTTTCTAATTAAACAAAACTATGCGACGTCAAATAATAGAGAATAACTTCAGGTAGTCACGTTAAAACGAAAAAAAAAAAAACAAAAAACAAAAAAAAACAAAAAAAAAAACAAAAAAAAAAAGAATGAGAAAAGTCTTGGAAAAAGAAAATGACAATAGACTAATTGCATTCGTACCTATTATTATGCAACAGTGGTATCGGGAGGTTCAGTAACACAAGCAGATGGAAGTAAATCCCAACAGGTTTCGTTACAAACCTTCTTTCATGATGCTTAAACCAAGCGTTTGTGATGATTAAATTGTACTCTACGCAAAATTCTTTTAAGCGTCCTCCTCTTTCATTCATTTTCCCCAATCCACATTGTCCTGCTATTTTTCCTTCCCTTCCTTTTCCTGCTACCGAGTTCTAGTCTCCCATGATAATTATTTTTCTCTGCCTTAACCGTCTGAATCACTTCTTATACCTCATCATACATTTTTTTCAGCCTACCTATCATGGGCAGCGTTAGTTGGCATGTGGTCTGTGTTGGCTTCGTGTCCGTCTGTACTACGATACTATGCTTTTCATAGTAAATTACCCGCATTCACTGTTAGACCTACTCCCACGTTTCATATACTGATTTTGTGTTTATAATCCAGTACCCCTACCCCCCTCCAACCAGAAATCCTGTTCATTCTGATACCAAACTTCGCTAATCCCCGCATCATATAGCTTCAACCTTTCCATTTTTCTTTTCAAATTTTCTAACTTACCTACCCAATTAAGGTATAGAACATTCCATGCTGCGATCCGTAGAATGTCTGTTATGTTTTTGAAGACAACGTCCTTCTGAGGAGTCCCCAAGCGGTAATCCGAATGGGCGTCTATTTTCCCTCTGCAATATACTACCCAAATAGACACCGTCACCATATATTCATACAGTAGACCTGCATGTCCTTGGGGAAAAGTAACGCCTGTAGTTTCCTCTTGCTTTCAGCTATACGCAATAGATGCATGGAAAAGCCACATTAGTTGATGTGGTTGCATAGACTTTCCCGGCGTAGTAACTGATAATATTTATCTCGGGTATGCAGCCGGATACCGTCGTCAACCAGACACGATATTTCAACAGACCAACTGGCTGCCATCTTCAGGTGAGAGCGCAGAACACTAACTCGCCGGAAACTGATAAAGAACAAGAAACAGCAGCCCCATTATACACTGCTGACGACCCACCGCGCGTGCGCGAAACCAAAGTAGAAGCCACCTAGGCGCAATAGAACCAGTAGCGCGCCGGTGGAGAAAAACGGCAAAAACGATGGGTAGAAAACAAGGGTAGTTTAAAGAAACAGCAGGTCGAAATGAAGACCGTTGTTGCTTGATGTCAGATAAAATCGGGTTCCAAGTTTTACTAAGTGGAAAACCCTTGTCCCTATTAATAATATTATCGGCCATACGAATTTCCATTGATTCTTTGAGAACACATTCCCAGTAGCGGGAAGCAGGAGCAATCAGTTTAGTTTCATCGTATAACATCTTGTGTCCCTCATTCAAACAATGTTCAGCAACAGCCGACTTTTCAGGTTGGAGCAAACGAGTATGACGGTGGTGTTCCACACACCGATCCTGAACTGTGCGGATCGTTTGGCCAATGTAAGTTTTACCACAATAACACGGAATACTATAAACACCGGATTTCCTCAGTCCTAAATCATCTTTGACTGACCCAAGGAGGGCCCTAGTCTTAGGTGGGGGCATAAAGATGGCAGCCAGTTGGTCTGTTGAAATATCGTGTCTGGTTGACGACGGTATCCGGCTGCATACCCGAGATAAATAGTATCACATTAGTTGATGTTACAAGGCCATCTCAGTCAATCATTCAAACTGTTGCCTATGCAACTACTGAACAGGCGGCAGCCCCCCTTGAGGAGTCAGATGCCCCTCCGCTATGACTGCACGTACGGTACGGCTATCTGTATCGTTGAGGTACGTAAGTCACCCCACCTCGGTAAATGTATTGGGGTAGATAATACTTCATGTTTTTGAAATTTTAGAAGTTCTTAGTGTTAAACTTGATTACAAAATCATTTTCAGCATTATAATAGAAACAATAACAATATGTTGGTTTGGGATCTTCATTCCGGAGACTCGTTTGATGCAGCTCTCCACCCTTCTTCATCTCCCCTTAAGAACGGCAACCCACATCTATTTGAACCTGTTTACCGTATTTGTCACTTGATATCCCTCTGTGATTTTTACTCTCCTTCCAATGGTAAATAAAGGATTCTTCGATTAAGAATGTGTCCTACGAATCAGTCCGTTCGTGTAGTCAAGAAATTCCTTTGCTACTCAATTCTGTACTGCACCTCCTCATTAATTCAGCAATTTACCCACCTAATTTTCAGAATTCGTCTGTAGCACCACATTTCAAAAGCTTCTATCCTCTTCCTGTTTGAACTATTTGTCGTCCTTGTGTCACTACCGTACAAAGCAACACTCCACACAAATTCCTTCATAGAAGACTTCCTAACACTTTAATTAGTAGTCCATGTCAACGAATTTCTCTTTTTCAGAAACGCTTTTCTTCCCATTACCATTCTGCATTTTATATCATCTGTACTGCGATCACAATGTTATTTTAGTCAACAGTGAATATAGCATGATTTTATTGTATTTTATTTTTCATTTATTTATTTGCGTGAGTGGGGGGAAAATTAATGTAAAGATAATATATTACAAGTAGACATCCCATGATATTTTTATCAGTTTTGCTGCACATATTCGGAGGATAATTTGCGGAGTTCAAGCTTTTTTCATTGTTGACATTAACTCGTGAAAAATATACTTATTTTTTCGTACTGGGCAATATACAAAACTCATCTACCAAGTATATTATCTCGTTATATACTCAAATTCCTTCAATGTCGCCTGATTTTCTTAGATTATTCCATTACCTTTTTTTTTTTTTTTTACTATACTTAATGTTCATCTTATACCCTTATTTCCTGACACTGTACATTTCGTTAAGTTACTTTCACAGGTCATTTGCTGTTCCGGTGGAATTAACATGTCATTGCCTAACAGCGAGGTTTTATTTCCCCATGCTGAACTTTAAATACTTCTCCAAATTTTTCCTCGCCTTCTTTCACAGCTTGTTCAATATACAGATTGAATAATTGGTGAAACTTCTCAACCAATGTTTCCTTCTCATGCCCTTTGACTCTTACAATTGCTGTCTCGTTTCTGTACAAGTTGTAAATAACTTTTCCGTTTCATATTCTTTACTCCTGCTGACTTCAGAATTTGTATTTCAGTCAACATGTTCAAAGGCTTTCGCCAAATCTACAAAAGTAGACAAAAGAAATTATTTATACAGTTATGGGAGAGGATAATTTGATTGTGAGGGGGGGGGGGGGGACTGGAACTCGATAGTAGGAAAGGGAAGATAATGAAATGTAGTCGGTGAATATGGCTTGGAGAAAAGGAATGAAAGAGGAGTACGCCTGATAGAATTTTGTGCAGAGCACAACTGAATCGTCACAAACTCTTGGTTTAAACATCATGAAAGAAAGCTGTATACGTGGAAGAGACCAGGAGACACTTGAAGGTATCAACATTTTATTATGGTAAGACATAGATATTGAAACCAGATTTTAAACTATAAGACATATCCAGGGACAAAAATAGACTCTGACCATATATAAGGTTGAAAACAAAACAAACTGTTTTTGTTCTACTAAATTTTGTTTATTTACTAACTAGTTTTCGGCTTATTAGGCCATCGTCAGGTAAACTGTTGACATGAGTCGACAAAGACGCTATTGCTTGGTTCACAAAGATACAATACACAGATTGCTTGGTCTTTGGATATGACATGTGTTGGAATTACAAACAGTATCTGTTGCCATGCATAATTATGTTCACATAATCAGTGGCCTCCTTCACATTTTTACATTTTAATTTGCGAGTGAAAGGGGGGAAACACATTACATTTCAAATATTATTGAATGAAAAACAATATTAACATTATTATTGTAGCATATGTTGGGATCATCACTTAAGGTGTACATTAAATTCGTTTTCTACACTGATTTTACTTTTTACTTACATGACAGCATTTGGCAAGATTCACATATTTAAATTACCGTACATTACATATTACTGTGCAGTTTATTATATATTTTTGTATTTTAAAGTCTAAAAGTAAACATGGTAGGAAAGGGTACTCTACTTGTGACTGCCTGCATCCCTACGTGATAACTCCCTTATCAAAATGTTCAAATGTTTGTATAGTTTATGGGACTTAACTACGGGGTGATCAGTCCCTAAACTTACAAACTACTTATGAACTACTTACGAACTAGGACGTCACAAATATCCATGCCCGAGGGGGGATTCGAACCACCGACCATAGTGGCCGTGCAGACCGCGACTGGAGCGCCTCAGTCCCCTCGGCCACCGCGGCCGGCACTCCCTTATCCTTACAAGGCGTGCGCCTTGTTACAAAATTGATTCCTTGTGCCTCATCATAAGTCGATTATCGACGCTTCTATTCTGTTCCAAAATTGTGCCTCTCAAACCGTGTCCGGTACCACTGGCCAAATTGTCTAATTTCTCTGAAGTGTTAAACTATATAACATGAAGGACGAAGGTATCATCTAGGTGGATGTAAGAACTTGCTTGCCATGCGTTTGTTTTGTATAATAATAAAAGCAGATGCACTTGATTTATTATTTTTTTTCCAATCAAATTTATAAATTTTCATTCAGTCTGTTCACACAGTATTGTACTATTGGTTGCTCATAAAACTAGAGTTTGCAAATATTTGAACCTGTTGTTCTGAATTACTGTCTATTTTGTAATCCAATCTGTTGCGGATTGTTGCGCAATGTATTGTATGTTTTAAGGGAGGGAGATAAACTTTAACTGAGTTCGTGTTTAATCAGGAGTTCTTGTGTTTAATCAGAAGTTCGTCTTAACTACTTGTTATTATTGTTATAGTGCTTGATGTCAGTGAATTCAGACCTATGTTTGTTTTATTAATAAATATCATGTTGGTGTAACTGTGAATACTGCTACTTGTTCGTTTTCCTTGGGCCTGCCTTCCACCCCACAGTCTAGCTGCTCCCTACCAGGGACCTGTATACATTGAAGGAACCTGAGGCTTTTGAGCGTTTCAAAGGGAGCTTTAGGCAACAATAACGGGGACGGGGAGTGTAACACAGTAAAAGACGAATGTGAAGCTTTAAGAGATGAAAAGGTCAAAGTTCAGAGGACCAAATAGATAGAAACACAAGTCCTAGAAAAAAATCCTTGTATATTACAGGAAATACTGAATTTAATTGCTGAAATGAGAAAATATAAAAATACAGAAAATGAAGCAGGTAAAATGGAGTACAGACGACTAAAAATGAAATTAAAAGAAAGTGTAAAATTGCTAAGCAGGAGTGGCTAGAGGACACATGCAAGCCTGTAAAACAATTTATAACTAGGGAAAAGACAGAGACTTTTGGATAAAAGAAAAACAGCTGAATGAATATCAAGAACTCAAATAGAAAACCAGATGTGAGCAAAGAAGAAAAAGTCAGAAGGTGGAAAGAATATATAGAGGGACTCAAAAAGTAAATGAACATATGGACAATATTGTAGGTACGAAGGAGTAAATATATGAATACGAGGTATTATACTGAGAGAAGAATTTGACAGAGCAATGACACACGTTATTCGAAACAAGCCCCCTGAAGTTGATGACATTCTCTCAAAGATAACAAATTCTCTGGGAGAACCAGCCATGACAAAACTATTCCACCCTTTCTGCAGTATGTATGCGACTGGTGAAATTCCTTCAGTCTACAAGAAAAATGTAATAACCGCGATTCCAAATGAAGCAAGCGAGAGAAGAGTGAAAATTATGGAACCATCCGTTTAATAAATAATGAAAGCTAAATTTTAACACGAATATTTACAGCTGAATGGAAAAACTTGTAGTAGCCGATCTCGGGGAAATTAGATTGATTTCAATAGAAATGTAGGATAACAGTAGGCAATACTCACTTTACGACTTATCTTTGAAAATAGGATAGATAGGGGACTATTTAACCTACGTAATATTTTATATATATTCATAAAGTAGAGCTGCACGTCCTCAGGAATAGTAACGACTGTAGTTTCCCCTTGCTTTCATCCGTTCGCAGTAACTACATGGCAATCACGTTAGCTGATATAATAAGACCAGCTCAGTCGAACATCTAGTCTTCTGCCCCTGCAACTACTGAAAAGGCTGCTGCCGTTATTTAGGAACCAAACGTTTGTCTGGTCTGTGCACAGATACCTCTACTGCGGTTGCACCTACGGTACGTCTATCTGTACGGTTGAGGCATGGAAGCTACCCCATATCAGAAGTGTCTGTGGTTCATAGGGGTAGAATACGCATAATGTGTATGTGTTTCTCTTTGCCAGTAGCCCACGTCTTTACAACGTACTTTGAAGTGGCCTTTACTAGTCAACTTTCAGAAGTAGATGCATACTTCCTCATCCTGACTATGTATCTATTCGTGAACGGTGACTCGTAATAGCCAGTTCAAACTACGTTCTAAAGACACGGGCTATTGGCAGGGAGAAACTTTTGAGTAAATACTACCATCATATAAAGAAAATTAAGGACAGTTAGATCTCAATGTGAATATGCCCCGGGATGGCATCTCTCTCTCTCTCTCTCTCTCTCTCTCTCTGCCGTAGTAATCACATTTAGTTTTAATTATGATTCTTACAAACAGTCTTGGATAACCATTGGGACTGTTTCTAGCCATGCTACTCATCGAACTGTTGCTAATCCTCCATTTATCCGAATTTAATGGTCTTCGCGGAAAAGGTATTACTGAACCCTGAGCCGACATGAGGCTGACGTGGTATTGTACATTCTGCCTCGTGTGTCGATGTGATCCCCGTCGTACACTCATATTCTGTAACACAACGCTCGCATTCATTTCTTGCACTGTGGAGCTCGTCGTTGTTTATATTGTTGCTCCTATGGCATTTCTGCAGGTTGAGAGAAATTTATCATGTTTCGTAACACAGTAAATTTGTCTTTTTCATCCTGGGAAATCAGATTAACAATATTGTCTAATATGATCCACCATGAGTTATTTATGTAAGTTCGTATAATGGTTAGTTAGTGTTTATTGGACCCGTAATTCTATTATAGGTGCCACAGTTAATTGGGTCAAGTGGACCCGAAACACGTCACGGTCAGAGTAAACCTGTACTTGTAAACTGGCCATGGGTCGTATCCCATCAGGTAATGTCTTTTTCCCTCATTCATGTTTATTTAGTGTAGCGCTAGGTACTCTCGGAAGGACGGTATACACTCGGGTTCGATAAAAAAAAAAAAATTAAAAAAAAGCTTGAAAGACTAAAGATGGGAAAAAAAAGCTTGAAAGACTAAAGATGGGAAGTTCATATGCAGAGGACATGTAATTAGTTTACAATTTTGTGCATAAATGATTAACATTTGAACCTGCCTGTCCCGTGGGTTCACTGTCAATATCAATATCCCGGCGCAACACCACCTACCGGTAAAATATACTTGCGGCTCTCTCTGGTGTTATAAACCGGAGGTAATGGATCCGTATGTTTGGAGCTGACGTGAAGAATGCCTCGCAGATGTACGCGCGAACCATACCGTCAGGTTAGTGAATCTCAAAGCGGGCGCATTATGGTATGAGAAAATGTTACGCATCCGTCCGGGATACTGCAGCTCGCGTGGGACGAAAGGATGTCTGCAGAATTGTTTCCGGAAAGCCATAGAACACGACGAGAAGGCTCAGCTCTCACCAGCCAGACCTCCTCCCGAGAAGTCGACACAACCGGATGGCATTGCAAGGACAGATCTGCATCCTCATCGGCTCAAGCGAAACAGTGTAACACATATTACACTACCAAGGGTGTGAGTCCGTCGCCGTTTATTAAGACATGAGTAACGTTCGCGTCTTCCACTTCTTCGCTACTTTTGACCAATGTGAGAAGCATGCTAATCGGCAATTTGTTTATGAAACACCGTCACTGTGGGCAGAAATGGCATCAGATTTTTTTTAGGACGAATCCAGTTTCTGTTTGCTTGAAAATGATGGCAGAATTTTGGTTCGCTGTAGAAGGGGAAGAGCGGTATCACAGAGAGTGCATTATCTAAAATGTTTGTTAAACTTATGGGACTTAACTACGGGGTCATCAGTCCCTAAACGTACAAACTACTTATGAACTAACTAAGACTAAGGACGGCACAAATATCCATGCCCGAGGGGGGTTCGAACCCCCGACCGTAGTGGCCGTGCAGACCGTGATTGGAGCGCCTCAGTCCCCTCGGCCACCGCGGCCGGCGAGTGTATTATCACTAGACATGTAGTGTCAAGTCATGGCTTTGTGGTGGGGGACACTACTGGGTGCAGCTACAGATCGCAGTTGCCACGTGTCCAGAGCACTGTGTCCAGTCTGACCTACGTGAATTACATCCTGCTGCCTGAAGCCATACCTCTTGTGCACGACACCCCAGTCGCCATTTTTCAGCAAAAAAAATGCATGGCCACTTGCTACTCCTCGGAACTAAGTATAACCTAAAACAATTCGGAATAGCCTTACACAGTTATCAAAGTACCAGTCAGTTTGAAAGAAGCTACTAACCTTACACTTTAACTTACCGAATTGCGGTTAACACCACCCACACTTTGACATTATTAACCTGTATCGATCACACAAACGTCAGCGTGACCGTCTGTTCTCAGTACATAACACATTGGAATAGCCTTACTCAGTACTCCTCGAAAACTATAGGATCTATTAAATGCGGCAGACCGTGAGTAAATGAGAAGTATTTTAATCCAAAAAGGTATCCAACACTTCGACTGAGGAACAAATGAAAGTAGCATAGAATTACATTGTTTCAATCAAATGGTATAAGAACGTAAATCAACACATCCATAGTATTTTGTCCTGGTAAGACATCCTGATGTTCATCGAATTTTGCTGCTAAGTGCTCTTACTAACGAATAACAGTTTTAAAACCACGTACATCGCTCTGTTGTACGTTTCTTTTGACACTACACACAGTCTTTGTGTATTCCAATACCCCAAAAGCGCTGTAACAGCGAATCATCTTACCCGACATGTTCCACATCTTTGCAGCATTTATATGTTGCATGTAGAACTTGTAAACTGTTTAAACCTACATCACCTCCAGTTATGTAGAACACACCTCCCACAACACGTTAATTTAGCGAAGTACACACACTTGCTGGAGTGATTGAACATCTATTTCGTTCGTCGTGTCATGCACATCAATTGTTCGTCCTGATAAACGATTGCGATTTCCATTAGACACAATCGCTGACACACATAGAGACACACACACACACGTCCAGTCCACAGTACTTCGACAATATTCGGGTTTCGTAGAGTCTAGTACTTAGAAAAAACTACGCTTTTATTACAGACTCACATTTTTTTTTTTTTTTTTTTTTCTATTTGCTCGTGAGACGCAACGTGATTGTATTCTAAACCATCTTGCTGAATCTCAACATCGCACAGGGGAAAAAACCAGTGTGCTTTGGAATCATGAGAGCCCACACCGAAATAGATGCGGACAAGTAAATAACTTCACTCTGGCCATCCAAATATCCGAGAAAACGCCACGATCTATCGTTACACTTAATGTAAACAACGTAATGCAGGCAATGACCTCGCCAGCATCAACGAAGGTCCACCTAAAACATTCTTTCAAACATCTCCACCAGCTCTTCCAGACCACAAGGAAAATGGCCAAGTTTCTGCCGCCATGATACACATTAACAACAAAAATAACATCCCTGTATACTGTTCATCCCAATGCAGTCAAATTTATCGTTATAAAAAGTATGAGACATATTTACGTTACCCCTTTCGTAGATACTGATAACCGCCAACCTCCCAATAGAAGACGTTTAAGAGGTACCTTTGGGACAGAGGAGCAGAAAACAAAACAGCGCAGATGACTCTTGTTCATAAGAATGACAAAAGAACGAACCCACAACATTATTAACCGAGATGGTTTACATCAATTTCATGCAGAATGCTTCAACGTATTGTCAGTTCGAATATAATTTCCTTGAGACGAAAAAGCTTCTGTCAATGCGTCACGGCCTTAGAAAGCATCCATCGACTGAAACTCAGCTTGTTTTCTCACATATCTTGCGAGGCATAAATCAAGTGGAGTAGACAGACTGCATATTATTCGATTAACAAATATGTTTGAGCGTTTGGTACGGTGTCCCACTGCAGACTACTAATGACGGTCCTAATATATGGAATAGGTCGTCAAATATGTGTGTAGATATGTGTGCCACTGGAAGACTTGTTAAGTAACAGATCTCTGTAACTCGAAGGCGCATGTTCAGCATAGACAAGCATGTCATCAGGAGTGCCCCAGGGAATTTTGATACGACTGCTATATTTTCTATCTACATAAATTATCTGACAGACAGGATGCGTTGTAATCTGTCGCTATATGCTAAAGATGCTGAGGTTTACAAGTCGGTGTCGTCATTGAATGACTGTTGGAGGGTACAAGATGATTTCGACAAACTCTCTTGTTGGTGTGATGAATGGCAGATCGTTCTAAATGTAAACAAAATGTAACTTTAGGCGCATGAGTAGCAAAAATAATCGTGTAATGTTCGAGTACGATATTAGTAGTGCACTGTTTGACACAGCTGTATCGATTAAATGTCCCAATGTAACGTATCCGAGCGATATAAAATAGAACGAGGATGTGAGAACAATTGCGGGGAAGCCATACGCTTGACATAGGTTTATCTGGATAATTTTGGGAAGATATGGAATACTACTGCGATCCATTCTTGAGTACTCAAATGTTTTGGGATTCCCCCCCCCCCTCCACCTCCCCACTCCAGAAAACGCAGATTCAGTACAGAGGCGGGCTGCTGGTCATTTTACCGGTAGGTTCGATCAGCATGAGAGTCCTCTGGAGAAGGCGGCCTAGCGCGTTTTCTAACTGCAAGCTGATTAGTTTTCAGCCAGACAGAAGGAGGATAGACCGCCCTTATTATCTAAACTGGCTTTGTGGAGTCTAGAAAGGGAATTCGGAGTTCAAATGCCATTACGAGAGGTCACGAAAACACGAGCTGTGGAAAGTGTCCGAAATCGTGCGGTAATGCACAAGTTTGAACATCGCGGTATTTCATAAACCTTATTTGTGAAATGTAAACTTTTTACGGCCGAAAAAGTATGAGAGAGAGAGAAACCTTACTATAATAACTCGGACTAGTCAGTAATAGACAGTAACTCTTGTAATCTGCCAAAGAGACCAATAATAATCAACTTTATTCGGAAACCTTTTCGATCATTCCGCATTTTGCTCATAAAACAAGTTACAAAAAGATAATTTAATGCAACTTATAAAAGTGTGTAGTGCTACTATTTATCCAAACAGCTTTTTCTATCCGAAGAACGTAACACTTTCTCTGACAGGACTGATATGTGGCCGCGGTGGAGTGGCCGAGCGCATTGAGGCGCTATGCTCCGATGCGCGAGGCCGTTCCCCGTCGGGAGTTCGAATCCTTCCTCGGGCATGGATATTTGTGTTGTCTTTAATATAAGTTAGTTCATAGGTAGTTTGCAAGCTTAGGGACTGATGACCTCGCTGTTAAGTCCAATAAGCTTAATAAACGTTTGAACATTTGACTGATGTGGACGGGGCAACTGAAATTTGAAAAGCAACTAAATGTGAGTGGGTGGTTTCAATAGGTAGAAACGAGCAGTTAACTCGCAATAAAAACCATACGACACCTCGTAAAAATGTTTGCAGTTGTCAGCTACAATAAATTAACATGCATTTACTAATGAAAAACCGAGTTTATTGCTAATTACGGTAGTGCGACAAATCCTACAAAATTATAGCTCTTTGAACTGTTGAACGGCGATGGAAAAATTTTATCAGGAGCATAATGCTTAGCCGCGATGGAGTAGCCGAGCAGTCTTAGGCGCCTCGGAGGTTCGAGTCCTCCCTGGGTCATTGGTGTGTGTGTTGTCCTTAGGTTAGTTTACCTTAGTGTAGTAGTTTGTAAGCTACGGACTGATGACCACGCAGTTTGGTCCGATAGATTTACAAACATTTGAATTTTTTTGAATAATGCTTAAGAGAGTAGTTGCCATACATTTTTTGTATTCATATTTGAGAGGAACTGATCCAAACATCGGTTTGGCCATACAGTATTATATTGCAAGGTTATTCTTGGATGTCTTATTCTTGTGCATCTACAGTGAACATCATATACTGAACGGAAGAACTACAGATGAGAGGGAGGAAAAATGCCAATTCAGATTTTCCGGCATGTAAGACAGAGTTTGCATCGAGTCCTAAGTGTACTTCGTTACAAACAGAGTGATATGCCGAAATGAACCTCCCGTTGCTACAGTACCTCAAGGCTTATTGACACATTTGGACTTTAAATTCTCGCGGACAGCAATGGAACTTTCAATTATTCTCAGATGCCTGGACTCTAATTTATCATTTTGATTGAACTTCAGCAGCGCCAAAAGATGAGTATTCATTTATTTCTAATTAATTTCATACAGGATGGTAATAATTAAATTGACGGTGTGCCGGGTGCTGCAGTGCGGGCTGTATACATCGCAGGATGCTGGAACTTCGTAGGTATGTTCAGTAATCGTTGCTCTCGCGAAGTATGATGAAAAGATTATCAAAGTTTGTCTTACTTGTGGGGCGATCATTTCAATCAATTTATCAAGGACAACAGCCAAGATCGTTTTTAATTTTTATTTAGATTACCGGTTTCGGCAGTTTAACTGTCATCTTCGGATCGTTTGTTTCATTCCTCACATCACAAATAAAAGTTTATTATAGTTCCGCTCTCTACCACCAGGCGAAAATGTGGCGCAGCAAGCAGTCACAATGGCAAGGATAAATGAGGAACAATCAAACACTTAATAATGGTCGTTCTGGGACATATATTAGGATATGGTGACAAGTTAGAATATGTGTTCAATATGGTCTTCCAACTCAGCATCCGTAACAGGGCTCGGACGGTGTAGTGTGGGTGATATATCGTCGTGTGCTATCGGATACATCTCTAATAGACACTGTCCTACAAATATCCCCACAACCTGAAGATCTTGAAGGCTATACGTCTTCACGGAGTGCTGTACTGAAGAGAGGTCGGTGAGGTCTGGCACGAAGTCGGGGTTCCAAAACGTCCTAAAGGTATTCCATAGCATTAACGTCAGGACTGTGTGCGGGTCAGTCCATTACAGGCCGTGCATCATGAACAGTGCTCGATAGTTTTTAAAGATGCAATCTCCATCCCCAAATTGCTGTTCAACAGGAAACAAGAAGGTGCTTAAAACATCAATGTAGGCCGATGCTGTGATAGTGTAAACACCCTCTATGAAAAACACGACCACACCATAATACCACCGCCTTCAAATTGTACTGTTGACACTACACACCCTAGCAGATGACGTTGACAGGGCATTCACCAATGTCAAACCCTGGCATCTGATCGCCACATTGTGTACCGTGATTTATTAGTCCACAGAAATTATTTCCACTGTCCAAGGAGGAACAAAGTTAGAACAGGTAGACAGTTTCAAGTACCTGGGATGTATTTTCTCACAGGATGGCAACATAGCGAAAGAACTGGAATCGAGGTGCAGCAAAGCTAATGCAGTGAGTGCTCAGCTAAGATATACTCTCTTCTGCAAGAAGGAAGTAAGTACCAAGACTAAGTTAGCAGTGAACCACTCTATCTTTCGACCAACTTTGTTGTATGGGAGTGAAAGTTGGGTGGATACAGGTTACCTTATTCATAAGATAGAGGTTACAGATATGAAAGTAGCAAGAATGATTGCAGTTATCAATAGATGGGAACAATGGCAGGAGTGTGTCCATAATGAGGAAATCAAAGAAAAGCTGGGAATGAACGCCATAGATGAAGCAGTTAGAACGGACAGACTGAGATGGTGGGGTCATGTTACACGTATGGGAGAAGCAAGGTTACCTAACAGACTCATGTGCTCGGCAGCAGAGGGTAAGAGGAGTCGAGGTAGACCAAGAAGAAAGTTCTTAGATTCGGTGCAGAATGATTTTGAAGTAAAAGGCATAGCATCAGACGAGGCATCAATGTTAGCATTGAATAGGGGATAATTGAGGAATTTTGTTAGAGGTACTAAGCTCCAGACTGAACGCTGATAGGCATAAGAAGTCTCTGATGATGATGATGATGATGATGTTCAATCGTCCAATGTTTGCGCTCCTCACATCAAACAAGACGTTGTTTGGCATTGACCTACGTGGCGTGTGCCTTGTGGGCAGACGCTCTGGCATGAAATCCAAGATTTTTTACATCTTGCCTGTCATAGTACTTGGAGTGGATCACGATGAATTTTGGAATTCCTAAGTGATGGTCTGGATAGATGCTATGCTCTAAAACTGTCAGTCAACAGACGAGGCCGGCCTGTACGCTTTCGTGCTGTACGTGTCCCTTCAAGTTCGTAAGTCACTATCACATCAGAAACATTGGACTTAGGGATGTTCATGAGTGTGGAAATCTCGCGTACAGACTTCTGATACAAGTGACATCCAATCAGCTGACCACGTTCGAAGTCCGTGAGTTCCGCGGAGTGCCCCATTCTGCTCTCTCGCTATGTCTTAATGACTACTCCATGTGGAGTACCTGTCAGTAGGGGCAGCACAAACACGTAATATGAGAAACGTATGTGTGGTGTCGCACAAGTCTAAAGTGCGCGCCACCTACTTTCGCCGCGCGCCTCCATGCACGCACGGCGCGGCGTTCTTACGACGTCAGCCACGGGCGCCCTCTGCTACAACTCCGCTCTTGGCCACCACTGAACGACATCGTTCACTTGGGACTGAGATAGGAACCAGCTAACACTTCGGAATCAGATAGGCACCAGTGAAGACTTGGCTATGGGATAGGCACTAGGCAGGCCTCTAGCTCAACTATGTACCAGCATTCTGCAGTACTGAGCTATGTAAAAGTTAAGTATTACTAAGTCTCTAAGAAATATAGATCTCGTTCTAATTTACTCTAGTGTTTCTAGTTTCTGCTGTCCCACTGGCTGCTCACCTTCGTACCTGCACAAGCGTGCATCATTTATTCCTGTATCGATCTAATTCTACTCGGCCACCGACACCTACGACGGAAACGAGACACAAAAGCGGCGTCAAGGCTGGGACACAAAAGTATGTTTTTGGGGGTGTCCGGATACTTTTGATCATACTGTGTATGTACTTCTGAGTTGTGACGGTCGGAAACACAGTTACTGTAAACAGTATAAAAACGGAATCTCCTGCTCTGGCGCCTGCAGCTGCTGAAGTAGAACCTTAACAGAGCCCCGTACCTCGCCCACTGGATACATTCAGCCGGCATTATGTTAATAAAGGATGCTGTTGCGGAATACCAGACCTCTCCATTTGCAAGCAACTGGCCGGCTAACGTACAGCTGCACCGAGGCGTTCATAAATGAGTTTATGTTCATCTGGTGACCGTGGTGAAGTACCAGGTGCGTAATGTGACCGGGTCAGGTGACACTAAGTTGCGCGCGTGTCTCGCCGCCTATAAACATGTTCCACGGCGGCGGCGGTAAATCGCGCGCTCGCGGGACTCGGCGCGCTGCAACACACTGCGCACAAAGAAGGCAGAAGGCGGCGGCCGCGGCGCGCGGATTAGCCGGCGCTCGTGACGGCTGCATTAGCGCGCCCGCCTCTCAGCCCGGCTATATTCTCGTTTGTTTATGCCACCCGCCAACGCCGGCTCCTCCGGTAAGAAAGGGCGCTTGACCCCGGTTCTCTTCTCCCGTCTCTTTGCGATTGTCCACTGCCTCTCGAGGATCTGCAAAGTGGCCACCGGATTACATCGCTTATGCAGCATGCGCGCCGCCTTAAACATAGTGTCTGTTTCTGTTAGCTATTTCAATAACGTTTCACATGGCAGGCATACGAGGATTGGTAGAAAATTACTGGGAATTTTCATAAAACACCTTATTTACTTCTGAAAAAAATGATTTACACATTATACACTTCTAGAAATAGAAATAGAACAACGTGAATTAGTCGATTTCCCAGATTAGACGATTTCAACACACTGAGCCATACACACGTGAGTACAAACCACAAGGACATGCGCATTGTCGACGTTAGTATCGTGCATGCCCTCCTGTTTGACTGGAGAGAACCCATAGCAAATATTGTGGGAGAAGGCGAACCAAAGGTTACGTTTCATTGGCAGAACGCTTCGAAGATGCACCAGCTCCACCAAAGAGATTGCCTACATCATACTTGTGCGTCCTCTCCTGGACTACTGTTGCCCTTTGTGGGACCCTCACCAGGTGGGACTGACGGAGGAAATTCAGAAGGTTCAGAGAAGGGCAGCTCGTTTTGTTTTATCAAGTTACGGGGGGAGTGCGTCACGGAAATTTTGCACGAATTGGAGTGGAAATCATTAAAGGAAATACGTTATTCATTGCGGCGTGATCTGTTTGCGAAGTTTCAATCACCGACTTTTACTTCTGAATATGAAAATATTTTGCTAGCACCCACCTACTTAGGGAGACATGACCATCCCAATAACATAAGAGAAATTAGATCGAAAATGGAACGATTTAGGTGTTCTTTCTTCCCGCGCGCTATTAGGGAAGGGAACGGTATAGAAAAGTTATGAAAGTGGTTAATGAACCCTCTGCCATCACTTAAATGTGATTTGCAGAGTATCTATGTAGATGTAGATGTTGCAGAAACAGAAGCTGCAGTTCTCCCATGAAGACGATCGTCCAGGTGCCGAATGTAGTCTTATGGAATGGGTTGCCATGCAATTTCCACCTGGTGCCTCAGTTGGGCCAGATTTCGTGCCGGTCGTGCAGACCTCTCAAGATGACATTTCATCCAATCCAAAACATGTTCAATAGGGGAGAGATCTCGTAATCCGTGCTAGCCAGGGTAAGTGGCGTACACCTTGAAGAGCACGTTGGGTGGTACAGGATAGAAATTAACGTGCATTGTCCGGTTTGAAAAGCATATCGCCGTGTTAGTGCACGAACGGTTGCAAGACGGGTTGAATGATGGTTTCAGTGTACCGTGCACCGTTCAAAGTTCCCTCCATGATCGTCAGAAGAGAACGGTCCCCTCCCCCCCCCCCCCGCCGCGGTGGAGTAGCCGAGTGGTCTAAAGCGTCTCGCTGCGGACCGCGCGGTTGATCGCCGTGATCGTTGAGGGTGCATTGAACAGTGCACGCTATATTGAAGCCATCATTTAACCCGTCACTAACAAGGCAATACGCTTTCTCAACATGACAATGCACGTCCCAGGTATCCCGTATGAACCAACGTGCTATTCAAGGTGTACGTCAACTATCATGGCCAGTACGATCCACAGATCTGTCCCCATTGAGTTTGTTTGGGATCAGATGAAACTTCATCTTGCGTGGTCTGCAAGACCGGCGCGAGTTCTGGGAATTGAGGCATCATGTGGAATATGCATGGAAGGCGAGACTAGATTCGACACCTCCACGATGGTCTCCATGGAGAACCGCAGCATGAATTTCTGCAAAAGAAAGGTATATACGGTTCTAGCGTCGAGAATGCGCACGTTTTGGTGACTGTACTCATATGTGTATGGCTCTCTCTGTCTGTCTGTTGTAGACATCCTCAAGAAGGTGTCAATAAAATTTCCCTCTTCTGGGTCGATGAATTGAGGGTGCTCTTTCTTCATTTTCCATAAGTGTATTATAATAGGATCTTCCTTCTTTGAAAGGACCCTGGTATAGTGACCCACAAGCTTGTGTGTTCCATTCGAAAATGAGGTTCTCGGATGGTTTCAAAGCCAGCGATCAGCGCTTTCTTGCATCTCTAGTCTGAGGTAAATCGATGATCTCGCTAAGCGTCTTTGGCGGCCCTAATAAATAAAAATCCAATGGTGCGAGATCTGGACTGTAAAGTGAATGTTACAGCAGCTCACAACTCAACTTCTGGATGGTTTCAATTAAGGACCGACCGAATATTCGGCTTCGGCCAGTTTCGGCAAAAATATTGGTTTCGGAGCAGTTTCGTTTTTGGTCATAAATCAGCCGGAATTAGCTTTCGTGAACCTGCCAATGAAGTCAGGTCGTGCTGGGAAAGGATTTAAGAACGACAACCTCACGCCTCGGTTGCACAGTGGTAGAGTACCAAACTGCAAATCCAAAGGTCACGGGTTCAATCCCCGCCAGGTCCTAGGATTTTTATCTGTCACTTTGCACTTCTTTCACCTCTGGCAGTATTGCTCATGTGAAAAATACCGAGTAGCACCGTGGTTCGGAACCCACGTTAAACTGTAGGTCCCCCTATAACTGGCTGGGTAAGTCAGTCCAAAGGTCGGAGGAAGGCAACGGCATACCAACTCCAAACAGGACCATGGCTAGTAAAGCACTTTGGATTTCAAACCAATCTTCGGATTATTGACTGCTTTATTTATTTGTTTCTTTTTAAACCTCAGTTGATGACACGTCAATTAACTACTAGAGGTCTTTTCTCTCGCGTAGAAATTGTATTTTGTTATCAATCACAATATAAAGTAATCGTATCTTATAGTGATATTCTTATACTGTGTTTGTAACAATTTAACTTATTCATTATTGTACTTAATCGAACGGGTTATTAGATTTTTATGCTGAAATCTTTCATTAATGTGTTTTTAATAATCGGTATGAATTTGGGAAGATTGATTACGTGATGCACGGCTTTTCCTATTGAGTTTACAATGACAAAAATCTTACTGTTAGTCGGAACTGTGAGGTTATTTTTCGCAATACTTTATGCGTCTTTGAAGCTGCGATTGAAGATGATTTACTAACAGGAACGAATGGTCACCAGCACTATATGCACTATATAAGAACAACTTTTCTTCGCTGAAATGTAATTACTGTAACATATAAATGAACAATGTCATTGTTAACGAAGATATACAAACATCCAACGACATTTTGTGAAGTATATACGAGGACTTGGTTGCGCACGAGCGAAGTCTCGGTGATACGACCTAATGTGGTGCTGTCATGCAGTGAACAAGCTTTACATCTGAATGTAAGGGGAAAGTGTAAATGTTATTTCTGTATTAGAGCGTCGTTAGCAATAAGCGTATCCCGAACTTTATTTTGAGGAGAATACCTACTCGCAACAATTTAGTATAGCCGGCCGCGGTGGCCGAGGCGACGCGCTTCAGTCACGGTCTGCACGGCCACTGCGGTCGGGGGTTCGAATCCCCCCTCGGGCATGGATGTTTGTGCCGTCCTTAGCCTTAGTTAGTTCATAAGTAGTTTGTAAGTCTAGGGACTGATAACCCCGTAGTTAAGTCCCATAGACTTTACAAACATTTGAATTTAGTATATTCTGATTTGCCCCCTCCTTAGAACTGTAAAACGCTACGAAGGAAAACGATATAGCTTCACTAATAACAGGTGCGAGAGTTTCGAATGCGCTGGCTCCCAAGGTCAAATAAAGGAGTGGTTGACTTAATATTCGCAACTGCCGGATGGAAAGTTTTGGCCAGTAAATCTGTACGCCCCCTTAGTCATCTTCTACGGGCTCCTGGTTAGCCTTACACACTCTCACGAAAGCTTAGTTCAGGGAGAGGACCTTGTAAAATATGGAATAACTAGTTATTTGTGGTATAACGTAGATTTACCGAAATTTTAACTTAATTACGTAATATCGAAAAAGAAAAATTCCTGATGTTTTGCGAAATCATTACTTGAGATTTCGGCTTCTTCGGCTATCATCAGGTAACAACTGAATGTCGCTAACATTTCTTCACAGATGTGCGACTTACAAACATGTTATTAAATTGCAGAACATACAAATTCACACGCTCACAGGAAAGTGTTACAGTCCATGCCACTGAATTACATTTACTAAAATGTAAAGATATGTATAAAAATCAGATTTTATAAGTAGAGGTACAAAGCTTGAATGTTATCGTTAAAAGCAGAGGGTGGGGGAGATGAAGGTGGGAGTTGTTACATTGTGACATAGTACTGAAATAACACTAGATAATTTAAAAAAATTAGTACAGGGGAAAAGGGAAACTGGGTTTGGTCTTTTTAATACTATCCTGGCATCCTCTGCTATATGTTTAATAATTTCTAGTATTTCCAATAGTGTCATATTTCTGATTTTCTTGAAAGAATGTAAGATTTCAGAGTCTACGTCCTAAATATGGTTTTCGGCGAACATAATTTCGGCAAAGGTTGAATCTTTCTGTTTTTGACCTCCAGCTTCTCTCTTGTTCTGATAATCTAGTTTCTGCAGACCTGCCAGACTGACCAATATACAGTTTTCCACAATGTCTGCATGTGATCTTATACACACCACTCTCTGCTAGGGCTTGAATTATATCTTACTGTTTAATACATATTTTGCTGTTTGTGTTGTAAAATGCAGGTCTGTAATTTCGAGATTTTAACTTTTTTTCTGGGAGATCTGAAATGTTGACGAAATATGGGCTGATACACCAGGTTTTCCTACTATTGACGTGATTTGTTGGCCAGAATACGAAAGTGATGTAATTTTTCTCATTTTCTTCTTATGTAGAATATTATCAATCAGAGCAGGGCTATATAGTTCATGGTTTGTAGTTCTGTTTGAAATGCAAAATTAGATAATGGAACTGATATGAATGGAAAGCTGCATGTCTGACTGTGTGGCTGCTGTGAGCTAGCAGGGATGCTGTATCAGTTACTATTGATTTTCTGTAAATATTAAATAGTAAGGTTCAAGAAATTTGTAGAAAATCTTCCTAGTTCCATTGTGAATTTTATTTTGTTGTGTTGGAAATTTAAATGTTTTAAAAATGTATCCAATTGTCTACTGGTACAAGTCCATAAACACAGTACATCATCCACATACCTGAAGCAGTATCTAATTTTGCAACTAAGTGGTTTTTTTTAGTAAGAAGGTTTGCTCAAAATTATCCGCAAAAATCTCAGATAATATGGAACTAAGTGGAGAACCCGTAACTAGTTCATCAGACAGACTGTAATACTTGTTTTGAAATTGGAAGTAATTTTGTTTTACGCATACATCAGAAGTAGTAATTATGTTATGTAATTGTACAGGGTTTACTTTAGATTAATGCAGCTTGTCAGTACGTATGTTTATACTTTCATCAGGAATATTGATAAACAAACTAGTGCCAACAAAAGACACTAGTTAACCTGTTAAGCAGTCTACAGGAGCTGTGGAATTTTTGACTCAAATCTTAGGTTTAAAATTGCTTTTCTTTTTAATCGTGTAATCTAGCTCTCGTGCTTCTCATAAACAAGGAGCTGAAAAAGATGACACTACTGACCTTACAGGAATGAGATCATGCCAAAGGGTTCATATTCACTAGCATATAGCAGTTCTTTTCAGATATAATACTTTTACAAGATTTTAAAGTCCGTTTAACTTGTTCATTGAAACTAGCAGTTCGATCTTTGATTAGTAGCTTAAAGTCTAGATTACGGAGGAACTGTTCACGTTGTTGATATGGTCACTTTTATTTAAAAGTACTAAACTGTGATGTATCATCTTTAGAAACGATGAAATCATTGGAAATTATTTTGTTTTTAAACTTGTGCAACGCATTAACTTCGTTGCGTGATAATGAATCAAAATTAGGAGCACTTTTAATATCACGGGCTACTAAATGTTTCGCCGAAATATCTTGTCCTAGAGAGAGCACAAGATCAACTTTCAATGCTTCTAAATGTTTATTTATGACGGACCTTTATTTAACACGTTTATTTCATCATTAGTAATCGTTAAATAAGATAAATTTTTTTGACTATGAACTGTTGTCGCAGATGGTTTGTTACTTGTTAACGTAAGTAATTTTTCTTGCTAGCGAATATACATTTATTGGATAATAGCCAACAACGATCAAAACAGTCGAACTCGCACGGATGTGTGATGTTCAAATATTCAAAATGTAAATGTGACAAACTTTAAGGTGTAAACTTACGTTATTACGAATTTTGTACCACTTTCGCATTTCTTCTTTTATCCAAGTACTTTCGGCGACTTGTGTAGCCTCCATTGTAGCTGGTGAAGTACTCCATGTTTTGATGTTGTATTTAGGGGTAATTTTGTGATGTAAGCATTCCCTGTTGAACCATATTTGCTGTATGTGGCTGTTTTTCTGCTTCAATAATCTTCTGTACCTGTCGGTTAACTGCACTTTGCTAGCACAGTTTATAACATTAATTGATTTTTCTGTCAATGCTTGACATAATACTTTGTAACCTGAGAGCTTGGTCCATTTTGTCAGTCGTTGGAGACGTTGGCGGGCACCCTGTTTTCTGTTATAGAGTCAGATTTGTTCAGACAGTTTTGAACTTCTTGATTTGAAAACATTTGATAGCGGTAATATACTGTACCCGTACCGTGCTACCGATCTACGACCTCTTTCACTCCTTCTTACCAAAGAAATAGTATACCTGCCTTTCGGTCGTGTAAACTGACAAACTAATAGGGGAATGGATACGTTTACGCCTACACAGCTCACTTCTGTCTGGTTGAGGGTCAAGCGACGCAAACGCCACCGTAGCTTATCAACGGCGAGCACGCTTTCGCGAAGTTGAGGACGACTTCTGTAAAAGATTGTTTTTTTTTTTTTTTTTTTTTTTTTTTTTTTTTTTTTTTTTTTTTTTAAATTATTATTTAATAAAGGGAAGTTCGAATGATTTTTACTTACTCTTAGTGACAGTTACAATAGAAAATAGCTAATATTTCTGAGTCGCTTGTTAATGTACGAAATGTGTGGGTTTTGTTTTTTGATACATTCAGCAGTCAACTTGCAAGTAATGAGAAGACTTCTACTCTTCGTTTAAGTCTAAAAGCCATATATCTCAGTTCGCAGTCAAGATTTTTCGATGCATGGTGTAGTAAACGCTGGTTGCATGTTTGTATAGGTGTGACCGTGATGTTCTGGTAGGTGTTTGTCCTGAAATCCCAGATAAAGGTAACAGCCAAACTGTAAACAGTTTTCTCAAACATCTGCTCCAGTAGGACTACCATATATAATTTTTCAAAAGAGACGAAATTTCTAGATTCATACATAAATTTGCAAAAAATGTCATAATTCTGCTCTGAAATTATTAGAAACCGTGATTAATTGCATTGTTGCATACGTAACTGGTCGCATCGCAAACTGTGTTTTACATTAGACGCACGCTATGAAACCGTAAACTTGAGTTCGTCTCGACGGCGACAGTCCAATGAGGAACGACTGGAAAAAATCAATTTGTTAGAAAAAAAGTTAAATTATTTAGATTATTGTGATTATTGTGTTGCATTTCCGAACGTTCAACTTGAAGCAGTTGTATAACTAGAAGAAGATTACATACATATACCGATCCCTAGACTAACAACCTACTTAAACGAACTTATCCTAAGGATAAAACACACACCTTTTGCGAGGGAGGAGTAGAAGCTTCGTCGGGAGCGACCGCGTAATCCGTAACATGCGTCCTAGACCGCCTGTCTCAGATGACATGTAATTGTTCGTTCTTTTACACGTACGTGTGAAACCTGATTACTCATTGCCAACCTGTGATAGCAATGTTAGAAAAATGCTGTAGCAAATCATCCATTCACCCTCACTGCATACTTCTGCATCTAACCCGACACAATGCAAACAATGCGCATACAGCAACATACTGAAACGGCAGTG
The DNA here is from genome assembly GCA_026315105.1 of Locusta migratoria. NCBI lineage: Eukaryota > Metazoa > Arthropoda > Insecta > Orthoptera > Acrididae > Locusta > Locusta migratoria. The sequence goes on from CM048744.1 coordinate 363,668,990, forward strand.
ATCTTTACCTAGTCGTTCAAAGTCGAATATTATCTTTGTAAAAAATCCTGCCGTGGGGTGCAGAGTAACCCTAATATACAATATAATTTCAAAGCGAAATTGAAGAAGTATCACATTATTAGTACACGCACAAGAAATTGTTCAAATGTTCGTAAATCTATGGGACTTAACTACTCTGGTCATCAGTTCCTTGGCTTAGAAACTACTTATGCTAAGGACAACAAATATACACCCATGCCCTAGGGAGGACTCGAACCTTTTATAGCGAGGAGCGGCGCGCTCCGCAGAAAGGCGTTGGAACGCTCGGTCACTCTACCGCGGCTGCACAAGAAAACATTGATCTCTGGGACCTACAAATAAACAATTATTTTTCATGTACTACGGAATGTGAAACCCAATGAGACCTAGCAGTGGGCATCTAGAAGTACCGAATTTCTAATTGTTGATTATTCACTACTGATTAAGCCGTAAATCATCGGCGATGAAACTGTTTTAGTTTCTCCTTGAAATAAATAATTATCTCAGTCTTCTTTCCTGCCTTAGAAAGGTAATATTTGCAGTTTTTACATACTTATATGGATTTGAATGAACTTGTTGATTTCCAACATAGTTTCATTGCCCATACACACTGCTGTGACGTTTAGAAACCTGCTTATAGATGAATGGACGGGAATTTGAATGTAGCTTGTTCCGAAATTGAGCCCTGTGATCGCTTCACGATTTTTGTCACGCAGAAATTGGTGTAGGAGTAACATGTAGCTGAGGGTAACGACTGTTGTACATAAAGATACTGGAAAGAGTTGGCTTATTTCTTGAGGAATGCAGACATGAAGCTACCGTTGTCTATTCCGAGTAAAAACGGGAATTTGATGAGTCAAAGGCGGCCGCTACCGTTTGCTTTGCAATACCGCGGCGAAGGAGCGATACATTCGACATGCAGTTAGGTCAGTAGCTTAGATACAGTTTTCCGCTGCAGAATTTACATATGACCGTCATTTTTAAAGAACCGATTTGCAATGGAGTAAGAGAAACCAAAGCTAGAACATGGCCTTGTTTTCAATTTTCAACATAGTCGCCGTGAACATTTAAACTGCTGTATCTGTGGTTGTTTGGGAATCGGTAGGAGTGGTTAGGTGCGAGGGTGCCACCGCACAAAGATGAAAACCATTGAGCAGTTTATTACAAATACTTAACTTGACATGAAGCTGGCTGAGAGAACTGGATACAATGTTATTGCCAGCTATTGAAGCGCATCCAAGCGCGAGTACAATAGTCATGTATACTGGCTAATCCACTCCCATGAACCACAGACATTGCCGAGGTGGGGTGGCTTGCGTGTCTCAACGATACAGATAGCCGTGCCGTAGGTGCAACCACAGCGGAGGGGTATCTGTGGAGAGGCCAGACAAACGTGTGGTTCCTGAAGAGGGGCAGCAGCCTTTTCAGTAGTTACAGGGGCAACAGTCTGGATGATTGACTGAGCTGGCCTTGTAACATCAGCTAATGTGGTTTTACCACACAGCTACTGCGAACGGCTGAAAGCAAGGGGAAACTACAGCTGTTATTTTTCCCGAGGACATGCAGCTCTACTGTATGAACATATGATGATGGCATCCTCTCGGGTAAAATATTCCGGAGGTAAAATAGTCCCGGGCGGGGACTACTCAGGAGGATGTGATCATCAGGAAAGACAATACTGGCATTCTACGGGTCGGAGCGTGGAATGTTAGATCCCTTAATCGAGTAGGAAAATTAGAAAATTTAAAAAGGGAAATGGATAGGTTGAAGTTAGATATAGTGGGGATTAGTGAAGTTCGGTGTCAGGATGAACAGGATTTCTGGTCAGGCGAGTACAGGATTATAAATACAAAATCAGTTGGGGGTATTACAGGAGTAGGTCTGATAATGAATAAGAAAATAGGAATGCGGGTAAACTACTATGAGCAACACAGTGATCGCATTATCGTAGTCAAGATAGATACGAAGCCAACACCGACCACAGTAGTACAGGTTTATATGCCAACTAGCTCTGCCGACGATGAGGAGATCGAAGAAATATATGAGGAGCTAAAGGAAATTATTCAGACAATTAAGGGAGAGGAAAACTTAATTGTTATGGGAGATTGGAATTCGGTAGTAGGACAAGGAAGGGAAGGGAGGATAGTAGGTGAATATGGTCTGGGCAAAAGGAACGAAAGAGGAAGCCGCCTCGTAGAATTTGGCACGGAACATAATTTGGTTATAACAAACACCTGGTTTAAGAATCACAAAAGAAGGTTGTATACGTGGAAGAGACCAGGAGACACCGGGAGATACAAGATAGATTTTATAATGGTAAGGCATAGATTTCGGAACCAGGTTTTAAACTGTAAAACATACCCAGGGGCAGATTTAGACTCTGACCATAACTTGTTAGTTATGAACTGTAGGCTGAAACTGAAGAAACTACAAAAAGGCAGGAAAATAAGGAGATGGGACCTGGATAAGTTGAAGGAACCTGAAGTTCTTAAGAATTTCAGAGGGAGCTTCAGGCAACAATTGACAGAAACAGGGGAAAAGAAAACAGTTGAGGAGGAATGGGTAAAATTGAGAGATGAAATAGTGAAGGCAGCAGAGGACAAGATAGGTAGGAAGGCAAGACCTACAAAAAATCCTTGGATATCACAGGAGATACTAAATTTAATCCATGAAAGGAGAAAGTATAAAAATGCAGTAAATGAAACAGGCAAAATGGAGTACAGGCGACTAAGAAATAAGATTGACAGGAAGTGCAAAATGGCTAAGCAGGAATGGCTAGAAGGCAAATGCAAGGATGTAGAAGAATGTATAAATAGGGGAAAAATAGATACAGCCTACCGGAAAATAAAAGAAACATTTGGCGATAAGAAAAACAGCTCTATGAATGTCAAGGACACTGATGGAAAACCAGTTCTCAGCAAAGAAGGGAAAGCTGAAAGGTGGAAAGAGTATGTAGAGGGGCTCTACAAAGGAAATGAACTTCGAGACACTATTGTAGGAAGGGAAGAGGATGTAGATGATGATGAAATAGGAGATACTATACTGAGAGATGAATTTGACAGAGCACTGAAAGATCTAAGTCGAAACAAGGCCCCTGGAGTAGATGATATCCCGTCAGAGCTACTGAAGTCTCTGGGAGAACCAGCCATGACAAAATTGTTTCACATTGTGTGTAAGATGTATGAGACAGGTGAAGTACCCTCAGACTTTAAGAAAAATGTTATAATCCCCATTCCAAAGAAAGTGGGTGCAGACAGGTGTGAAAACTACAGAACCATCAGTTTAATAAGCAATGGATGCAAAATATTAACACGAATTATATACAGAAGGATGGAAAAACTGGTAGAAGCCGACCTCGGGGAAGATCAGTTTGGGTTCAGGAGAAATGTAGGAACACGGGAGGCAATACTCACTTTACGGCTTATCCTAGAAGATAGATTAAGAAAAGGCAAACCAACATTTCTAGCTTTTGTAGATTTGGAGAAGGCTTTTGACAATGTTGATTGGAATAAACTCTTTCAAGTTCTGAAGCAAGCAGGAGTAAAATATAGGGAGCGTAAGGTTATTTACAACTTGTACAAAAACCAGACAGTGGTTGTCAGAGTTGAAGGGCATGAAAGGGATGCAGTGGTTGGAAAGGGAGTAAGACAGGGTTGCAGCCTTTCCCCAATCTTGTTCAATTTGTACATTGAGCAAGCTATAAAGGAAAGCAAGGAGAAATTTGGAGAAGGAATTAAAATTCAGGGTGAAGAATTAAAAACATTGCGTTTTGCCGACGACATAGTAATTCTGTCAGATACAGCAAAGGACCTGGAAGAGCAATTGAACGGAATGGACAGTGTGCTGAAAGGTGCATATAAGATGAACATTAACAAGAGTAAAACTAGGGTAATGGAGTGCAGTGTAAGAAAATCAGGTGATGCTGAAGGAATTAGATTAGGTAACGAAACAATAAAGGAGGTAGATGAGTTTTGTTACTTGGGCAGTAAAATAACAAATGATGGTCGCAGTACAGATGATATAAAATGCAGAATGGCAATGGGTAGAAAGAGAAATGTTAACATCGAATATTGATTTAAGCCTAAGGAAGTCCTTTCTGAAGGCATTTGTATGGAGTGTTGCCTTGCATGGGAGTGAAACATGGACGATAAGCAGTGTGGACAGAAAGAGGATAGAGGCTTTTGAAATGTGGTGCTACAGAAGAATGCTGAAGATTAGGTGGGTGGATCGCGTAACTAATGAGGAGGTACTGAACCGAATTGGGGAGAAAAGAAATTTCTGGCATACCTTGACTAAAAGAAGGGATAGATTGGTAGGACACATTCTTAGACATCAAGGAATTGTGAATTTAGCGTTGGAGGGAAGTGTGTGGGGTAAAAATCGTAGAGGGAGACCAAGAGACGCGTATAGTAAGCAGATTCAAGTGGATGTGGGTTGTCGTTCTTATGAGGAGATGAAAAGGCTTGCTCAGGATAGAGTAGGGTGGAGAGCTGCATCAAACCAGTCTCTGGACTGAAGACCACAACAACAACAACAACTGGCTAATAGTATCCTCCGGCCAAACCATATGATACACTTGTCGGTATTGGGATGATTGATGACTCGTCGCTCCCGGCCCAAGACTGACGTTCCTCCTCTTGCTCGTCGCCCAGGTCCGCCGACCGCCGACACCCACTCCTCCTATTGGTCGGCGTCTGCGCATGTGCGGTACGGCGCCTCTTGTGCTGCGCCCGGAAAGACGACGCGCTGACCTGGCCACATCTCTGGTGCGCGGCATCGGTAGGTGTATCGACACAGCACAAGCATTCGGCGATATTCGTTTCCTGGGAATAATTCCGTGGTTCAGGGCATAATCTTCTGACTGGCGTTTCTTCTTCTATTCAAATGTTCAAATGTTTGTATAGCTTATGGAACTTAATTACGGGTTCATCAGTCCCTAAACTTACAAACAAGGGTCTGAATCAGGGGCTCAGACGGTTCTGCGACCGTGTGGGCTGCAGATTCCTCGACTTGCGCCAAAGGGTGGTGGGTTTTCGGGTTCCGCTAAATAGGTCAGGAGTCCACTATACACAGGAAGCGGCTACACGGGTAGCGGAGGGTGTGTGGCGTGGACTAGGCGGTTTTCTTTAGGTTAGAGGGCCTCCGGAATACACAAAATGGGTTTCAGTCTCAAAGGGGGCAGGTCAGACACAGGAAGAAAGCAAATCTAGAATCCATTGGTATAACAGTTGTAAATTGTTGTAGTTGTGTTGTGAAAATTCCAGAGCTCCAAGCGCTGATAGAAAGTACTGAGGCACAAATCGTTATAGGTTCTGAAAGCTGGCTGACGCCTGAGATAAATTCGGCCGAAATTTTTTCAAAGGGCCAAATGGTCTTCAGAAAGGATAGAATAAATAAAACAGGGGGTGGCGTGTTTATTGCTGTTACAAACGGTTTATCCTGCAGCGAAATTGAGGCATATACTTCCTGTGAGTTGGTCTGGGTAGAGGTTATACCTGACAAGCGGAATAAGTTAATAATTGGATCTTTTTATCGGCCCCCTGACTCAGACGATGCGGTTGCAGAAATGTTCAAAGAAAGCTTGAATCATATTTCAAATAGGTATCCGAAGCATATTGTTATAATCGGTGGCGACTTTAATTTACCCTCGATATGTTGGCATAATTACGTATTCAAAACCGGCGGCAAATATAAAACATCGTCCGAACTAGTTCTGAATGCTTTTTTCTGAAAACTACTTCGAACAGTTAGTTCATGAACCTACTAGAATAGTACGTGGTTGCGAAAATACCCTTGATCTCCTAGCAACAAATAATCCGGAGATAGTAAAGAGCATCAAACCAAATACAGGGATTAGCGAACATCGAGTTGTAGTAGCGAGACTGAATGTCGAAATTCCAAAATGCACCAAAAATAAACGAAAAATATATCTATTCTATAAAGCAGATAAAAATTCGCTTCACGCTTTCCTGAGTGATAGTCTCCAGTCCTCCAAAACTAAAAATGCGAGTGTAGATCAGTTGTGGCTTACTTTGAAAGACATAATATCAATAGCAATCGAGAGATTTATACCAAATAAATTAATAAAAGAGGGGGCTGACCCCCCGTGGTACACAAAACAGGTCAGATCACTTTTGCAGAAACAAAGAAAAACGCATGCAAAATTAAAAAAGACACAGAATCCGCAAGACTGGCAATCTTTTACTGAAACTCGCAACTTAGCGCGGACTTCAATGCGAGAAGCTTATAGTTGCTTCCATAACGAAATCCTGTCTCGTAATGTTGCAGAAAATCCAAATAAATTCTGGTCGTATGTGAAGTACACTAGCGGCAAAACACAAACTATACCTTCACTACGCGATAGCAATGGTAATAATACCGACGACAGTACTGCTAAGACAGAATTACTAAACACAGCTTTCCGAAATTCTTTCACCAAAGAAGACGAAGTGAACACTCCAGTATTCAATCCAAGAACAGCTGCCAGCATGCGAAACTTAGAAGTAGATGTTCCTGGAGTAGTAAAACAACTTAAGTCACTGAACAAAAATAAATCTTCCGGGCCAGATTGTATACCAACTAGATTCCTTTCAGAGTATGCTGATGCAATAGCTCCGTACTTAGCTATAATTTACAACCGAAAGATCCGTACCCAAAGACTGGAAAGTTGCCCAAGTTACTCCAATATTCAAGAAAGGCAATAGGAGTGATCCCCAAAATTACAGGCCTATCTCATTGACGTCGATTTGCAGTAGCATTTTGGAATATATACTTTGTTCGAATATTATGAACTACCTCAAAGAGAACGACCCATTAACCAATAGTCAACACGGATTCAGAAAGTATCGCTCTTGCGAAACACAGCTTGCCCTTTATTCACATGAAGTGTTAAGTGCCATCGACAAGGGATCTCAAATCGATTCCATATTTCTGGATTTCCGGAAGGCTTTTGACACTGTACCCCACAAGCGGCTTCTAATGAAATGCGCGCTTATGGAATATCTCCCCAATTGTGCGATTGGATTCACGATTTCCTATCAGAAAGGACATAGTTCGTTGTAATTGATGGTAAGTCATCGAGTAAAACAGAAGTGATATCTGGCGTTCCACAGGGAAGCGTTATAGGTCCCCTACTTTTCCTCGTGTTTATAAACGATTTAGGAGATAATCTGAATAGCTCCCTTAGACTGTTCGCGGATGATGCTGTCGTTTATCGGTTAGTGAAGTCAACAGAGGATCAAAAGCAACTGCAAAGCGATTTAGACAAAATTTCTACTTGGTGCGAAAATTGGCAATTGACACTAAATAAAGAAAAGTGTGAAGTCATACACGTGACCACTAAAAGAAATCCGCTGAACTTCAATTACGCGATAAATCAGTCAAACCTTAAGGTCGTAAATTCTACCAAATACCTAGGAGTTACAATTACGAACAGCTTTGACTGGAGAGAACACACAGAAAATATTGTGGGTAAGGCGAATCAAAGGTTACGTTTCATTGGCAGAACGCTTAGAAGATGCACCAGGTCCACCAAAGAGACTGGCTACATCACACTTGTGCGTCCTCTCCTGGAGTACTGTTGCTCCTTGTGGGACCCTCACCAGGTGGGACTGACGGAAGATATTGAGAAGGTTCAGAGAAGGGCAGCTCGTTTTGTTTTATCACGTTACGGGGGGAAAGCGTCACGGAAATGTTGCACGAATTGGGGTGGAAATCATTAAAAGAAAGACGTTATTCATTGCGGCGTGATCTGTTTGCGAAGTTTCAATCACCGACTTTTAGTTCTGAATGTGAAAATATTTTGCTAGCACCCACCTACTTAGGGAGACATGACCATCCCAATAAAATAAGAGAAATCAGATCGAAAACGGAACGATTTAGGTGTTCTTTCTTCCCGCGCGCTATTTGAAAATGGAACGGTAGAGAAAAGTTATGAAAGTGGTTAATGAACCCTCTGCCAGGCACTTAAATGTGATTTGCAGAGTATCTATGTAGATGAAGAAATCGGAAATCATTTGAACAAGTTAAGGTTTTTCAGTCGTCTAGGATCCAAACGATGTATCATGATCCTAAGGGAGACGCTGCAGTCGATGTCTCGCCGTAAGAAAAGGACCTTGTTTCGGTCATTTTATGCCATAGTCCATTAATGCCAAATTGAGCGACACTGTCCTAACTGATACATTAGTCGACCTTTCGCCGGTTATTTCATCTAGTGTTGCTTGTCTTCCGCACTGGTAATTCTACGCAATGCCGTTGCTTTGGGTAATCAAGTGCAGGCCGTCGGCTACTGCGTTGTCCTGGGTGTGAACTAATGCCCTCAATTTGAAATTTTTGGCACTCTGTAGACTGTGAATGTCGGAATATTAAATTCTTAACGATTAGTGAAATGAGTTGTCATGCGTCTAGCTGCAACTGCCATTCCGCCTTCAAAGTTCGTTGACCAGCCGTAATCACGTAGGAGATGGTTCCACATTCATCACTGGAGTACAAATGACAGCCATTCTGTTCACTGCCGCTTGCCCTTCTGTACTTCGTGTAGGCGTCAGTACCGCAATATGTACAGGCTGGCACAAAATAACGGAAATGTTTGAAATGAATAATGGCAGCCATGGGTAGGTTGCAGCACTGCGGGTTCGTGACAGCAAGAAAACAGTCCGCCATTTCAGTAATCATGGATCAGTGGAACGGACAACAGCGTGCGTTAGTTATGAAATTTTTTGAAAAACAAAATGATAGTTTAGTAGCGGCGCAGAGGGAGTTTCGACGTTTTTTTTTTTTTTTTTTTTTTTTTTTTTTTTTTTTTTTTTTTTTTTTTTCATTTTAAGACGTCATAATGCCGTTCCGTTGAAACACGCGATTATATGTTGGATTGATACCCAAGAGACTGGGTCCGCCCTCAAGAAAAAATCAACAGGACGACGAAGAAGAGTGCGTTCTCCAGCGAACATTACTGTTGTACGCGAGTCTATCTTACAGATCCCACGGCGTTCAGTTCGTAAGCAAGCGGCAGTGGTTGAAATGTCCCGGTAGTGTTCACAGAATTCGTCATCTTGATTTAAAATTTCATCCGTACAGCAGTTGAAGGGCAACAATTATCGGTTACGACTGGGATTCTATCAAGAAATAATATTAAGGTAAAAAAAAAGACGGAATACTAAACAGGTTGTGGATATCATATGAGGCATATTTTCAACTCACAGGTTATGTGAATAAACAGAGCTACCGTTCTGGGCAAAAACAAATCCTAATGACGCTCATGAGCGCCCTTTGCACGCTTTTAAGGTGACAGTATGGTATGGTGTTTCAACACATAGGATTATCGGACCGTATTTTTTCGCAAATGAACAGGGAAACAACTGCCAATGCAGAACTTTACGTGGAGACGTTACGAACTTTCGTTACCTTCGCACTGAACAAATTTCAATCGTTCAAGTAGCCTCTTTTCGTCAGGATGGAGCGACAGCAGACACCTAACGGCAATCAATGTGCGAGAAACGTTCGGTAACCGTGTGATCTCACTATTCGGTAAATTCCCTGGCGCCTGAGATCGCCACATTTATCCGTTTGTGACTTTTTCTTGTGGGGGCTACCTCAAGAGCAAAGTCTGCACGACTCGACCAAGAACTAACTAAACAGAGAATTCTGGATGAAATTGACGGCATCGTAGCTGATATGTTGTAGCGGGCAATGAGGAAACTCTACAGCAGATTTCAAGACTATATTGGTGCAGGAGGGCGTCATCTAAAAGACGTAATTGTAAAAGTAAAAAATAAAAAATAAAAGAAAATAAATTTAAAATATGGTAAATGGTATCAATGTTTCAGAAATGGCAAAGTTGTATGATTTAAATTATTGTGAATTAAATTTGTTTCCTTCATCACTTCTAGTTTTGGATTGTGGAAATGCTCCCGTCCTTCTGTGTCACCGTCTATCTGTGCACATCACTATCCCATGAGGTTTTTCACATCCTTATATGTTTGCTCCTTTTTTTTATTTTCATTTTCATGTAAAATAGCCAGGAGATCACTAGGATAGTCTGGCAGCCTGACCATTTTTGCTCCTTTAGCACAACCCAGAGATCCAGAATAATCAAAGATTGGCCATTCATGAGGATATTCCACTCCTACATATAGACAGACTGAAGACGCCCACCAATATCTACGGCGGAGAACCTTTTAGCCAACAATTGCAATCTGACAGAGATGTTTTAATGAATGGAAACAATTTGCTGCAGCAGAATCTTTAGATACTAGCTACAAGTACCCGGCTTTGCCCGGGTTTAAAATAAGTAAAGTACTCTCCCCTATGCACCGACCGAAATTTCATGTAGACAGTAACCTTCATCTTGGTTTCAAGGTCAATTGTACAAAATTACATCAAGATCGGAGCAAAACTGTGGAATCTGGCGAAATCCATAAGTACCCTCCGCCATGCACTGAACGAAATTTTATGTAGACAGTGTCCTTCCTCTTGTTTTGAAGGTCAATTGTGCAAAATTTCATCAAGATCAGTGCGAAGACATAGATTTACACGGAGACATTGAAAACGCACTTTCAATTTTTCTCAAATTTTCTGGTTGGTTTTTCAGAAAGTGGAACGAAACCTGTTTAAGAACCTTCCTCATGTAATTTTGTGTACGTGTACAAAATTTTACGTTATTTGGTTGTCTGGATCCTGAGTTATAAGAGAACAGACAGATAGACAACAAATGCGTCTTATAAGTATAGACATGCCACGCATTACACGGAAGGTACTTGGCTTTGAACAATCTGGGAACTTATGGGGGGTTGGGTGTTTAAAGGGGACTCAACTGCTGGGGGAACGTATGGTCCAAGTTAAAGCGGATTCGGGCAAACCATGATGTGTGTGCAGATCTGCTGTATAAGTTACGGAAAAAGTCATCATCCTGCTGCGACTGCGGTCGTGAGAGACAAACTGTGAAGCACACCACACAAGAGTGCCCACTGAGACGTTCCAATGGGGAAACAAGTGAATTTTTCCTGGCGACGCCACAGGCGATTACCTATGTAAATAATCTATATCTATAAATGTGAATGTCTGTTCGGTGTACGCTTATCACGTCCAAACGACAAGACGCAGAGACTTAAATATTTGTACAGTTACTAATTTATACCTGAGGAAGGTTTTAGGTACGCTTTTATAGCGATCTGATAAAAATTTAGTAATTTGAAGAATATAACGCGAAATGCGGAACAATAATTACTCTTTGAAAATGGTTTTATTGGTTGCATTTTTGCTTGAGGGTTGATAATGATAAAAGTATATTGGAATGGAAAGTTATCGGTGTATAAAAAATTATACGTGTGTGTGTGTGTGTGTGTTAATATTTCGCTGTGCAGCGAAAACTACAGAACGCAAATGAATGGTCTGTGTGTAATTGTTGTGCAAAGTCTCCCTTTGTTCTCTATAGTAGTTCCATGCCGCTAGCTATAAGGGGGTGGAAGATGTGGTGGTTGAAAGTTGTCAAAATAAAAAAATTCGGACTGAAGACCAGCGATGACGTTTGCGATTCTATAACAAGGAGGTTACGTACAGTGAAACGTGATGCCGCAGACCATATGTTTGGTCTATGTGTGCTACATGGTCTTCAGCTCTTTCTCTGTAAGGATAAGCTCAGGAATAAGGAAATATGAAATAAAAGCAGCAAGAAAGAAATTTGTTTTAATACATCTCTTTAAAAAAATCGATTTGACGTTTCGCGGTGGCCGCGGGGACTCAAGCGCTTCAGTCACGGTCTGCACGGCCACTACGGTCGGGGGTTCGAATCCCCCCTCGGGCATGGATATTTGTGCCGTCCTTAGGATTAACTATTTCATAATTAGTTTGTAAGTTTAGTGACTGATGACCCCGTAGTTAAGTCCCATAGACTATACAAACATTTGAACATTTGACGTATCGCGCATTACATCAAGTGATCGATCTGTGATATTATTACAATCATTGTTGTTGAATTTCGTGATTGGATTCTTCGAAAGGAATGGATATTTACGTGTGATTTGATCTACACTACTTACTTTCCTGATAAGCGGTAAGCGCATAGACTTTTGCAATCTGATAGCAATATTTTTGAGTTGATTAAAAATGTTTGTTTCTAGAGAAGGTATTGTGTTTCATTTCATCCTTCAAAACCAGTCTCATAGCACACTACTGAAAGATAGCTTAAAAGGTAAAACAGTCAACAATCCGAAGATTGGTTTCAACACCACAGTGCTTTACTAGGCATGGTCCTGTTTGGAGGTGGTATGCCGTTGCCTTCCTCCGACCTTCGAACTGACTTACCCAGCCATTTATAGGGGGACCTACAGTTTAACGTGGGTTCCGAACCACGGTGTTATTCGGCATTTTTCACATCAGCAACACTGCGAGAGGTGAAAGAAGTGGAAAGTGACAGATAAAAATCATAGGACCTGGCGGGGATCGAACCTGGGACCTTTGGGTTTGTAGTCCTGCACTCTACCACTGTGCTACGGAGCCGCACAATACTTATATATCATCAACCAACAGGCAAGCGGAGCCGCGGATTTAAGCTAGTGTAGATATAAATCTGTAAATTAGTGTACTGATCATGTATATGCCATACGATAAATAAATAAATGCTCTTTTCTCAGTGTATCGACGGACCGTGATGATCGGTAACGTTTTGGAAGCGAGCAGTTGACATACGTACCTTCCGCGCTGCGGTGAGCCCCGCCGGCAGACGCAGCGTCGAGTGCCCCACGCGGGGCCCCCGGCCGCGGCGGCGGCGGCGGCTCGGCTGGGCTCGTTTAGTCCGTTTGTGGATTCCGCGGGCGCGCGGCGCACGCCTCGCCAGCTTCCTGGCCGTGATCTGCGGCCGTTTTTGAAGTCTGGCGGCTGGCGGGCGTGTGTGTAATTGAGTGCGCCCCGCCGCCGACAACGGAGATGAAGTTGTTCCGCGGGCAGCTGACAGGTGTGTGGTCCCACCACCCAGGCCGCGCCCGCAAAGGTAAAGGACCGGACCGCTGTCTGCCGCCGCAGCCGCCGCCGCCGCCGCCGCCTCGTTTTTTTCCTGCGCGGCGAAGACGCTGCTGCATTGTGTGTGACAGCCGGCCCCTTTCATATCGGCGGCCGCGGTGGGCCTTCTTGGTACGCCCTCGATCGCGCGATTACGTTCCGGCCAGCCCGCCTTTTTGTTCTCCGCGCTCTGACTAATACGACAATTAATCAGCGTGACAGGCCGCGCGGTCTACCCTCCCCGAAATGCAGTCTAGTTTCATTTCACGAGATGGCCGAGTTATTAAAAAAACGTAAAAAAATAAGACACGGCGATGTTAAAAGTAATACAAAATCATCGCGAGTTGTTGATGACGTTACAAGAAGTAGAAGACTCGGATGAGGTTCTATATTGAGAACCGTCTGTGTCGCTATTAACTTGTCTACAAAGTTCTGCTGTTGTGGAGACTGCGACCCAAAGTGGTGGAAGACACTTTTCGTCCCGTCTACATACTCCGCAAAGCCGCCATACGGAGCGTGGCAGAGAGCATCTCGTACTACTGCAAGTCACATTCTTTCCTCTTCACCGAGCGAGGTGGCGCAGTGCTAACAGACTGGACTCACATTCGGAAGGATTGTGGTTCAAATCCTCCTCCGGCCATCCTGATTTTGGTTTTCCGTAATTTTCCTAAATCACACCAGAGAAAAGCCGGGATGGTTCCTTTTAAAGGGCACGGCCGATTTCCTTCCACATCCTTACCCAAATACTCCGAGCGTAAGCTCCGTCTCCAATGACCACGCTGTCGACGGGACATTAAACACCAAGCTTCCTTCTTTTCCTTCCTTCTTTCCTCTTCTACTCCCATATAAACTCCATATAAAAGCGATACTTATATGCAGGGTTGCCAACTCGTTCCTGCCAAAAGTCGCTAAATGATATTCACAAAGACGCCATTTTGAAGTAAAAATGTGGCCCTCAGTCGGCACACTGGTTTGATGCAGCACTCCACGCTACCCTGTTCTGTGCTAGCCTCTTCATCTGAGAATACGTATGGCAACCTACATCCTTTTCAATCTGCTTACTATATTCGTCCCTCGGTCTCCCTCTACGATTTTTACCTCAAACACTTCCTTCTGATGCGAAGTTGACGATTCCTTCATCTCTCAGAATGTGTTCCACCAACCTATCCCTTCTCTTAGTCAGAAATTGCCAGAAACTTCTTTTCTCCCCAATTCTGTTGAACAGCTCCTTATTGGTTACGTCATCTACTCATCAAATCTTCATCATTCGTCTGTAGCACCACATTTCGAAAGCTTCTATCGTCTTTTTGTCTGAACTCCTTATCGTCGACATTTCACTCCAATACCCATACACCTAGATTTTTCGAAAATTATTTTTCGTAATTTAATAACATTTTTAGAACCCTGTGTATTGCACTAAATTATTAAAGTAGCGTAATTGCGTAAAAATTATGTATTAGAACCCCTTAGGAATACAACACTACGTTAAGAAATCGTATATGGTATATACATTGCCTTTACATGAGTCACACGCATGGTTTGTAAACACTTAACTATGATGACTAGCAGTTAATGAAGATAGTCTCTAAAACACGAACCATATTTTGACAACACAATTAAGAACATGTTACTAGCTTCTTCAGAATGTAATGACCCTATTCGCTGAGAATACAGAATGAAATCACAATAAAAAGGAAACATAAAAAGAAATTATGAAATGGCCGGTCGAAACCGTAAAAAGTGCCGCCGTTATCGGAATAAGCGTGGACTTGAAAGCATACCGCTATTGAGAGATGCAAAAACGAAAATATAAATTCATGAGTTGTCACCAACCTAATAATTTTTGAGATCACTCATATTTATACCACAATAGATTTTATGATTAAATTTTAGTTTACATAACAGGGCAGATGCTCGACTTGTTACATTGGCAGCGGCGCTGGAATGACGGGATGCGTAAGCAACCAATCAGGAGTTGTGTCCAGGCAACCAATTAGAAATGGCTTTTCATTTTACGTCTCTTAAACAAATAGGCATTGCGAATGACTTGTTTACAAGTAACACATTGGAAATTAGTGAAATAATCAATGAAAAATTATGCATTACACTTTCGTCGCAGAAAAATCTCTTCAGAAGATGTTAAAAGAAGTACATCGAGAACTAGTCACTTTGTGGCTATAAATGTTTGTTGTAATAATAGCTCTATGTAGTTTTCGCTGAAAAGTCTCTCTTAACAGAGAACAAAAGTTATTACTTGATAAATGCCATATAAATCCCCTAAATTTTCCCCCAAAATCCTTGAAATAACGCCTAGAAAAGACTCTAATCCTAAAAATAATATTTTGTCGCTAAGAGGATCTGTCAATCTTCCCAGATTTAGCGACTTATCCCCAAAACTGGTAACTCTGCTTATGTGCCTCCTATAGCCTCTAATTTCTATATGATCTTTGTGAGCCTTATGGAAAATACGAGGGCTCTTCAATAAAGAACGATCATAATTGTTATCGTCATCATTTCCCGCGCTAAAATTGAATCTTATGATATTCTGTTAGCTTAATGTTAAACAATCACGGCGTAGTTGTTTCATTGCTGGGACTCCCGGTACCCGCCTGTGAGAGGCACGCAAGTTCAGACATGTTCAGTATCGCCTACCGCTGCAATGGAGGTAACACGCAAGAAACAATACGCGCCTTTGAAATCCCAGAGTTGAGGCCTCTACATTTTTATAGGAGGCATATGAAGAATCTGTTCTTCCCTACTGCACAGTTCGAAGGTGGTTTAAAATGTTTGAGGGAAGACAATCAATTTCAAAGGAAGGTGGATGGACCTGGTGGTCCAGTTACTGCTCTTACGGAAGCAAACATCAACACTGCTGCTGTCATTGTGACAGAATGATTGAGGAATTAGAACGTCAACTGTTAAGTGCCAGTTTGTGATCTCAGAGTATGTGTAATATAAGAAACACATAATCGACCTAGATCTTCTAAAAAACACAGAGAAGAGTATGCGAAGGAAATGGTAGTTCAGAGTGATTGCAAGAGAGTGGGAGATACGATGGAAGAAGAGGCAGAGCGACTGGCTTCTAACAACCGGAAAAGGAAGCTTGAGTGGTGGACATATGAATACGAGAATGCAGTCGAGACCAGGAGGAAAGCATGGATGAATTGGCTATCCTGTAGAAAGCAAGCAGACTGGTCGAATTTTAAGAATGCGAGAAAAATTGCTAGTAAGACAATCCGAAATGCCAAGAGAAGTAGATGGAATGAGAACCTTGAAGAAGCAAACACAGCCTTTAAGAAACACAAATCACGAGTCTTTTTCAGAGAAATGAAGAGCAGAATTAAAGGCTTCGAAGCAAGAGAACAATTTGTAATAGGAGAAGATGGCTCAATAAAGATTGGCGAGAAAGAGGTGTGCGAAGAAATGGCTGGGTATTTTAGGGATTTGCTGAATGCCGAAGTGCCTTCAGTAAAGTGGACACACTTATGCTCTAGAGACTAAAGTCAAGATAGTTTAGATAATACACTCGCCAGAGCAGAGGTAACAGAAGCAATTAAAAACCTCAAAAACAACAAAGCATTAGGAAATGATGGTATCTGTGCTGAAGAGATCGAATGGGGTGGGCCTGAAGTAGAAAGATGTATGTACAAAATAATAACAGATATCGGGAGAAATAAGAAAATACCCATAGACTGGAAAGAAGCCATTATAATACCACTACACAAGAAATGAGATAAGAGGATACTGGATAACTACAGGGGCATCTCTCTCTTAAACATAAGTTACAAGATTTTGTCTAAAATCTTACTGAAGAGAGTTGAAGAACTGGGGCCGACAATAGAAGAGTACCAGTGTGGCTTTAGAAAAGGGAGGAACTGTGCAGAATAGATATTTGGTATCAAAATGATAATAGAACACTGACTCAGGAAAGGGAAAAAGACAATTGTGACTTTTGTGGACTTCAAAAAGGCCTACGATTCAGTTGACAGGAGTACCCTGCTTGATGTGTTGGAAGACAGAGGACTGGATGCTACAACACATGCAATAATGAAGGAAACGTTGAGCGACACTACTGCCAGTGTCAGACATCGCAGTACACTGTCAGACAGTTTCGAAACAAAAACTGGAGACCGACAAGGGGATGGACTGTTACCAATTTTATTTATTTAACCAGTTCGATGAGGTAGTGAGAGAACGGAGACAACTAAATAGTAATATGAAGATAAAAGGTTTACAAATAGGGTACAAGGTCAAACATAATGCAATTGTGGACTGCCTGGCATTCGCAGATGACATGGCACTTTTAAATGAAACAGAAGAAGAGGCAAGGACAGCACTAAAATATCTAGCTGAAGTAGCAGAAAAGGTTGGACTAAAGATTGCATATAATAAAACCAAGACATTGAACTCTGGGTCTGACTGGAAGATAGATGGACAAGTGGTTGAGAAACTCGAGAGTTTTCGTTATTTTGGAGAGAAGATGACTGGTGGAATACAGAGCAGCAGTAGCGCAGTAGACAGGGCACAGCTTTTTCAGAAGCTTCGGTACGCAGTAAAAACAAAATATGGCAAGAAAAATGCCAAATTGCGACACTACACAGCAACTGTACCACTACTAGGAATTTCCTTTCCTATTCCACTCCCAAATGGAAAAAAAAGAATGTCTATATGACTCCGTACGAGCCCTAATTTCTCTTATCTTGTCTTTGTGACCTTTCGCGAAATGTAAGTAGGCGGCAGCAAGATCGTACTACACTCAGCTTCAAATTTCGACCCTCCAAATTTATTTAACAGAAATTCACGAAAAGAACGTCGTCTTTCTTCCAGTGATCCCCAATTGACTTGCCGGAGCATTTCCGTGACACTCGCGCATTGGTCGAACTGATCTGCTGCGGGTCCCAAACACTTGAGCAATACTCAAGACGTGGTCGTACAAGTGTTTTATACGCGGTCTCCTTTACAGGTGAAGTACATTTCCCAAAATTCTCCCAATAAAGCGAAGTCGGCTGTCCGCCTTACTCACAACTGTCCTTACATGTTCGTTCCATTTCATATCGCTCTGCGATGTTACGCCTAGATTTTGAACGACGCGACAGCATCAAGAAGCTCACTACTAATGCTGTATTCGAACATTATAGGATTGTTTTTTCTTCTCATGCGCATCACCTTACATTTTTCTACATTGAAAGCTAGCTGCCATTCTTCGCACCAACTAGAAATTTTGTGTAAGTCATCAAAAAATGTTCAAATGTTTGTCAAGCTTATGGGACTTAACTACGGGGTCATCAGTCCCTAAACTTACAAACTACTTATGAACTACTTACGAACTAGGACGGCACAAATATCCATGCCCGAGGGGGGATTCGAACCCCCGACCGTAGTGGCCGTGCTGACCGTGACTGGAGCGCCTCAGTCACCTCGGCCACCGCGGCCGGCTGTAAGTCATCCTGTATGCTATTACTGTCAGTTACAGATGACACCCTCCCATACACCACAGCATCATCAGCAAACAGCCGCAAATTACAACTTACTCTGTCCATCAGATCATTTATATAGATAGAAAATAATAGCGGTCCTATCACACTCCCCTGAGGCACGCCTGACGATACACTCGTCTCTGATGAACACTCGTTCTATTACTTAGGAAGTCTTCCAGCCAGTCACAAATCTGTGAACCTATTCCATAAGCTCGTATCTTCGTTAGCAGTCTGCAGTGTGGCACCGCGTTCAACGCCTTTTTGAAGTCGAGAAAAACACAATCCGCCTGTTGCCCTTCATCCATGGCTCGCAAGATGTCATGTGAGAAAAGAGCAGGCTGAGTTTCACATGAACGATGTTTCCTAAACCCGTGCTGATTGATGGAAAGAAGCTTTTCCGTTTCAAGGAAATTTACTATATTCGAACTGAGGATATGCTCCAAAATTCCACACGAAACTGATGTCAACGATATTGGCCTGTAATTGTGGGGGTGAGTTCTCTTTCCTTTCTTATAAACGGGAGTCACCTGCGCTTTTTTCCAATCACTAGGAACATTGCGCTGAAGTAGAGATTCGCGATAGATGCAAGCTAAGTAGGGGGCCAATGCCGCAGAATAGTCTTTGTAAAACCGATCTGGTATTCCATCCGGACCAGCAGACTTTTTCATATTTAGCTCTCTCAGCTGCTTCTCTACACCGGAAATACCTATTGCTATGTCCCCCATTTCGGAATTAGTACATTGATCAAATGGTGGTACATTTGTGCGGTCCTCCTGCGTGAAAGATTTCTTAAAGGTTAAATTTAGAACTACAGCCTTCCGTTTGATTTCTTCTATTACTGCCCCGGAATGATCAACGAGTGACTGGACAGTGGGCTTTTGACCCGCTTATCGATTTTACATAGGACCAGAATTTTTTCGGGTTCTCGGAAAGATCTTTTGCTAAGGTATGGCTGTGATAATTATTGTATGCTTCGCGCATCGATCTCTTTATAGATGCACGAATCTCTACTAACTTTTGCCTGTCATCATTTGCGTGTTCGAGAGTGCAACAGCCTTTGCTTTCTCAGCAGCTTTCTAACATTATTATTATACCACGGTCGATCTTTTCCATCCTTAATCATCTTTACTGGCACATATTTCTCTAACCCTTTATTAACATTGCACTTAAATTTAGTCCACAATTCTTCTACATCCATAGTCCCGGAATTAAACGATGCCCATTCATTTTGTTTATGGGCTCTTGCCACCAAAAGCACACTCCTAGCCTTCTTGATTGGTTTATGAACTTTGGTCACCATCGACGCTATGACGATATCATTATCACTAATTCCTGTCTCTACATCGATATCGTTAATAAGGTAGGGCCTGTTCGTGGCTATAAGGTCTAGAATATTTACATTGCGCGTGGATTGCCGGTTTAACTGCTCAAGACAGTTTTCGGAGAATGTGGTAGAAAGTAGCTCGCAAAACTGCTTGTCTGTACCGCCTGAAATGTAACTAACGAGGTCCCAATCTATACTCGTAAGGTTGAAGTCTCCTCCGACTAATATTACATGGCCCGGATCTACATCTACATAGATACTCTGCAAATCACATTTAAGTGCCTGGCAGATGGTTCATTAACCACTTTCATAACTTTTCTCTACCGTTCCATTCTATAATAGCGCGCGGGAAGAAAGAACACCTAAATCGTTCAGTTTTCGATCTGATTTCTCTTATTTTATTAGGATGGTCATGTCTCCCTAAGTAGGTGGGTGCTAGCAAAATATTTTCACATTCATAAGTAAAAGTCGGTGATTGAAACTTCGTAAACAGAACACGCCGCAATGAATAACGTCTTTCTTTTAATGATTTCCATCCCAATTCGTGCAACATTTCCGTGACGCTTTACCCCCCGTAACGTGATAAAACAAAACGAGCTGCCCTTCTCTGAACCTTCTCAATATCTTCCGTCAGTCCCACCTGCTGAGGGTCCCACAAGGGGCAACAGTACTCCAGGAGAGGACGCAAAAGTGTGATGTAGGCAGTCTCTTTGGTGAAGCTGGTGCATCTTCGAAGCGTTCTGCCAATGAAACGTAACCTTTGATTCGCCTTCCCCACAATATTTTCTATGTGTTCTCTCCAGTCAAAGTTGTTCGTAATTGTAATTCCTAGGTATTTGGTAGAATTTACGACCTTAAGGTTTGACTGATTTATTGCGTAATTGAAGTTCAGCGGATTTATTTTGGTGGTCATGTGTATTACTTCACACTTTTCTTTATTTAGTGTCAATTGCCAATTTTCGCACCATGCAGAAATTTTGTCTAAATCGCTTTGCAGTTGCTTTTGATCCTCTGTTGACTTCACTAACCGATAAACGACAGCATCATTCGCGAACCATCTAAGGGAGCTATTCAGATTGTCTCCTAAATCGTTTATAAACACGAGGAAGAGTAGGGGACCTATAACGCTTTCCTGTGGAACGCCAGATATCACTTCTGTTTTACTCGATGACTTACCGTCAGTTACAACGAACTGTGTCCTTTCTGATAGAAAATCGTGAATCCAAACGCACAATTTGGAAGATATTCCATAAGCACGCAATTTCATTAGAAGCCGCTTGTGGGGTACAGTATCAAAATCCAGAAATATGGAATCGATTTGAGATCCCTTGTCGATGGCACTTATCACTTCATGTGAATAAAGGGCAAGCTGTGTTACGCAAGAGCGATACTTTCTGAATCCGTGTTGACTATTGTTTAATAGGTCGTTCTCTTCGAGATAGTTCATAATATTTGAACAAAGTATATGTTCCAGAAACCTACTGCAAATCGACGTCAATGAGATTGGCTTGAAATTTTGGGGATCACTCCTATTGCCTTTCTTGAATATTGGAGTAACTTGGGCAACTTTCCAGTCTTTGGGTACGGATCTTTCGCTGAGTTATCGGTTGTAAATTATAGCTAAGTACAGAGCTATTGCATCAGCATACTCTGAGAGGAATCTAGTTGGTATACAATCTGGCCCGGAAGATTTGTTTTTGTTTAGTGACTTAAGTTGTTTTACTACTCCAGGAACATCTACTTCTAAGTTTCGCATGCTGGCAGCTGTTCTTGGATTGAATACTGGAGTGTTCACTTCGTCTTCATTGGTGAACAAATTTCGGAAAGCTGTGTTTAGTAATTCTGCCTTAGCAGTACTGTCGTCGGTAGTATTACCATTGCTATCGCGTAGTGAAGGTATAGTTTGTGTTTTGCCGCTAGTGTACTTCACATACGACCAGAATTTCTTTGGATTTTCTACAAGATTACGAAACAGGAATTCGTTGTGGTAACTACTATAGGCTTCTCGCATTGAAGTCCGCGCTAGGTTGCGAGTTTCAGTAAAAGATTGCTAGTCTTGTGGATTCTGTGTCTTTTTTAATTTTGCATGCGTTTTTCTTTGTTTCTACAACATGATCTGACCTGTTTTGTGTACCACGGGGGTCAGCCCCCTCTTTTATTAATTTATTTGGTACAAATCTCTCGATTGCTACTGATATTATGTCTTTCAAAGTAAGCCACAACTGATCTACACTCGCATTTTTAGTTTTGAAGGACTGGAGATTATCACTCAGGAAAGCGTGAAGCGAATTTTTATCTGCTTTATTGAATAGATATATTTTTCGTTTATTTTTGGTGCATTTGGGAATTTCGATATTCAGTCTCGCTACTACAACTCGATGTTCGCTAATCCCTGTATTTGTTTTGATGCTCTTTACTATCTCCGGATTATTTGTTGCTAGGAGATCAAGGGTATTTTTGCAACCACTTACTATTCTAGTGGGTTCATGAACTAACTGTTCGAAGTAGTTTTCAGAAAAAGCATTCAGAACTAGTTCGGACGATGTTTTATATTTGCCGCCGGTTTTGAATACGTAATTATGCCAACATATCGAGGGTAAATTAAAGTCGCCACCGATTATAACAATATGCTTCGGATACCTATTTGAAATATGATTCAAGCTTTCTTTGAACATTTCTGCAACCGCATCGTCTGAGTCAGGGGGCCGATAAAAAGATCCAATTATTAACTTATTCCGCTTGTCAGGTATAACCTCTACCCAGACCAACTCACAGGAAGTATCTGTCTCAATTTCGCTGCAGGATAAACCGTTTGTAACAGCAATAAACACGCCACCCCCTGTTTTATTTATTCTATCCTTTCTGAAGACCATTTGGCCCTTCGAAAAAAATTTCGGCCGAATTTATCTCAGGCGTCAGCCAGCTTTCAGAACCTATAACGATTTGTGCCTCAGTACTTTCTATCAGAGCTTGGAGCTCTGGAACTTTCCCAATACAGCTACGACAATTTACAACTGTTATACTAATGGTTTCTAGATCTGCTTTCTTCCTGTGTCTGACCTGCCCCCTTTGAGAATGAAACCCATTTTGTGTATTCCCGAGGCCCCCTAATCTAAAAAACCGCCCAGTCCACGCCACACACCCCCCGCTACCCGTGTAGCCGCTTCCTGTGTATAGTGGACTCCTGACCTATTTAGCGGAACCCGAAAACCCACCACCCTTTGGCGCAAGTCGAGGAATCTGCAGCCCACATGATCGCAGAACCGTCTGAGCCTCTGATTCAGACCCTCCACTCGGCTCTGAACCAAAGGTCCGCAGTCAGTCCTGTCGACAATGCTGCAGATGGTGAGCTCCGCTTTCATCTTGCAAGCAAGACTGGCAGTCTTTACCAGTTCTGATAGCCGCTCAAAACCAGAGAGGATCTTTTCCGATCCAAAGTGACACACATCATTTGTCCCGACATAAGCCACCACCTGCAGCTGGCTGCACCGTGTGCTCTTCATTGCATCCGGAAGGACCCGTTCCACATCCGGAATGACTCCCCCCGATATACACACGGAGTGCACATTGGAATTCTTCCCCTCCCTAGTAGCCATTTTCCTAACGTTGGAGTTCCCAACTACCAACAAACCCACCCTCTGTGAGTGCCCGGATCTTGAAGGCAAAGGGGCGAGTACAGGACAAGCGACACCATCTGCGTCAGGAACATTACCTGCCACAGACCGTGCCTCGAATCTGTTGGCAAGACTAACCAGGGAGGCTTCCACTTCGGTCCCCCGGAAAGTCTTACGCCGCCTGACACGCGCTGAGGGGACCTCCCAATCCACCACGGATTGGGGGGCTACCTCCTCGCGGGCAGTGAGCGTGCTGGCCACAGCCGCAGGCCGACCGGAGGGCACAACAGACGCACAGGGCGTCTGCTGCACCCCCGCGAGCGGCCCACAACAGCGGCGCCCACCCACCGCAGTCTCAAACGTTGCCAGCGAAGCCAACGCCGCCTGAAGCTGCGAGCGAAGAGTCATCAACTCTGCCTCAATCCGTTCGCAGCAGTCACAGTTCCTAGCCATTCTAAAAACCTATGTTTCTCCCAAGTATGTACGTCTGAGGACACAAAAGTTTGATAAACAGTGAGCTTTGAAAAATATAAACCTAACGGTGAACTGTTTATTAACGGCGAATCTGAAAAATATATGCGCGAGCTAATAAATAAAAAAATTAACAACTGAACTGACAACTAAACGCGATTCTTAATAAATAAAAACGCGAGCACACTAAAGTATAAAGAGCTGCAAAAGAAAGCACACACGAAATGAAAATAAGTCGCTTCTATTAAGAAGCCGTTTACCGTACAATGTAGAGCTGCTGCTGGTCACGTATGCACTGGCCGGCGGTAACTGAGCAACTGAAGTGTAGGACTACCAACCGCGAGTACGATCAAAACAAAACAGAAGCAGCGATACCTATGCACTATCTGGTGTAGACTTTCTTTGAATGATTCTAAAATTGCTATAGCAGCACTGGGGGGCCGGTAAAATCACCCAACAATTAACTTCTTTTAGACCTGTTATACGTGCCCAGATAACTTCACAGTTACTTTCAACCTCAATCTCAGTAGAAACAATATATTTGTCCACAGCGATGAACACTCCTCCTCCAGTTGTATCCTATCTATCTTTCCGATATACATTCCATGCTTCGTTAAATATTTCTGAAATTGCCACATCATGATTTAGCCAGCTTTCGGTGCCTAAAACTATCTGAGCGCAATAACTTCCATGCAGTGCGGCAAATTCGGAAACTTTGTTTCTAATACTCTGTAAGTTCGCGGCAAATATTTTGATGTTCGAATTTTTGTTCCGGACATGGCCTGAATTCACTGTTTGAATGCTGACAGGCGAGTGCTCATCAGAGTTAGCGCCTAGCCTAAAAAAAACCCATGTGCACTCCATAAGTACTCTGCTACCCGAATAGCCGCTTCCTTAGTGTAGTGCACCCCTGATCTATCTAGGGGCACCCTGCAATTCCCCACCCTGGGAACAATGCTACAAATTGACAGCTCTGCTTGCACCCCGAGTGCGAAGGCAGCAGCCTTCAGCAATTCCGCCAGCCGCTCGTAGGACCTGTGGATGTCCTCAGAACCCAAGCGACAAGCGTCATTAGTGCCGACGTGAGCTACAACTTGCAGTCGACTGCACCCCGCACCGTCGATAGCCGCCGGCAAGGCCGTCTCCACATCTCGGATGAGGCCCCCCGTTAGACACACCGAGTGCACGTTGGAATTCTTTCCGGATCTCGGCGCTATCTGCCTAAGGGGCTCCTAACATTGGAGCTCCCAATAACTAATAATCCCCTCCCCACGTGCACAGGCTCGGACCCTGCTGAAGGAGTGGCCACACGTTCACTCACAGGACGAACGGGCACGGACGGACGTCCAGTCTGCACATTGGCCTTCCACCTCGAGCGATGCGAACGCCGTACAACCCGCCGCTCACCTTGCGGAGAAGGCGGCTCGACGACGTCCAGTACACCTGAAGGTGCCTCGGTAGCAGGGACAGAGAGCGAAGCATGAGACACCTGAGGTGTCCCACTCGACGCACCCCGAGATAGCAGCCTGAAGAAGGCTGACCGTAGCCAACAGCACGCTCAGCTGTTCGCGAACTGCGGCCAACTCCTCCTGCGTCCGCATACAGCAGGCACACATCCTATCCATCCTATCGATACAATTAACTGCAGAAAGTAGAAAACTAAATAATCAACTCTTAAGTAGCCTAGTACTCTAATAAAGGCGGCTGGCTGCTGACTGAACTTTGGTCAGTGGTAACTACACTGTCAAATCAACAAAACTGATTCCGGCAGTTTTCAAAATAAACAAGAATATCTGTGGAATCAAACGCGCGGGAATATGAGCTTAGCGCTGTTTACGATGTAGCACTGGTGGCAGCTGGCACTGGACTGACTGATAAGGAGCTTTAGTAATGGTCTCTGACTTGTTTTGAAATACACCAGTCAAAGACAAAGACTAAACACAACGGTATTTATCAAATACGATAGAATAAACTATTAAAACAGTAGAACAAACGAAATCTGCCAAGTACGCGGGAATAAACCTCTTAAAACAGAAGTACTACGAAAATGAACTAGACTGGCAAATTAAATTGGACACAAATTAAATTAAGATATCTGGATACACAGAACACGAGAGGAACTATACGAAAATTTTGAACCTATATCGAGCGAGATACGGAAAAGAGGTTACGATTTGTTGGACACATCATGAGGATGGACGATGAGAGGTTGACTAAGAAGATATGGAATGCAACATGTCTTACGGCGAACAACTGGGTGAAGGAAGTGAGAGATGACTGGAAGACTGTAGGAATAAAATAAAGGAATCTGCAGGCAATGGTGCAGGACAGGGAGAAGTATAAACGGTTGGTGGACAGTCACAGGTGGCCGGACACCAAAATCAAAGTTATCATAACAGAAGAAGAAACAGAAGACGCTAGAGAATGAAGAGATATTGGGAAGAAAGAAGACGTGCTAAACAAGCCACACATGATCCTGAAGGATCCTAACGAAGCAGAACAAGAAGAAATATGATGTCTAGAAAAGTAATGGTTAAGAGAAGATACATACATCGCTAGGAAAACAAACAAATAATATTTCATCATAAAATAGGAAAATAAACAAGACCACATGTCCATGCAACTTACACCTGATAATATGCACTTTAGGAAAACATAAAGTGAAATAGGAAGCTTAGAGATATATTCTACTGTATATTTGAGTAGGAACTGGCCATGAAAACACAAATATAATAAATGTTTTGAATATAAACTTGCCAGCATGGGCAGCATTATAGATTGACTAAGCCTATATGAAATATTCCCATGTTCTTGTGTACAGCAAAAGAACTAATACTTTATTTCATTATTCTGTACATGGTAGGAACATTTGCCCCTCACTATTTTGCAATATATTAGTATAAATAAACAATGTATTGTTGTATTTTGTTGTTAAGCATATTTCAGATCCGCAACCCAATATATGAAAGCATGAATCGATGTAAATTGATAATTACCTTAATTTTGAATGTAAAGCTGCTATTACCTTGCCATAACAAGGCCAAACTAATTGTTTTTCATATCTTTATTAGTTGTAACAATGTATCGTATTGTAGGCCAGACTATAAAAGGAGGCCACACAAAGATCGAATTCATAATACGTGCAGATAGAGAAATGTTCTGTATTTTATGTGTGCGTCAAAACTAAGGCAACAACTTCGAAATGGAGGACATAGTAATAGGTATTTGCGGTGTAGAGAAGCAGCTGAGAGAGCTAAATACGAAAAAGTCTGCTGGAAGGGGAAGAAGAGCTGCCCAAACGTTCGGTGTGATGATAGGTTTGCCTCCACCTTCATTATGGTTTGCCAGAAACAATATTTAGTACGTAATGCTTTATGTGGAAACAGAAACAAAAGAAATGTTCAAATGTTTGTAGATCTCATGGGACTTAACTACGGGGTCATCAGTCCCTAAACCTACAAACTACTTACGAACTAGTTTATACTAAAGACGGTAAAAACATTCATGCCCTGAGGAGGATTCGAACCCCCGACCGCAGCGGCCGTGCAGACCGTGACTGGCGCGCCGCAGACCGCTCGGCCATGTAGAAACAAAAGAGACAGTAGCTTTATCTGAAAATATAAACATCTTAGCAGCAGCATTTGATGATATTGGCGTAAGAGAGAGTTTAAATTTGGTAGTAACTATCTCTTTTATTGAAACTTATAGGATACTACATTATGAATGTCTTATAAAAAACTGCCAGGGATGTTCAAGAAAATATATTCTCAACGATGTTTGTATAAAGAACCCAAGGGGCAACATGGAAACCTAGAGAGTTTTAAACATTTTTGAAGAGCACAGGTCAACCGTGGTGAACAGTATGTACACTGTCGTGGGAATGTGTTGGGGATGCGCAGAAAGGATTGAGAAATCGCGCGATTAAAAATAAAAAAATAATTAATTAATTAAAATAAAAGATATCAAGGTGGTCCTTGTCATCTTAGAAAACTGAATAAGGTTAAATAAAGATAAATGTTGGAGATTGTAAGAATATGAGGCAAACTACTAACGAAACATGGTACCATCGTCTAAAAAGAAAAAACACCAAGGTCTGTGTCCAAAAGGCGATGATTTATGCTGGTTGAGCAATTCTGCTGGCATAAAGTATATACACAGGCATTCCTTGCGATTTGCTGTTAATGAGGCAGTAAAGTAAATATATGTGGATGTGGTAAATACAAATCTACTGAAGAGATGTACGCATGGCTTCTCTCAGAATCCAAAGCTTCGATGGCTGCATATTGGAGTGAATACACAAAACTATATTTGTTGGATGACAGTGCTAAAAATTGGCGTTGCAGATGCAGTAATAATATCCAATGAAGGTACAATTTCTGGAATTCGTCATGAAAAATTTTGATTTCCAGTACTAAGTAATACGTTTTCAACTTTTACTGTTGTTTATAGGCGGCTATCAAGCACCGAGAGCGCACCACGTTAAGTAAATCAAATGTTCAAATGTTTGTACAGCTTATGGGACTTAACTACGGGGTCATCAGTCCCTAAACTTACAAACTACTTATGAACTACTTACGAACTAGGACGGCACAAATATCCATGCCCGAGGGGGGATTCGAACCCCCGACCGTAGTGGCCGTGCTGACCGTGACTGGAGCGCCTTAGTCACCTCGGCCACCGCGGCCGGCCCATGATCAGTCACGTTTAGTTGTAGGTTTATTTAGAAGGAGTCATAGAAATAGTTATCTAATTAAAGTGGCTAACGCCACAACAGAGGCGTTTGGGGACCCTGGTATGTCTACTGCTACAATTACGCGCTTCCTCCTAATATAACTCGCTAAAACATAATGAAGAGAAAATAGAAAGAATCGAGTGTAAAAAATTGTTCTTCCAAAAAAAAAAAAAAAAAGCTTCTGGAACAGAGAAAAAGACGGAATGACAGAAGTAATCAAAGAACACACTGCTACATACTGGAAGGTGCATTGGGGAGTGAAGACATGCACCTACTTGCAGGTGTAGAGACAAATAGTGCTGTGGACTCACTGAATAACACTCACTGATTTAATTATATTGCACTGATAAGGTAAATTTGCCTTCGGTTTTACTGTGGCAGCAGTTTTCTTTATGAAATCCAATTGAAATAAATCAGCTTATGGGACTTAACTACGGGGTCATCAGTCCCTAAACTTACAAACTAATTATGAACTACTTACGAACTAGGACGGCACAAATATCCATGCCCGAGGGGGGATTCGAATCCCCGACCGTAGTGGCCGTGCAGACTGTGACTGAAGTGCCTCAGTCCCCTCGGCCACCGCGGCCGCCCAAGTTAAGTACCAGCGAGCTACTTTCATTTACTTGTCTGCTCTATAGGCCCATTCTCTCGGTTTTTTTTTTTTTTTTTTTTTTTTTTTTTTTTTTTTTTTTTTTTTTTTTTTTTTTTTAGTTTCAAATTCGCATGTAGTTTGATAGGTGTGTATGGCGTCTCCTTTATCGCGACAGTCATTGATTCGTTTTCGTTGAACTACTATCTGCATTAGTCGTATTTCTTTACCTTAGCTACTGCAGAGTATGCATCGAGCTTTTTTAGTCGTTCGTTTTTCTCGGTACTTTAATCATGGATAGGGACAGTGACTGCTGTGTGCAGATGCAAACTGAGTTGGTGACACATTGTGCCACCTTGGGTGCACAATTGGAGGATGCTCGCCCACTGCACTGTAGTTGACAGGACGGACTGTAGAGAGCCGAGTGGAGGGCCAGAATCGCAGGCTCAGACGGTCCTGCGGCTGTGAAGCCTGCAGATTCCTCGACTTAAGCTATCGGCTAGTGAGGTCCTGGGGTTCCGCTGATTAGCTCAGTATCCCCTATATGCAGAAAGCAGCTACACGATAACAGGAGCTATTTTGTGTGGTCTCGGCGGTTTCCTATGTTAGAGGTCCTCAGGAACACACAAAAAGTTTTTAAGTCTCAAAGGGTACATAGATAGGACGAACACAGATCTAGGGATGGGACTGTGAGGCGTGGCGACTCGAGCGCACGAGAATTTCTCGAGCTGCCGGTGCTCAAGCAGTTCTGGAGAAGCTCATGAGAAGCGCGCTGCGGCGCGTACCGCTGTGCGCGGTCACCGGTCACTAGCAGCGCCGGACACTTGCCACGCCAGACATTTGCCACACTTTTACCTACTCTGATGGGTTGGATGCCCCTGTCACCTCCTCCCTCCTCCTCCCCCCCCCCCCCCCACTGCCCCGTCACCGCCACCCGACACTGGTCGCTTCCGCATTTCGTAGTGTGACCGTTAGTATGGAAGTTATTACAGTGGCCAAGGGCATGCCTTTTCCCCATTACAATGGTTACGCGATAATGTGTGGATGTGCTTCCGCCGAAAATAGGATCATTGCAAGAGAAAGCTGCTTTCGAAGAACGTAGACGTATTGAACGTAGAGAACATCTGTGAGGACCATCTAACGATGCGACCTTTATTAGTTGTAAAAATAAAAAGGGTGTATGAGACCTTAGTATCCTTAAATAACTTAATGATGAAACTAGCTGGTCCCAGTTCGGTTCACTAACGTTTAATCAATACGCAGTGAAATTTGACTCAACGAAGCTTGGCAATTTCCTATTTAGGTAAAAGCTCCTATAGTTGACACGTTAAGAGAATTCCTTTTTTTACATGCTAATATTACGGCCATACCGTCAAAGATTGTGAGTTTTAAAATTATTTCCTGTAACTTCAGAGCCGCAACTAGCTTCTAAAAATCTCATTTTTGTTAATCTGATAAGATACACTTTGAGTTTTAAAAAGAATCTGAACTTTTTAATTGCACCTAAAAGAGACACCCTAAAACAGATCTGCTCCTAAGTTTGACAATTTCGTCATCTATAGTATTGAAATAATACCCATATCTCCAAAATTAGACAAGGATAGAAATAACTTTACAGTAGATGCCTCACGAAGTACATTTAGCTGTAGTCCTTAAAAATTAAAGTTTCTCACCATGCTGTTGATTATCTTTAATCAGGCCAGTAAAAGCTGTTGAAACAAGGCAAAGAGCTTACTGTTCAAAAATAATTGTTACAAAAAAATATCATAAATCATAAACAAATGTATTTACGTATTTTTCTAATGCATTAGAAACTTTTTGAAAACATTTGATCATTTCGTCTCCAACATCACTTATTCGATAGGACGATTGGCTTTGCACCACCAAGGGTATCTACTTCTATGTTATGTTTCAGCAGTTCTTATTTCAAATTGTGGAATATTTACTTCGTCTTATTTGGTGAAAGAATTTCTGAAAACTGCATTTAATAACTCCGCTTTAGTGGCTCTGTTTTCAGTAACATTACCGTCGCTATCGCTCAGTAAATGCATTCACTTAGTCTTTCCGCTGGTGTAGATAACATAGGACCAGAATCTCTTTGGATTTTCCATTACAGTATCGTTGTGAACACTATTAAATGAAAGTCGCATTGAAAGCCGCGCTAAATTTCAAGCTTCAGTAAAACTACGGCAATCTTGGGGATTTTGCATTCGTCCAAATTTTCTGCAAAAACTTTCTGTTGTGTTTTGTGTATCATGGGGGACCAGTTCACTCTCTCAATTATTTATTTGGTAGGAATCCCTCAAGTGCTGATGATAGTATTTCTTTGAATTTAAGCCACATATGGTCTTCACTTACATAGTTAATTTAGAAAAAATGGAGGCTGTCTCCTATGAAGATGACAACTGAATTTTTAACTTTAGCCGCGGTGGAGTGGCCGAGCGGTCTAAGGCGCCTCACTGCAGAGCGCGCAGTTGCTCGCTGTCGGGGGTTCGAGTCCTCCCTTGGGCATGAGTGTGTATGTTGTCCTTAGGTTAGTTTACCGTAGTTTAAGTAGTTTGTAAGCTACGGAATCATGACCACGCAGTTTGGTCCGATAGATTTACAAACATTTGAATATTTTTAATTTTATCTTTTTTTTTAATAGATGTATTTATCGTCTAGTTTTGGTAAATATCTTTGTTACGGATTTGAACTCGCTACAACTTCATGTTCATTTAACCCCGTATCCGTCGTGATGCTCAGGAGTATTTGTGACTAAGAGGTCAAGTGGGTTTTCGAAACCATTTATAATTTGAATGGGCTCGTGAACTAATTATTCAAAATAATTTTAAAAAAGCATTTAGAACAATTTCGGAAGATATATCTGCCACCCTGCCTCGAAGGTGTATTTTTGTTAACATAGGGATTGTAGATTTAATTCACTGCCAACTATAATTGTATGAGTAGTGTACCTATTTGTGATGACTCAAGTTTCCTTTGAACTGTTCAGCGGCTGCATCATGCGAGTGTGGGGGTCGGTAAACGGAGTCAGTTATTAATTTATTTCGGTTGTGGAGTATAACATCTGCCCATACCAATTCACAGGACCTATCGACTTTAGTTTCGCTTGTGAGATAGTACACTCCTTACGATTTCCTTAAGTTGTGTTTTTTTGTTTTTTTTTTTTTTGTAGTGCAGATCATAGGAATCATGGTTTTTCCCTTAAAAAAAACTAGGGTGCTTCCTCTGCGACTCAGTAGATACCAAAGCTAAACAATGCAGAAGAACAGTGTACGTTACAGGCATAGCATTCTATATTCATTCATTTCCTTATTTCAAATATTTTAAAATTGTATGTCGACTTCAGGTGATCTGTCTTATCTCTATTTTGTATACGTATTTTCTGTCATTGTTTTGAACATTGACCCAATTTACTTTATTAAGTAAGGTTTCGCCGCAGGAGAGTAAATTTATGAAGAGCATCATTATTCTTTCCTTTTTTTTTTTCTTTTTTGTCATGCAGTTGTAGCAATTAATATATGTACAAGTGCAGTGATCAAACCTGAATGATCAGCGAACATTCGAATTATCTTTATATCGTTCATATGTTCCTATCATGTTCCTTCCATGGCGATGGAATGTTTCTGTCTCAATCAGTAAGTGTGGAAGAAAGATACCGTACAGACGGAGGGAGAATGGATCTATATTTGAGGTTGGAAGAACTAATTCTATACATTCACATAGACGACGGTATTGCTTTCGTTTCCCAAAAATTATGAATATTTCAATTTCGGGATATTGAAAAGAAGTTGTACATTTCGTCGAGACGTCGAACAAGAAGATCTCAGTATTGGCTGTATCGAGTTAGATCGGAGAAGGAGTTTTGGAAGCAAACAGCCGGAGTACGGGGAATGGCGCCCCTTACCTGAGGGGCCGCTAATCCAACTACCTAGCGAAGGCAAGTGTCTGGCATTCCTGTGCGCCAGTTGGCTGGGGCAGTACGCCACGCCACACGCTGCGGATACCTGCAACACTCGCTGTGATTATCCTTTAAATATGAGCATTGGATACACGAAAAGTCACGGAGCTGGCAGTACTTCAGGGAGGATGGAGATGCCGGGGCAAAGCTCCGTAGCGTAGCAAAAAATACAACAGGCACGGTAAGTCATTTAAAGTCAAAGGATGTGTCTAGCAATCAAACAGGCTATGTTCTCGGATACAAAAGTGCATTCTTATATCAATACAAGTCAGACAAAATACCTGGATATTGTGTATGTTATCCATTCAAACTACATTAAAAGGAAATTCGGTAAAAACTTAGGATAATGCTTGAAACAGTCCGCCAGTATCGGAAAACGTTTTAATTTGGCTGCAATAACATACAAACTGCATCCAAATTAACACTATACAAACTTTTGAACATAATGTGTACATAACCACCAACAGTCAGTATTGTAGATGTCAAATTGATGACTGTATTGAGAAAGAGCTTTAAACTGTAAAAGGACAGAAGCTTAGGTGCATTACACTGGCTAATACTATAAGCTCTGCCGAATATTTTACTACAATTAGAAAAATGTATGTAAAGCGTTTTTGGGTGTAACTTGTAACATTTTTCTCTCATGGAAGTATAAATTCATGCGGAATGCATATTATTTTTGGTAATAACGAAGTCTTGTTTCGTGTAAAATACGTGTTTTAATAATAGTCCTATGATTTTTGTCTTCTGCGAAACATACTACTACTACTACTACTACTATTAACAATAATACTAACAATAATCACAATAATAATAGTAATAATAATAATTCAGTTTCTTCCTTGTACGTGCGGAAGACAACGATTACGACTGCTCTGTGTCAATGCTTCCTTGTATAGTAGTTCCGCTCAGCCTCCCGAGAGCTTAGCACTGTCGACAACTTCTCGAGAGCGCTCATAGCCCATTCCTACACAGATCTAACACCCATTGGTGTAACAGTTGTAAATTGTCGTTCCTGTGTGGGGAAAATACCAGAGCTCTAAGCGCTAATAGAAAGTACTGAAAGCACAAATAATTATTCTACTACCTGCCCCTGAGAAGCAGGCAGTACCGCGAAAACACGATGCTCGGTGGGCAAGACACACACTCACCAGCAGGCGATCCAACGACCACATAAACAACAAGGTAAATAAATAGAAGATTCGCTGTTGTAATAGATATTTTTCCTTGTAGAGGTTGCTGCCCAATCCTACAGTCGCAGATCCTTTCGTCTGTCTATGATTGGCCTACAACCACTAAGTAGGTCCTGCCAGACGGCTGACAGTTCTCGCCCCGTTACGAAGCCAGCAAGTTAGCTTAGTAGTTACCTCGACGCAGAAGCATCCTGCCTGAAGAATCGAAATCGGAACACCATCCGAAGCCGACCAAGTGGAATCCATACTCCGGCTAACTTTGACGGACTTCCGAACCATTGTTGCTAGTAAAAATACTTTTGTTGAAGAACGAAGCCTTAGTCAAAACAGTGGCGACGAAGCAGGACTCAGACCTCGAAGAATATAACAGCGAGACACAGCAGCTCGTCAGTTACTAAGCGAACTTTCTCGCTAGTTTACTTAAGTGCATCAACAACTCATCGCCGAAGTTCAGAATCTCCGCCGTCGACCACCGGCGCCGCCATTCCCGGCCTTTAACGAATAATCCGAAGATTGGCAAACCTATAAGAGGAGGATTCGCCAGCACTTCAGGATTCACCAGGTTAGCACAAAAAAGGGGGGGGGGCAGCGAGCCTACATCCTTTCCTGGAATCTTTCACGCAACCCCCCTCACTAAATTTCAGTCTCGCGATCCAGACACCCTTTCCTTCACCAGGATATATGAATGTCTCACTTCCTACGACCGTCGCAAATAGCTCGTCCTAGCGGCGAGAGTAGAGTTTTACCAACGCAGGAAGAAATCCGACCAAACTTTTAGACAATGGGTGGCGCAACTGCAAGGTCTCAGCCAGAAATTTAATTTCGTCACCCGGACCCCAAAAGATTCCTACGCTGATGACATGGTATGGGATCACAAGCACCTGCGGTTGCAGGCTTCCACCACGATGATTTGAAACTGGACGACCCGCCTCTCGGAACAAATTATAGAGCTGACGTTCAAATTTGAAGTCCCCACGGCCGCCGACCGTAAGTTAGTCATGGGACAACGTCACTGGTGTCCGCGATGTCAACTCCGCCGACCAAGAAGACATCGCCGCCATATCGCTCCAATCGCCGCAAACCGCACCTTGCACAGTTCCCCAAGGACCAGAAAGCGGCTTGTTCGTCATGTGGATCGAGACAGCAGCCGATACTGGTCCCGCCGCCTTCCTTCTTGTTCAGGATGTTACTCCCAGGACGAATGAGAAGATTGCACGGACTGCTGGGCGAAATATCACCGTTGCAGTCACAAGGAGTATCTAGCGTTCGTCTGCCGCTCTTCGACCTAACCGACAACCGCTCGCCCCGACGTCATCCCCGCGGCACCCATGGACATCAATCAAGTTGATCCATCGACTACCTCCAAGTTGTTCATTGAGGTCTCCATTCTCGGGAAGCCTCTTAAGATGCAGGTAGATACTGGCGCTGTAATTACATTACTCAACTACACACCCTACACCGCACTGGGTATGCCACCG
Organism: Locusta migratoria; assembly: GCA_026315105.1. Classification (NCBI taxonomy): domain Eukaryota; kingdom Metazoa; phylum Arthropoda; class Insecta; order Orthoptera; family Acrididae; genus Locusta; species Locusta migratoria. Next base: position 363,704,843 of record CM048744.1, read on the forward strand.
ATGCATCCGGCTCCACGACGGCCCCTCACGTATAACCAGCAAGACATCGTACTCTTAGGCCAGTTCACAACAAGGGCTCCCTACAAATCCATCAGTAGATCTGTACCCTTCCTGGTGTAAACAGACCTGTCACTGCTGCTCTGTTTGGTCTGGATGCCTTCTGATTGTTCGGGCTTATGATCAATGATCACGTGCACCTTGTCTTATCTCAGGTACCATTTCCGAATGTGGTCTTGTCTGATATCGGGTGCGCCAAGGACTTCGCGGCATCCCTCCGTCTCAGGCGATCTTCTCGGTGGCGAAACTGTGCAGGGTGCGCCAGGTCCGCGTCGCTCTTCAGCAGCTGCTACAGGAGACGGACCGCCTCCAACAAGAAGCTTTGCTCATGTCCGTGCAATTCAGTTTTTGGGTCACTCCCCTCATCATAGTTCAGAAGCCTCACAGACTTTTGTGTCTCTGTGGGGATTTTAAGGCCACTCTCAACCCGCAACTGCAGGTTGAAAATTTTTCACTTCCTCTCCCGGAGGACCTGTTTCACAAATTAGCAGCAGGAAAATACTTTTCCAAGATCGACCTCACAGATGTGTACCTTCAGATCCCTTTTGATCCAGCACGCCAACAGTCCAGTCATCAACACGCCCACCGTTCTAGTTAAACTGACACATCTCATGTTTGGAGCGGCTAGCACGCCAGTGCTTAGAACAACCTTTACTCGTCGTCCCAGACTGCATTAACTATCTTGGAAATATTGTCATAATAGGTCCCACTGCCGAGGCTCATCTTGACAACCTTCATCAGTTGTTCTCTGCCTCCAGCAGGCAAGGCTCAAGTATAACAAAAATAAGTGTTCTTTTTTCCTCCAAACTTCCATATCCTATCTAGGGCATGGCGTAACGCAAAAAGGTATCAGCCCTACGTTTTCCTACATTGGCGGTATCAATTACCTTACCTCGCCGAAGGACATCGATCAACTGAAGTATTTTCTAGGAAAGATTTCCTATTACTGCAAGCTCATTCCAGCAGTGGCCCAGATAGCCACACATTTCATTTACGCAGGAAAAATATTCCGTTCCACTGGTTCCCTGCCTACGTAACAGCTTTTGCCACCCTAAAATAACAATTGCAGTCAGCTTCATTCCTCATGCCGTACGATCATTCCTTGACGGTGCTTCCGGCAACCGACGCCTCCTCTCCCATAAGCTTCTAGACGGGAATCCTTCAGAGGCCTTCCTTCCTACTAAGACGTTGCATCGCATGTAGAGATGAGTCCTGTTTTTGTTCCAATTCTGGTATATCATACACTTTGGGTCTACTACACAGCATGCAAACGCAGACGCACTTTCCAAATTATCTTGGCCCCGACCTTGCTTTTGACTCCTCTGAACATTTTCAAATTGTTGAAGATATCCGCGAAGTCTTTCAGAGAGGTGATCGCTACCACTCGCGATTTGCTGCTACTTACCGTCTGCTCCCATTTTCGTCAGGGGTGCTCCACCATTCCTCCCCCCCCCCCCCACCCCCAACACGCCCAACAGCAGTTTCACTTTTATTATACTAGCGGACATCAGCTGTCCATCGTCTACAGCATCCTGTTGTGAATTTAAGGACCATAAGCACCACGTTTTGTCATTCTGCAGAAGCTTTGGGCCATGTTTCTGTATCTCTTACGTCAAGGACATTGGGAGTTCTCTCACAACAAGGCGTTGGCACATCGACAGGTCTTTTGGTTTGGACTCACCAGTGGTATCACTGGAATGGCACGACGTTGCTCAACATGTGCCTGGCAGCTACCTAGCCCATCTCAGCCTTTCCTTCCCTGGCCCAAGCCGGCAGCCACCTCGGAACATATCCATGTGGACCTCTTCTCGGCCACCATTGGCTCCTCATTACCAATGCGTTTTCCCATTTCACTTTCGTTGTCCCTTGTCAAAGCATGGCATAAGAAGTTAGCCTGTCTGCCCTAAACAACATACTCTCCTTGAAAGGCTTGTCCAAACCAATAGTCAGAGACAATGGACCCGAGTTCTGGAGCCAAGAAATCGCGTAATTTTGTTCTTCCAATGGGATAGAACATTTGCTAACTCCAACTTTTCATCCACAATCCAATGCTGAGGACGAGCGCCTAGTCCGAACCTTCAAAACTCAGATGACAAAATATTCCACCAACCAGGTTTGGAATGATCCCCTGACCCTATAACTCAGCCTCTTATCGTTCAACCCTGATTAACTCCCTCAGTCGGACTGAATTCTTGCACGGTCAGCACGGCGCACCCTTCTGCATTTACTCTGGCCTGGACCAACTCTTCAGGTCCCAGTGGGCCTCAGCCTCACCAGTTTTTTCCCGGATCCTTTGTTTGGGCACGAGGTTTTAACGCCAAGGCCAGATGCCTATGTGTGGTGGTGCTACACCCACAGGGCCGTCAACTGTTCGAAATTCGCATCGACGACAGGGTCGTCAGTCGCCTTAGGAACCAACTCCGCCCCCGGTATCCAGCCTCTACAGCTCCTCCCACTCCGGCGCGGACCTATCCTCTTCCTCCTTCCCTGGACACTCTAACCTTCCTCCCGAGTAACCGACGGTTGGGCGATGTTGCAGCACCTCCGACGCCGCTACTACAGCTGCAGCCGCATCACTGCACCTGCCGTGCGACCATGTACCTGCATCCCAGCCAGTTCTGCAACCGGGTCCGTTGTCGATACCGCGTTCCGATTATGCTGATGAACCCATACCATATCAGCCTCAGATCCTTCCGCCTGCCTATGATTGCTGTACGACCACTATATAGGCCCTGTCAGAATGCTAACTCGATAATTCTCGGCCCGGTACGAAGCCAGCAATTTAGCTGAGTAGTGACGACTCAGAAGCATCCTGCCTGAAGAATCGAAGACTGAAGACCGTCCGAAGCCGACCGAGTGGATTCCGTACTCCGGCTAACCTCGATGGACTTCCGAACTACTTCGTATAGCAAGTTGTTGTTTTAGTAAAGAAGTTAGATCAATAAAACTAGTGTTGAAGAATGAAGCCTTAGTTAAAACAATTATAATGATCGAAAGCTGACTATAGGTGAAAATAAGTTCAGCTGAAATTTTTACTAAGTGGCAAATGGTGTTCATAAACTGTTGTTGTTGTTGTTGTTGTTGTGGTCTTCAGTCCAGAGACTGGTTTGATGCAGCTCTCCACCCTACTCTATCCTGAGCAAGCCTTTTCATCTCCTCATAAGAACGACAACCCACATCCACTTGAATCTGCTTACTATACGCGTCTCTTGGTCTCCCTCTACGATTTTTACCCCACACACTTCCCTCCAACGCTAAATTCACAATTCCTTGATGTCTAAGAATGTGTCCTACCAATCTATCCCTTCTTTTAGTCAAGGTATGCCAGAAATTTCTTTTCTCCCCAATTCGGTTCAGTACCTCCTCATTAGTTACGCGATCCACCCACCTAATCTTCAGCATTCTTCTGTAGCACCACATTTCAAAAGCATCTATCCTCTTTCTGTCCACACTGCTTATCGTCCATGTTTCACTCCCATGCAAGGCAACACTCCATACAAATGCCTTCAGAAAGGACTTCCTTAGGCTTAAATCAATATTCGATGTTAACAAATTTCTCTTCTTCAAAAACGCCTTTCTACCCATTGCCATTCTGCATTTTATATCATCTGTACTGCGACCATCATTTGTTATTTTACTGTCCAAGTAACAAAACTCATCTACCTCCTTTATTGTTTCGTTACCTAATCTAATTCCTTCAGCATCACCTGATTTTCTTACACTGCACTCCATTACCCTAGTTTTACTCTTGTTAATGTTCATCTTATATGCACCTTTCAGCACACTGTCCATTCCGTTCAATTGCTCTTCCAGGTCCTTTGCTGTATCTGACAGAATTACTATGTCGTCGGCAAAACGCAATGTTTTTAATTCTTCACCCTGAATTTTAATTCCTTCTCCAAATTTCTCCTTGCTTTCCTTTATAGCTTGCTCAATGTACAAATTGAACAAGATTGGGGAAAGGCTGCAACCCTGTCTTACTCCCTTTCCAACCACTGCATCCCTTTCATGCCCTTCAACTCTGACAACCACTGTCTGGTTTTTGTACAAGTTGTAAATAACCTTACGCTCCCTATATTTTACTCCTGCTTGCTTCAGAACTTGAAAGAGTTTATTCCAATCAACATTGTCAAAAGCCTTCTCCAAATCTACAAAAGCTAGAAATGTTGGTTTGCCTTTTCTTAATCTATCTTCTAGGATAAGCCGTAAAGTGAGTATTGCCTCCCGTGTTCCTACATTTCTCCTGAACCCAAACTGATCTTCCCCGAGGTCGGCTTCTACCAGTTTTTCCATCCTTCTGTATATAATTCGTGTTAATATTTTGCATCCATTGCTTATTAAACTGATGGTTCTGTAGTTTTCACACCTGTCTGCACCCACTTTCTTTGGAATGGGGATTATAACATTTTTCTTAAAGTCTGAGGGTACTTCACCTGTCTCATACATCTTACACACAATGTGAAACAATTTTGTCATGGCTGGTTCTCCCAGAGACTTCAGTAGCTCTGACGGGATATCATCTACTCCAGGGGCCTTGTTTCGACTTAGATCTTTCAGTGCTCTGTCAAATTCATCTCTCAGTATAGTATCTCCTATTTCATCATCATCTACATCCTCTTCCCTTCCTACAATAGTGTCTCGAAGTTCATTTCCTTTGTAGAGCCCCTCTACATACTCTTTCCACCTTTCAGCTTTCCCTTCTTTGCTGAGAACTGGTTTTCCATCAGTGTCCTTGACATTCATAGAGCTGTTTTTCTTATCGCCAAATGTTTCTTTTATTTTCCGGTAGGCTGTATCTATTTTTCCCCTATTTATACATTCTTCTACATCCTTGCATTTGCCTTCTAGCCATTCCTGCTTAGCCATTTTGCACTTCCTGTCAATCTTATTTCTTAGTCGCCTGTACTCCATTTTGCCTGTTTCATTTACTGCATTTTTATACTTTCTCCTTTCATCGATTAAATTTAGTATCTCCTGTGATATCCAAGGATTCTTTGTAGGTCTTGCCTTCCTACCTATCTTGTCCTCTGCTGCCTTCACTATTTCATCTCTCAATTTTACCCATTCCTCCTCAACTGTTTTCTTTTCCCCTGTTTCTGTCAATTGTTGCCTGAAGCTCCCTCTGAAATTCTTAAGAACTTCAGGTTCCTTCAATTTATCTAGGTCCCATCTCCTTATTTTCCTACCTTTCTGTAGTTTCTTCAGTTTCAGCCTACAGTTCATAACCAACAAGTTATGGTCAGAGTCTATGTCTGCCCCTGGGTATGTCCTACACTTCAAAACCTGGTTCCGAAATCTATGTCTTACCATTATAAAATCTATCTGGTATCTCCCGGTGTCTCCTGGTCTCTTCCACGTATACAACCTTCTTTTGTGATTCTTAAACCAGGTGTTTGTTATAACTAAATTATGTTCCGTGCAAAATTCTACCAGGCGGCTTCCTCTTTCATTCCTTTTGCCCAGACCATATTCACCCACTATCTTCCCTTCCCTTCCTTGTCCTACTACCGAATTCCAGTCTCCCATAACAATTAAGTTTTACTCTCCTTTAATTGTCTGAATAATTTCCTTTAGCTCCTCATATATTTCTTCGATCTCCTCATCATCCGCAGAGCTAGTTGGCATATAAACCTATACTACTGTTGTCGGTGTTGGCTTCGTATCTATCTTGACAATGATAATGCGAACGCTGTGCTGGTCATAGTAGTTTACCCGCATTCCTATTTTCTTATTCATTATCAATCCTACTCCTGTGATACCCCCAATTGATTTTGTATTTATAATCCTGTACTCACCCGACCAGAAATCCTGTTCATCCTGCCACCGAACTTCACTAATCCCCACTATATCTAACTTCAGCCTATCCATTTCCCTTTTTAAATTTTCTAATTTTCCTACTCGATTAAGGGATCTAACATTCCACGCTCCGACCCGTAGAATGCCAGTATTGTCTTTCCTGATGATCACATCCTCCTGAGTAGTCCCCGCCCGGAGATCCGAATGGGGGACTATTTTACCTCTGGAATATTTTACCCGAGAGGATGCCATCATCATATGTTCATACAGTAGAGCTGCATGTCCTCGGGAAAAATAACGGCTGTAGTTTCCCCTTGCTTTCAGCCGTTCGCAGTAGCTGTGTGGCAAAACCACATTAGCTGATGTTACAAGGCCAGCTCAGTCAATCATCCAGACTGTTTGCCCCTGTAACTACTGAAAAGGCTGCTGCCCCTCTTCAGGAACCACACGTTTGTCTGGCCTCTCCACAGATACCCCTCCGCTGTGGTTGCACCTACGGCACGGCTATCTGTATCGTTGAGACACGCAAGCCACCCCACCTCGGCAATGTCTGTGGTTCATGGGAGTGGGTTCATAAACTATAGATCGAATAAAATAAGTGGTGTCTTATGTATTGCTTTCACAATCTGTTTATCCTGTAGAGAAAGTGAAGTATATAGTTCCTGTTAATTGGTATCGGTAGAGGTTACACCTGACAACTGGAATGAATTAATTATTGATTTGCCGACCGCAGTGGCCGAGCGCTCTGCGGCGCGCCAGTCACAGTCTGTACGGCCACTACGGTCGGGGGTTCGAATCCCCCGTCGGGCATGGATATTTGTGCTGTCCTTAGTATTAGCTAGTTAATAAGAACTTTGTAAGTTTAGGGACAAACAATTATTGATTATTTTTACCGATCTCCTGACGCTGACGATTCGATTGCAGAAAATTAATGTTAAAATAAAGCTTAGATATAAAAAAATAAAATAAGAAAAAATAAATAAATAAACCATACAATTTTCATTGCTGATGTCTTTAATGCAGAAATACATGTTCAATACCAGAGACAAGCATAAAGCGTCGTTCGAATTAATATCGACAGTATTGAAAGATTTATACCAAACTAATAAACAAAAGAAGCGACTGATCCCCGTGGTACACCATACAGATTAAATTACAGAGACTACACCGTACTAAATTTAAATCTCGAAGACTGGTAGACTCGAAAAATAGCTAATATTTTAATGCGAGAAGCTTGTAATAGCTTTCACAGCGAAAATCTCTCACGTAATTTGGTGCGCGGTTGTTCGCCGTGGAAGTTCGAGTCCTCCCTGGGGCATGGGTGTGTGTGTTTGTCCTTAGGTTAGTTTACCTAGGTGTAAGTAGTTTGTAAGATACGGACTGATGACCACGCAGTTTGGTCCGATAGATCTACAAAAATTTGAACATAATTTTGTAGCAAGTCCAAAGAAATTCAGGTCGTATGTAAAGTATAAAGTATATACACGAAGAGTACTTTCACTACGCGATAGCAATGGCGATTCTACTGATAACAGTTCAGCTAAAGCAGAATTGCAACGAAATTCCTTCACCAAAAAAGACGGATCAAATACTCCAGAATTCGACTCAAGAACGGTTGCCAGAAAGCGTAATTTAGAATTAGATATTCCTGGTGTATTGAAGCAACTTATATCAGGAAGTATCCTTCTTCTGCAACACAGCTAGCTCTTTACTGATATGAAGTGATTAGTGCTATCGACAAGGGATCTCAAATCTATTCCATATTTCTAGATTTCCGGTAGGCTTTTGACACTGTACCTCACAATCATCTTGTAATGAAATATCGGAAATTGCGAAATATCCCCACAGCTGTGGTTTCATCTTCATCTTCATTGCGTGTTGATTTATAAGAGTGGGCAAACTGGTAAACATGAAAGACCGCAAAATGACAATAACGGTAGTGCAAAACACAAAGTACAGGAAATGTAAGATCGTTGCTGAAACATCAGCGAGACATGTCTCGATAATAGCAGAGCAGAAAAACTGTTTTTCTCAAAGTGGATACCGTCCGAATAACAAAGACTGATTAGCTTCAGTCTTATGCAGTTGTGTGGACAAGTTGATTAAAGTTTCATTAACTGCTTCTTCTAAGTGAAGAGTGGGACTGCGGCTGTTCAGTTATTTGCAGGTAAACACCAAAATCCGTAATTTAATTAAGAGTTTTGCAGTTTTCCTACAAATAAAGTAGATTAAAAGACGCATATTAATGGTATTTTAGTAAAGATAAATTATTTTCTATCGTTACACTGATATGAAATGAATTAACGGAAGTTACGCAGGTTAAATAATAACTATTGTAGAAGTTGTTTGTGTGTTTCACTCACAATGTTTAATATATCAAGAACGGACGAAACAGTCAATGAGTGATTCCTTTAGTTAACTATTTTTTAGTCCTGAGCCGTATTCACCTGTAATAGATGACAGCGACGCAGTCTTTTCAGTTACTAAGACAAGAGAAATAAGAGTGTACTATCGCGGTAAATGAACTTTGCGTTCTTCTGGTGCGAATGCCGTCAGAGGAACTTGAAATTCCCGTCATAAACGTGACTAGCATTGCGCTACTGTTCTGCAAAGATGTAGAGATGGAGTGTGCCGCGACTGGGCTGCTTGTCGAGTCCGCTAAAGCCTTATGGTTTTTCTTGCCGCGTTTAGCGGAATGCACGTTCTGGAATTCGATCTTCTTGTTCACATTTAACCTGTGTAATTGGAATGCCGAGACTGTCGTAGTCGGTTAGATCAATGTCTTTCTTTTATGTTCTGGTACACTTCATCTAAACATCGTAGCTGAAAATGGATATTACGCCAGACCTTCTGCCGTTATTTGAGCAGTTCGCAGACAGGTTAGATTAATGTATGGTATTAATTGCAGCCGTTCCCACGACTCTAAAAATTTAGGAAGGAACATTTCACATCGTCTGTGGAAAATGTTCATTGTTATCGAACTGATGTCCAGGACACATTGGCTTTCACGTTGTTTCTAATACGACGTATTAAGTACATGAACAACGGACTGTCATAAAACTAAATTATGTGGCTTCTGAATAAGCCAACGTGTACAATAAGATACTTCGTTGCACATTTTGACTTCCTGTAATGGCTACAACCTTAGTTTAACAGATATGAGTGTTTCTTCGAAGCTGTTCTGTTGAGTATCTTCAATACTAGGGATTTTTGCTTTTTGTTTGGCAAAGGAAATCAGCGAGGTAAACGTATTTTTATTGGTGACTGAGTAACATATCAGACAGGAACTGGAAAATATTATTTCTATACGTGTTGTTTACTACAGGAAGATGCAATGCATAGTGGCAAAATACATCTGAGATATTATTTCACCATTTAACTTATAAAGCTCTCGGCCGCTACCAGGTAACGTTTAGGAACAGTTTTTTCAGTCCTAAATTACGACCTGGAAACACAAAGTTTATTTAGTCAGGAATGCCAGCTATTCAAGTGTTGCATAGCAATTGATTAATTCGCAAAACGAGCTTTACACGCGGTCACATACACCTAAGTACATGCTACTATCTCTGAAAGTTCCTATTATTTTGTGGTGAATGCTTCCCCTGCTTCAATGCTCCACGACAGATCAGGATTGCTTACCTGATAATATGTTCAGTCCCATCGGACGTCTCCTCTCTTCAGGTCGGAGATTCTAACGTAGTGCAGCTCTCGATGTGTGGTGTTAGAAATTGGTAGCAAGGAAACTGTCTCTGCCTACTTGAAATAAGAACGGCCTTTTGGGAATAACTTTTATTTATTACTATCAGCGTGGCATGTAACCTTGGAGCCGTATGCACAGATATCAATAATCTCGCGGTATCTAAATGCTAATTAATGAGCACCTTCTAATTATGAAAATTGAGTATTTGAAGCAACAATCTCGCTGTATTATCTCACTATTACCAGAGCAACAGCTCGTTTAATTCACAAAATGCTGACGCAAGGCCTCCACACGCAAATGCACTTCCTCAGAGCTCTTAAGTCTCACCAACGAAAATAACACCAGGCGGATAACACTTGCGCTGTATCACCTAGAACCGCCTAATCCAGGGGCCGCCACCGACTACCACTCGAAACCAAGCTCTTACTTTGCGCCCTAGTTCTAGAAGCGTCCACACGATTGTCTGGTTCAAAGCAGCCAATAAAATATCAGTTTCTAAATATAAAATGTTTCAAATAAACTGTACTTTTAATTAATAAGAAAACTGTAGTTAATATCTACATCTACATACCTACTCCGCAATCCACCTAGCGCGTGGCGAAGGGTACACTGTCCCACTACTAAGAATTTCCTTTCCTATTCCACTCACAAATAGAATGAGGAAAAAAAGAATGCCTATATGCCCCAGTACCAGCTATAATTTCTCTTACCTTGTTTTTGTGACCACTACGCGAAATGTAAGTAGGCGGCGGGAAGCTTATACTATACTCAGCTTCAGATTCCGGCCCTCTAAATTTCCTCAAGAGAAATTCACGAAAAGAATGACGTCTTTCCTCCAGCGATCCCCAATTGAGTTCCCGCGGCATTTCCTTGACACACGTGCATTGGTCGAACCTAACAGTAATAAACCTAGCTGCTCGCCTCTGAACTGCTTCTATGTCTTCCTTTAAACTGATCTGCTGCGGGTTCCAAGCACTTGAGCAATACTCAAGACGTGGTCGCACAAGCGTTTTATACGCGGTCTCCTTTACAGATGAATTACATCTTCCCAAAATTCTCCCAATAAACCGAAGTCGGCTGTCCGCCTTACAACCGTCCTTACATGTTGGTTCCATTTCATATCGTTCTGCAGTGTTACGCCTAGATATTTGAACGACGCGACTGCATCAAGAAGCGCACTGCTAACACTGTATTCGAACATTATGGGATTGTTTTTCCTACTCATGCGCATCACCTTACATTTTTCTACATTGAGAGCTAGCTGCTATTCTTCGCTCCAACTAGAAATTTTGTATAAGTTATCCTCTATGCTATTACAGTCAATTAAAGACGACACTGTAAGAACACCGTTAATTGTAAAATTAATTCTAGCTGAAAGGAACCAGTTACAAGCTTACTTTAAACATATAGTTCTGGCCGTAAAAAACCAGCTCAAGGATTCGCGTGAACTACTAACTACTTATTGCAACAGAATCTTGTTCCCTGGCCCAGAATTTAGAACTGGCTCAAAATTTACTTTAGCAGCAGGAAGACAAAGAGACGGTGGCCAACATACATCATAGATCACAAGAATTACACACAATCATTAATGTACAAGTCACTCCGAACTAAACCGTTTCATTAAGATGGCTGTGAGAACATTTATGGTGAAATGGAATTAAAAATATGATAATATGCATCTGAATTTGTTCTCAGCACCAGTGAAAACAACATTAAATAAAAGGGGAAGGTATTCATTAACAAATATTCATAAATAGGATAGAATTTTGCTGATAATAACTTATTTATTCCGTCCAAACATGAGCAAATGGGGGAACCAATTTTGTTAAACAATAAAAGTGCATCCCATTGAATGTTAAGTTAATGTAATCTGAACTGAACATCGTCTGGGGAGGGATTTACAATCAACAAGCATTCAGCCACCCACACGCGCAAAGCAAAGCGAAACTCACCTAACTCAGCTTGCTGGTTCTAAGAAGCAGGCGCCGCTATCGTGGGCGAAATTCAGCGAACCTGGATGTACCACACAACACTAGGAAAATAAACTTCGTAGGTGGCTGTGGTTTGTCTTTCTGTACTTTAGTTGGTAGCGATAATAGCGAGATTAATTTCCATTTAAATCAAACCGTGAGCATGCAGACTTACTGAGACACACGGCACATGTCTGCTACATTACTTATTCGCACCCTCGTATTCATTTAAAAAAAATCAACGGAATCATAGATTACGAAGCAAGAATGCACAATAGTAAGACACTGGTATGTGAGCAGTGTCGAGAACTCAAGTGACTAGCTATAAGCCCTTGAAGTCGGAGTTCGAAGCCACATGGTTCCGGAAACCAGTGAAAAAAAATCAATTTCCGAAAAATAAAGAAAAATAGCTACGGCATGCAACCCTTAGAAATGCGTAGGATATCATAAGGAAGCTAAATAAATACAGCCAGACGCGATTGGAAGCGTTTACACGGCTGGACGAAGTCCAATCTTCAAAAATCAGAAAAATGGAAGAAATTCAAAGTGGGAGTAAATCAACTAAGAATTACGGCATCATCCCCTAGAAATATGTAGTATTTCAAGATTACCTGACCTAGTCTGGTCTGGAGGCGATCTAATCCTTTTATAATTTACAAAATGACAAGCCAAGATCGCACACTAACAATTTTTTAAATGACGACCGGTTTCGGTGCACTGTGTTACCATCATCTGGTCACTTTTTTTTTATATAGTGACGAAGTGCAATGTTGCACTTGTTATTTTATACTCAATTTTTTAATAAGATGACCGGATTGTAAAATATATGTGACCAGATGATGGTGACACAGTGCACCGAAACCGGTCGTCATTTAATAAATTGTTAGTGTGCGATCTTGGCTTGTCATTTTGAAAACCACGTAGTATTTCATAAACAAACTAATAAAGGGGGTCGCACAAGGCTAGAAGAGAATTTACTGACAGAGTCGGAATGCAATGTACAAGTTTGGAAACGAAACAGCAATTTAAAATAGACGGAGAGGAAATAAAATAGACGGAGACGAGATCGCGATGTACTAGTGGAAATCAGAAAGATATATGCACAATTTCTTGCCTGAAGGGCATAGAAACAGACACAGGGGTAGCTGAAGGCTTTGTTCTAAGAACACACCACGTGGAGTACATATCACTCACGGAAGGAGAAAATGTATAAGAATATTTCACATGCACTACATGGAATAAAAATATTCCCGCACATTAGTTGCATCTCACAAAGCTAGAAGGAAATTAAACCGAGTTCGTACACCACCAGCTAGTCTCACAAAGGTTACCGATTCTCAGCGGTTATCAAACCAAATTAGTTACATATTCACCGCATTTACCTACACTCAATCAACAAAATGAAATTGAATGCACTTCCGTAGATGATTGGAGAAACTTATTCCGAAAAATGAACCTAAGTTCTGAAATCTAACCTGAACACAAAACAAAGAATCGCAACCATCTCAAGGGAGGAAAGAAAATCAGAGCATCTTACCAGGTCGAAGCACAGCTGCAGAATGCCCAGACGGCCAGCGAGACCCCCGCCACCCACCGGAAATCAGTAAAAATCCAAGAAAAACGAGGTGGTGGGGAGAGCTTAGACTCGCGCGTCCTACCTAGGCTTGCTACCGGATATTGCCAACCCAACCAAAGGGTGGAGGAACCTCTTTGGTAGCATCAAAAGCAGAGGTTGGTAACGACTACCTATCGACACGAAGCCCGAGAAACACTAATAGCGAGCAGCCAGCAGCCGACGACGAAAATTCTCATACATACACTGACTCCCATGCTAGAAGACGCTCATACATGCACACACAGAATAAAGCAAGTACACATTCTCACAGGGACAGTGGCGTCAGGGACAAACCGTTCGTATTGCCACATTCATAGACACAATGATAAATTATTAGCATAATAAAATCCCAGCAATATTACAGAAACTAACATTTAAAAACATGAAATGAAATGCTATTCATCATGCCTTCGAGCGAAAGGGGTTCACGCTTAGCAGAAAGGCCCGTCTAGTGAACTTAGAAAAATTACAAAGTTAAAAACTTAGGGAAGACGGCAGACAGGCGTCTTTCAGCACCCTCCCAAATACCACAGCATCATCAGCACACAGCCGCAAATTACAAGTTACTATGTCTATCAGATCATTTATATAGATACAAAATAACAGCGGTCCTATCAAACTCCACTGGGGCACGCCTGACGATACACTCGTCTCTGATGAACACTCGCCGTCGAGAACAACGTACTGCGTTTTATTACTTAGGAAGTCTTACAGTCGGTCACAAATCTGTGAACCTATTCCATAAGCTCGTATCTTCGTTAGCAGTCTGCAGTGTGTCACCGCGTCGAACGCATTTTTGAAGTTGAGAAAAACACAGTCCGCCTGTTGCCCTACATCCATGACTTGCAAGATGTCATGTGAAAAAAGGGCATGCTGAGTTTCACATGAACGATGTTTCCTAAGCCCGTGCTGATTCATAGAAAGAAGCTTTTCCGTCAGAAGGAAGTTTACTATATTCTAACTGAGAATGTGCTCCAAAATTGTACAGGAAACTGATGTTGACAATATTGGCCTGTAATTATGCGGGTCAGTTCCCTTTCCTTTTTTATAAATGGGAGTCACCAGCGCTTTTTTCCCATCACTAGGAACTTTGCGCTGAATTAAAGATCCGCGAAAAATGCAAGCTAAGTAAGGGACCAATGCCGCAGAATACTCTTTGTGAAACCTAACTGGTATTACATCTGGACCAGGAGACTTTTTCGTATTTATCTCTCACAGCTGCTTATCTACACCGGAAATACCTATTACTATATCCTCCATTTCGGAGTTAGTACGTTGATTAAATAATGGTACATTTGTGCGGACCTCCTGCGTGAAAGATTTCTTAAAGGTTAAATGTAGAACTACAGCTTTCCGTTTGATTTCATCTATTACTGCCCCGGAATGATCAACAAGTGACTGGGTAGTGGGCTACCCACTTATCGATTTTCTATAGGACCAGAATTTTTTCGGGTTCTCAGAAAGATCTTTTGCTAAGGTATGGGTGTGGTACTTATTGTATGTTCGCCATCAATCTTTTTATAGACGCACGAATCTCTACTACCTTTTGCCTGTCATCATTTGCGTGTTCTTTTTTGAACCTAGAGTACAGCAGTCTTTGCTTTCTCAGAAGCTTTCTAACATTATCATTATACCACGTTAGATCTTTTCCATCCTTAATCGACTTTACAGGCACATATTTCTCTAACTAAACGATGTCCATTCATTTTCTAAGTGCGATCCTAACTATTGCTTATCGGCTCTTCCTAACAAAAACACGCTCCTAGCCTTTGTGACTGGTTTATTAACTTTGGTCACCAATTTGGCTATGACGATATCATGTTCACTAATTCCTGTCTCTACATAGACATCGTTAATAAGGTCAGGACTGTTCGTAGCTATAAGTTCTAAAATATTTTCATTGCGCGTGGGTTGCCGGTTTAACTCCTCAGGACAGTTTTTGGAGAATGTGTCCAAAAGCAGCTCGCAAGACTGCTTGTCTGTACCGCCTGAAATGTACCTGTGGTGTCGCACAAGTACAAAGTGCGCGCCACCTGCTTTCGCCGCGCGCCGCCATGCATGCACGGCGCGGCGTTCTTCCGACGACAGCCACGAGCGCCCTCTGCTGGAACCCCGCTCGTGGCCACCACGGAAAGATATAGCACTTCGGACTGAGATAGCAACGAGTTAGGACCTTCGTAATCCGATAGGCACGAGTGAAGACTTTGCTATTGTACAGGCACTAGGCAGGCCTCTAACAACTATGTATCAACATTCTGCAGTACTATGTAAAAGTTAAGTATTGTTACATTCTGTGCAATATATATATCTTTCTAATTTACTCTAGTGTTTGTAGTTTCTGGCTGCTCCCCTCCGTACCTGCACCGGCGTGCTGTCTTGTTACTGTGTCGGTCTCATTCCACTCGGCCACCGACACCTACGACGAGGCTGGGACACAAAAGCGGCGACGAAGTTGGGACACAAAAGTACCTAGAGAGGTCCCAATCTATACTCTGAAGGTTGAAGTTTCCCCCGACTAATATTACATGGTCTGGATACCTATGCACTACCTGGAGTAGACTTTCTTTGAATGACTCTAAAACTGCTACAGCAGCATTGGGGAGTCGGTAAAAACACCCAACTACTAACTTCTCTTAGACCTGCAATATGTGCCCAGATAACTTCACAGTTACTTTTATCCTCGATTTCAGTAGAAACAATATCTTTTTCCACAGCAATAAACACTCCCCCTAAAACTATCAGAGCACAATAATTTCCATGTAGCGCGTAAAATTCGGGAACTTTGTTTTTAATATTTTGAAAGTTGACGGCTAATATTTTGATAGTCGAATTTTGTCCGAATGTGGCCTGAATTCGCTTTCTGAATGTTGACAGGCTCATCAGAACTAGCGCCTAGCATAAAAAAAAAAAAAAAAAAAAAAAAAAAAAAAAAAAAAAATCTAGGGGTGTCCTACAATTCCCCACCCGATAACGCAGATCCAGAAAATTGCATCCATGACTGGTTCAGACCCTCCACTCGGCTCCAAACAAAAGGACTCCGATCAACCCTGGGAACAACGCAACAAATCGACAGCTCTGCTTGCACCCCGACTGCGAGGGCAGCAGCCTTCACCAATTCCGCCTGTAGGAACTGAGGATGTTCTCAGAACCCAAGCGACAAGCGTCATTGGTGCCGACGTGAGCCACGACTTGCAGTCGACCGCACCCGGCACGTTCGATAGCCGCCGGCAAGGATGCCTCCGCATCTCGGATGAGACCCCCGGCAGACACACAGAGTGCACGTTGCACTTCTTTCCGGATCTCAACGCTATCTGACTAAAGGGCTATATAAGGCGCCTAACATTGGAGCTTCCAATAACTAATAATCCCCTCCCCCCGTGCACCTGCTCGGACCCTGCTGAAGGAGTGGCCACACGTCCACACACAGGACGAACGGGCGTGACGGATGGCCAGCCTCCACATTGGTCTTCCGTCTCGAGGGCGGCTCGACCACGTCCGATACACCTGAAGGAACAGAGGGAGAAGCATGAGAAACCTGAGGTGTCCCACTCGACGCATCACACTCCTCATCGGCGCTGCACCACGAGACAGCAGCTTGTAGCCAACAGCACGCTCAGCTGTTCGCAAACTGCGTCCAACTCCTCGTGTGTCCGCACACAGGAGGCACACATCCTATCCATCCTATCGATACAATTGTCTGTAGAGAGTAGAAAACTAATCAACTTTTAAGTAGTCTGGTACTTTAATAATGGCGGCTGGCAGCTGACTGAACTTTGGTCAGTGGTAACAACGAAACAGTTTTAAAAATAAACAAGAAAATCTATGGAATACACAGTTATCAAACGCGCGGGAATATAAGCGTTCTTAAAGCAGAACACGAAATAAGGAAGTGACAATATGACACTTAAATCACGTAGCTTGCACCAGATGAAAACTATACTCACGGTATTGGTCAAAATACGCGAGAATAAACTCTTAAAACAGTAGCACAAACGAAATCTGTCAGGTAGGTGAGAAGAAACCTCTTAAAAACAGAAGCAATAACGAAAATTAAGAAATTAACTGGCAACGAAATTTCACGCAAATTAAATTATGATACTTATCATCGAACATGGTCGAAATGTATCATAGTGCTGGAGGTACGAAAAATAAACTGTAAGTAATAAATAAATGAAATTAAACGTTTGCTATTCCCGTCATACGACCGAGAAGCACCGGGCTGCCTGCGTCTGCGTACACAGCAGCAATCTTCCCTGCGGTCAGGTGGGGCCGGTGCGCTGTAGCTTCCGTGTACCGGGCTGTTCTTCAATAAAACTATATGCTCTGCCAACGGCAGGCTATACGAAAAGTAATGAAAATTTATAAAAACGGGGCGAAATTAAACAATGTGGGGTAACACCACAAACTTCCTAATAGAGGTTTCCAAGATTTCTAGAAGGAGCTTACCCATGGAACCGATTTCCTTAATGGTTACCGTTAGTTTGGTCCTATGTTACATGACAATCTACTACTGCAGATAAAGATTGTCGGTCAGTTCCTTACCACTGCCAAAATAATCAACGAAAGATGCAGGATAAGGTAATATTCAAAAAACACAGAAAAAACTGCAATATTTAGATTTTTGGGTAGTCTTATCACACTGAGTCAGTGTTGGGAATCGAAGGGGAAGACTTAACTCTACGCAATAGATTGATAACCGTTGGAGATTACTGGTGAAGGAGGACATTTATTTGTTGTTGTTGCTGTGTTGTTCAGTCCGAAGACTAATTTGACGCACGCTATTCTGTGCAAGACTCATCATCTCCGAATAATTACTCAACCCACGTTCATTTGAATCTGCTTACTGTATTCGTATCTTTTTCGCAAATGTTAGCCGCCGTGTCATCGCCCACATAATCTCCCACCTTGCCACCCACCCATCCACACACGCACACACACGCGCGCGCGCCCACTCTCTCTCTCTCTCTCTCTCTCTCTCTCTCTCTCTCTCTCTCTATCTAATACTAACGTAAGTATTCCTTGATGTTGCACAACATGTCTATCAATCGACCTCTTTTTTCAGTCAAGTGAAGCCATCATTTGTTTTCTCCCAAATTTTATTCATTTTCTCCTTATTAGTTACGCGATTTACCCTTTTAATCTTCCATGGTATCCCGAATAAATAAAATAAATAAAATATGTTTAATGGTAAAGTGCAATGTATCCCGAATAGATTAAGTTGAGTTTAATGTTAGTTGACCAATACTACGTACGTGCAAAACAGAACTTTTAAAAACCGAACAATGTGGTGACTACGACCACAGAGGTTAGCCTTAGAAAATATTAATATGCGCAACGGACACGCCCGGGAAATGGGGAAACTCAAACACTAGAATTTATGGCCCTATCGAAACAAATCTCAAAGGGTACAACGAAACTGATTAACTTGAATAATGAAAGGGGGAAATAAAATTGGACTTACTTCGTATCTTCTTTTTACAAAATTGGGAACAGGAAACAGCAAGCAGCTCGCGTCATGCAGTATTTCAGTATTAAAAATTTTCAGAAATGATAGGTGGGTAGCAGTTAAGTTCAACGATAATCATAAATAAAGAAAATGAAAGGAAGAGGAAAGTAACTACCAAATGAGGACGCAGAACGCAAATTGAATGTTAAAAATTATGTATTCTTAAAAAAAATATGAAGTAGAAAAATATTACAGAAAAAGTCAATTAACATCATGCATTACAATAATGGCGTGCTGCAACATACACTTAACGACTGCCTTCTCCAACAGCTTCCTCGCTCTGCCTCACACAACTGGCGACTCCTGGCAACTAACTCGCAACTGACTGCTCTCTCGCAGCCAGAGCGCTTACTCAACAATCGAACTTCCAAAGATTACTGTGCCACTTACAATATATACCTGTGACCAGTCCACAAAACTAAATATTACAGAAAACCGACCATAGGGACGTTACAGTCTTCAGCTCTATTCTGATTGTTAGAAGGTCAAATCAGTCAATCGTCCATACTGTTGTCCCTGTAAATACTTAAAAGGCTTCTTCCGTTCTTCAGGAACAAAACGTTTGACCTTTCCACAAATACCCCTCAGTTGTATATCTACGGTATGCTGTGTGAACTGTCGAGACACTCACTTCGTCTCACTTGGGCAATGTCTGTGGTAAGTGGGGATGGGCTTTTCTGGTATTTGTTAAAGTTCATGTTTTGTCATAGTTCGTGCTTGCAACACTTTGTTCGCCAGTTTTATTGTATCATGGTACGTAAAATTGTGACTGCAACCCCTGCTATATTAGCACTTACATCTATGATGAGGCAATTGTTGTATAAGCCCACACATTTTGCCTACTTATTCAGACAAGACTGATACTGATTTTTTTTTTCACGACTACAGTTGACAGAAAAAAAAAAATGTTACAAATGTTTGTATAGCTTATGGGACTTAACTACGGGATAATCTGTTCCTAAACTTACAAACTACTTACGAACTAGGACGGCACAAGTTAGATATATGTGCAATATTCAATAATCAGTTTCTGAATATACTGGGGGAACTAAACAAAATTTTGGTTTCAACAGGTAATCATATAACGTTTTTAGAAAATACCTTTCCGAGACTGTTGCCTGAAATGGTTCTTCGTGATACTTCCGTAGGTGAGATTGAGTCAATAATTAAATCACTAAAGACTAAGGACTCTTGTAGATATGATGGGGTATCTAGCAGAATTTTAAAGTACTGTTCTCCATATGTTAGCCCAGTACTAAGTCATATTTGTAATTTTTCCTTTCAGAATGGTCAGTTTCCTAACAGATTAAAGTACTCAGTAGTGAAAGCACTTTATAAAAAAGGAGAAAGGGATAATGTAGACAACTTTAGACCTATTTCTATGCCATTGGTTTTTTCTAAAGTTATTGAAAGGCTGTATATTCAAGATTAATGGATCATTTCAGTTCACATAATTTATTGTCAAACGTACAGTTTGGTTTTAGAAGTGGTTTAACGACTGAAAATGCTATATTTTCGTTTCTCTGCGAGGCACTTGATGGATTAAATAAGAGGCTACGGACATTGGGCGTCTTCTTTGATTTAACAAAGGCGTTTGATTGTGTTGATCACAAAGTATTGTTGCAGAAGTTGGAATATTATGGAATACGGGGAGTAGCCCACAACTGGTTCACCTCTTACTTTAATAATAGACAATAGAAGGTAATTCTCCGCAGTGTAGAAAATGGCTATTACGTGCAATCCCAATGGGGCACAATTAAGTATGGGGTACCCCAGGGGTCTGTTTTGGGACCATTGCTGTTTCTTACTTATATAAATGATATGCCTTCGAGTATAACAGGTGATTGTAATATTTTTATTTGCTGATGATACCAGCTTGATAGTGAAGGACGTTGCTCGTAATATTGACACGGTATCAAATAATGCAGTTCAAGAGATAAGTTCATGGCTTGTAGAAAACAAGTTGATGTTAAATCACAGTAAAACTCAGTTTTTACAATTTCTAACACATAATTTGACGAAAGCTGACATTCTGATTACACATAATGAGCATGTGATAAGTGAGACTGAACAGTTCAAATTTCTAGGTGTTCATATAGACAGTAAGCTGTCATGGAAAGCCCATGTTCAGGATCTTGTTCCAAAACTAAATTCTGCTGTATTTACCATTAGAACAATATCTGAGATAAGTGATTTTTCAACACGAAAAGTAGTCTATTACGCTTACTTTCACTCACTTATGACGTACGCCTGATGCAAGAAGGATATTTCTGGCTCAAAAACGGGCGGTTCGAGCAATATCTGGTTTAAGTTCGCGAACGTCATGTCGACCCCTTCTTCAGTAGTCTGGGAATTTTGACTGTGGCGTCACAATACGTTTTTTCTTTAATGTCGTTTGTTGTTAATAATATCAGCTTATTCCCACAAGTTAGTAGCTTTCACTCGGTGAATACTAGACAGAACTCGATTCTACATTTGCATCACACCACCTTAACACTTGTGCAGAAAGGGGTACAGTATTCTGCGGCATCCATTTTCAATAAGCTGCCACAAGAATTAAAGAATCTTAACACTAATCCACACGCTTTCAAATCTAAATTGAAGAGTTACCTCATGGCTTACTCCTTTTATTCTGTCGAGGAGCTCCTAGAAAAGTTGAACAATTAAGCTAATTAATTTTTTCTTTATTGATTCTTTTCACTTTGTCTTAAGATTATCGTGTGCAAAGGACTACTTAAAATTTTTCTGTTACCATTCTTATTTAACAATTAATGTATTGACTTGTTCCATGACCATGGAGTCTCGCTCCTCAATTGGGTCCTATTGAACAGAAAAACCAATAAATAAATAATAAATATCCATGCCCGAGGGGGGATCCGAACCCCCGACCGTAGTGGTCGTGCAGACCGTGACTGGAGCGCCTCAGTCATCTCGGCCACCGCAGCCGGCACTACAGTTGACAGGCGATATCATGAGAGCGCAATAAGTTACTGATAAAAACTGCCGCAAATGTCGAGAATGTCTTCTTTCAGTAAGTTATCACGACTGTGGTCTCCAGTGAAGGAAATATAATCAACTAATATCCACGTTGCTATGACCAAATATCTTACTTTTAACAACTACGTCATCTTAACAGCAGAGATGATCTTCTCGTCTGTCTTCTTCCAATAATAAAGACAAGGTACTCATCCTTGACCCATGCTTTACATTTTTCTGCTGACATTCTTGTTGAATTTCACATCTTCGTCGACTGGAAGAAACAAGGCATCTGCATCAACCTGATTACTGTGCAGTTCACACTTCAGAGTTTGGCAAAGGTTCATAGAACCACTTTCTTATTACCTCTCTAGCACTCCACATTCGAACATCAAAATCTCTTTGTTTGAACTCTTACTTGGAGCTCTCTTATTTTATTATTATGATTTTTCCCTGTGTAAGTGGGGGTCATCAAAACATTTCCTCATTCGAACGAGAATGTTGATGATTGACATTTCGTAACTAGATCTCGCGGCATTTAAAAACGACTTTATTTTAACGTTAGCCATGCCATCTCGCTTATTATATCCGTGACACTAACTCCCTTACTTCGTGATCTTATAAAACGAGCTGTTTTTCCTTCTCAGTTTTCTATGTTCTCCGTCAGTCGTATGTCGTAAAGATCCCACACCAACCAGCAATATTTCAGCAGAGAACGGACAATCGTTGTATAGTAAGTAGATAGCTTGATTCCCACTGCTTCGCACGCGTAGACTGGATAGTCTGCATTGGTTGTTTCTACTTCTAAATATAAATTTTCATAGATTAAGCGTTAAAAATGCTTTCCTAATCAAGTATTTTCATACAATTTGACACCCCGTATTGTACCATTGTTGGCAGAATTCAAAACATCCCGAAACTTTTTTTTTTTTTTTTTTTTTTTTTTTTTTTTTTTTTTTTTTTCGATTTGAACCCTGGTTCTAAATTCAAATTTTTGCATTTCTAGTATCAAAATAGTCTTAGTAGTAAACTTAAACGATTTTCTCTTATTTCACCCGCTTAATGTTTGAATTTTCAAAAATTCCAATCAAATATCTAAACACGAAGTTTTGTATTTCTTGCTTCAAAATTGCCTTAATATCAACGTCTTTTCAAAAAACCGTTCATCCCCTGTTTCAACCCCTTAGGGATAGGAATATCAAAAAATCGCTGCTGCCAACAGTGTAAGATAAACAACGTCTAAAAATTTCAAGTTTCTATCGTCTGTAGATTCACTTTTCAGCGCCGTTTTCTGTCTTTTACAAACGAATCAAGGACGCAAAATTTTTTTCTTACGCTTTGGCATCTTTCTTGGTAGTTTTATTTTTCAAACTGCAATATGCACTTATTTTTCTTTAGCCGTACGCTTATTGCATCACGTTTTGCTGTATATAACCTCTTTGCTATTATAGAGTCAAAAGTCATCGCTAGTCTTCAGTCCGAATTTTAATAAGCTGACGACTTTGAACCACTATATATTCCACCCTTTTACAGATATCGACACGGAACTGCTATTTGTACAACGGGAGACTTTATACTACAACAAAACAGAGAAATCGCTCGTCTCTATTGTGTAGTTCTTGCTGAAGAGCAAAACATTGACACCCACACGTAAAATTTTATATAAGTCGGTAACTTTAAACTCCCATATCTTCCACCCACCTTATCTTTGTCAACCCTCTATCACCATAGTGCACAATGGGAGACTGATACCTACTACTAAATACAAACACTAATCGTTGGCGATGTTAAGTTATGGCTGTAGAGTGAAATATAGGCACAAATACCTCAATTTCTATATACCGGGTAATCAAAAAGTCAGTATAAATTTGAACACTTAATAAATCATGGAATAATGTAGATAGAGAGGTACAAATTGACACACATGCTTAGAATGACATGGGGTTTTATTAGGTAAAAAAAGTTCAAAAAATGTCCGACAGATAGCGCTGGACAGCATGGAAATCGTGAACAAAAGGAGCTGTAATGAGAAAGAGAATCAGATGCACCAGCAGTGGCAGCATGTTGACGTTACCTGAAAAGGCGCTTTTATTGAAGCAGTATTAACAGAATGGGAAATGTGCTAGTTCAGCGTTACGATCCTATCGCCATAGGAAGGGGGTTCGACCGAGTAAAAGTCCGTTGACAAATGCAGCTGTGGCGAGAATAAGTTCGAAGCCACAGGTTGTTTAGACGATAGACCCCGTAGTGGCCGACCGAGCACAAGGCGTAATACTGCTGAGACAGTTCAGGAAGAACTAGCGGGTTCGTCTATGCAAGGGGAAGTCAGCGCTCGTGCAGTCGCTCGTCGCACCGGCATTCCATACACTACTGTTTGGTTGGCACTTAGGCGTACCCTCCAATGCTATCCTTGCAAAATCCATCAGCATCATGAACTGTTACATGACGATTTAGGGAAGCGGAGTGCATTTGCGGTGTGGGCGTTTCAAAAGATGGTGGAAGATGACGATTAGTTGAGTAACGTGTTGTGGACCGACGAAGCTCATTTCACGCTCCGAGGGTCTGTAACCGCCCACAACTGCAGAATTTGGGCCACCAAAAATCCTAGAACTGTCGTGGAAACTCCATTGCATGACGAGAAAGTCACAGTGTGGGTTGGATTTACCACATCTACTGTTATCGTTCCTTTTTTCTTCGAGGAACTGCGTGAATTTGGTTTTGTAACTGCTACCGTGACGGGTGAGAGGTACGCCGATATGTTACAGAATCGCATCATCCCCAGCCTGGTTGATAAACACCTGCTAGAACGTACGTTTTTATGCTGGATGGCGCTCCACCCCATATTGCTAGACGCGTGAAGGATCTCTTGCGCACGTCGTTTCGTGATGATCGTGTGCTCAGCCGCCACTTTCGTCATGATTGGCCTCCCAGGTCCCCAAACCTAAGTCCGTGCGATTATTGGCTTTGGAGTTACCTGAAGTCGCAAGTGTATCATGATCGACCGACATCTCTAGGGATGCAGAAAGACAACATCCGACTCCAATGCCTCACCATAATTCCGGACATGCTTTACAGTGCTGTTCACAAAGTTATCCTCGACTGCAGCTATTGTTGAGAAATGATGGTGAACGTATTGAACTTTTCCTGTAAAGAACATCATCTTTGCGTTATTATGTTAATTATTGCTTTTCTGATCAGATGAAGCGCCATCTGTCGGACATTATTTGTACTTTTTTTTTATAACAAAACCCATGTCATTCCAAGCATGAGTGTCAATTTCTACCTCTCTATCTACATTATTCCGTGATTTATTACGTTTTCAAATTTATGCTGACTTTTTGATCACCCGGTACATTAGATAACCCCGAGGAAGGGAGAGAAGGAAAGTGAGACGTTTTGTGAATATCTACAGAAAACAATAGTCAAGACAAATAAGAACCACTATATTGTAATTGCCGAAGACGACTGAGCAAGAATGAACAGGGAAAGAATAGCCGAGGTGGAGTGACCGAGCACTCTAAGGTGCCTTGCTGCAGAGCGCGCGGTTGCTCGCCGTCGGAGTTTCGAGTCCTCCCTCGGGCATGGATATATATATATATATATATATATATATATGTGTGTGTGTGTGTGTGTGTGTGTGTGTGTGTGTATGTGTGTGTGTTGTCCTTAGCATAAGTTAGTTTAAGTAGTTTGAAAGCCTTGGGACTGATAAGCGCAATAGTTAAGTCCCTTAGGTTTACTAACATTTGAACATTTGAAAGAATCAATCAAGGCTATGCTGGAGAGCAGCAATGGAAACACATTAAGAGATTTTTCAGCTTCAACAAGAATCCTGAATTCTTTCTTCAAAGACAAGACAAGTACATGTGGTTAGCCAAAGGACTTGAAATTGACTATATCCTAGCAAAGCAAAAATCAGGTGTTCGTTTGCAGGATGTGTGTTTATATAGAGGGTACGACGAACATCGACCACTTCATAATTCAAGTAAATGTTGCTTAAAGTAGTGACGACATTAACTTTATAAAAAAAAACTCCACAACAATCAATCAAGACCTTATACCAGCGACATATTTCTAACAAACAAAGGGGAAAGAAGTTCCTCGGTCAAGAAAATTTTGATGCTACTCTACGATACAATATTTTCAGTCTCCCAGACCAAAATCTTGGATATGCCTCTGCCTAATATCAATGACGGTTAAACAAAGTAATGGCTAATTTCGGTGAATCAGAGAGTTAGAAGATGAGTGTTGTTTGTTCAAATGTTTGTATAGCTTATGGGACTTAACTGCGGGATCATCAGTCCCTAAACTTACAAACTACTTACGAACTAGCTAATCCTAAGGACGGCACAAATATCCATGCCCGAGGGGGGATTCGAACCCCCGACCGTAGTGGCCGTGCAGACCGTGACTGGAGCGCCTCAGTCCCCTCGGCCACCGCGGCCGGCGAAGATGAGTGGAAGGAGATTAAGAATACATTAATAACTATGTATTTGGCTGATTACTAGTTTTATTCCACAGTCCGGATTTCGGCCTCGGGCCATTGTCAATTGGTACAGTGTCATTAAATCGTCAAACATGGGGAGGCCCAAATTATCGTTGAAAATACTGATTTGATACAACCAAACCGTAATAACCGAATTTGTTTATACCTAAGGCCGAAATCAGGATTGCGGAATAAAGATTAAACTTGTAATGCAATTAAATACCATAAATATCGCTTAGAAAGTTGTACATGACTGTGGCTCCATAAAAATAAAACATCGTTAATGAAAGTACTGCAGGCAGTTAAATATTACGTAAAGTGAAAAAAAAAATTAACTGTAACGAATGAAGGACAAATGATCTGGACGAAAAAAAAATGGAGGAGGCATTGTAAATAAAGATTAAACTGTGAAGCATGGCGGTCAGTAAATACTTAACTCGTAGATGATTGTCTGAGATAGTGTAAAAACTTAATCATTATGTAACTGTTCTTTATATTAGGAATTATTGGGCTGTATTGAACCACTATTTATATATCCTTGTGTATCGTTTTACTACATCTGTAAATACTTTGAATTTTGTTTTTCAGACAATGCTCCCCTCAGAATTTTATCGATTTTCTTAAATTATTCAAATGTTCAAATGTTTGTTAAGCTTAAGGGACTTAACTACGGGGTCATCAGTCCCTAAACTTACAAACTACTTATGAACTACCTTATACTAAAGACGACACAAATATCCATGTCCGAGGGGGGATTCGAACCCCCGACCGTAGTGGCCGTGCAGACCGTGACTGAAGCGCCTCAGTCCCCTCGGCCACCGCGGCCGGCTTAAATTATTCAATGAATCATCACCACTGGAAGAAAAGATTATACGTGAATAAGAGACGCAGTTATTTATTATCTTCGGACAGTTGAAGGAGTCAGATCGGCAAAAGTACATATTAATATGTAAATTGGTAGTAGTTACCTCACATACTACGAATTCAACATTACATACTGATGGTGAAATGCAGTTTCTCACATTCTTGTTCCTTACATTTTTATCATAAGCTATGATCATCCGGAGAAGAATGAAAAGCATGATTTAATATGTAACAGCATTTGTCAGTTTACCGTTTACATGTTGATTCTCACTTGCGAGTTTGCCCATTGGCTTTTTTATCGACTAGAACATTCGAGAGGAACCTGATGTTCTTAAACAATATTTCGGTTCTAGTTGTATACTCGTTCGTTAACACTTGCTCGATAAGTGGAACAAAAATATGTTTAAAGAATTGCGCTGCATGAAAGCTTTCCCTCGAGGTATGGCAAGTGCATTTCGGATGAGTGCCGGCAGTAAGAGATATTTTCAGAAATAAAGAAGTTGAAGGCATGCAGTTCTTAAGAACGTTCGTTGCCAAACTCAGCGCACGTGAGAATGAGACCAGCTTTTTATCTGTATCACGCTCTTGCACTTAAAAATTGCTTTTGGTTGATTCTTCATGTGAAATTTACGAGTGACATTAAGATTATCTCCGTCTGTGTTTCCCTGTTTATCTGTTACAAAATGTTTCTTTTGACCTTGTCATCCAGATAACGCTTTTATATAATGCTGTATTTAATAATTTTTATTCCGTTTTGTTACCCCTCCCCTCCCCCCCCCCCCCAGAAGGCACAAACGTCAACTTTCAAAAACCAGTTGTATTTCGATAGATTGCTTTAATCGATGGGCACTTTCTTATATATATTCTATGCTGCTATAAGCGGTCTTTGAGTAATATTTGACGAACGTGAATAGCTTACTTGATAGTTAATAATTTACAGACTATGAAACGTTTAATAAAGAATAAAGTGCTAAAATATTCTTTAACTTCGTTGATGTATAAATAACTTTCCCTCATTTTCTATTCTCTTGTCTCAGATATATCAAATTCAGTATTCACTATTTACAAATACCTAGTGAAAATACGTGTACAAGTTTTAAGAGAAATCTTAATGACAATATCTACATTTTATTGCAAAATAAGGAATCTTATATCTCTTCGGTATTGGTAATGTCAAATTTCGGAACTATTTTTCTCAGCCACTATCGCTAGTTGTCATTTTAATTGTCGGTCCCGATATCGTTTTGTAACTTTTATACCTGCAAACATTCCTATTGTTGATATTGTATGACTTTCTCCTTTTTCTTCAGTTTGTGTCTACTCACGGAGTGTGTTAATTGTAAAAAGCTTTTTTCGGAATGGAGAATGTTATGAAGTAGCCGTGAGTCGGCCTTGCCCTATTCCAGGACGAAATGTAGCATTGAATGAATCAACACTTCGCAGACTTGTAAAAAATGTAATGCAAGGGACGTGTGGCTGTTAGTCCAATGAAATCGGTTCTTCCCCGTTCCCAAGAATTGGACGCAGGAAGTTCTTCAGTACAGAGAATGCTGCAGTATTATCTCCATTACAACCGTTACAAAATTCAGTTAACGCAGCAGCTGAAGGAGGTGAGCCACACAAATAGGCGAAAATTTGTTGATTGGTTTCTGAGAAAACGACAGGACGACGACGACTTTACGACCAAAATTATCTTCAGTGACGAGACGCATTTCCATTTAAATGGATTTGAAAATAAACAGAATTGCCTTACCTGGAAGTCAGAAAATCCTCACATAATTCCAGAAAGGGAAATGCATCCACAACGTTAGCGCTAAAGGCATTATCGTCCCTTTTTTCCCCTTTATTTTGAAGATGAGGCTAGGCAAACTGTCGCAGTTAATGGAAAGCGTTACCGTGTCATGATAAGAGCGCTGTTGTTGCCTCATTTCAATGGAATGCATGTTCTGAAGTTGTCATTTGAGCACTATCGTGCCACCTGGCAAAAATGCAATTGCTCCAAGAGCGCTTCCCCAATCGCTTCATTTAGCGTAATGAAGACCTGTAGTGGCCCACAAGGGCATTTAACTCCTTGCAACATTTTTACTTTGGGGTTACTGTTAAACGCCGATACATCCTTTCTAAAAAGGAGGTAATTTCTCGTCGGAGAAAACTTCATAGAAACTTGTCAGGCAGTCATAGCAAATTTCACGGACAAAGTTCTTGTGTGCTAGCGCAATAGAGGAGGTCACATGCCCGACCCCGGGCTTCCTCCTTTCAAAACAGGATATTTTTTTTCTTTTTTTTTCGAAACTGATTCCTTGGAGGGAAATGGCCTAGGAGTACCTCCGCACGAAAGCATCATTGCCCGTTATCAGCTCATATACACGAGATTTAGTCTAAAAAGAACGTGAGTTTGTTTAATAGCAGGAGACGAGCTTAAGTAGTTCGTGCAATTGTGCTGATCACTGTGTTCCCTGTGTTGTTAGAGCCACTGCCTAGCTAGCAGGAGACTCCGGTTTGAATACCGTCTGGCTGCACATTATCAGAAGTTAATGTCGTAATTCCGTGAATATGAATTGATAATAACTACCAGGTAAAAACTGGTGTATGTTCTTTCGGACGTGTCCGAAACAACAGGCACCACATACATAAAACGAATACATTTTAATTTGATGTAGCATCATTCAGTAATTTCAGTAATGATTAACAGTTAAACATAAATGAAACCATAAATTTTCTGCTTGTAGCCTTGCTGAATTGCTTAACAACTGAATCGTTATCCACTTTACGAGCTATATCTGCTTCAATAGATTAAACTGCCAAACATGAAAAAGACTTTACCAACTCTTAAATAATTGTTTTAGTTTTAAAAGCGAAAATGTTTTTGAACTGAGACTTCTTACTGGTATTTTTAGCACAATCTTAATGACACTGTAAAAATATGGACACGTTTCTTTCAATTTATGCGGTAGTTGTTCCATATTTTAAGTGATGTCTTGCAAACTTGGGATCTTTATTCCTCATTTAATCTGAATGTTGAAGTCACAATTCTTACCCGTCCGCAGGAATGTGAATATATCTTGACGACTCTTTAATATATGACCTTTTGGGATAATTGTAAGTAACTTACGTCACTGAGATAACCAAAAATTTTAAACTGTTGTTTTAAAGGTATACATCCTGAATCCATATTGTTCAATATGGAATCAAGCATGGGGTTAAAAATATGTTTCGTATTGGGCCTTGGGAGAATGTGTTTTGGTTCATCACTGCTTTGACAATCAAGTACACTGTAAGGGGGGGGGGGGGGGTGAGAATACACACCATGGAGTAGTTTTGAAAAATTTATATACACTTGGGTATCGGCGGAGAAAGCAAAATTGTGAACTTTACTGGCTGACCCACTGATGGATGACAGTGTGATGCTGAAGAGCAATGTCACCATGCACCTGGCAAAGATATAAACGGAGGGCATGTCGATACCGATGCATGAAGTCTTCGTGAATTTCATGTCGCCACTGCCAATATAGATATGCGTGTTTTCCACAAATCATTGCAGGCTATGATAGTTCCTTTCACGGCTAATTTATTTTCCCATCCTAAAATAAATAAATAAATAAATAAAAATAAAAAGAGAGAGAGATTGTGTCCCATCTCTGATGACCATGTGGTCAACGGGACATTAAATTTTAATCTTCCGTTCTTCCTTTGCGGTTTGGAAAACAACTATAACCGAAAACAAAGCGTACACGTTAGCATTTATCTGGGTTTTAAGAAGTCGTATAGACTAATTGGTGAATCACTCGACATTATAACACGAGATGTGCCACTTTATGACGATGTTGACAGGAAAGGGTAAACCACGACCAAGCTCAGCGTCAAGGAAGTGGTAGACCTAGATAGAAAGTGAGGTCCGAGCAATCGACAGAGAGAAGCCAGAGCCACTGATTTATCCACATCATCGGTCCATCGTGCAGCTGACGCGTTAGCATCCACGGGATACATTGATAAGAGGCTCACAGAAAGGGAAAGTCAGCTCAAGGCATAATTTACGCCGACAACCATTGAGCTCTTTACAGTAGAAACCCATTTTGAATAATTTAGGGCTAATTCTGCCTGGTACCTCATTGAGGTATCATTGTTTTCAGTGATGGGTTCCGCTTAGAAATGTTTGGAGACACCAAAGAAAGAGCCGGGATAGCAGCTTGAATGTCGTCTCGTTCACAGAGGACCTCTTTGGTTGTCATTCGTTGTATCTTAACAGCACAGGAATACATAGATAGTATTCTACACTCAGATTTGTTGCACGTGTTGATAAGTCAACCTCAGCATACACCTTAGAAAGACAATTGTCGTACTGACTCTATTAGTGTTTCTGGTGGTTATTTCCATGTTCACCAATCCTACCTTGCCGAACAAGGTCGTCACCTTTCCAAAACTGAAAACGCTTGAAGCGTTGTGAACTGAACCCTTTAACCAGCTCAGGATTTTGATGCCCTAATGCACCAATCAGATATTCGTATATATCCTCCGGAGATCATCCAACAACTCTATCAATCATGCCAAGCGTAACAATTGCTTGAATAAGGGCGTGTGATGAAACAACACGTCAGTAACTTGCTCTCTTTTTGAAGCTATTTCTCTTAAATAAATCGTCCAATTTTCCTGAAATTGTAATTATACTGAAAAGCCAAAGTTTTCGGTACATCTGCCTAATATTCGTGTAGGGCGCCTACGAGCTCGCAGGCGTGTCGTAACACGACGTGGCATGGATTCAACTAGTTTTTGAAGTAGTGCTGGAGCGAACTGACTCCATATATCCGGCAGCGCTGTCCATAAATCCGTGAGAGTACGATAGGTTGAAGATCTGTCCTGAACAGGACGTTGCAAGGCATCACAGATATGCTCAATAATGTTCATATCTGGGGAATTTGGTGCCCAGCGGTGAAGAGTGTTCCGGGAGCCACTCTGTAGCAAATCTGGACGTGGGGAGTGTCGCATTGTGATGATGGATTTGGCCAAGTTAGTCGGAATACACAATGCCCATGAATGATGCAGGTGATCAGACAGGATGCGTACGTATAACCCGTCACAGACGTATCTAGACGTTTCAGGGGCCTCATATCACTCCGACAACACGCCTCACAGCATTGCAGAGCCTCAATCAGTTTGAACACTCCCCTGCTGACATGCAGGGTCTATGGTTTCACGATGTTTTCTTCATACGCCTACACGTCCATCGGCTCGATACAAACGAGACTCCTCAGACCAGGCAACAAGTTTCCAGGCAGACATCAGCAATCGGTGTCGACGGGCCCATGCGAGGAGTAAAGTTTTGTGTCGTGCAGTCATCAAGTGTACACGAATTGGCCCAGCATTGAAATCCGCAGCAGTTAGTAACAAGGTTGTTCTTCTGTCACGTTGAACGATTCTTTTTAGTCGTCATTGGTCCCGTTCTCAATGGATCGTCGCAGCGGTGTCGGAGATTTGCTGTTTTACCAGATTCCCGATAGTCGCTTGTAAAATTGCCGTACGGGAAATCCCTGTATCATCGCTGCCTGAGAAATGTCCATCTCTTGTGCTCCAGCTATAAGACTACGTCCAAACTCACTTAAATCGTGATAACCAATCACTGTAGCAGAAGTAACTGATCTCACGCCTGCGCCAGACACCTGCTGCGTTACATAGGCGTTGCTGACCGCAGAGCAGTCCTCTGAGTGTTTACATCTCTCTGTGTTTGCATACGTGTGCCTACATCTGTTTCTTTGGCTCTTTCATGCATTTGTGTGTACATGTATGTACATCACTTCCACAGATTTTCGTCACAATCTTATAAATCTTTATGGTGTGCCTTTTTGTTTTAAAGTATATCATTGTCTTTTTGGCAAACATTTTATTATTAAAATATTTTTGCTTTCCTCAATAAGTTGACGAACGTCAGCCGAACATTGCTCAGATCCGGTTTGCCGATATTCTATGAGTCAACCACAAAATGTTCCAAAATATTTCCATTCGTTTTTCCCCGTATTCCACCCTCCGAAAATTTGTTCTCATGTTACAGCTGCTGTTTTACCCTGAGCTAGTTGTACCTGTTCACTTAATTAATGAAAGATTGTGCACCTCTATTCATTAAGGACAATCGCAATGATAGGGTATTAAAATAAATAAATAAATACAAAATTAAAAAAGAACTTCCAGCGACTAATATGAAGAATTTTTGCTATACAGGTTTTATAGATCCATGCTATTTACAGTTTCGAGTGATGAGAGCACTACTGGGTGACCTACTAATCCAGCACTGTTTTGCTTACCGTGGTGTCCTGTCGTGAAAATACAATAAATGATAAATATAAGTAATGTAAATGAAATTTGAAACTTTCTTATTAGTTATTTAGCACCAGTACTTACATGGAAGTGTCACGATTGATTTGAAGGCTTGGGTTGTTGTAATTTACCATTATCAGGCAGTAGTATCTTAGTATACGTGTCCCAATGCTATACCAATCACAAATTCAGCGCGTAAAATCTGGATCACCATTACAGTGATACAATGATCTCACGTTTCTTAAATATACTGATGGCAAACAAAGATGCATGAAACGAAGATATACATTGTTTGCATTAGGAGTCAAAAATGAGTGAAATATGAGACGTTAATATCGATACACTTTCGGAAATAATAGAAAGAAATTGCTGAACATGAGAAAATAGATTATTTACGTTTCAGAAATACCTGTATAAAGGGCGATTGAAAAACACGTCTACATAATGGCATAGCACATTAGTACTCAACCAGGGGTTGTAAAGGCCATCCGGGACTGTTAAAAGACGTTGCAGTTATTTAGTTACATACTACCAAAGACTTTCAACGTTTTGTCCAGATACATCAGCGCACCTTCTCAAACATAACTGGTGTATTCGGAGACGTCCTTCTGCCATAACAATCCCGTACACTAGGTTCTCCGACGATGTAATAGGTTGAAAAACGAGGCCTTAGAGATACATACCCTCGCAGCAATGGGGATAGATCGAGTGATCGTGGTGGCGAACACAGCTGCGACGAATATAGCTGCAGGTTGCATATAGATGTGGCTTCACTTGTCTGCTGAAATCAATTGTGGCAACAACATGTCGAATGTCCGCCAGACCTTCTCGCACGAATACACACAACAAAATCGGTTCGGGAGAATGTGCGACCCCATTAATCAGTTTCCAACGATGCTAGTGACCGTAACTCTCTCTCGTGGTGTTTGTAGTGTGATTATTGAGCCTAGTGGTATGCCAGACGTGACATGTCATTGTGTAAACGTGTTTTGCATCACCCTGAAATCGTGTTGGCAATTGGTGGAATTTATTTTGTGTTTATGAGGAAGCAAACATTTGTTTTCTTCTTTTTGGATAGCGGTATTAGCAGAGGCGGCTGGTGCTTCAGATGACTGGGGGCCACGGTGGATTAGCTGTGCGCACTGGGGCCCCATGTTGCGGTGCGCGCGGCCGTTTGCCATCGGGGATTCGAGTCCCCCCTAAGGCAAGGTTGTTTGTGTTGTCCTTGGATTAGTTTACCTTAGTTTAAGTAGTCTGTAAACTACGGACTAATGACCGAGCATTTGATTCCGATAGAGTTATAAACATTTGAACATTTTGACGACTGGGGGTTCACTTCTCGGAGGGCCGGATCTTGATAGTGGTGCCGCCCTCCCCCAACCCCCGCTCGGTGTCCAAAGAGACAATTTGGCGCACCTCTGCGAGCGACGCCGGGGGAAGGCGCCCTGGTTTGCCCTCCTCCCCCCCCCCCCCTCCTTTAGATATATTTTCGTTACGAGAGCTGCAGAATATCTTACCTCGGCTTGTTTGCAGTTGCTTCAACGAGCTGAGGCGTCGGTCTACCAAGCTTCTTTATTTTACACTTTTGTTCCAAGTTTAAAGATGACTAATTTGTTTCTAAAGGGTACTGAACGTTGCTCATTTTTCTTAGACAATAAACACCAAGGACACATGAACATTAAAACACAGTAAGTACATTGTTAAGTGACTGTAACAAAATCAGCCTCTTAACAATGGAGAGACAAGCTACCTTAAGGTCACGTGACACATTAAGCAGCACCCCCTCCTAACTTTATTCATATTTTCAAACAGTTAAATATTTGTTACAACGTAGAGTATAAGTGCCATTTACCCTCAAAACCGAGACAAATTTGCTAAAACGACTAGCGATGTGTGGCAAATAACAATACGAAAGTCATTATTGTTCCCGTATCTGTTAAAAACAAGTTTGGGGTTTAAAAAATTGCTTGTAGTCGGTCTCGAACCCACTACCATCGACAGCGCAACGCGATGCCACTAACCACGCGGCTATTGTTTTCCAGTTTTATTACATATCACCCTTGCTCTGAGAACAACGAAACAAACAAACAAAAAAATGATCTGTGAAATCGATCGAGCCGTTCTCAAGTTATGGTACGACCAAGGTATTTATTATTCCATTTTAATGTTGCACCGTATGAAACTTTCGGTAGACGGTGACCTTCCTCTTGTTTTGAAGGTCAAGCGTGCGAAATTTCGAGAAGATTGGAATAAAACTATAGATTTCGTCAGTCTGTTGGAAAAGTAGCCTACGCCATGCACCTTAATTCTGTCCTATCGCAAAATACTTTCTTAGCTGACGTCTTCTATCTATAAATTACTTACCGGCAAAATTTCAGCTTGATGGGTGCAGTAGTTAAACAGATTTCGTGTTTAGTGATTGAGTAAGTGCAATGTATGTCCCAGAAAAACATTATTTACCATGTTCGTAGAGTGGAATATTAGGGAACTGCCTACAAAATGTGTTGTAAATGGTGTTGGTAGTAAAGACGTTGTAAATTACAACCTCACGCTTATTAGGGCTAATTTTCATGGATTTCTTGACGCCATAGCACCTGAACTATATGTTGTTCAAAAGTTTATTAAGCTTAAGGGACTTAACTGCGGGGTCATAAGTCCCTAAACTTACAAACTACTTATGAACTACCTTATACTGAAGACGACACAAACATCCATGCCCGAGGGAGGATTCGAACCCCCGACCGTAGCGGCCGTGTTAACTGTGCCTGGCGCACTACAGACCGCTCGGACACTGCGGCCGGCACTATATGTCGTAATAAAATGTTATTTCAAGGGTACACCCACTGGTGTATATGTAAAATGTCTGCAAAAGACGTCGTGAATAGAGTTAGCAGGAAAGAAACATCATAGGTGGTTTTTCGTGAACCTAATTGTTTATGACTCCATATCTCATGAACTGTGTGTCGTACTGCGATAAAATTTCGAACGTGCGTTCAGTGGTATGTGTGTGTACTATCTGTAACAATACAATTAATAGTGTACGAGTAATAATTTGTAACGACATGCCAAATGCCGTAATTTTATTGCATGAACACCGAAGAAAGTAGTAAGCGACGAACATTTTTCCTTTCATCATTTTACTGGGGTTGTCAGCAAGAAAAAATTTCTTCAAGGTTTGAAATTATGTTTAAAGTTTGTTGCAAGTCGCTAATTTTTCTCCTTCTCAAATAGTGGACTGATAGTCGCACTATCACGTGCCACAAGAATGGGAAGTTTTCATTTTGTATAACGTCATATCTCCTGCACTGTCTGCCCTATCGCAAAATCCTTTCTTAGTTGTCATCTTCTATCTATAAACTACATTCGTCCCAAATTTCAGCTTCATAGGTGAAGTAGTTTTCGAAATTTCGTGTTTAGTCAGTGAGTGAGTGAGTGAATGAGTGTCCTTTCGCTTTTATATAGACAGAGATTTTTAATGTAGCTCCCTGACGGGACAAAAGTCCTTTTCAGAATTTATTATCAGTAAGTAAAATGAAATCCATGCAGGACGACTTAATTGATTAATTTATTTATCTAAGCCATGGTATCAGATATATGTACGAGTTCGGTTAGAAAGATATCCGACCTTATCGTTTTAAGCGAATATCTGATGGATTTGAATCTAGCGCACTTACATGAGCCTTCCATAATACTCCCTGCGCTTGCTTAACTTTTTTCCCGCCCATGAATGGCGTCATTTTCGTACCTAGAGCGTTGGGCTCCAGATTACCCTAAAGTCGTTCCCTTGGGATCCCACACTCTTCTCGCAGCGGTGCTGCCATTTTTGGAAACATGTTAAACAGAGCCCCTTTCGAAATGGCGCTTAGTTCGTCTGTCGATGCTGCCATAGTCATCTCTTGTGTGAAGTAGCGTTGCTTTCATGTCCTGGAAACTTGGCACTAAGTCTTCCTTTGGGATGATGTTCATAAGCCTCGTCACGTTTCGTTGGATGTCAGGAATCTGTTTAAATCTCTTTCCTTTCAAAGCAAGTTGGAGTCGAGGGAATAGAAAGAATTTTAGAGGATTGAGATCCGGTGAGTATGGTGGTTGTTAAAGTTGCACCACCCCCTTTCTGGCCAGGACCTGTATGACGACATTACCTGCTTGTGGCCGAGCGTTCTCGTGCAACTTGGGTCTACCATACTCGCCAGATCTCAACCCAGCAGACGTCTTCCTATTTCCTCGATTCAAATTTGCTTTTAAAGGAAAGAGATTTGACGATATTCCTGACATCCAAGGAAACGTGACGATGCTTTTGGCGAGCATCTCAATTTAAAAACTTCGTGCAAAATTTCCAGGACAGGTATCGGAGAGCTCAGCGGTGCACAGTTATGGGGGTGTGTGATTATTTTGAAGGACAGTAACGTAACTGTAGTTCATAGTTCATCTACGTTAATGTTATAGGACTATTCACTGAGGTTGTATAATTTCGTTTAGTTTCTCTGTTTACTTCATTTGGATCATAATCATATTCAGCCAGTTTAGTATTGCTTTGTTCATATGGATGACAAGAACTGCTGTTGATTCATCAGTGGTTGTTGTTTTCATGAACATGATAAACTGGCGTTTCTTATTTTTACTCATAGGAAAGTGTGCCGTGGGACTTACACATGCGATGTTGTAATTGTGCCCCAACTTTTCCAGATTTACCCCAATACGATCGGTTACATTACGGTCCGAGCTGTCTTCCCAGACAGTCAGTATTGGTTTTCAACGAAGAAGACCATCGGAGTACGCCTAGAGTTTTCAATGTCATAGAAGCTTACTCTTTTATTACTTACGAGCATTGGAACCACAGGTTCAGATGGAGGATATGCTGCAATGGTACAATCACATGCAGAAGTTTAGTAGTTTTTTGGCCCGCTTTAGGTTACGGTAGTAACACTAAAAGTGGGCCTTTGCGATCGTCTTTTGACAGCTCGAAATTTAAATGAAAATAGCGGCTTAACCGTTCATCTGACACGAAAATTGAGTAGCCAAATTTTTAGAGGAGATTATTCTCTACAACTTTACTCTGTTGTGTTTTTTTCTTTTTTCATATGTCGTATCGTTTCAGAGATATTTGCAAAAATATCGGCGATTTTGGTATGTCTGTTTGTCTGTCTGTCCGTAACGTGCTCCCACTTTTTAAGCCGAACCGTTCAACCGATCGGCACCAAATTTTACAGACATAACTGTAGGCCGACAGAGACGAGAACCTCCCTTTTTCAAATTTTTCGGACAAAAAAACCGTTAGTTACACCCAAAAAAAGCCGTTTGTAATGTAATATTAATTGCAAATAAACCGATCATCTAACTCGAATACTGAATAATCGAATTTGTAGATGAGAAAATTCTCTACAACTTTGCTCTCTTATGTTTTTTTTTCATATCTCGTATCGTTTGAGAGATATTTACAAAAATAACTGAGATTTGACACCCTCTTTTGAATTAAAGAAAACCAGCCGTTCGGAGATGTCACGTGACATTCCTCGCCCAGAACTCTCTCTGGCATACGCTATCTTGCGTTGCGTATTTGATGATTTTCTTATTGTAACTTGTATGTTGTCATTTCTAAAGAATGGCGCACTGAAGAATTGACAAAAACGTGTCGTTCTTCGTACGATAAATCTAATGTCTAGAAATGAAGTATCAGTTAACTGTCATTAATAATACAAGAATGAAGGTCGCATACTCTAGTTACCTGTGGTGTAGTGGATAGCGCGTTGGGCTGTAATGCTCATGGCCAGTGGTTCCGAACCCGCCACTACCCAAACAAATTTCTTTCTCCTTTTTTCCTAAAAGGATTTCGGGCATCCTTATTAATTAAATAGAGCTATGTTCTTCAATGTTTAGAGTTGTGCATATGTAAAAAAGCTTCCCACTAAATTGCGTGTTTCTGCTATTTCGTGAACAAGCCGTGAAACGAATTGAACAGTGGTCTTCTGACGCATATGCACGTAAACTGTGAGGATACTGTAATAATGAACAGTCTGAACAACCTCCTGATACAGGTAGTTTCGTATATATAAGGGAAGTTCTAGATTTCTGTGGCAAGTGTAGTTCCATAATGAAACGAAAGGGAAGTGTATACTTTGCAGCAAATTACCTTCTTTATTGTTTTTTCTAAGCGTTCATTCACTATTTATGGAATATATTGAAAGTCATTAATTAGAATCGTTGCAGCTACTAAAATGTTTAACATGATTGCTATGGACGGTTTTAACGTAGATGTCATTTATTACCTTTCCTGTAGTTCAGATATGACTTCGTTCATGTTACTCTGTAAAGTAAATAGCTAATATTCTATTTCAAACCGTGATTACGTTTTCTTTTACAGCTAAATTCACAAAAGGAATAAGTGTGGTAATACTGTATTCCACATAACTCTAGTACTTAACATATATACATAGTTATTATATTTACAACAGTCATTTTAACCGTATCTCCCCAGTTTATGTACATGTGATAAAGAAATCTATGTGTACAATTCTTGCCATGTATTTCATGGCATGTTCTCGAAACAGAACAAATGCACTTTTCAGAGAAAGCGCTGTTACCTTTGAAGGAGGGACCAAACAAACCAACACCGTCTGAAGAGAACGCCTGTGCACTCCCGTGCCACACCACGTAACGCAGAGTAGGTCGCGATCGCGTAGCTCACTGGCTGGCTGATGGGGCACAGCCCACCGTCTCACAGCGGCCAGCCAGTGATCTACGTTCGTTCGAGGGTACAGTCATTCGTAACCAGTACAGGCAAAGAAAATAAACTTTGAAGTACCATGGCAAGATAGGTGATGATATTTTAACGGAAAATTATAATGAAAATGTGGGAGAGATATTCGAATGTTCAAATGTTTGTAGAGCTTATGGAACTTAACTACGGGGTCATCAGTCCCTAAACTTACAAACTACTTATGAAGTAGCTTATAATAAAGACGGCCCAAACATCCATGCCCGAGGGGGGATTCGAAACCCCGACCGTAGCGGCCGTGCATACCGTGACTGGCACGCCGCAAACCGCTCGGCCACTGCGGCCGGCGGGAAAGATATTAAAATGATAGTTCGAAGAGGTAAAATTTCAAAAAAGAGTATGTTTGTCAAAGCTAACTCAAATATTATATAATTTTGGCTGTTTGTTAAAATACGGTCAGAAAGAATATTACGTGTTGGGTGCATAGATATTACCACAATACTAGAGTCGTAATCATATCACCATAATTTTTATTATTTAGATTGTTATTTTAATCCGAAATGTTTACAAAAACTTATAAAACTACAAAGCTAAAGTGAGCCGTAAAACACGTCAGTGCGATTTTTTTTTTTTTTTTTTTTTTTTTTTTTTTAATGTTTGGAGCAATATTGAACGAATACAGGCAGTCCTTGAAGAAAGTATCTTAGCTTCCTTATTCGGTACCGTAAAGTTGTTTCCTGTGAACCAAGTCCGGGTCGTGGAAAAAGACTCACTGTTGAGCAATAATGCTTTGTTGGACTTCCTGTTGTGCGACTGTAGCTGGAAGAAAGAAATTTCCAGGATGTCATAAAAAGTACAACTCGGATTTTCACTTTCGCTGAGACGTACGCCGGATGAAATAGTATCAACGAAAGTTCACCGTATGCCCTATGCATGTCGACTTGACTTTCTGTATCCATTTAGGTCGACAATTCCAGTTTAAGAAACCACTTTTATACAAATATGTAGAAAACTGTTTTACGCCGCTGCTTTACATTCAGAAGAACCAAATGCTACTTAAAAAAGCATTTGTAAATAAATACAATGTTTCACTATCGTACCGCGTGTATTAGATTCATTCACATTAGACTA
Source organism: Locusta migratoria (assembly GCA_026315105.1). Taxonomy (NCBI): domain Eukaryota; kingdom Metazoa; phylum Arthropoda; class Insecta; order Orthoptera; family Acrididae; genus Locusta; species Locusta migratoria. Next base: position 363,745,962 of record CM048744.1, read on the forward strand.
TATTGTTTCTCGTCGTATATTAGGTTGTTTCAAAATATGTTCATTGAACTTCATTAACGGTCATCTGTAAATTTCATGTTAAAGTCTCATTTTCAATCACAAGAAGAAATGACAAAGAACTGAAGAAAACACAGCCAGTCTGTACTATTAATGACTTATATTTAAGAATTACAATATGTTAACACAAAAACATCTGTAATTAGTGGCAGGCCGCGGTGGCCGCGGGGACTGAGGCGCTTCAGTCTTGATCTGCACGGCCACTACGGTCGGGGGTTCGAATCCCCCCTCGGGCATGGATATTTGTGCCGTCCTTAGTCTTAAGTTAGTTCATAAGTAGTTCGTAAGTTTAGGGACTGATGACCCCGTAGTTAAGTCCCACAGACTATACAAACATTTGAACATTTTTTGTAATTAGTGCGTGTTTGTTATTGTTGTCAGTCCAAGTTTGATGCAACTTTTAACAATATCCTGTCTGGCACAAGCCTCATTATCTCACTCCGGGCGCATTTCTTTTACGTCCACGGTTTTACTTTTGACGCTTAGAGATGGAACGGGGGATTGATGACCATTGTAGTTTTGTCCCCCTTAAACAACCAAACAACAACAACAACAACAATCATTATCTCAGAGTAACTACACATCCACTGAACTTGTTTACTCTGTTGTTCCTTTTTGTCCAGAATTTCCCCAACTCTGTCGAGTTAAAAAAAAAATGAAATTTTAATTCGGCGATACAAGAAGCGCTGTGCGTTTGGAGATTAGCAGACTTCGCTTTTAAGTTACAGTCAGTACTCGGTGAATGAACTTCGCGATATTTATTTAATCATGTTTATTCGGTTGTAAGAGAAGGGCACATTAAAAAGTAGTCACAGGATGGCTTCTGTTTGTGATTCAAGACACGAAGGGAAATTGTTATCGAACGAGTAGATGGTTTGCAGGTTTCGCAGATAGTCCATTTACAGCACTGTTACATACATCGACCGCAAAAGAATAACCCAACTGTAATTTGGCCTCGCTTCTGAAGTAGTGGACGAAGTTCGTCTGACAGCTAAAACTGTTCTTCAAGCGATGCGATAATTAGGCGTGCACTTGTTTTTGATTCAGAAACACTTCTGGGAATCAGATTGCATGTTGTATGATAAAAAACGCGAGTGTGTTTCAAGAAGTACAAGGGATCCATTTCGTTCTTTATTTTCCTTTTCTGTATTTCAGGAGAATCGTTTAGCTAAGTAGCTACTTGACTCCCCCAATTTACTAAAACAGAAATGAATTTGCGCTTTTCGCTGGTGAGATGTGTATCATTATAACGGTAAGTATAGTATTTTAAGAAAAATATCATGGAAATTATAAGTGTCCGTTATTATTATTATTATTATTATTATTATGTTCCAGTTAGACGTGGGATTCCACACAGCAGCGAACGCAGAGTTTGTACAAACAGTCCAGGGTTTTGAACCACACAGTTGGTACGGCGTGTAGCCACTTCTGAGGTATTAATCTGTCCATATTCGAGGTTGTGTTGCGTTGCCGTCTGAACGTGGCTGAGAATTTGGTTCCTTTTATTTTATTCCAGCAGTGGTCTTCAGTGCAGTGGCGAAGATTATGCTAGCATTTTGATGTTTAATGCACTGTATTAATACAGAAAACACTGAACTTTAGTTTAATTGTCCATTAGAATCTTTCCTACACATGTCTAATCACGCTGGATACTACAAAATAAAGTCCACATGTACTCGAAGTGTCAACTGCCGCGGCAGAGTGGCCAAGCGCATTGAGGCGTTATGCTCCGATGCGCGAGGCCGTTCCCCGTCAGGGGTTCGAATCCCCTCTCTGGCATGGATATTTGTGTCGTCTGTAGTATAAGGTAGTTCATAAGTAGTTTGTGAGTTTAGGGACTGAGGACCCCGTAGTTAAGTTTCTTAAGCTTCACAAACATTTGAACATATCAAAGTGTCAACTATTAAGATACGAAGAAACGGTGCATGTGATATGCGAGTACTGAAGAATACATTCTCTGAAACTTGCCATTGAATCTAAGACTGTAGAGGAATATTGGTGAAGCGTAATAGCTGGTCTGAGAGAACAGAGTTCTTAGCAGCAAGGAAACAATGTAAAAGATTGTAATTTGGAGTATTTCAGTAGACAAGCCTGGAAAAGAAAACTGTAGCCGCTTTCTGCTGTCAGTTATTTACACCTACAGTTGACATTTTTTATTATCTACTAAATAAAATATTCTAGAATTAGTACTATAAAATTACACAATTCGTGTTATCGTTTACAGTGGGCACTAATGTAGGGTGACCAGATTTCCAAAATACGAATACGGGACACACATTGGTACCGAAGATTGCGATCAAAATGTTGATCTTCTCTATGGCATCTTCAACCTGGCTTTTATTACTTCAAGCTTGTACAATATGACAGCTTGGTGTCACTCATTTTACGCAGACATTCGACTAAAACAATTACCATAGCACGAAACGTATTTCTGAATGAACAAGAAACCAACGGGACAAACGTAGGCATTAGCTGTTTTTAGGACGGGACAAACTACATATAAAGCAATTAGACTTGCCAAGTCACATACCGGGTTATCAAAAAGTCAGTATCAATTAGAAAACTTAATAAATCACGGAATAATGTAGATAGATGACATGGAGTTTTATTAGAACAAAAAAAATGTCGGACAGATGGCGCTTTATCTGATCAGAAAAGCAATAATTAGCATAACAGATTAAGACAAAGCAAAGACGACGTTCTTTACAGGAAGTGCTCAATACGTTCACCATCATTCCTCAACAGTAGCCGTTGTCGAGGAATAATGTTGTGAACAGCACTGTAAAGCATGTCCGGAGTTATGGTGAGGCACTGGCGTCGGATGTAGTCCTTTAGCATCCCTAGAGATATCGGGCGATCATGATACCCTTGCTACTTCATGTAACCCCAAAGCCAATAATCGCACGGACTGAGGTCTGAGGACCTGGGAGGCCAAGCATGACGAAAGTGGCGGCTGAGCTCACGATCAACACTAAACGACACGCGCAAGTCATCTTTCACGCGTCTAACAATATGCATAAATTCGTACGTTCCAACATGTGTTTATCAGCCAGGCTGGGAATTGATGTGATTCTGTAACATATCGGCGTACCTCTCACCCGTCACGGAAGCAGTTACAAAATCAGAATCATGCAGTTCCTCGAAGAAAAAAGGCCCGATAACTATTTTGTGTGTGTGTGTTCTAATAAAATCCCATGTCATTCCAACCATGTGTGTCAATGTTTACCGCTCTATCTACATTATTCCGTGATTTATTAAGTTTTCAAATTTATACCGACTTTTTGATCACCCGCAGTGGAATGGCCAGGAGTTCTGAGGCGCCTTGCTACAGAGCGCGCGGTTGCTCGCCGTCAGAGCTTCAAGTCCTCCCTCGGGTGTATGTATGTATGTGTGTGTGTGTGTGTGTGTGTGTGTGTGTGTGTGTGTTTGTCCTTAGGTTAGTTATTTTAAGTAGTTTGTAACCCTATGGACTGATAACCACAGTAGTTTAGTCCCATAGATTTACAGACATTTGAACATTTTTTGTACGAATACATATATCAACCACACCTACTCGCACAATAAAAATCCGTATAAATTGCATTAATCATCATCATCATCATTAGAGACTGATTATGCCTTTCAGCATTCAGACTGGAGCGTAGTACCTCTGATAAAATTCCTCCATGATCCCCTATTCAATGCTAACATTGATGCCTCGTCTGATGTTATGCCTTTTACTTCAAAATCATTCTGCACCGAATCTAAGTACTTTCTTCTTGGTCTACCTCGACTCCTCTTACCCTCCGCTGACGAGCTTATGAGTCTCTTAGGTAACCTTGCTTCTCCCATGCGTATAACATGACCCCACTATCTCAGCCTGTTCGCTCTAACTGCTTCATCCATGGTATTCATTCCCAGCTTTTCTTTGATGTTCAAAAATGTTCAAATGTTTGTACAGCTTATGGGACTTAACTACGGGGTCATCAGTCCCTAAACTTACAAACTACTTATGAACTACTTACGAACTAGGACGGCACAAATATCCATGCCCGAGGGGGGATTCGAACCCCCGACCATAGTGGCCGTGCAGACCGTGACTGAAGCGCCTCAGTCCCCTCGGCCACCGCGGCCGGCTTTTCTTTGATTTCCTCATTATGGACACCCTCCTGCCATTGTTCCCATCTATTGGTACCTGCAATTATTCTTGCTACTTTCATATCTGTAACTTCTATCTTATGAATAAGGTAACCAGTATCCACCCAACTTTCACCCCCATACAACAAAGTTGGTCGAAAGATAGAGCGTGCACTGCTAACTTAGTCTTGGTACTTACTTACTTCTTGCAGAAGAGAGAAGATCTTAACTGAGCACTCACTGCATTAGCTTTGCTGCACCTCGATTCCAGTTCTTTCGCTATGTTGCCATCCTGTGAGAAAATACATCCCAGGTACTTGAAACTGTCTACCTGTTCTAACTTTGTTCCTCCTATTTGGCACTCAATTTGTTTGAATCTCATTCCCACAGACATTACTTTCGTTTTGGAGATGCTGATCATATCATAATCCTTGCACCTCTGATCAAGCTCTGAAATATTAGTTTGCAACCTTTCAATCGAATCGGCCATTACAACTAACTCATCCGCATATGCGAGACTGCTTATTTTGTTTTCACCTACTTTAATCCCGCCCTGCCAGTCTACTGTTTTGAACATATGATCCATGAATAGTATGAACGACAGCCTTGTCTTACCCCTGAAACTACCCTGAACCATGAGCTTAATTTGCCATCTACTCTAACTGCTGCCTGACAGTCTACGTAAAGCCCTTTAATTGCCTGCAAAAGTTTGCCTCCTACACCATAATCTCGTAGAACTGACATTAGCTTCCTCCTAGGAACACGGTCATCTATGAAACATAGATACAATTCCCTCTTCCACTCATAGCACTTTTCCATTACCTGCCATAAGCTAAAGATCTGGTCCTGACAGCCTCTAAGAGGCCTAAACCCACACTGATTTTCATCTAACTTGTCCTCAATTAATACTTGCACTCTCATTTCAATAATACCTGAGAATATTTTGCCTACAACGCTAATTAAAGAGATACCTCGATAGTTGTTGCAATCTTTTCTGTTTCCATGTTTGAAAATTGGCGTGATTACCGCTTTCGTCCAGTCAGACGGAACCTGTCCTGATTCCCACGCCTTTCAATTATCCTGTGTAACCATTTGAGACCTGATATTCCACTGTATTTGACGAGTTCCGGCTTAATTTTATCCACCCCACCCACTTTATTGCAATGTAATCTACTGACAATTTTCTCCACTTCCTCCAATGAGATCCTGTTTCCATCGTCGTTCCTATCCCATTCTACCTGAAACTCTAATACATACTGAACGTTTCACCTTCATTGAGCAATTCTTCAAAATATTCCCTCCATCTGCCCAAGGCATCCACAGAATTGACTAGTAGCTTTCCTGACCTGTTGTTAATTCCTTCTTCCCTCCATTTCGAAGATTGCTAATTACGCTCCAAAATGATTTTCCCGCGACTCGGCCCAGCATTAATAATTCAAGAAATATTTTATTGTTTTATCGTCACATGCACAGAATTGGGAATGCTAGTTATTATTACTTATACAGTTTACCTTTTTCTATCTCAATTATATTTTGCAGCAGAATGTATGTCATTCACGTGCCCTGTATCTTCACACAGATTCTCTTAATAATCGACAAGTGAATTATTCTAATAATTAGTTCTTGTTTAAGTATCTCCTTCACAGTTTGAACAATAAAGCTATTCTTTTGGTAAGGCCATAAAGTAATCGTGATAGAGACCATTTTATTTGTAGCAACATTATCGCCAACACAAACCCAGTAATGGGCTGCCAATTTTTGAACCAGGTATATTCAGATGCAAGTAAACTGAAAATGAGAGACCAGTTTTTACAATGTTGCTTCACAGTTCTTCACACATCCTTAAAAATGTGACCTTTACATATTTTCCTTAAACTGCGGTAAATTTTAAGACTCTGCTGAAGAGATTTCCAAAGAAGAGGATATTTGAGCTGAATACAGTTAAAAGGTTTCAGCACATGAAACCTGTAAGACTATTTCGCGAAATAATGAATTTACGTCTTGTGAATTTAAACGGAATGTTCAAGGAAGCAGACTCTTTTAGCAAACCATTTTCTAGCAATGTCATGTGAAAGCATTACCAAAGAAATTTTTTAAAAACTTGCCTTATTCACTTTGAGCAGAAGACTGTTTTCTTTATTTTTTTATTATGGCCACATTTGTTCTCCATTTCGTTACGCTTTACAATACTTAAAATCACGTTATTTAAAAATATATGAGACTGCTAGTAAAAAACGGGACAATTTACGTCCCATATTTATTTTGTCTAGACAACGAAACACTGAAGCTAATTATGAGACGATCCCTTAAAGTACGGGACGTCTAGTCTTCCTACGCTAATGAAATAGCAGCATCGGAACGTCTTCACATCTGCGTCTTACTGTAGTTAGTTTCTACTTTTGCTCGACGAGGGCTCTGATGTAGCATTCAGTCCTGCGCGGACAGTACTGCCATCTTGCCGAGGAGCAGCGAAACAAAAGCTCCTGGAAGTATGACGCCGTTGCGCTTGTGGGTTTTTTTCGTGTATTATAGCTTAAATAAACACCAAAAATGAATCTCTGTGTGCTAATGTACACACAATCCATCTTGCTTCTCTAACTCTCTGAAGTAAGAATTATTGTCAAATTAGAAAAACTGAAATGGGGTTTATATAGTGCAGGACTATCTTTAATATCAAAAGATACAAAAATTAATTTAACTTTATTGTTTACTAAAACAATCATTGTGTGTCCACTGACAGTGTGCTCGTAAGACCTACTGAGTTTTTTAAAATGGGTTTCACTTGTGTGGAAGCTATCTAAGCATTATGGATAAAGAGGCTCGTTGTATTTTGTGGAAATGTACTTTTTTTCTTTTAAGTGCGTCCTAAAGCGCCCTCTGCTACTTCCCGATTGCCATGTTGACACAGTAATGCCATGCGTTTACCGGTTGAAGAACGACCGCAGTTGCACAAAAATGTCTCCAATAGCAGCAGTCCACTACACTGAACACTGACCACCACAGAGCTATTGGATGATTTTGCTTTCTCTAAATGTACATCCGACGAGAAGAAATAGCAAAACCAAAGCGTTAGTTTAACCTCTGATTCCTTGAAAAATCGATATGTTACTTTCTTCATTTTGTGTGGCGCAGTAGTGCACCTGGAAAAGTCTTGTTTACATTTTCTTCTACCACTGCGACATACGTTGCATGGATGTGCTGCATTATACCTGTTAGTTTTCCCGGTTCCATTCAGATATGAAGCGTGGAAAACTGATTATTCAAATTTTTGAAAAGATTGCGGAAGAAATCAGCGACCTTTAGAAGTAATGAAAATTAAAACAATCTAGATCGTGTAAATATTTAATGGTAATTGACAGACTTCGAAAAGGGATGGTGACTGACGGCGATCAGCTATTCGTGTTGCTGCAGTTGATCACCGACAGAAAGCATTTCCTGCTCCTTCTATGAGTCTGAAGATGGTCTTGGAAATGGACGAAACCAGTTACCCACCAGTAGTTATCTGATCTAGACCCTTTCAACATAGTTTTAATTCCTTAAATGCCTCCGTACGTGTTGTGATTAATCTAAACTTGTTTTCATGAACCCGATGGGACCAATATGCAGCAGGTGACTGAAGCATATTCCTATCCTTCATGTAAAGGCTTTTAAAGGCTACTCTTAAAACTGTATATGTAGGTATTGTAATTGGTCTGTCGGTTTTGTATCTTAAGCTTCCCTGTACACACACACACACACACACACACACACACACACACACACCAGTGGCAATTCATGACGCCCTGTTCTATACACGTTAGTTCTGTTATTCGTATTTGATACGGGTGCCACACATTTGACTAATATTCTGGGTCCGCACAAGTGAATTGTGACCGGTATACTTTGTAGGTTGAGTACATTTCCCCACTATTCTACCAATAAAGCGAAGTACACCAATTACATTAAACTGAACGTATGTGATTATATTATGTATACCTAGTATTTGTATACGTTGAACGATTACATTTGTGACTCATTGATATGTCATAAAACACTACATTTTTTTCATTTAGTGAAGTGCACAAATTTACATTTCGGAACATTTAATGTGCCATTTCGAACTTCTGTCAAGATCCGACTAAATATCTGTGCAGCTTTTTCAAACAGTATGGCTACTATTTACAGATAACGGAATCATCTACGAAAATTCTGGGGTTGCTCTTATTATAAGGTACTCCAGAAGCTTTGAAGATTTTCTGGACGTTTATTGAGAGATGCATCGATTTTCGCTTATTGCTCATTTGATTACTGTACTTCACGTGCTATAAATGTAAGAATTTACACAAGCCTGATATCCAGGTGGTATCCTTGTCGCCGGCCGCGGTGGCCGAGGGGACTAAGGCGCTCCAGTCACGGTCTTCACGCCCACTACGGTCGGGGGTTCGAATCCCCCTTCGGGCATGGATATTTGTACCGTCCTAGTTCGTAAGTAGTTCATAAATAGTTTGTAAGTTTAGGGACTGATCACCCCATAGTTAAGTCCCATAGACTCTACAAACAAACATTTGTATTTTGACTGATTCTTCCGTCGCTTCTTGGTAGAACATAATCAAATAAATTAAAAACACAATTTCGTGTGTGTTCTACAAGTTTATTTTTGCTTACTTAACCGGTTTTCGGCTTATTAGGCCATCTTCAGAGTATTTACTGCTGTGGCAAAGAGGTTACATAGTTTAGATACAGTATGGGAAGAGATGACTAATGACTACACTTAGATCGACATACATAGTATAACACTTCTTTGACATTGTGTTATTACAGTTATGAACTTAAAAACTAAACTGTAGTACAAGAATACACAATGTGTGGAGGATAAAACAAGGAATAAATTTGAATATAACCAGGCAACTGAAACTACCTGGTATTACAAACAAACTGATAATGCTGATAAATAAATATATATATAAGTGCCTTGTTAATAATTCTGCACTATAATTATAGATGGTGTAGCATATGACAGTAGTAAGGCCAGGTTTGGAGTGGAATCCAGAACTTAAAATGGATAGTTACTTCATTAGATTAAACTAAACAAATCTGTCTAATTAAATTAATATTCTAAAAATTCAGGTAGATGAAAATGAGTGTTATGTTGTAAGCTACACTGGGACCAAATTTTCAAAACTTAAAAATAAATCATAATAAATAAATACACAGGAGTTTGAAACTGTGGGGGTAAACAAGGAATTCAGTTTTTTGAATAAAATAAATAAAATGCTAGGTCTACATTTAAGGTTTTTTGTTTTTTTGTAATGGAGGAATGGGACAGCCAATGTGTGAGTTGATGGAAAACTTAGGTAATTGACTGTACTATGAGGAAATGTATGAAGAGACTCTAACTGACAGGGTAGGAGGTAATGTGACTCAGGGATGAATTAAGTGAAATCTAATAGGGGTGAACTGTTTAGTTGTGTTTGATCATTTAATACTAGATCAGGGCTATGGGTTAGGTGTTTATTGATTTCAAGAGCTTCCAATAAGTTAAGTTTTTGGCCCTTGTTTGCTAAGTGAAGGACTTGAAACAGTGGCTGGTATCTACGGCCCTCACTCAGTACATGCTCAGCAAATGTGGACTCCTGATTCTGTAGTCTCCAGCTAGTCTAGTTGCTTTGCTTCTGCCTGACTGACCAATATAAAACTTATTGCAATCTTTACAAGTAATTTTATATACACCACTGTTGTTTAGTAAAGGAGTCTTGTCTTTGCTATTAAAGATGCACTGAGCCATGGTGTTTTTCATGTAGTAGGAAACCCTGTAGTTGCAGGATTTTAGGGGCTTAGATACTTGTTGTGACATTTGTCCTATGTATGGTATTGTACACCATTTCCTGTATTCATTGGAGTGGAAGTCAGAGGGAGCATAGAGGAGAGGTATAGTTTTCTTCTTTTGTTTTTTGTGCAAAATTCCATCAATCAGGGCTGGATTGTATCCATTGGTTGTGGCAATAAATTTTATGGTGTCTAATTCTGATCTGAAATTATCTTTAGACATAGGAACAGATATGAGGCGATGCACCATGGACTGGAAAGTTGAGTGTTTGTATCCTTGTTAGTGGAATTTTCTTATCTACTGTGACAAATACACCACCTCCATTACCTGATAGCTTACCCTTTCGATATACACTTAAATTGGTCCCAAAATTTCGGGTTTTAAGATTTCAAGCTGTGGCACTTTCCTGAGAATGATCAGACAGTTAACTACAAGGTTTTACCTGTGGCGTCAGTCCCAGTTCACAGTACTCAACTCACTTTTTTTTCCTTGCAGATGACCAGATTGTACTGACACATACGGAGGACAACATTTAGCAAGTGTTATGGTCCTTCAGTATAACTTAAAATCAAAGTAATCTAACCATATCACGAAGAAGACAAACGTTATAGGCTACTAGGGAAATATATACGATCCAGTTGTTCAAAGTAGATGATCCCTGATTAAAAAAAAAAAAAAAAAAAAAAAAAAAAAAAAAAAAAAAAAAAGCTTTTTTTTACAATGTTGTTATGGTCTTCGGTACGGATATTGGTTTGATGCAGCTCTCTACCCTACTCTATCCTGAGCAAGCCTCTTCATCTCCTCATAAGAACGGCTACCAACATCCATTTCAATCTGCTTACTATATTCATCTCTTTGTCTCCCTCTGAGATTTTTTCCCCACACACTTCCCTCCATTCCTCGATGTCTAAGAATATGTCCTACCAATCGATGCCTTCTTTTAGTCAAGGTATGCCAAAAATTCCTTTTCTCCCCAATTCTGTTCAGTACCTCTTCATTAGTTACGCGATCTACCCACCTAATCTTCAGCATTCTTCTGTAGCACCACATTTCAAAAACCTCTTTCCTTTTCCTGTCTTAACTATATAACGTCCAACTTTCACTGCCGTACAAGGCAACACTCCACACAAATGCCTTCAGAAATGACTTTCTTACACTTAAATTAATATCCGATGTTAGTAATTTTTTTTTCAAAACCTCTTTTTTTTTTTTTTTTTTTTTTTTTTCAATTGCCATTCTGCATTTTATATCCTTGTACAGCGATCGTCGAATGCTGTTTTACTACCCAAGTAACAAATTCCTAATGACATCCTTCTAAGTAGTCCCCGCCTGGAGAACCGAATGGGGCACTATTTTACCTCCGGTATACCTCACCCGAAAGGTTGCCATCATCCATACAGGGGAGCTGCATGTCCTCAGGAAAAGTAACGACTGTAGTTTCCCCTTGCTTTCAGCCGTTCGCAGTAACTGCATGGCAAAGCCATGTTAGCTGATGTTACGGGGCCAGCTCAGTCAATCATCCAGACTGTTGTTTCTGTAACTACTGAAAAGGCTGCTGCCAATCTTCAGGAACCACACGTTTGTCTGGCCTCTCCAAAGATACCCTTCCGCTGTGGTTGCTCCTACGGTACAATTTTCCGTATAGTTGATGCACGCAACCCATCCCACCTCGGCAATGTCTGTGATTCATGGGGGTGCATGTGACGCAATTAACTAACCACAACGAATGGATCTAATTTTAATTGTACATTCTTTAGATATTTATTCAGAATAATATCAAGTTATACCTGAAACGCCGTGATTTTTAGGTACCAAAGAACGAATTACGCAGATGGCCACTTCTGTAATTTCTGGTCAAGTCAAATCGTCGAAATTTTTCCCATATTTTCGTAGGCTGATGTTCTCGGGGATCTTGAAACTATTTCCGATATCACTATCCTTTGTCAAGATCTAGACGTCAAAGTTAACGTACCAAGGCTTAAGTGTTGTTTTAACCGACGTAGTGAACACACGGCAAGATTTATGCGGTCATGGCAAGGATTCGGAGCACTCAAACTGTGTTTTAGTCGGAATTTTTTGATCAGCAAAATTTTATGACACACTGTCTCTGTATAACTGGCACTTCTCAACCAAAACATGATGTCTTGACTTGGAAATCATGCGATGGTGCCACTAGGTGTAAAGTGAAACTGAGTCGGAAGTTGGACGATTTTGCGTTAACCTTATATAACACATATTTGTTCTTTATATGTGTCAAAGTATATAAATAAACTTAGATTTGATTAGATTAATACTTGTTCCATAGATCATGAATGCGACACTTCGTAATGATGTGGAACGTGTCAGTTAAATGAAATGTTTCTATACATAATATTACATGACACTCAATACTTGGATATTTTATTTTTATTTTCTTCATTTTTATAATTTTTTTTTTCCTAAAGTATTAACTTTTATCAAGAAATTCATCTAATGTGCAGAAGGAATTGCCATTCAGAAATTCTCTTAATTTATTTTTAAATGCTAGTTGGATATCAGTCAGAATTTTGATACTACTTGGTAAGTGACCAAAGACTTTTGTGGCAGAATAATTAACCCCTTTCTGTGACAGAGCTAAATTTAACTTTGAATAGTATAGGTCACCCTTTCTCCTAGTGTTGTAGCTATGCACACTGCTATTGCATTTGAAGTCAGTTGGATTATTAATAAAAATTCATAAGTGAATATATTTATTGTGAAACTACTGAGAAGATTCCTAGATCCTTAAATAAATGTCTGCAGGATGATCTTGGGTGGGCTCCAGCAATTATTCTAATGACCCACTTTTAGGCATTTCTTACTAAATGATGAATTACCCCAGAATATGATGCCATAAGAAAGCAGAGAATGAAAATAGGCATAGGCAATGGAAACAGGGCAACCAAGAACAGAGAAAGACAGCATTACCATCAAAGTTAATGAAAAAATTACAAACAAAAAGTCAGAAGTTGAAAACAGTTTTAATAATTATTTTTTAAATGTTGTGGAGAATATAGGATCCAAATGGTTTTTAGAAGAATCTAGGCAGTTAATGGAACAGGGTGTACCTAGACAGTTTGATACAATGGAAATCCCACCCACCTCTCAATCGGAAATTAGGAAATTAATAAACTCTCTCGAGAGTAAAAGTTCTCATGGCATTGATGGCATATCCAGCAGGGTATTAAAAGCCTTTTTCCCAAGAAATATGTAGGATTCTTAGCCACATTTGTAATAGCTCACTGAAGCAGGGTATTTTCCCCGAAAGACTGAAATATTCTATTGTCAAACCACTTCATAAAAAAGGTGATACGTTGGATGTCAACAACTACCGCCCAATCTCACTTCTGACCACTCTATCAAAAATTCTTGAAAAAGTAACGTATTCCAGAGTAGCTTCATATATTAATAAAAATAAATTTCTAACAAAATGTCAGTTTGGTTTCCAGGAAGGCTTAGCAACAGAAAATGCAATACATATTCCAGATTGTTTTAATTTTATTATTGGATGTACTAATCTAAGACATGATGCACATGCTTTTGGACTTTTTAATAACTTTCCTTAATACAGAGCAGTAGTTTTTATAATAGTTGAATATTTCTGGGTCACTACTCGTTCTTGCTGTCAGATACAGTTCCCTTTTCCCGTTACAAGATATTTTTATACCTTTGGTGAGCCATGGTTTTTGTTTGGTTCCTTACAATTAAATTTGACTAATTTCTTCGGGAAACAGTTATCAAATACCCTTACAAAAGTATCATGAAATAAGTTGTATTTTAAATTAGCATCAGGTTCCTTGTACACTTCATCCCAATCTAATTTCCGTGAAATTTCTAATTGTCGACTCATTAATTGTACGAATAACTTTGGAGGACTGATTCAAATTACTGAAAGGAGCTATATCATATAATGCAACTAGCTGTGCACCACGATCAGAAAGACCATTCTCAACAGGACATGCACTAATGTTGTTAAACCTATCTTGGTCTATAAAAAAAAGTCTATCAATGTGCTGCTGTTCTTTACTACCCGAGTAGGAAAATCAATAACAGATGTCAAATTGAAAGAACCGAGTAAGACTTCCAGGTCATTCTTCTTATTACACTCTTACTTATTACACTTATTACTTATTACACTTCAAAACCTTCCTGTTCTACCCACCTAATCTTCAGCATTCATCTGTAGAAACACATTTCAAAAGCCTCTATCCTTTTCCTGTCTATACTATTTATCGTCCAAGTTTCACTCCGTAGAAGGCAACACTCCACAGAAATGCCTTCAAAAAGGACTTCCCAACACTTAAATTAATATTGGATGTTAGGAAATTTCTCTTTTTCAAAAACTCTTTTCTTCCCATTGCCATACTGCATTTTATATCCTCTGTACTGCGACCGTCACATATTATTTTATTGCCCGAGTAACAGATCTCACCTACCGCCTTTATTGATCCGTTAATTAATCTAATTACTTCAGCATCGCCTGGTTTTCTATGTCTGCATTCCATTATCCTTGTTTTGCTCTTGTTAATGTTCATCTTTTGCGCTCCTTTCAACACACTGTCCATTCCGTACAGCTGCTCTTCTAGGTCGTTTGCTGCCCCTGAGAGAATTACAATTTCATTGGCAACACGCAATGTTTTTATTTCTTCACCCTGAGCTTGTATTCCTTCTTTATTTTCTCTTTACTTTCCTTCACAGCTTGCTCAATGTACAAACTGAATAACTTTGGAGAAAGGCTACAACCTTCCCAATCACAGCGTCCCTTTCATGCCCTCCAACTCTAACAACATATGTTTGGTTAATGTATAAGCTGTAAATAATCTTCCGTTCCCTATATTTTACTCTCGCTTGCTTCAGAATTTGCAAGAGTGTATTGCAGTCAATACTGCCAAAAGCTTTCTCCAAATCTACAAAAACTAGAGATGTAGGTTTTCCTTTCCTGAGTCTAAGATAAGTCGTAAGGTGAGTATTGCCTCCTGTGTTCCTACATTTCTCCTGAATCCGAACTGATCTTCCCCGAGGTCATTATCAGCCTTTCTATCCTTTTGTAAATAATTCGTGTTAATAATTTCCAACTATGACTTATTAAACTAATTGGTCTGTAATTTTCACACCTGTCTGCGCCTGTTTTCTTTGGAATGACCATTATTACATTTTTCTTAAAGTCTGGTGGTATTTCGCCTGTGTCATACATCTTACTCACCAGGTGAAATAGTTTTGTCATGGCTGATTCTCCCAGAGACATCAATAACTCTGATGGAAGTCATCTACTCTAGGGACCTTGTTTTGACTTAGGTCTTTCAGTGCTCTGTCAAATTCATCTCGTAGTATAGTATCTCTTATTTCATCTCCATATACTTCCTCTTCCCTTCCTACAATTTTGTCTCTAAGTTCATATCCTTTGTAGATCCCCTCTATATACTCTTTCTACCTTTCATATTTCCCTTCTTTACCCAGAACTGGTTTTCCGTCTGAGTTCTTGGTATTCATACAGCTATTTTTCTTCTCTCAAAATGTCTCTTTTATTTCCCTGTAGGCGGTATCTATTTTTTCGCTAGTTATACATTCTTCTACAGATTTGCATTTGGCTTGTGGCCACTCCTTCTTAGCCCTTTTGAACTTCCTGTCAATGTCAATTCTTAGTCGTCTGTACTCCGTTTTACCTGCTTCATTAACTTTATCTTCTCCTTTCGTCTTTGAAATATAGTATTTCCTGTGATACCCAAGGCTGTTTTGGGTCTTCCCTTGCTACCTATTTGGTCCTCTGCTGCCTTGACCATTTCATGTCTGAAAGTTACTCATTCTTCTTCTAATGTTTTATTTCCCCCCATTTCTGTCAATTGTTACCTATATCTCCCTCTGAAATTCTCAAGAACATCGAATTCCTTCAATTTATCCAGGTCCCATCACCTTATATTCCTACCTTACTGTAGTTTCTTCAGTTTCAGTCTACAGTTCATAACCAATATGGTCAGAGTGTACATCTACACGTGGATATGACTCACAGTTTAAAACCTGGTTCCGACATCTATGTCTTACCATTATAAAATCTATCTGGTACCTTCCATTGTCTCCTGGTCTCTTCCGCGTATACAATCTTCTTTCATGATTCTTGAACCAAATGTTTGTTATGATTAATTTATGTTCCGTTCAAAATTATACCAGACGGCCTCCTCTTTCACTCCTTTTGCCCAGTCCATAATCACCTCTTATTTTTCCTTCTCTTCCTTTTTCCTACAACAGAATGTATGTCAAAGCCACATTAGCTGTCGTTATTTGCCCAGATCAGCCAACCATCGAAACTGTTGCAGGTGCAACTACTGAAAGGCTGCTGCCCCTCTTCAGGGACCACAGGTTTGTCTGGCCTCTCCACAGATACACCTCCGCTGTGGTTGTACCTACGGTACGGCCACCCCACCTCGGCAGTGTCTGTGGTTCATGGTTGGGGAGGGGGTGACAGAATTGTAGTGGGAAAAATAAGATTAAGCTACATTAAAATATTACAAAAAGTACAGTAGGATAAGGAAAGAGCAGCACGTTTTAGGTAAAATAGGTCAACACGATATAGAAAGGAATAGGATGACCATCTACTAAAAATGGATCAAAGCAGGATACCAAGGGAAACCTCCGACTACAGACTCAACAGTACAAGAAGAATAGGAAGACCACGAAGTCATGGTTACCTTTCAATTACTTTGTTTCCGAAGTAGGCAAACATGTCTACCCCGATAATTAATGATGACGGAAACAGTTTGCTACCAGGTTTCCTATGCAGTTATCTGTTCTGTATCTGCTTTGTATATGAATAAAAGAAAATTCCCTCACTTTAGATATCCAGGGACCTATCGGAAGCTGCTTGTTTTTGAGCCTAGGCAAAAGGCAGAGCGCACGATGAAATGAATTTCACAAGGGAAATAAAACTCTGAATACTTAAGGTGTGGCTTCCATTGATTGCCACTGACAAGATTACAAAGTTTCTCTTTTCGTGCTGTGCTTGAAAAACTTCATTTTTGAGACGTATTCGAGAAGTTTCAGGCGTTAAGGAATCTATAAGTAGGTGAATACTTCTAAATTATTGACACCACAACTGCGTAATAACTTTGTTAATTTTTAATGAAAAGTGAATATCGAATTCTGTAAATTTATCGGCAGATGGGGTCATGAAATTATAGGCCCTATACGATGCCCGAAAGAACAAACTTGTCAATAAAACAAATTGAAACTGACTATGAATTTACAGGCTTCTAGACGTGTTTTAAAGTAGCTGTAAGCGGCATGCATTTCAATGTCCATTTTAGAATGCAACTTTGCATCAAAATTTCATATCAATTATCAATCGCTCAAGAACTTTCCGATATTTGCTATTATGTACAAACGAAAATGTAAATGTTTTTAATCGCAAATCTCCGAAAGTTATTGACCGATTGCTTTGAAATTTTAGTACAGCGTTGCATTGGAATACACCCATAGATTTATCAAGGATAATAGAATCTTTGGTGATGGCCTGGATAAGAAATTATGCACTCCGCCATTTTAGTCCTCGACACAGGGTATTGAAGGAGAAAGCCGCATTTTGGGTACAAAAACATGGTTCCCTGCTTCCAGCCATTGCTTGTTCTCAGCATTGGTAACGCGATCTCCCTTTCCTCGAACCTTCTTGGGCTTCGTGTACTTCTTTAATAACGCGTTTGCGAAATGCGTTTCAAACAGCTTTAGTAGTAAATAAGTAATAAAACAAAACGTCATGCAGCTTTTCACGTGTCTCGAGCATATCAATTTTCATAATCAATCTCCTGAAACTTTTCTGTATGTCCTCTATGTGTTCATAAGCCATTCATTTGATTGCCATGAAATTTTGGTGAACTGTTCACCGTACGCTCGCGAACGCTCCTGACCTAAAAACAAAAGAGTACGTCACATAGCTCAGGAGATATGACGTCATAAATAATGAGAGGCTACCGCGTTAGAATACCCAGATTTATGCGTCAGTATTGGAAAATGGGAGTAGTTAGGGACCTGCAACAAAGTTTGCATGTAATTTCGGATGTTTATGAAGCGTTTTGTAACTGACCCCCTACAAAATGAGGAAACGAAAAGAAATCTACCGCTCACAACAGTTTCGCTGTAGATGCCGTAAAACTGTCACGTCAGGCATGACCTTGTATCAAATAAAGTTCGCATACAGATTTGCATGTCACTGTTTATTTTTGCCTGCAAGTCTCTCTTAATTTTCTTGCATCCAAAATTAAGCAATCTGTTTTCTTAATCTCTATACAAAAGTGAAAAGACACTCACTCACTGACTAAACAAGAAATCTCGAAAACTACTTCACCTATGAAGCTGAAATTTGGCAGGAATGTAGTTTATAAGTAGAAAATGTCTACTAAGAAAGTATTTTGTGATAGGTGCATGGCGGAGCATACTTGTCCTACAGACTCACGAAATCTACAGTTTCATTCCGATCTTCACGAAATTTCGCACGCTTGACCTTCGAAACAAGAGGAATGTTACGGTCTATCTTAAGTTTCATACGGTGCCTGGAGGAAGGTACTTCGCAACATAAAAATGGATCCCTCAATACCTTGGTCGCACCATATTTTGAGAACGGCTCGACCGATTTCACAGATCCTTTTTTTGTTGTTTCTGTTATTCTCAGAATAATGGTTGTATGAAATAAAACTGGAATATTTGAGAACAACAAAGTGCATTTTTTAGTGTAGCCCTGCGTTTCTGTTGAATAGAAATCTATAGTTTTGTTCATATATTGATGAAATTTTGCACACTCTACCTTAAAAACAAGAGGAATGTCACTGTCTGACATTTGGTGCATGGTGGAGGGTACTTAACTTACGGAATTTTACAAAATGCATAGTTTTGGTCCAATAGTAAGATCACTGGGTACATAAATGTTTGTATGGTAGCCTACATGACAGAGGGTACCTTGAAGAAAACATTGCCGAGAGAGGGAAAGGTGGAAACGAACAGAAAGATGGGAGAGAAACGGGTGGATGCAGATAGAGGGGGGATGGGGATATGGACTGTGAGAGTGTAGGATAAGTAAACACCAGGGCAACGCCGGGTTTACAGCTAGTATTGATATAAATTTGCCGGCACCTTTTGTCATATATGTGCATGCTGTACTGGCATGTAAAATATGTTAGGAATTGAGTTTGTAGCGATAACTGACACGGCAGTTATATGGTTCGTACAGTGAAAATGTGGCAGGAAATAACTTTTTTCCTTACATCATTTTGCTAGGGGTGTCAGCGAGAAAAACTTTCACAAAAGTTTGAAATTTTGTGTAAAGTTCGTTATTTGTCGCTGAATACCCCCATGAACCACAGACATTGCCGAGGTGGGGTGGCTTGCGCGCCTCAACGATGCAGATAGCCACACAGCTACTGCGAACGGCTGAAAGCAAGGGGAAACTACAGCCGTTATTTTTCCCGATGACATGCAGCTCTACTGTATGAACATATGATGATGGCATCCTCTCGGGTAAAATATTCCGGAGGTAAAATAGTCCCCCATTCGGATCTCCGGGCGGGGACTACTCAGGAGGATGTTATCATCAGGAAAGACAACACTGGCATTCTACGGATCGGAACGTGGAATGTTAGATCCCTTAATCGGGTAGGAAAATTAGAAAATTTAAAAAGAGAAATGGATAGGTTGAAGTTGGGTATAGTGGGGATTAGTGAAGTTCGGTGGCAGGATGAACAGGATTTCTGGTCAGGTGAGTACAGGATTATAAATACAAAATCAGTTGGGGGTATCACAGGAGTAGGACTGATAATGAATAAGAAAATAGGAATGCGGGTAAACTACTACGAGCAGCACAGTGATCACATTATCATTGTCAAGATAGATACGAAGACAACACCGACAACAGTAGTACAGGTTTATATGCCAACTAGCTCTGCCGATGATGAGGATATAGAAGAAATATATGAGGAGCTAAAGGAAATTATTCAGACCGTTAAGGGAGAGGAAAACTTAATTGTGATGGGAGACTGGAATTCGGTAGTAGGAAAAGGAAGAGAAGGAAAAATAGTAGGTGAATATGGACTGGGCAGAAGGAATGAAAGAGGAAGTCGCCTGGTAGAATTTTGCACGGAACATAATTTAATCATAACAAACACGTGGTTTAAGAATCACAAAAGAAGGTTGTATACTTGGAAGAGACCAGGAGACACTGGAAGGTATCAGATAGATTTTATAATGGTAAAATATAGATTCCGGAATCAGGTTATAAACTGCAAGACATATCCAGGGGCAGATATAGACTCTGACCATAACTTGTTAGTCATGAACTGCAGGCTGAAACTGAAAAAACTGCAGAAAGGTAGGAAAATAAGGAGATGGGACCTAGATAAATTGAAGGAACGTGAAGTTCTGGTGAATTTCAGAGGGAGATTTAGGCAACAATTGACAGAAACAGGGGGAAATAAAACAGTAGAAGAGGAATGGGTAGCATTGAGAGATGAAATAGTGAAGGCAGCAGAGGACAAAATAGGTAGAAAGGCAAGACCTGCAAAAAATCCTTGGATAACACAGGAGATACTAAATTTAATTGATGAAAGGATAAAATATAAAAATGCAGTAAATGAAACAGGCAAAATGGAGTACAGACGACTAAGAAATGAGATTGATAGGAAGTGCAAAATGGCTAAGCCGGAGTGGCTAGAAGCCAAATGCAAATCTGTAGAAGAATGTATAATAAGGGGAAAAGTAGATACCGCCTACAGGAAAATCAGAGAGACATTTGGGGACAAGAAAAGCAATTCTACAAATATCAAGAACTCAGATGGGAAACCAGTTCTCAGCAAAGAACGAAAGGCTGAAAGGTGGAAAGAGTACATAGAGCAGCTCTACAAAGGAAATGAACTTAGAGACGATGTTGTAGGAAGGGAAGAGGAAGTAGATCAAGATGAAATAGGAGATACTATACTCAGAGATGAATTTGACAGAGCCTTGAAAGACCTAGGCCGGAACAAGGCCCCAGGGGTAGATGATATACCCTCAGAGCTACTAAAGTCTCTGGGAGAGCCAGCCATGAAAAGACTATTTGAACTGGTGTGTAGGATATATGAGACAGGCGAAATGCCCTCAGACTTTAAGAAAAATGTAATAATCCCCATTCCAAAGAAATCAGGTGCAGACAGGTGTGATAATTACGGAACCATCAGTTTGATAAGTCATGGTTGCAAAATATTAACACGAATTATCTACAGGAGAATGGAAAAGCTGGTAGATGCTGACCTAGGGGAAGATCAGTTTGGATTCAGGAGGAACGTAGGAACCCGGGAGGCAATACTTACCTTACGTCTTATCTTAGAAGATAGATTAAGGAAAGGCAAATCTACATTTTTAGCCTTTGTAGATTTGGAGAAAGCGTTTGACAATGTTGACTGGACTACACTCTTTCAAATTCTGAAGTCAGCAGGGGTAAAATACAGGGAAAGGAGAGTTATCTACAACTTGTACAAAAGCCAGACCGCAGTTATTAGATTCGAAGGGCATGAAAGGGAAGCATCAGTTGGAAAGGGAGTAAGACAGGGTTGTAGCCTTTCTCCGATGTTATTCAATTTGTACATTGAGCAGGCGATGAAGGAAGGCAAGGAAAATTTTGGAATAGGGATTAAAGTTCAGGGGGAAGAAATAAAAACATTGCGTTTTGCTGATGACATTGTAAATCTGTCAGAGACAGCGAACGACCTGGAAGAGCAGTTGAATGGAATGGACAGTGTGTTGAAGAGAGCGTACAAAATGAACATTAACAAGAGCAAAACAAAAATAGTGGAATTCGGTCTTAGAAAATCAGGCGATGCTGAAGGAATTAGATTAGGTAATGAAACAATGAAGGTGGTAGATGAGTTTTGTTACTTAGGTAGTAAAATAACATGCGATGGTCGCAGTACAGAGGATATAAAATGCAGAATGGCAATGGGAAGAAAAGCATTTTTGAAAAAGAGAAATTTGCTAACATCGAATATTAATTTAAGTGTAAGGAAGTCTTTTCTGAAGGCATTTGTGTGGAGTGTTGCCTTGTATGGGAGTGAAACATGGACGATAAGCAGTGCGGACAGGAAGAGAATAGAGGCTTTTGAAATGTGGTGCTACAGAAGAATGCTGAAGATTAGGTGGGTAGATCACATAACTAATGAAGAGGTACTGAACAGAATTGGCGATAAAAGGAATTTTTGGCATACCCTAACTAAAAGAAGGGATCGCTTGGTAGGACACATTCTTAGACATCGAGGAATCGTAAATTTAGCATTGGAGGGAAGCGTGTGGGGTAAAAATTGCAGAGGGAGGCCAAGAGACGCGTATAGTAAGCAGATTCAAGTGGATGTGGGTTGCCGTTCTTATGAGGAGATGAAAAGGCTTGCTCAGGATAGAGTAGGGTGGAGAGCTGCATCAAACCAGTCTCCGGACTGAAGACCATAACATAACAACACCCTCATTGTCAAATAGAGAGTAATTTTTACCCGGTGGCATCTCGTTGTGTATAACGTCATATATCCCGACTTACGTGTCATATCTTTTGTTTTGGAACCCTCGTGAACGTACGAGAAAATCTCACCAAAGTGCCATTGCAAACAGGTGAATGTTTTAGGAACACATACAGCAAAACCATAAGTACGATCTTTCAAGAAATAAACCGAAGCAGTTATGGAAGATGGATTTCTTTACCTAAGACTTCCTTGAAAAACTGCAACCACACCATAAACAATAGTAAAGGGAAAAGTTATTCTCTTTATGGATCTGTTCTTGTTTTTACTGCCAACAATAACTTTACCTAAGGCCAAGCAAATATATACTACGACCTTTTTACTGTTTTTTTTTTTTTTTTTTTTTTTTTTTTTTTTTTTTTTTTTGTCAATATAGTCATAGAGATAGTGCTTGAAAGTGGACGGTGATGTGGACAATATTTGATGTCTTCTCAAAATTAAATTGAAATAATGTAGAGAAATTTTGGTTCCAAATTTTAACTTATATGAACTTTAGTTTGATGTTTGGAAAATGGTTTTTCTGGTTTTGCAGTTTGATGGTCTTTCTTAAAATTGTTTCTCTATCATGGCAAAAAATCCGCTTCCAAGATCTCTTAATGTACATTGTGGTATTATTTTCTGTATACAGCACTTTACGTCTTTATCAATAAGTGTAAATGTATTTTCCAGATAC
The DNA here is from genome assembly GCA_026315105.1 of Locusta migratoria. Lineage (NCBI taxonomy): Eukaryota > Metazoa > Arthropoda > Insecta > Orthoptera > Acrididae > Locusta > Locusta migratoria. The sequence continues at coordinate 363,769,147 of CM048744.1, forward strand.
CCTTTTACTAAAATCACTCCACTTCATATTTTAATGGCGCTGGCACAGTAATCGTAATTGATATTTTTGGTTGCATAAACTTGATTTTTAAATAAATAAAACATCAAATTTATGCGACTAAGACTGTTTTTTACTAAAAAAAAGTTACCCTTTTACTGTTGATTAATTATTCCATGTCCAAACTAATATAAAATTAAATTGTATTCCAGAACACTTGTATGTTCAATAATTCGTAATTCGTGTATTTTACACTATGATCTGCTCATTTCGGCAGAGCGCTATCTTGAGGTGTAATGCGATGATCTGAATAGCTGCTGTAATTTCTTTTTATTTTTTTATTTTTTATTTCATTTATTTTATTTATTTATGTATTTTTGACGAAATACCTATGACTGGATGACAATATCTCAAGCACAACAACTAATAAATAAATTTACGGGGGAATAATGTACCGTAAAAGTAAATCTACAAAATAACAACTACAGCAGTTGTTCAGACTATCGCATTACACGTGAAGATGGCGCTCTGCCGACATGAGCACCTCATAGTACAAAATACACGCATTATTTAAGGTGACAGTGTTCTGGAATATAATTTAATTTATTGCTATGTAAATTTACTCATCGTTAACACTGTGGACACAGAAGACAGCAAATTACTGTATAGATTTCTTCTATATTATGTATGTCTCTTTATGTCTTCATATAAAATTACTTTAGAGAAATGAAGCTAATTTCTTGTAAACGTAACTGATGTATATGTTCGCTGCACAAGATCTAATTACTCTTTGAAGATATTGGTATCTGTCTGTTTAGTTTTGTTTAGTACCTGTCGTGTTAAAGGTATTAACGCCTTAATGTATTTCTCTAATCTGTGCTCCATACGTGATCAGTCTTACTAAACAAAAGTTCTGTGACACTATTGTGTTACTTAAGGACTGAGAACAGGTTCACTTCCGATGTAAATATTTAATACTAATAAGAAGGTCACATTTGACCATTCGGCAACCGAGACATAGAATTTCTGATGCTTTCCTATATCATTTGCAGCAAAGATACTGATAATTCGCTTGATTGATAGTTCTCTTATCCCATTTCGTACTTCTCTTTTTATGTCCTAATCATTTTAACTAACGGCATATTTCGATGAAGGATTTATAAATATTACAGTGTTGTCATTGCGATACTGATTATTGAGGTTTTGGTATATATCCTTTATTAGATATCTAGAGCATTTTATGAAGCGATTACAACATTGTTTGGATAGTGGCACCGTTTATTTGCATTTACCTCATAGGTCTAATTGTCCAACCCATGTCTAGTTATTTGACCTTGTGTGAACCGAAATGCATCCCCTAATCTTTTCAACCAATCTTCCCTTTCGAATCAAGTTCAGGTATTGACCCTACATCGGGGAATTCTATCCAGCGAAAGAATACTAAGAATGCTAGCGCAATAGGCTGAAGCTAGCCATCAAAATTGCCACCACAGTCCTGTCCTTAACCAGCTATAGAACACCGTTAAGGTGTGGCTGACATGACACTAGAACAGCTCACTCTCACAAGGATTCCCCATGACCGTCGAATCTTAGTAGTTATTCTTTATTTCTGGTACGTGAAATTCTGAACTCAAACAGAAATCAGCCAAAACCATTCGAAGCAACTCTAAAAATACTCGAGAAAATCGAAATAAAAGAGAGATCTTCAGGAGTGTAAATAAAGTTTGATTTCCAATTGATATATCGAGAAAAACTGCAACTATAAAAATGCAACATTTGTACGATGTGCTACATGCCGTAAAAATAATTTTGCGCCGTGTTTTGTACGACTCTTGCAACAGTAGCATACGTAAGCGTACATATATGGTGACATAACTACGGGGTCATCAGTCCCTAAACTTACAAACTACTTATGAACTACTTACGAACTAGGACGGCACAAATATCCATGCCCGAGGGGGGATTCGAACCCCCGACCGTAGTGGCCGTGCAGACCGTGACTGGAGCGCCTCAGTCCCCTCGGCCACCGCGGCCGGCAATCGTTATTAACAACAATTTATAAAATATCGTAAATTATGAATTAAAAAAGGCATGCATTTTGCATAAAAAATAATTATTAGAATGGTATTGATAACCATATATTACATGACTTTAATAGTAAAATGCTGTAGGTCTTCAAAGAACTAAACAGAAAAAGTAAGGTGTGGCGGGATTCGATAGACCAATCATACAATTACTGAATTGTTAATCTACATCGCTATCGAAAGCTCCACGTAAACGTTATATTTCAAAAAATTTAACTGCTTGTCCAATATAATTCTGCTGATACTTAAAGTAAATATTTTATAAGCTTGCATGGAAGTAGAACATTTTATTATTCTAAGTCGTCAGACTGTCTCAGCGCCTTGTCAATGAGCGTGAATGGTCAGCTTCCATTTCATATCCTCCCTGTTTATCGATATCATTGTCAACATTTTATTTCACTAGTAAAGGCAGTGTCCTTATTATCAACCTCAGCTTCGTAAAGAGTAAGAGACCAAATATCACAAGCCACAGCACGTGATAAGAAATCTTTGGTAGTATAGAATCTATCCAGCCTACTGCCAGATGGGAGTAGTGAAGCAACTTAAATCTATACATATTATAAAAACGTATGTTTGTGTGTTTGTTCAACCTGTCCTAAACTACTAGACCGATTTCATTCAGATTTGGTGCAAATATTATTTACCGTATAGATACAGTGGCTATCGATGGAAAATCCGCTTAAGAGACATAGTTCAGAAGATATGATTTCATTAACTATGAGTCACAAAAAACTACCGCCGCATCGTGCGGCTTCATTCACCCACTATTTGAGAATGAGAGCCTTAGCTGCTTGCAAAAATATTTTCATTAATTTCGAACTTTTACGAAACTTTTTCTCACTTACAACCCCAAGAAAATTATGAAAGGAAATAAGTTGATCACTTACTGTTATTCCGGTGTTAATGTAGTCAAACTACGGCATTCGGTAAGACGTTAGAATTTATTACTTCTACGCTTAATAGTACTTGAGAGACATTTTAGAGACAATATACACATATATCACAACCACACATCGAAATTATATCATAGTATGACACATAGTCAAAGATGTGACGTCAAAAGGAATGAAATGCATGAAAGTCCGCACATCATGCCTGAGGCCGTAGTTTATTACATCATTACCAATAACTCCTTCCGCAAAATATTTCGTACAAAGTTTCGTAATATTCTCTCTCTCTGAGTTAGTTAGTTCGTACCTAACATTTGTATACAACCGCTCGCTCAACGATGCATCCGACCGAAAGACCGTAAAGGCACCAAGACTAATACACAAAATTTATCATTACGTTGTTTTGCAGCAGGGGTTTGAAAAATATCAAATATTCAAATGTTTGTAAATCTATCGGACCAAACTGCGTGTGCCGGCCGCGGTGGCCGAGAGGACTAAGGCGCTCCTGTCACGGTCTGCACGGCCACTACGGTCGGGGGTTCGAATCCCCCCTCGGGCATGGATATTTGTGCCGTCCTAGTTCGTAAGTAGTTCATAAGTAGTTTGTAAGTTTAGGGCCTGATGACCCCGTAGTTACGTGCCATAGAGTATACAAACATTTGAACATTTTGAACAAACTGCGTGCTCATCAGTCCGTAGCTTACAAACTACTTAAACTAAGGTAAACTAACCTAAGGACAACATACACACCCATGCCCCAGGGAGGACTCGAACCTCCACGGCGAGCAACCGCGCTCAACAAGTATTTAGAAAATGACGTTTTTGTGAAACACAACTAGTTCTTTACTCGCACAGCGGTGAATGGTATCGACAAGGGATCACAAACTGATTCCATATTTCTAGATTTTCAGACGGATCTACTTTTAATAAAATTGTTTGATTATGGAAAATCGGCTCAGGTATGTAACTGTATTCGAGATTTCCTGTCAGAGAACACACAGTTCTTGATGATGGAAAGACATCGAGTAAAACAGTGGTTGTATCTGGCCTTCAGCAGGGTAATGTTATAGGTCCTCTGCTGTTATATATCTATATAAGCGATCTGAGATAAATCTGAGCAGCCATATTAGATCGTTTGCACTTTATCCTGTCATATATCATCTATTTTCGACACCAGAAGACAAAACCAGCCATAGAAAGATTTAGTTAATATATCTGTATAGTGCGAAAACTGGCGATTGACCCCAAATAATGAAAAGTGTGAGATCGTCAAGATGAGTTCTAAAAGGAATCTATTAAACTAGCGAATTAATAAAAGCATCCAACTAGTTACGCAAATTGTAACTTTAATAAAAGTTTACCGTGGTTTCAACATGTTTAAACCTTTCTTCTTCGAAGTAAAAGTGACCTAAAACAATGTGATAACAAAATTTACGAACTCTTAATCATAAAGTCCATTATTATCGTCACATAACGACTATTACCGTAAATGAGAGAAGGAATGTCTCATGCATCCTTAAAATTAGCGAAGTGAATAAAACTGGTACTTAGTACAAATTTAAGTTAAACATCCCTACGATCGAGGGAATGTCAAAATTATTAAAACCAGCACTAATATTACATGAACTGGCAGCCCACTTCAAGAGATCATGACGGCTGACAGAAAATGGAGATCGCAGACACCAGGAAAACACACTGATTGCTCATGCGCTGCGGAAGGTGAACGCTTACAAGGGACACCTTTGACATCAAACGCTCGGATCCGCATGAAACCATACTTGGAATAACGAGCAGTCATAATCGGGGCAGTGTGCATTTCCATGTCTAACGTTGCATTGTACTTCAAGTAACATGTTTACAGACAGAAAAAAGTAACAAGATATCAATACCATAGGAGGGCAATCATATGTAATTTAATGGTATCATTGTATCATTAAATATTCAATCAGCAGCGCTGAAAACTGCTTGCTTAAAGTACTTATAATAGCGCAAATACAAATTACTTTTGACACAATTTTAGTGCCTCATTAGTTTGCTATAGGAATTGAAGCCACGATTGCCTCATAAATGTTCTCCAGTACGCTGCCATCAAAATCTTTTCATACAATAGATATCATCTTTTTGGTTGGCCAAGTTCGTACTCACTGTGGCTTGATTATTCCTGTTGTTATGGAGACGAATGTCGCCGCGGCGGAGCGGCCGAGCACACTGAGGCGCTCTGCTGCGATGTGCGCGGCCGTTCAGCGTCGAGTGTTCCAATCCCTCCACGGGCATGGATGTTTGTGCTGTCTTTAGTATAAAGTAGTTCATAAGTAGTTTGTAAGTTCAGGAAATGATGAGCCTGCAGTTAAGTCCCTTAAGTTTCACAAACATTTGAACATTTGATGAATGTCGTGTACTGCTTGAAGAGCGACCTTTAGCATCAGGTTCCTCCTGCCCTTCAAATTCCGTTCATCTATCCAGCGTAAAGTCGTGTATTTCTGTGTCCCGCCATTACATTAGTATGTTATATATCAGCGAACTCCATACGCGCGGCCCCAATGTCATTTCCATATTCAGCACGTCGCAACTTGGTGCTTAATAGTTGGACCACATGCGTAGGATTAATTCTCTTTATGTAATTACTGCACTGTATACAGCTTACAGAGTTACTCGCTTGCAAATACTCCTAGAGAAAGATACGTACTGCAGATACACGACTCACGCAACTGGAGAACTTGTTAGTGGAGCTACCCAATGCCACCGTCTAGTGACGCTAGCAGACAAGTGCGCCGTTTTGCATGGAAATGACGAACACCACTGTTTTGTTTAGGATTGCTTGTTCAAATGTTCAAATGTTTGTTAAGCTTAAGGGATTTAACTGCGGGGTCATCAGTCCCTAAACTTACAAACTGCTTATGAACTACCTTATATTAAAGACAGCACAAACATCCATGTCCGAGGGGGGATTCGAACCACCGACGGGGAAATGCCTCATGCAGCGCAGCATAGCGCCTCAATGCGCTCGGCCGCGGCCATTGCTTGTTATTCTAAGCATGGTTTCGTGCAGTTCCGAGCGTTCAAGTTCAAAGGCGTCCCTTGTTAGTGCCATGAAAAAACAATAGGAGAAATGTCATTCAATTTTCGGTAAAGTTAAAAACTATTAAAAGTAAGGCAAGTGTATAAAATATGTTAGCAGGAATTAAATCTTAGTGACACATGAATAATGTCACTGCTTACTTCGGAAATGAACATAAATACGTTGATTAGTACATGGGTCATAGTATAGTGGCATAAACGCGATACAGGTGAACAGACGAATGTTATATCAAAACATTAAAGGCGAACGAAACTCATGCACCATATAAAGTGATATAGATTTTTGGAGAAAAGAACTACTTACAAAAAACTAGCGGCGGTCGCAAGCAATATAGGTTTGAAGCCTTCAGAATATTGTCTTCAAGCAAGATGCAATTGGGTATAAAATAAATTGCTATCACTAAGTTCAGGATGTTTAAAGATCTCCAATTCTTCCCAAAGGTCAAGATTTCGTTCTTATATTTCTATGTGTAAAATAATGGTACCTTCTAAATTGTTCTAAAGTGTTCAGAAAACGCAGATTTATGTATATACACTTTTTTTCTTTCTCCGCGCGGGAGTATCCGAGCGGTCTGGAGCGCCACGTAGCGCATCGCGAGGCCTCTCGCGTCGGAAGTTCGAATCCTCCCTCGGGCATGGATGTATGTGGTGCCCTTAGGTTAGTTTGCCTTAATTTAAGTAGTTTTTAAGCTACGAACTAATAACCAAGCAGTTGAGTCCGATAGATTTACAAACGTTTGATTTTTTTCTTTCCTAATAAATATTGTCTACAACTCACAACTCTGCCAATGAAGTAACATGGTCAGTTATCACAAGTTAATTTATGGACAGCAGAACTGTAAAACCAATCACCCAGTTTTCCAATGTATGCATTAAATTTCTTCTTTAAGCTTCTGTCTGTATAGAAAGAAGCGTTACAGTAATAATATTCAACTAGAAGACGTTTGATCCTAAAGAAAATGTTCCCCAAAAAGGATAGGATATGAATTTGTTAGCACTTGTGATCTTACAGGAAGTAATGTTTTTGCGCCATGTCGGCCATTTTAGTGGTTTCATTACTGAAGATGTGATCATGTGATCAACGATGCCTTGGTCATACTTATCCACTATTAACTCCGATTACATTTAACTCTTTTTGCTGGTTGGCAGATGATATGGGGTGGTCACCATACGGCGTACGCCAGAGTGACAGAATATTAGTTTTTAGCTTCTGGATGCTGAAGATCCCATTTAATGTTGTGGTCGCCCCAATAACCGTAGCATGTGAAAAGAAGCATTACTACTACTGCCCATTTCGTCTAACATAACATGCGGAATGAACATTGAAAGTGGCAAAATATATTCGGTACACCGCGTCACTATCAGGTTTCGCGGCTGAGAATAATCAATTTAAGCAGTTCGAGAACTAGTCGGCCATAACGTGCGAGAAAAGGGACAGACGAGTAAAGAAACGGTTCCGTTACTCAGAGTCGCATATGAACTACGATTGGTGACGAAATTATGCGAGTAATGAAACGTTTCTAGCACAAAGGAATCGGCACTTCGTCTCTCATAAAATAGTCGTTAAATCGTAATGAAAAATTACTAGACGCAACAGCCTGTAAGATTACCGCCCAATAGAAATATTGGTAATTAATAGCATTTGATAATTAAACAGTATGAAGTTCACTGCAAACATTGACCATGCCAATGCACTAAATGTTACACAATTTTAATGTTATTAATTATGGTAGCAATGTATGTACACAGTTGGGTGACAACATTTATAGTTAAGCCATAGGTAGAAATTCTCCACGTTGAGATTTGCTGTGTGCTTCTAGCTGACGGGAGGCCAGCGAGCAGGCGGAAGTTGGTGGCTTGTTCCAGCTTAGGATTTTCCAGTTCGTTTCCGGTGAGGGAAGAGAGGGACAATGGCGAGTGCCAGGCACAGTGCAGTGCACAGCATGAAATAAAATATTCGAATACTACTGGCATTTGAACTAATACAACGCAGTTAGGAACCTTTAAGGCCCTCATTACAAAATAGCCTGTTGATAAATAAACAATACATTAGCTGATATAGTCACATCTGGCGTAATATGTTTAATTGACAATGAAAAGTAATAAATTACCAACGAAGACAAGACAGTTACACAACTAGCATGGCAATGTTTTGTTTATAAAAATAATATATTAACTATTTCTCATTTTATTTTCAATTAATCTTGTGTATTTTATCTTGAAATATTCAGTTAAATCACTTATCTGTGATATAAGAAATTGCACGATTGTAATAAATAGTGCAAAAGATGTGTATACCAATATAAAAACATAAGAAATTTGTTTAATGTGTAGTGTAATTATTTTGATTTTAAGTAAAGTTTTAGAAATGTTAGAACAGCTCACATGGGAAAGTTGATGACGTAGGGATAAAACCCCGGCAGTTGAGCTTTTGCACTAAGTGACGAGGCCGGAGCACGTGGGGAGTTGGCTGGATGGCGTCGCCCTGCATCAGTCGGCATGTGGATCGCAAGGTGGAGGTTATAGATTTGTGTGTGGCAATCGCCACGTGTGGTTGCTCGTTGTAGACTGCACCAAGTTGAATCGAGTGCTACTGTGTGTTTGTGAATATTTAGCCGGTGGAACAAGGTGTGCATCGCATTGAATTAAAGTGACTGTGATTTGTTAATGTAACACGTGTCGTCGCATAGGCATGAACATAAACGGTGTTTGATTCAACCACATGGTGTGAAAACAATTTGCGACAAATATTCATTTTGTCTGGGGGCTCACGAGCTATAACTTTATTTGATAAATGTGTCGACGTACAGACGTATCAGCCACAGGGTTCTAAGATTGTGAAATAAACAACATAAAACGAACTTTCACGTGATTTCAAAAATAGCAGTTAGTACACCCTTTTCTCTCATGAACTTGATTTTATTATGAATTTGTTTTGTTAATCATATGCAGGGAAGGAAAGCTGCCAACGTGTGATATCATCCCCTAGAAAACGAGTCAAACAGTCGCAATCACAGTTCCAGTGTTTTTGCATGTTTAGGAATTTGGTTCGCAGCTGGTGGTTGTGAGTTTTAAAAATTAAACTTTCTCTATTTTAAACTCTCACCCCGACCTTCACGCTCGCAAGCCCCACTGCTGACAGGAGTATTCTACGAAGGAGCAATTCTAGTTCACTGTGCTTATTTGATATAATGAGATCCATTACATACGCAATCACTGTACACTGATCAGCTGGAAAATCCGGGCGACAGTAGCTTTACCTGACAATAAATTGCTAGTCAGACACAACGCATTGTGCATGTAGTATCAGCAAGCATACTGGCCGTTTGTAGACTAGGGAAGGCACGAGATTGTTTTTCTTTTACCTAAGGAACAAAACTTCTGAGGTCATCGGTCTCTGAACTTACACACTACTTTAACCAACTAATGCTAAGGACAACACACACACCCGCGTCCGAAAAAGGAATCGAACCTGCGGCAGGAGCGGCCGCGTAATCCGCGACATGGCACCACAGACCTCGCGGCTACACTATGTGATCAAAAGTATCAGGAAAATGATTGACAAATTCGTGGTGTCCTCTATCGGTAATTATGGAATTCAATATTGTGTTGCCTCATCCTTACCCTTGATGACAGCTTTCACTCTTGCAGGCATATGTTCAATCAGATGCTGGAAGTTTTCTTGGGGAATGGCGGCCAATTCTTCACGGAGTGCTGCATTGAGGAGAGCTATCGATTTAGGTCAGTAAGGCGTGGCTCGAAGTCGGCGATCCAAAACATCCCAAAGGTTTTGTATAGGATTCAAGTCAGGACTCTGTGCGGCCAGTCCATTACGGGGATGTTAATGTCGTGTACCCATCCGCCACATGCCGTGGATGATAAACAGGTGATCGATCGTGCTGAATGATGCAATCGTCATCCACTAATTGCTCTTCGACAGTGGAAAGCAAGAAGGTGTTTAAAACATGAGTGTAAACCTGTGCTATGATATTGCCACGCAAAACAACAAGGGGTACAAGTCCCTTTCATTAAAAACACGACCACACCATAACACCACCGCCTCCGAATTTTACTGTTGGTACTATGATGTTCACAGTGCATTATTCATCATACCCCCACGCTCCCATCAGACTGCCACATTGTGTACCATTACTGTGATTCGTCACTCCACACAACGTTTCTCCATTGCTCAATCGTCCAAAGTTTACCCGCCTTGCACTAAGCGAGACGTCGTTTGGCGTTGACCTGTTTGGTGTGTCGCGTATGGGCAACCGCTCGACCATGAAATCTAAGTTTTCTCACCTCCCGTCTGTCATAGTACTTAGAGTGCATCCTGATGCAGTTTGGAATTCCTGTGTGATGATCTGGATAGATGCCAGCCTAATTACACTGTACGACCCTCTTCAACTGTCGGCGGTCTCTGTCCGTCAACAGACGAGGTCAGCCTGTACGCTTTCGAACTTCCATGCCACGTTTTCACTTCACTGTCTCATCAGAAACAGTGGACCTTGCGATATTTAAGAGTTTAGAAATCTCGCGTACCAACGTATGACACAAGTGACACCCAATCATCTGACCATTTTCCAAGTTCGTGAGTTCCGCGTAGCGCCCCATTCTGCTCTCTCGATGTCTAATAACTCCTGAAGTCACTGATATGGAGTAGCTGGCAGTAATTGGCAACACAATGCACCTAATATGAGAAAACGTATGCTTTTGGTGGTGTCCGGATATTTTTGTTCACATAGTGTAACAGATCTTATTTTGATGGCCTGGAGGTTCGTCACGAGCATGTAGCAAACTGCACGAGTTGCTAGGAATTCGAGGACTGCTGTGTGGAGTGTCTTCAACAAGTGGCAAAGCCAAGGTGAAATCACGTCCAAACTTCGATGGTCTGAAGACTATCCCTCATTACAGATTCCTTACATCGTAGGCTGGGCAGATAGGTGAAAAAGGAAAGGCAGCGAACGGTGGTGGAACTAAGATCAGACATTAATGTCAGAGTAAAAGTGTGTCTGAAGGCAAAGTGCACCGAAGTGCCTGAAGTGGGCAGGTGACCATCGTCACTGGGTGTTGGCGCAGTGGCAGAGGGTTTCATGAACTGATGATTCCCGATGCCTTCTTAATCATGGCTATGGGAGGGTGCGAATCCGTCGTTTTTCCAGGGGCTCAGCTTCTTTGGATCTGTACTGCGGAACGTGGACAAATTGGCAACAGCGCATTTATGCTGTACGCTCAGGGGAACATTCACGTGAGAATCCAAGGGACCAGTGGAGCTCGTGCAAGGCGCCATACGGTCAAAACGTGGAGTACTGTGATTCCTAACGACGCATCAAGACGATCGTGTTTACCAACAGCAATGGCATTTATCAACAAGATAATGTGCCATATCACAAGGCCAGGAGTCTGATGGAGTGGTTCGAAGAACATAGAGGGGAGGCGTAATTGATGCGCTGGCCTCCCAAGTCTCCAGGTGTCCACCCGATCGAACACATCTGGGATGTGACTGAAAGTGGCTCATCGGCCCTCTACGGAATTCGAATCAGGTGAGTAGTGTGCGCAGATGTGGTACCAACTCCCTCCAGGGAGCTACCAAGAGCTCACTGCTTCCATGCCATGACGTGTCGCCGCTGTTACCCGTGCCAAAGGTGGGCATATCGACTATTAGGTAGGTTGTCATAATGTTCTGGCTGATTATATAGATTTTGTTTCAGCCTAGTGCCCAGGCAATCTCCTGCAAGCTCATGACTTCCGTTTCAACAGCAGTCGCTTCTCTCTGATCAGTTTATCTGTCACACTTGCACTTCGTAGCTGCCGCCAAATGAATCATTTCAACATGTACACCCCTAAAATGGGGTCTCATAAAACGTGGTTACTTTCGTGTGTCACACCGTAAAGTGATTCTTACGCAGGAGGGTAGCTGGTGGCACTTTAGTTTTCATTGTTACTGATTATTTTTATTATGACAGTTAGTGGCTTTAATGCGTAATAAAGAAGGTAATTCAAATGTGATGAAATCCACTCACTCATTCCACCCTTAACGGCTATGATTTTTTTGCACATCCCTGACCAGTACTTTTAAGATTACATGCATTTCATTGGTCTCGTTGTATAGTTAATATTAAAAACCGTTTTAATATGATCACAATTATTGTTTATAAGTTCTGAAGCTGATACAGTGTTGAATGGGTCAGCTGATAAAGAAAACGATGGGCTTTATAAGAAATTTTGAGGTAATATTTGATTGGCTGTCTTCAGAGACAGAGACTGAAGGATGCACACACACACACACACACACACACACACACACAGAGAGAGAGAGAGAGAGAGAGAGAGAGAGAGAGAGAGAGAGAGAGAGAGAGATTATTAGTACAAGGCTGCGATATTTGGCATTAAGTACATTCTCGAATGTGACAGTTGTTTGTCATCTAGATCTGTTGGTATCGATGACGACAGCGAATACAGCGATATGTGACAGAGAAGTGCGACGACCACGAGTACAACTGCACTGCAGCCACTGCTGGAATGGTCATAAAGACGCTTCTCCTGTTTAAGAGTCTACCGGCGTTCCGGCTGTCGGTCGGTGTGAGAGAACAGGTGCCTCGATGCCTGTGACGTGGCTGGAGAAAGTGCAGCGACTGGTAAGCTGCGTGTGCTACGTGCCAGGGAAAGGTTAGGCGGCTGGCGAGAAAGTGGCGTGTGCCTCAGCCTGGCAGCCCGACGTGTGCTGTGGCAGATGCGTTGCGTCGCTGCCGAGGTGCCACTAGCTCGGGAAAAATTTTGCAACAGCTCTTCTGTAGCCGCACACGATCGCTGAGCGAAGTTTACTTACAAGAAACACCTTAAGCTCAAACGGACGAAACCGTTTTAGAATAACGCTGGATTATAAAACAACGGTATGCCTTATTTCCGTGAACAAAATCCTTACTTGTCAACTAGCGTCATCAGGCGCTGGCCTCTACCCATCTCCCAGTCAGGTCGTACCGTTCGTACCCATCTCGATGCAAGTTTAGATACTATATCGGGATTTCATCATCACACCTCAAACTTCAATTTATTAAGATTACCTGACATAGTCTGGCCTGGAGGCGATCTAATCATTTTATAGTTTCCAAATGACAAGCCAAGATAGCACCCTAACAATTTATTAAATGACGACCGGTTTCGGTGCACTGATGAAGGTGACACAGTGCACCGAAACCGGTCGTCATTTAATAAATTGTTAGTGTGCGATCTTCGCTTGTCATTTTGAAAACTACTGCAATTTATTGTTAGTTTTCTGCACCAAAGTATAAGCCTATATTGCGGTAAGCTTGTCAAATGACAGGTTATGACACTGACATAAACGTACCTTCATTTGAAAACGTAATTAGTAAGGCTTTTGATACCTGACGACTTGATTGTGAATGTGATTTTGAATATAAGAAACGGGGCTTCAGTGGAGTGAGCACTTTGTAATCTTCCACTATGTTTTCACACGTTCATCGAAATCCTGCATCAGCACTGTGAGGACTAATATAAGCCAGCATAAAATTAAACTACCAGATGCGTAGCATTTCTGAGTTTTAGGAAGGAAGGAAGATTACGTTTTAACGTCCCGTCGACAGCGTGGTCATTAGAGACTGAGCTCACGCTCGGATTTTTGGTGAAGGGAAGGAAAGCGGCCGTGCCTTTTCAAAGGAGTTATTTAGGGAAATCACGGAAAACCTAAATCTTGACGGCCGGAGCTGGATTTGAACCACCGTCCTCCCAAATGCGAGTCCAGTGCGTTACCACTGCGCCACCTCACTCGTTTTTGTGTGTTTTACTTTATTATTATTACTTTAATCACAAGGTTTTTGCACTGTTGATTTCATTATTTATAAATTTCTTCTTACGGTCTGAAAATCTTTTTACTCTGTTTCTCTGTATAAAAATGCGACTTAATGCCAGAAAGCAACACTTACATGGAAATGAGAGAGAACATTGGTTTCTTTTATGATTGACTGTTTTTATAAACATGGTTTCAAGCGGTTCCGAAGGTTCGAGGTCAAAGGCGTCCCTTGTTAGCGCTCATCTGTGGAATTAGCACCAACGCATCACATTACATAACCAGTCGAAGACCTCCCACGAAGCGATAAAGTGTTACTAAACGTACCGGTCTCGTAATTTGTAAGTGTCAGATTCAACACTTATGGCTTAACGAATGATTTGGAAAGTCCGTTAGTTTCTCTTCTTTCAGACAAACAACACTTTGGCAATCTGTTGTAGTAATCTCGCTGTTGACGGAACTTAAAACAGTAGAAAATAAAAAATTAAACAAGTGTCGATATCAAACCACCAATTGTGTAGATTCCTTGCTTTATAATACATTCATCTTTTAAAAGCACACACACCTTGAGAGAAAATAGACAGGAATTTCGTACTCACAGGACATGCTCATTTGTATGCTCTGCAGAAATGTTTGACATTTCCCTCATATAGGTTGCGCATTTGTCCTGTCTAGTATTCAGAGAATACGCCATAGCCATGATAACTTGTTATATGCGTTATAGTATCGACGCGTAGAAGGCTCAGATGATGTCCTGTTGTATAGCCATCCATACTGCATTCACCTGGTTCCAGAGTTCATCTGTGGTGACTGGCATTGGATCACATCCCACACATTTTCGATTGGCGACAAGTCTGGTGACTTGGCTGGCCAGGGCAAAAGGCTGACATACTGTGATACCAAGAAGGCACTTGTTAATGGTGCTACAAGTGGTCGACCATTGTCTTTCTGAAAAATGGCGTCTCGGCCGTCGTGCAGCAAGTGTATGGATACGAGTCGCATGCTGACATTCAGTTACTTCAAACTGATCACAAGGCCCTGGAATCGCATCAATTGTGATTTGCGGTTGTGTCCAGTTTTGTTGGCGCTGTATGTCTTGTGCGAATTCAGTCGCTATGATAATGTTCACATTGTCTGCGGTGAACGAAAATGCCGCCATCATTTTCAAACAAACAGGACCTGGATTCGTCCGCAAACAATATCGAATGCCATTCCTGTCCCAAGTGACGTCGTTTCATACACCATTGACGTCCAGTATGTATTTGTTCATTTGCCAGAAGTAGGCGGAGAAGTGGGCATCGCACACATAATTCATGTCATAATAAACGGGAACGGACTGCCACCCCTGATTCCACTTTTTCGCCAGGGCCGAGGAAGGCTTATTTTTACTTACTGTACATCATTAATAGATCTTTATATTGTCAACGAAAATAATCATTACATCAGCTATTGTCTCAATTTGTAACCATCATGCAATTATCATTATTATCGCGATTTTATTTCAAATTTCGGTGTAACGCTAAGCATCTGTGATGTGTAAGTCTACAGACTGATTTCATAGCCTATATAGTACCCTTCAGAAACCCCTTCATAAATGATAGAAGATGGGACTGGACTCAAATGCGATACTCTTGCTAATGCGTTGATTGTCATCTCTGTAAATAGATGCTGTCCACCATTCTGGTGCGGTTTTTTGTATAATTTACCCGTTAGCAATGCCTCAGGCTGTCTTTGTATCAGATTGTGTACCTTTCCAACATGGTGATTATTGCATAGAGTATTAAATAGTAGCTATACTATCGCAACTGCATTCATGCATTAATATTTTACAAAGGGGCTTTCTTGTATTCGTGAGACTTCCTCGCCGGATCGATTCTGAATAACATGTAATTCGACATAGACGGAAAAAATATTCACTTATGAAATTTTATAAGGGATATAAAATAAAGCTGCATGTTCTAATGTCAAACACTATTTTGATATAACAGTGTATTAAAAACGTCATGACAGCGTTTTATTTATGTCAGTGTGCTCTATCTACAAAACGTATGTGGTTTAATAGCGACATACCACCCAGTCCTTTCATACTATATTTTATCAGTGAATGTTTTCTCGTTCTCAGAAATCGGTGGTTGGTGTTCCTTTGATCGACAAGCGAAACAATTCAGTCCAGGTGGAACATCTCCCCTGGGTGCTTATGAGAATATAGATTCACATTTCTTCTTGTTGATAACTTTCACACCATAATCCAAAACATGGAGAACACAACCTCATAGTTATCATCCGTAACTATTAACACCGCTATGCTATTGGAATTGCCAAAAAGAAACAAGAAGGGATATGTGAAATGTCAAATTTTAGTCAAAAATGTTTCAAATGTTTGTAGAGCTTATGAGACTTAACCACGGGGTCATCAGTCCCCAAACTTACAAACTACTTACGAACTAACTAATACTAAAGACGTCACAAACATCCATGCCCGAGGGGGGACTCGAACCCCCGACCGCAGCGACTGTGCAGGCCGCGACTGGAGCGCCCCAGTCCCCTCGGCCACCGTGGCCGGTAAATTTTAGTTAGTTCAGTGGCTGACTCTGAACCAAGATATTTACACCGATATTTTGAATTTTTGGTAGCGACGTCATCGGCAACTATTAAAGCACCCGATCGTACGTCTTTTGTTGAGAGGTTTCCTCGTATCATAACATTGTTCACTCTCTACAGCTCGTTTGTCATTATGCAAACAAATTTTACTTGGAATTTTACAATCGCACACAAAATAACACATTAGAAAGATCTTACCAGTGTAACGAACCAGCGCAATGGTAAACCTTTATTTTCATATAGTTAGTTAAATGTTGGCATGGATCTAAACGTTACACAAAACAAAATCTGGATAATTGTCTTTAGCTGTGATCGAAAAGAAAGATCTTGGCTCATATTAAGAAATAAGTTTTCTGTCTTTGTTACATTCCTAATTTGTATGGATACTAGTATTCCCAGAATTTACCGTAAAAAATATTACAAGGTAAATAAATGTGTTTGACCATTGTATGAATCTCGTTACTAGGCATTTAAAGTGATATGTAGAAGCGTATTACGCGCTCCTTTTATTTTAACAAGTAAAGTTCGTAGCAATATTTATTTATTTATTTATTTATCTATTTTTAGGAGGTGTTACTTAGATCCTACACACTTTAAGTTATAATTATATATTACAGTATAACGTCCGTTCACTATCAGGAATTCCTATCGAACTTCCATTAGCGTGATAAGATTATTTCTTTGCCGTTGGGACTAATGAAGAGATTTGCTTTGAAAACCAGTTATTAAAATTAAAACACGGACTGTAACAACATTTACAACTGTTCTTCTTGCCGCACAATTTTTATATTCACGATTATTCTCTGTAACTGTATTGCGATAGTTACAACCTCTGTGTTATTACCAAATTTAATCAGAGTAGCGTACTAGCAAATAATCTCCGTATTATGTGTGAGGAGTGTGGGGAACACTTCTTTCAGAGTTGAAGCAGGTGTGTGCTGGCACTGAATATCAAGCTGAGGTACATTTCGTTATTGTCTTGCTGATCCATGATATATTTTGGACAGTTGCGCAGTTGTGTACCTAGAAAATCAATCTTTCTTTTTTTTTTTTTTTTTTTTGTGTGCCCAGAACAAGAATCGTAGATCACAGAATGTCGTGCTTGGCATACTCAGACATACTTTCAGATGTGTAAAAAATAAGCACTCGTTAATGTCACTGTCACCGATATGACAAACTTATTTCATATGTTCTTATGATTGACACTGTAGCAAAAATAATAGCATATGTTTTTGCCTTCGACTCATTATCCAAATTAAAAAAAAAATCAGAGAGTAAGGATCCGTGTGCACTGACTTTTCACATGGTCTGAGATGGCGTAGAATGAAACCTTGAACCTGTTTCGAATCTTCCTGAAGACAGCCAGTTTTAAGTTTTACATTATATATCGCACGACGGATATTTATGTATGTTACAGAACAAATGAACATATCAACCGACGATGAATGGCAGGAGCGCCTTGGAAAGATCACTCCAGTTTCGTGCACTTACCTTGTCCAGTTGAAAACTTGCACTCCATTTGTAACAATCTTGTTGACGCAACACAAGTTGGTGTGTGTCTTCTTCTAGCGTCATCAGTAATGAGCAGGTGCTTATAAGGAACATGTATTGGTTACTCCATTTTTACGCTCTCGTAATCTAATGATAAATTACAGGTAAATATTCCGGTGTAAAAAATTGCAGATTTGTTAAAGATGCCGAGATTATTACAGTGGCTTCCAAACCGCACCTTCGAAATTTCTAATGCATTCGTGTATTGTCTTGCTGGCATTATGGTATTTTGCAACAACAAATATGCTTTCTGGAAAAAGGCAAGTATCATACAGTACCAGTCTCAAGTTTCTATAAAACTTGCAGTTCTAGCCGTATATTAGGGGCGACTTTGATGTGTTTAAGAGGTTCGCTGCTGTGTTGTTTGGATCCGTTCTACATTTCAGTTACCTTTGAAAAATACGGATGATTGAGTTGCTAACTGAGCTTATCCATACACCTTTAATCAGCGAAGTTTGAAAAATGATGTAAGCTGACTTTTGAAAAACAGTTCTCACAATTACACGCAATATTAGAGGTCGTTTGTCGGTCTTGTCGACGTTTAAATACATATTGCGTTTTTCATTGATTCGTTTGAAAGAGAGATTAGATTAGGGTTAATGTCAGTGTTCTCGAAAAGAAATGAAGTAGTTCTGAAAGAAGTTCATAAATTTCTCTTTGAAGTCCCTTGCGTTTAAATAAAAGATGGTGGTTCATTAAGTACTGGATGTATTCTGGCGCCCACTGGTCTTTTATTTGCTTGTAGCAGGCTATTGATTAATAACAAAGTTACGATTCTTTGAGCGGCTAAATACATCGAGTATGAGATACGCGTATGAGATACTTGGTTTATTAAAACAACTGAGTTTCTTTCTCCTCCGAAACAATCCTTGAAAACTAACAGACAGTGGTTATCAAGGTCCCTTCAGGACCTGTTTGCTTTGTTTCGTTCTCAATTTTAAGAATTGTTACAAGGGACACCTTTGACCTCGAACCACAAGAAACCATAGTCACTTAAACAGTCGCTCACAAAAGCAAAACTGGGCTATGTCGCTTCGATCAAAAGCATTCTGCCACTCGGAGAAATATCAGTACCATTGTGGATGAAGAGAATCATTCCTAAAGAAGAGAAATTTGTTAATATCGAATGTTAATTTCAGTGTTAGGAAGTACCTTCTGAGGGCATTTGGCTGGCATGTAACTTTGTACGGGAATGAAACGTGGCCAGGAAGAGAACTGAAGCTTTTGAATGCTGCAGAAGAATGCTGAAGATTAGATGAGTAGGTCGCGTAACGGATTAGGAGGTACTGAGCAGAACTGCGAAGTAAAGAAACTTTTTGGCATATGTTAATTATAAGAACATATCGATTAGCAGGACGCATTCTGAATCATCAAGCTTGTATTCGAGGGAAGTGTGGGGGTAGAAATCGCAGTGGGAGATCAAAAGACGAATAAAAAAAGTACGTCGAGATGAATGTGGTTTGCCATTCTTAATCTTAGATGCTTTCACAGGATAGAGCAGCGTAGAGGGCTGCATGAATCCAGTGTTTGGGCTGTAGACCACAAAAACAGAGAGAAATTATACGTAATTCAGTGAGGTCACCATATCAATACATTTTCAAAAACTGTGCTTAAAGTAAACGTAATAGCGCGGAACACACCTGTTAGTGATTATAGTAGACCCGAATGTGCAGATGCCGCATTTCAATGAAGTAGTTAAACCAAAGTGGAAGATACAATGTGCACACCTCGCTAAAGTCACATTTTTTACATTCAAAATTACTTTTGCATTCAGCCAGTCCAGATGACACGACACACTAAATACATTTTGAAATAATAATATGGATGTGTCAATGTCATAACCTGTCTTTTGCCAACCATATTGCAACATAGGCTTATGCTTTGATATAGAAAGGTAAAAACGAGAGTTTAGTAATGTATGCCCATTGCCCTCTTCCACTTTGTGTTAAACACTGCTTCGGAGTCCTGAATGTCTTCTTTGGTGGTTAATATAACCACCATCTGGTGTGCAGGATATGTGCTTGTGGCTATTATAATTACTTTAAGCAATAGGTTTTTGGTACTGTTGACTGATTATACAGTGACGTTTTGTAATTGCTATCTTGTCACGTTGTTTCTTACAATTAAAATGTACTTCTGGTAGTAAACAACGATTTGAATGGAGGTATCCATTGTCAGTGGGTGCGTTCAGCGTCCCACATGCAGGCTGCGCGCGGTGGGAGGGCGCAGCATCCGCGCCGCGCTGTGACCTCCGGACCCTTCACTTTCACTTTCACACGGTCACGAAACCTGCCTGCCAGCCGGTTGAGCTCTCGCTTTCTCTTTCTGGCTACTCCTCATCCTGAAGGTCGCGTACTGCCGCTGAAGAGCTTACTGGGACAATAAATTCCAAAGACACAATTTATTTTGTATAAAAATGTATTTCAAAATATAAAAATTAGTACATTGCCTTGAACTCTTCGTCAATAATTTCAAAGTCAGACAGATACTTGTGCTGATTCACAGCTTTTTATTTAAAAAAAAATTCAATATGACTTTCTGTGCAGAACGTTAAAAAGGCACTGCAGTGACTGTAAAATACTGATCGATCGACGTGCTGTATTTTTCTTTGAAATTTATTACTTATTTTTTGTGGTGTATGTTGCATAATTGTGTACAGTTTAGGAAAGAGCTATTTCTGTTAACATGACAAATGGGGTCGATTGGCGCGATTTAGCAGTGTGATCGTAGATTGAATGAAATCGTGATGTATGAATGGAGAGCTGTTCTCGATTTGAATGGTATTTACAAAACGTATCGTCCACTCCCAGTATGCAGTTAAGTGCTGGGTACTTTACGCATTCTCTCTCGACAAGCTGGTGAGACACCGAAGTACTAATAAATAAAGAAGAGTACATTCTCCGTCGAAGGAAGCTTACTGCTTGCCAATCTGGTCGACCTGCGCCTGGAGGTTATTGACTACCTCTGGGGGCACGTGCGCCCCCAGGATCTCGAAGAGGTTGATGCGCTGGTCGCCGGGGATGTGCTCGTAGGCGGCGAGCTCGATGCCCTCCTGCACCTTCTGTATGGTGGCGTCCTTGGGGATGAGGTAGGTGTTCTGCGCCTGCCGGATGGCCTCGTTGGTGAAGACGGAGCCCTCCTTGCCGGGCGCGCCGGGCCCCTCGGGCCCCCCTTGCAGCTGCTGCTGCGGCTGCTGCTGCTGCGGCTGCGGCTGAGGCGCGGCCTGTCGGTACTGAGGGGGCAGGTGCTGCGGGGAGCCGCACACGGCGGCCGCCAGCAACAGCGCCACGGCTACGGTCGCCTTCATCCTTCTGCAACAACACACCACCAGC
The DNA here is from genome assembly GCA_026315105.1 of Locusta migratoria. Classification (NCBI taxonomy): domain Eukaryota; kingdom Metazoa; phylum Arthropoda; class Insecta; order Orthoptera; family Acrididae; genus Locusta; species Locusta migratoria. The sequence goes on from CM048744.1 coordinate 363,790,487, forward strand.
CTACCTTAGCCAGCTGACATGCCACTCAATGTATCACATAGCATGCTTACCACATCTATATTGCAACTCTGCAAGGCACCAAACGTGTGATGCAGTGGTTAATGTGTTGGACTTCGAAGCGAAGGGTCCTGGGTTCGAGATCCAGTCTGGTTCTAGATTTTAATTTCAATATACACTTCTAGTACCCTCTAGATGTATTGAGAAATAACAAACCAGAAGTTTCCGTTAGTCGCCAGTGTTTCCCAATCTTTTTAGCTGGCGGACCCCTTTTTCAGACGAAAGTCCACCGCGGACCTTTAGGGCCGGTTTGTCAGTGTCTCGTTAAGTTCCAGTTACGATTTTAACTTATCGTTAGTGGAGAATTGCGTTTGTCAATGTTTCGTTATGCGTTAACCTGAGGTTAAAGGACCTCAAACTGGCCGTTAAGTTAACGAGTAAAATTCTGCTCGTTACACGGCTATCGACCAGTTAAATAAGGCAGGATTCCAAAGCGCTAAAATACATCAATATATTCACGTGAAAAAGATCGATTTATCGAACAAAATAACAGAAGCACTACATGTATGAAAAACTAGTGGGAAAAGCAGCTTTATTGGTAAATTGTATCGTCGTATTTCTTGCCCTATCCATGTCAGTAGCGGTTTGATGAGTTTGATACATTGCAGATACGCAACATAACCTTAAAAATATTGTTGCGATATCAAAATACAAACTTACAGGTGACGACTAGTTAAGTGAGAATCGGTATGATGAAAATGGCTGGAATAAGATTTCGTTGACAATTGCTACGATGTCAATATTTTTGATGATCTAGAGGCCATTGCCCCTATAAGACGTCCTAGACGTATTTATGTTCGTCCAAATCATTTTGAATGCTGGGATGATGCAGAATTTGTTACGCAATTTCGTCTTCGAAAAGCCACTTTGGAAAATGCTGCATGAAAAACTACACGACCATCTGAAGAGATCAACATATAATTATGAATTTTGTAAGTTATCTGTTGTAATAAAAAACAGAATACATTATCTGTATGTGGAAATTTATTAATTCAGTATTTACTTGTGCTTGTTGCACCTAGTGTAAGGCCTAAAATGTGATTTCTTCCTCCGATCTACAGGAACAGTGTACTTTTGCCTACGTGCAATTTATTGCTTGCATTAAGGTAAAATTTTACGACGCTTCTCGCCGGGCTCCAGTGCTTATGTTGGCAACAGATGAACAATGAAGTGTAGAATTCTGTTAATATTTTTCACGAGCTACAGAGTAAATGCTATTGCTGCTCGTTTACTCGCGGCAAATTTAATACTGTACCTGCTGTATGGTCGACAAGTTCTTGTACGTACCCTTGTACGTTCAGAAAAAAATAATTTTCGTTTTAATTGCAGTTGTCACGGAAAAACAATTATTGGTCATCTGAGTTGCCATCATTACCAATGGTCCCAACATAAACACTGCAGCCCGACGAGAAGCGTCGTACAATTTAACCTGCACTAACGTACTATGCACTTGGCAGTATATTATCGTACTTAGTCCTAAGCACTTTTGCTGTCCTACATGTTCCATGGACAGCATTGAATTCATTTGCCGCAATGCCGCTTCCTTTTCGTTCCATGTCGTAGCGTTGTGTATTTTTTTTTTTTTTTTTTTTTTTTTTTTTTTTTTTTTTTTTTTTTTTTTTTTTTTTACATTCCCATGTATCATATTTCTCAATTAAGGACACAAGACTCTCGAACTAATTTCTTGTAAAATTTGATCTTCTCTCACGTTTGTATGCCATAGCACCAAATAACAACTGTCTGCTAATGGGGAACAGCTATTTATTCAGACTGCACTTTCATTTGTTTCTATTGCCAACATAGTCGAAATATATCGTACCTTCTCGTTTTGTCCAGGTTAGCAAACGAGAGGTCTATGTGGCATTGACAAACGCAGTGTACTTAACGAGCACATTTAACGAGACGTTAAAGGCATCTTCTCGTTTACTGACGACAAGATTAACGAGAGATGGACGGCACTTAGTCAGTCAAGCCCATAGTAACGAAATTCAACACGAAAGCCATGGGAATTGAAAACTTATCAATTCAAGTCCCTTTTTTTCCAGGATTCTACGGTTTAGAGATAAATGGAAACAACTTGATACCAACTATGTTCCTCTTTGAAACTTCCTGGCAGATTAAAATTGTGTGCCGGAGCCGGGGCTTGAACCTGGGACCCTTGCCTTTAGCTGACAAGCTCTCTACCGACCGAGCTATCCCAACGCCACTCACGATGCCGCCTCACAACTTTTCTTCCGCCAGTACCTCGCCTCCTACTTTCCAAACTTCACAGAAGCTCTCCTGCGAAACTCTAGGAAACTCCGCTGCAGAGTGAAAGTTTCATTCTGGAAACATCCCTTGGGCCGTGTCTCCACCATATCCTTTCTTCCAGGAGTGCTAGTCTTGCAAGTTTCGCAGGAGAGCTTCTGTAAAGTTTCGAAAGTAGGAGGCGAGGTACTGGCGGAAGTAAAGTGGTTAGTCGGCATCGTCAGTTGTGTCCGGATAGTGGGTAGAGCGCTTGCCCGCGAAAGTGAAGGGTCCCAGGTTCGAGTCCCAGTTCCGGCACACAATTTTAATCTGCCAGGAAGTTTCATATCAGCGCACACTCCGCTGCAGAGTGAAAGTTTCATTCTGGATGTTCCTATTCGACTTGATTCCCATTATATTCAGATACTTTGCTGTTATTTGACAGTTCAAATGTTGAAGCTGGCTTCCTCCAATCAGAATGATCGACGACATGCCCTAACTGCCCGCTGCTGTAAAGGTGCCGCATCAGGTAGTCAGTACACTTTGACTGTTTGACTAGTGCTGAGTAAGAGGCATGCGTATGTTTTGTTATTATTGTTGTGCGTGTGTTTAGTTTTTTATTTATTTATTTTTTTATTATTTTTTTTATTTTTTATTTTTTTCATGTTTGAGGGGCAGACCCTTGATTCAGGATGTAAACACATCAGGAAAGCTAAGCTGGCAAGGAATTACGTTTAAAGGACAATTGCCACAACTCATGCGCATTATGTTGCAATACTTTGAGAGTGAGACAGAAAACGGAGGACCTCTATTACCAGTTTGCAAAGTAGTCGCTCGTTCCGCTAACTGAAGTGACTGTAATGCTTATTGGTAAAGAAAAGTAGGAAATAAAATAACTGCAGAAGGACCCTCTTGCCTTGATTTGTTGGGGAAACGAAAAATTTTCTAAAATGCGTAAAAAAATTTGATCCGTTCACACAAGTAACGATCAGTGCTACGAGAAGTCACACGGTACTGCACGGAGACGAACTGACCGCGATTCCTGCCGCACACGCTCTTCGGCTTTCCAGAAGGTTCCGGACGTAGCTTTGCAGCTATGTAAACAGGACACCTTGCCTGCACCGGCAGTCAGTGATTTTACTTCTGGTGACGATGGCGGTGTTTGGGAATTTTATTCGACGTGATGTGGCTCGTATATCGAGATTCATTCAAGAATGCCACCGCGGAAGACTTCGATGACACATATACTGTTACTATCACACCAAACCACTACACGGGCTTCGGACGATATTGAGTGAGGCCAAACTTTTTGAAGGCAACAAATCTTCGTTGCGACTAATTCTGCAAAGTCTCGGTTTTAAATATAAAAGTGTTTCAGACTTGTATAGTATTCTTCGTACAAGAAGAAAGCCGCATGGCGATTCAGACACTTGCGTGAAGTGAAAGGCATTAATTTGGTATTGCAGTCTAAAGTGAAAGCTAGGACTTTTGAACGTAGTTCATAGAATCGAGAGAGTGCATTCTCAAGTGAGAACCACCTCACTTCTGTATGAAGGCGTAGGAAACGATGAATTCGCACAGTATTGAGAAAAGTCTTCACTTCAACGGCCTTAATTTCATGTAATTAATAAATTGGGCGGATTCATCAAAAAACTTTCTGAAGGAAGCAGGCAGTGGTTTCGTAACAAAAGCATGTCTCTGGAGAGCACAAGGACTATTGATGCAGTTATTCCAGTTTTCTTTTATTGCTTGATCGCTCCAAATGTTGGCTCTGCCATAGCTTTTGCGCCATCTACGCACATTGATGCAATAAGACCACGAAATTTCTTAGGTATTTAAAAAATCGGCCAATAATCGTAATATTTCCGCGCCAATTGTAGTGGCAGACACCGGCTTGCATAATAACAGGTCCTCTGTGAAATATCATGAGTATTCATAATGGACAAAGTCGCTAATCCCGCAAAGTCAGTTGAAAAATCTATTGAGAGAGAAAATTGTGTTGGATGCAAGAAACCATAAAGTCTTTCGCCTCATTTGACATCTCAAAAACGCGTCTCTTGACAGTATTGTTTGACAGCGGCGCAAAAGATAAAAGTTTTTACTGCATTTCCGTCCAGCAAACGGGAAATAATATAGTTAACATACAGTTTTGTTAGAATTTTGCAATACGAGCTTTGCGTGCCTTTGCAACCCGATAACCTTACCAAGGACGAAGCTTTTAAAGAGTTTTCATTAATTCCTCGTGCATGAGTTTTTATGCAGTTTTGAGAAGTGGCTAATCCAATGCCCTTCTTGAAAAAAATCAATGTCTTTAGTCTCGAAGTTCGGATGAGTACCCTAAAAATGACAACGTAATTTACCTAGACCCATCGAACTGTTCGGAAGGACTCGCGCGCAAATTACACACTAAGCTTTACACTTCTCTGTCTCGATAAAGCTAATTTCTGAATATCTCATTGTACTTCAGAGTTTTCTTACTTCCATAGCGTACTGCAACTCTGGAACACTTTGAGAGTCTTCACATAGCAGTCCCTGCTGTGGCGCTTCATGTGACTGCCCTTCATTTGACCGTCCTCGCTCCCCATTGTTGTTCACCTGGAGCTTCCCTCGCTGTGAAGCGACGGAGGTATTGCTCGCTTCTTTAGTGGTCCCACCTTCAGCCATCGATCCATATTAGAAGTAATTTACTGGTGAAAAAGCGAATGATGAGAGGTAGTGTATTGACGAAGAAATTTTAACATCGAATGATGTCTTAGACCGCACATGTGGTAGCGAGCGCTCTAATTGGTTGACCGAGCTCCAACCATTTCAGGAAAGGTTACTGCACATTGAGAGCCTTGGGCTGGCTCGCACGCGACTTCCAGATTGTGGCAGAACAATAGAGCAGAGACCGTATCCAGCGGGATTAAACTGACTGCGTACAGGTACTCACTCAGAAACCACAATAAGTGCCTGGGAACACATTCTGATTTCATTTTTCAAGCGAAGAAAATAATTATGAACTTAATTTTTCACTTTCTTATAATCAGTAATGTTAGTAATTCTTTTACATGTCTAATGTGGCCGCGGACCCCCTTGAAAGAGATGGTGGACCCCTAAGGGGTCCGCGAATCGCGCTTAGGGAAGCCCTGTGTTAGTATATATACAGGGTGATTCAGAAGATATGAAAATATTTTCTACGAGTAAAGCTAAAGATTAAAGTTCTTCTAAACATGTTTCCGCAAATGTTTTGTTACGGAGTTACGGCTTATATAAGATTTTGCCTGAAACTTATCAACCTCGCTAATATAAAGCCATGGCAAAACTGCACGATGTTAAAGAAAAGCACGATTTCCATTTATTTTGTTATTATTGATGTGGTGAATCTAATCAAACATGTCCTAGACTTGTATCAGCAGTAGTTTTCCAGAAATTCCAGACATTATACAAGTAAATTCTAGAAATTATACAAGTAAATTTGTTTACTTTCCATTAAAAACGATGGCAACCGTTAGTGAGTAGATTCAGTCGTTTCCTAACCTTGAAACGAGTTACGTTTCTGTATTGTTCAGTTAAATAACATAAGAAAATCAATGCATTTAGTTGAAAATATAGTTTTAGTTAACATTATTACCATCATTTTCCAAAATTAATTTTTCTACAACTTCTGTTGAAAATTTGTGCAATTGTCAGGAATTTAAAAAAATCTGGGCCAAGTAGTTAATAAATTAAATAATTTCGCTAATTATTTCTTTGATTCTCTGGAATATCTGGAAAACTACTGTAAATACATGTGTTGGAGATATTTTATTAGATTTACCAGATCAATAACAACAAAATAAATTGGAAATCGTGTTTTACTGTAATCTCGTACTGTGTTGCGATGTCTTCGTATTTGCGAGGTTGCTAAATTTCATGGAGAATGTTTTATTAGCCGTTACTCAGTAACTAAACATTTGCGGACCTTTGTTTATATGAACTTTTTTCTTTAGTTTTGCTTGTAGAATAACATATTAAAATATTTGCATATCTTCGTAAATCACACTGTATACAATGATACTGTCACTTTGCAGCGGGATGTGCGCTGATATGAAATCACGTATGAGAATAAAACTCTATGCCTGACCGTGATTGGAACATACTACCATTGCCTTTGGTGGGCAATCCGTCTACCGACTGAGCTATTCCAGGTTCGAAGCACGGTCCAGAAGATACTTTTATTCTGTCAGGAAGTTTAATAACAATGTATACATACTGTGTAAAGCTACGTACAGAGTCAGTACGTTCTGTGTTCTTGTGCGTGGTTGGAAAGTGCGCTCAGTTTAAACCAGTGTTTGTTCCTCAGCCAGCTACGTCCCACGACCGCGATACGTTAAAATATAAACACCTAAGAAAAACGAAAACTTTATTTTTTATTAAGGAATTGTCTCAGCTTTGGTTTTGAGAACAGCTGCATCGCTTCGAGGTAAAGATTCGTAAAGTATCATTATACTTTCCATTCCGTACCAAAACACCCGCCAATTAATTCAAATGTTCAAATGTTTTTAAATCTATGGGACTTAACTACTTGGTTATTAGTCCCTAGCTTACAAACTACTTAAACTAATTTCAGCTAACCTAAGGACAACATATACACCCATGCCCGAGGGAGGACTCGAACCTCCGACGGCGAAAGGCCACGCGCACCGCAACAAAGCGCCAATTAATTCAACGGTGTTGGAATTCTATATCTGGTCCTCACTCTCTGCTCTAAAAATCTCCATAACGGTTCAGTTACGTTGTAACTTAGCGATTTTCCTATACAGGGGAGGTTCCATTACTTTATTACGCTGTACGCCTGAACCTTGTTGGCGTTGTGTGTGGGCGCATTATCATTTTGGAAAATGGAACTGTCTGTTGGCAATATGTTAGTCATAGTAATCAGGTTGTCGTGGATTCGTTCAGAGCTATCCGATCATTGAGGGTAATAAGAGGAATTGTTGAATACCACGATATAGATGCCCAAATCGTGACGGGACCTCCTCCATGCATGCCGTATCCCAAGCTTCTTTTGGGGTTTCCGATAAATAAAACCTACTGTTTGTTGTAAGCAATTTAAACGATTATTCATCAGACCACGCCACACAGTTCAGTCAACAAGTGTGAGGTTTTCTGGTCGTGGCACCACTTCCTTTGCAGATTTCAACTGGCTTCCGCTTATAAGACTGTTGGCCTTCCATGAATGGTAAGCTCCAGCCATACTGTTTTTATCAACAACAAAAAATGATTACTCAAGACAATGTTGAGTTTTGCAGTCGCTTTTGCCGTAGTAATTTTATGTTCATTGGCCGCAATCCATTGTAATACTCATCGATCGTAGTGACTTAATTTCGGGTGTTCCTCTCAGTCAATGATGGTTTAGTTCTTTTGTGTATGCTGTCATTACCGAGAATAGTGTCGCTAGTGAAACATTAAAGAGTGCGCTCGTTTTCATCACGGACACACCCAGTAACTGCGCAGCATCGAGATTCTTCTTTCGAATTCTGGTAGATCAAGCATTTCACCGATCATTTGTATTGACCGCCGCAAAACGAAACGTATAAATATACTGCAAGGTAACGTCCAAGACTTCGTGCGGCTATTGTGTACTGTGGTCGCGTCTCAGTGTTAACACTTCCGCAGTGGTCCCAACTTGCAACAATATGCAGTATACCTCATGGTGTTCATATAAGTGTGTCCGTTTCCTGTATCGCTATACTACTATTTAAAGACCAAAAGTTTATTTTTTTTTTATTTTTTATTTTTTTTTTTTTACGTTGTTAACAAAAGTCTCAATAAGTACTTCATACATTTACTTGAAATTTTTATAGAGCACTCTAATGAACTTTTTGGTGGACATGTGCTATTTATTTATTTATTGCGTATTTAGTCGACCATATGAGGACCTTAAGGCACTCTATTACATCTTACCAAACACACGTGGAACACATTACCAAAAAATTCGCAATAATAATAGAGACATACTAATAATAACAAAAAATATTTACAATGATACAGATTAGTTTAGCACACTTTAAGCTGTATTTAGGATCATCAGAAGCGTAGAAAGTATACGGTAAAGAAAGTTAAGACTGAAATGACCCTGACATTGGCTGTTGGGAACGTAGAAAATATGAATAACGAGTCCAAGAGACGAAGTCAGTAAGCAGGTTCAAGTGGATGTGGATTGCCGTTCTTATGAGGAGATGAAGATTCTTGCTCAGGGTAGAGTAAGGTGGGGCGCTGCATTTGAGCAGTATTCGTACTGAAGATTACAACAAGAAAAACAATTACATATTGAAAACGATATATGCGGTGGCCGAGGTGACTGAGGCGCTCCAGTCACGGTCAGCACGGCCACTACGGTCGGGGGTTCGAATCCCCCCTCGGGCATGGATATTTGTGCCGTCCTGGTTCGTAAGTAGTTCATAAGTAGTTTGTAAGTTTAGGGACTGATGGCCCCGTAGTCGAGTCCCATAAGCTTAACAAACATTTGAACATTTTTGAAAACGATATCACATCAGTAAAGTCTATATTCTGTGGCATCTACATTAAACAAGTTCCTGTAAGAGCAGTAATATTTCATGGAAATAAAATCCAATACGGATGAATTACATCACAGTTAAACAAATGCATTGTACGATAGTATTGTCACAAGTAATGACCTAGAGAAAACATTTAGACTTCTGTTGGATTAAAGTATACATTAGCTTTTCAAATACCTCACACGAGAAATATATGCATCCTGGTTAAACTTCATTAATAACATTGGTATTGGCAGATAGCGCAAATTATGTTCTCCTTAATCGTGACAAATAACAAGGTGCAGAAAATGAAATTGACCTTATATTTTTTTTAAAGATTTTTCTAGCTGTCCAGTTATTAAAAGATTTTTAAAAAATGTGAATGATCCATACGTGCGTGCGTCTTCGACTTTGCTGACGCATAGTTTGACCCTAAGAGAGAAATTGCACGGTTTAGTGGTGTACCGTATTTATACCACCTGTATTTGCCTGTATAATTACAGAAAAGTGGTGCTGAACATTTTCAGGCCATCAAACTGTCCGTCAATGCCCTTATGAAATGCGAAACACCTCTACATTGATTCTGTGAGCATGGTCTTTGTGGCGTTACCCACCCTGTTACCCACTCTGTTGCTGCTATTTGCTTTCCCATGACTAGAGGAGCAGGTGACCGTACTGAACCAGCAGTAATCACAGTTCTCAAATGTTCAAATATTTGTAGACCTAAGGGACCAATCTGCTCTGGTCATCGGTCGTAGTCTTACAAACTAACTAATACTAAAGGGCAACACTCACATACAACCGTGCCCGAGGGAGGACTCGAGCACCGGCGGGAGTGGCGGCGTGTTACGAAATATGACGCTCCAGACCGCACGGTCATTTCCTCGCGGCTGACAGTTATCCATACGACACGAATACAAGGCTTACACATTACAGTGAGGAAGACGAAGGCTGACAGTTTAATTCTTGAAATCCACCATTATAATTATACACCTGCTCTATTGCTTTGTAGAATGTGTTCATTTCTTTCCAGTGTTGATTCTAAATCCATCGAAATGTGCTATTTTATAAAAACCGTTTTAATATTGTTTATACTATTAATGTGTATATACCGCAGTTTTCTCTCTTTAGACTGTTGAATGTTAGGAACACATAAATTTGTATACTCGGTAGACGAAGATTGTCACCTTTTTCTTTACAGACGTTTGGTGTTAAACAGTGGAACTAGGTCCTGAGACGGGCCACCTTTTACCGGCTATTGCGTACTGGTTCACAGGACTCTCCAGCACAGTGAAAGTTGCACTGCGAAGACTGAGCGCCATAATTGCCGTTGCATAAGCACTTCCAGATGCACCGCCCACACTGCCTCAGTTTATTACTTCCTGCTGAACTTGTGCATTGCAACACAAACGAGCAAGCCGCTTAAATCAATGTCCGTGGTAGTAGACGAACGTTGTCGTCAGCGACAATCATTTTACCAACCGAATTCAATAGTAATGGAATTTTTGCAGTTAAATAGTGTGTTAATGGCTTTCAAACTTGTCTGTTCTTCGTCATCTAAGTTTACTAAATTGCGAATACAAGTCCGTCATCAATCAGTCCTTATGAGCACCAGGATGCGAGGTTAGCTCTTCCAGGATCGTGATAATGATGCTGGTAATATTAATGTCACCTCCCATGTGATATGCCGTGGGTTTGCGCTGCAAGCAAATGAGAAAGCTCTTCATGCATTTACGTCTGTGTGCTGAAGGACTAAATGTTGCAAGATTTTAGCTTTTAGTTTCCGTAACTTGAAGGATATTATTACAATTACAATTGTTTCATCAAATATTTGACAAGTTGTGTGTACTACGATGAGAGTTTCACAAATCGCTTCAGCGGAGTGTTAAGAAGTTTTTTGATTTCAGACTTTTTGTGCTTTGAACAAATTATGTTTATACACGAAAATTTCAGTAAAGCATTGCTTCAAGTGACGTTTAACAAGAAAATGTAGAAGCCCCAATATATCCAGAATAGCTTCCAATTACATTCAGTATTATTAACATGTATTTCGAAGCGAAAATGTATGTTTCATTACTGTTGCGTTTGAAGAGATATGATCATTGTCTCTCTTTAATGTTCTTTTCTAATAGATCGAATTAGTTGACATGTTTAACTGCATATACCGTGTAAGTTGATAAATATATAATATTACTGCGTGACAATCGCTTATTACTTATTATCTTTTAACTAAATACATAGAATACATTGATAAGGCAGGGCATTACAGTCACCTATTTACTATCGATGTAAGCCAGTCCAAGCATACTAGGAATGACGGCTAGTTAGAGACACGGAGCCGCGGCGGAGCGGCCGAGCGCATTGAGGCGCTATACTCCGATGAGCGAGGCCGTTCCCCGTCGGAGGTTCGAATCCTCCCTCGGACATGGATGTTTGTGTTGGCTTTCGTATAAGCTATTTCATAAGTAGTTTGTAAGTTTAGTGACTGATGACCCCGCAGTTAAGTCCCATAAGCTTAACAAACATTTTAACAGACCAGTAGTGTCTAGGCTTGCCCACTTCGCCATGCAAGAACGATGTCTCCTTTCGCTACTATTTGATTTTTAACTTGTTACAATCTTTCCGGCGTGCGATATAAAATGACAAATTCACAGCTTTCTGGATGTATTTAGGAAAATCGCCTTCAAAGAACAAAAATACTGTTACAATTTATAGCTGTACCAGATCTATATTATAAACGCAAACGGCCCTATCAGTTCATACCGATCAAAACTACAGGTGAGGATAGACGTGATAAAGTTTATTGATTTAGTTGTAGGATTCTAGTTTTTGGATTGATAGATGTACAGTTAGAGATATGCGCTGAGGTGACAAAAGTCATCAGATACCTGTTAATGTCGTGTCGGACGCTCTTTTTCCCGGTGAAGTGCAGAAACTCGTCATGGCACGGGGTCAGTAAGCCGTTGGAAGTCCCCTGCAGGAATACTGGACGATGTGCCTCTATAGTCGTTCGTAAGTGCGAAACTGTTGCGAACCTTTCAGCATGAAGTGACCTCTGATTATGACGCATAAATGTTCCACGGCATTCATTTCGAATGATGAAGGTGGTGAAATCATTAGCTGGAACTTTCCAGAATGTCCTTCAAACTAATCGCGAGTAATTGTAGGCTGGTGACAAGGTGCCTCGTCATTGGCAAAAATTCTGACAATCTTTAGGAATATAAAGTCTGTGAATTTCTGTAAATGGCCTCAAAGTAGCCGGACACAACCATTTCTAGTCAATGATTGCTTCAAATGGAACAGAAGAGCCAGTCACTTCCGCAGAAAAACAGTCCTCACCAAAATGGAACAACCTCCAGATTGCACAGTGCCTTGTTGAAAACTTGGGTCAACCACTTTGTGAGGTCTGAGCCGCACTCATACCCTACCATCATCTCTTGCCATCTTAAATTGAGACTCATCTGACAAAGCCACCTATTTCTAAGTTCCAGCCGCTATGGTCACGAACGCAGCAGAGGCGCTACGCAGATTGTCATGCTGTTAGCAAAGTCTGTCAGAGCCCAATAACGCCAAATTGCGCCTCACAGACGTAATGAATGCGTCCCACATTGATTATTACGACTATTTCACGCATTTTTCTAACAAATGATGATTCCACGCTGCATTTACGGCTGTTAGACCCCAACTGAGGTCGCGACCTGCCTGGTGCAACTCTTTTTACCTGACGCCACTTCGGCGACTTGCGTGTCAATGATAATGACGACGACACAACGCCCATTTACCGAGAGGAGAAAATCTCCGACCGAGCCGGGAATCGGCACACTCTTTATACTGTGGATCTCGCAGTACTGAATTCCATAACTATTTTCGAAATTGAAGGTCTCTACGTTACATGCAACTACTATTGCGAGTGCAAACTTTTAATTCCCGTCTTGTGATTATAATTATGCCGGAAACCTTTTTGACATGAAATACCGGAATACAAGTGACAGCACTCAAGTAGTGCTATTTTCTACCTTGTGTATGATTATTACCATCATCTATATCTTTGCGTATCGTTGTTACATTAGTGTATAGCAGTCGTTCAAATGTAACTTAATTTATGCGTAATGTCTGTCAACATAGAGGGCCAAAGGGAAGTTTTCATTGTCACCGTTTCGCCGTGTAAAACACAATCTTTGGGAGCACTTAGAGCGACGGCTTCACTGTTTAGGCGTCGGTACACGGAGCGTGTATCTGAACGTGTACGGTGAAGATGCCCAGTTTCTGACGTCACAAAGGGGAAACCGCAGAATGGCAAGGGCTTTCTGAAAGTGCTGGGCAATATGAAGCACGTCAGAATTTCTCAGCGTTCGTCTGCACGTTCAGTTATAAGATGAGAGAAGGCCATCAAAGTCACAAGCAGACTACCGGGCCCCGGGCTCTTTTCCGTACTGAGATGAAGGCGCCATCTTGGCTGTCGTAGAAGCACACATTTTTTGGGTTTTGTATAGTTAATCTAGGTCTTATGTGTCATTTAAAAGCAAGAGAAAGTGACTGAGTAAACTGAGTATCTTTACAAAAACTGGCCGTAATAGGTGCAATTTGGTGTTCAAACGTCTTATATGTGGCTAAAGAATGTTCGTATTATGAAAATTTGTCGTTTCACGTCAATAACACAGTGAAGACGCATCAAAACGCATTGTTTTTTATGTGATTTGTTGTAATTACATGTCGGTAAACAACACATCTTCGATTAGTATATTGAGCGATAAGTAACACCAAAGAAATGTTCAAAATGTTCAAATGTTTGTTAAGCTTAAGGGACTTAACTACGGGGTCATCAGTCCCTAAACTTACAAACTACTTATGAACTAGCTACAACTAAGGACGGCACAAATATCCATGCCCGAGGGGGGATTCGAACCCCAGACCGTAGTGGCAGTGCAGACCGTGACTGAAGCGCCTCAGTCCCCTCGGCCACCGCGGCCGGCTTCACCAAAGATGGACACATATGTTCCCCTCACTATTGATCTCATATTCGCGTTTTCTGAGAGTTTCAAAAACTTTCGTATTACTTTGATTGACGTATACTATGTAGTATTCGATGTCATAAACAGAAAAGTGCGTCCTCTGAGGAGTGAATTTGATTAATTGGTTTCGCGTGCAGGACAGTTTGTACTGCATCGTTTCAAGGTTGTATTTGAGATGTGCTGCAGATTGTAGGACTGAATAGTAACAGTGATCGAGGAAGGTAGCGCGAGACTGATGGAATAATATTTGTCTTACTGTTTTATTTTATATCGCATTAAAAATCTAAAATTAATTATTTTATTGTGTGACGAGGGCTGTTTGAGATCGGGTCCATAAGGAGTCGCATTCTATTCGGCTAAATAGCAAATAAGCTGGTTGTGGGATAAGGGTGATCCCAATAGGGCAGTATTTTTCAACCTTTTCGAATATCCCTTCCAAGTAAAAACATTCTGGCGACCCCATTACAAATAAAAATATTCTTTGAAGCCCCCTAACCGCTACTCACGAACCAAAATAAAACTATGGTATCTCAAAGGAAACAAATTCAACCTTGTTTCCTTTGCTTCATTTTTTCTTTTCATTTCTTTTATTTTAATTCTTGGATTAAGTTTTTTGCCTATTTTCAGAATACAATACTTTTTCCTGTTTTTCTTCGACTTCCGACAGCAAAGTATATTTTGCTTGACGAGTGTTTCGCATTTGAGGCAAGTGTCGGAAGTAAATTGTTCTCATTAAGAAAGGTCCCAATGTATAGACAATTTGTAAAGAAGTCAAGAGATTTTTCGAATTTTTCAGAATTACTTTTTGTATCATGTTCTTTTACCTATCAATTTCTTCCTGAAAACAATTTTCAGGCTTTGAGTTTATTCATGATTAACACATTGTAGGTTAAATTTTACTTACCGTCCTGGCGGCCTCGCATCATACAGTTGGCATTCATGTAAAGTTGGCTTTAGCCAATTATGTGACAATGAAAATGTTTTGTCATGAAATTTTCGTTTTATGAGGGTAGTTACTTTTACTGAGCGGACAAGGGTACATACAAGAACCTGTCAACGATAGAGCAGGAACAGCATTATTTATTTACTTCATGGTCTGTACGAAACACTAATCATGTTATTTTGTGTGGATTTTTTAAGAATATTAACATCATGACTAAGGTTTTCCTACCGTGTTGTTAATGTTGCCACCATAACCACGCGAGGCCGTCAGGATGGTAGCTAAAATATTACCCACACTGTATTATAAAAACAATGTATGATGTATTCGATTAATAATGAATGTTACACAAGGAACCCCGTAGTTTTAACATTTTACCTATTTCACTAATGCATACGTTTCTGTACTCAGAACGCCTGGTTATTTTATGGTGCAAGTACTTCCGCCTGCGACGGCGACCCCACGATCAAGTCTTTGCCAGCACTCTGGGTTGGTAAATGGCTGAATAGGGAATAAGTGGGACGGTCTTACCATTACAACCTTACGAAGACCTTGGTGAGAACCGGGAAATTGAGACTGTATTAATTAATTTCTGGGATGTTGTCCCTGTTGAAAATTTGACTATCGGGGTTGCGCGATTGCTGTCCTGACAACCGAAAGTACATATACGCGCGTAGATCAACACGGCCAAACTCCAGTAGACAAGCCTCCCCACGATAGAACCGCGTTTAGGAGCACAGTATCCTTTACGACGATCGCATCGTTTGTCATGGAACTTTTGTAAGTAGCTCTCTTTATTGGCTGCACATGCAACATTTTTCCTTTTAGCCTTACGCTGGTAGATATTGAAGTTGTTACTAGTATATACCAATGACAGAACAACATGACTAGCAAATGCACGACAGCGGAAATTTGCGTTTTAATAGAGCTAAAGCATTACTTTCACTCCGTCCATTTCGTAAACAGTCCATAACCTGGTGCAGTAGCTGGAGCGAGCTGCGATCGCGTGTAGCACGTCGAGGCACAAGTGTGAGCGTGGAGCCGCGCGCTGGACTCGGCACTTGGAGCGTACACGTTCAGATACACGTTCCGTGGCGTGGCGTGGCGAGCTCACCTGGTGGGTGCGTGCGCCGACGAGACAGCAGAGGCGGCGAGTGGATGCGAGCGAGTGCGCGGGCGCGCGGCCGGCTCCGCTTATAAGGCGCGCCGCGCCGCGCTGACCCCGATGCCGGGAAAAAGCGCCTCGCTGGCTGGCGGCGGCCGGGGCTTCACTTTCTCCGCGGCACCCCTTCCTGGCCGCCGCCGCCACGGACCCCCGCGATCGCCGCCTCCGCACGACTCACGCCGCCGCTGACACCGCTGCGCTGCGCTGCGCCTCTTGCTCCCTTTCACGTCTGCACTGCCTCCGCCTCGAACTGCGGTCTTTAAACTCACTTGCTTCCGCAATTCGCTGCAGGTGTTACGGTCGTCTGCTGCAGTTAATGAAGAGAATGTGGTGGGGCTTTCGAACGAAGATGGTTGTCTTAGCGGACACTATATACAGGGTGTTTCACTAAGTGTGTTTGCCTCTGTAACTTATAAAATAATAGGTGACGGGAAATTTTAATGCGGTAGGTCAACACAAGAAATGTTACACTTTCTGCGGAGCTATGAAAATAGTTTATTGTATCATTTTCCAAAGAGTTACACCACAAAGATATCATTTTTTAAATGGAACAATAGTTTTTTCTATCGTGCATTGGATTCGTTGAAACAAGCTGCGCCCAAATCAATTTAAACTACATTCCTATCACTCTTAGTTTGGGAGCTACAATCCTTCAAAGTTTCAGGGGCAGATACCACACGCTGTACATAATACATGGCTGTGTGGTGGGTGATGCATGTTATGGCGGTGGGAAGTTGATTTACATGAGATGTTCAAATGTGTGTCCTTGTTCCTCAATGCATAATGCGATCCGCCGTCGAAAGGATCTGAGGACGAGGTGTAACATCGCCGGTGTGACGGAGCGGCATGCGTCCTAGATGCGCCGTTTTAGATCATCTGGGGATGTAGGCTCAGTGACATAAACACAATCCTTTAGATATCGCCCCCCCCCCCCAAAAAAAAAAAAAAATAAAATAAAATATATATATATATATATATATATATATATATATATATATATATATATATATATATAAAACTACTGGTGTTCAATCGGGCTACCCTGCGGGCCATGAATGTGGACCATGGCGCCCCAACCTCCTTCCTGCAAACCTGTTGTTTAGTTCTTCCACAACAGCACGCACAGAATGGGCTGGGTCACCATCGTGCTGCATCCACATATGGACTCTCGTGTGTAGACACACATGTTCAAGGAGACCACCCAAACTGTCGGCTATAAAAGCGCGATATAACTCACCTGTCAGTTTACCTGGGAAGTAGTGTAGACCGATGTTTTCATCCCCAAGAATTCCACACCACACGTTAATAGACCACCTATGTTGATGGTCGACAGGTCGTACCCACCGAGGATTGTCTGCGGGCCAGAAGTGCATGTTATGGCGATTCACGGCACCATAATTTGTGAACGTGGACTCATCAGAGAACATAACACTTTGTAAAGACTCCAGCGTGAAATTACGCATGGCCCGGCACCATAATTTGTGAACGTGGACTCATCAGAGAACATAACACATTGTAAAGACTCCAGCGTGAAATTACGCATGGCTCACTCACAGAATGTCACTCTTGCACGGAAATCGTTCTCATGCAGCTCCTGGGTCAGTGACAGGCGGTACGGGTGAAACCTGTGGCCATGTACTATACGCCACACACATGTGAGACTGACACCAGCGACTACAGCAACGGCTCGTAAGCTGACATGAGTATTGCAGCTGAAACAAACACCTCCGTCTCCTCACTTATTGCAGGTCTTCGTCTCTTACTGCGGCGCATTACCAATCTGCCTGTTTCCCGAAGTCGTTGTTCGGCACGTAAGAACGTAATGGCTGCCGGGGCATACGCCGTGGCTGCTTCAGTGGCATCGTGTCGGCACTAGCCGAGCATCAGCAACATGTCAACGTACTCGTTGTTCGTGTATGCCATCGTCATCCGACGTCAGTAACTGTGGTATATTGAGCCCCGGTTGTTTGTGTGGCTCCAACTGTCGGGTATACGGCCGTGTGCGGCGACAGTCGGCAGTCTAACAGCGCATCGAGGAAGCCTCTTGCTCCGTGACACCGGCGACGTTACAACTCGGCCGCACCACATTTAGAAGGCGCATTGCGTTATGTACAGCTCAAAAATCAAATGTCTGTAAATCTATCGGACCATACTGCGTGATCATCAGTCCGTAGCTTAACTACTTAAACCTAGGTAAACTAATCTACGGACATACACACACACCCATGCCCCAGGGAGGACTCGAACCTCCACGGCGAGCAACCGCGCGCTCCGCAGCGAGGTGCTTTAGGCCGCTCGGCTACTCCACCGCGGCCATTACGCAGCGTTTGTGGTATCTGCCCCTGAAACTTTGAAGGGTTGTAGCTCCCAAACTAACAGTGATAGAAATGTAGTTTAAATTGATTTGGACGCAGCTGGTTTCAACGAATCCAATGCACGATAATAAAAACTATTGTTCCATTAAAAATTATATCTTTGTGGTGTAACTCTTTGGAAAATGATACAATAAACCATGTTCATAGCTCCGCAGAAAGTGTAACATTTCTTCTGTCGACCTACCGCATTAAAAATTTTCCGTCACCTATTATATTGTAAGTTACAGAGGCAAAAACAGTGAAACACCCTGTATATTGGTATATGTAATCATCGGGACTACAATCATGCTATTCGATAGTCAATTTTTGACTGACACAACGTTTTCTACTACGGGCAATCTCTCAGAAACAAATTGAAATTATTCCAATCACCCGGAACCAACCGAGATTTTCGGCAAGTTCCCTTTGTTGTAAGGCAAGTTCCTCACATTTTCCTCCATTGGGATCCCCATTTGCCCCACTGTGTCTCATAATTGGCTGAATAGAACCGCTCGCTACAGCATGAAAGGCAAAACGTCTTCTTTTTTTTTTTTTTTTTTTTTTTTTTTTTTTTTTCATGAATCCAAGGTCCGTTTACAGCATCATGATGGTCGCATCCATGTTTGGCGACATCGTGGTGAACGCACATTGGAAGCGTGTATTCGTCATCGCCATACTGACGTATTACCCGGCGTGATGGTATGGGGTGCCGTTGGTTACACATCTCGGTCGCCTCTAGTGGCATCGACGGCACTTTGAACAGTGGCTTTTACATTTGAGATGTGTTACGACCGTGGCTCTACCCTTCATTCGATCCCTACGAAACCCTACATTTCAGCAGGATAATGCAGGACCGCATGTTGCAGGTCCAGTATGGACCTTTCTGGATACGGATATGTTCGAGTGCTGCCTGGCCAGCACACGTGTGGTCAATGGTGGCCGAGCAACTGGCTCGTCACAATACGCCAGTCATTACTCTTGATGAACTGTGGTATCTAGTTGAAGCTGCATGGGCATATGTACCTGTACACCCCATCCAAGTACTGTTCCAATGCCCAGGCGTATCAAGGCCGGTATTACGGCCAGAGGTGGTGGTTCTTGGTATATATGCATATATCTCTCAGGATATATGCACCCGAATTTCTTGAAATTGTAATCACATGTCAGTTCTAGTATAATATATTTGTCCAGTGAATACCCGTTTATCATCTGCATTTCTTCTTGGTGTAGCAATTTTAATGGCCAGTAGTGTATATACCGGATGATGAAAAAGACACTTTGAAAACTTAATAAATCACGGAATAATGTAGATAGAGAGGTAAAAACTGACATACATGCTTGGAACGGAATGGGGTTTTAATAGAACAAAACAAAAAGAAAAAATAATAATTCAAAAACCAACTATTGCTAGGAGTGTGAAAGATCTCTTGCGCGCGTCGTTTGGTGATGATCGTGTGCTCAGTCGCCACTTTCGTTATGCTTAGCCTCTCAGGTTCCCAGATCTCAGTCCGTGCGATTATTGTCTTTAGGATTACCTTAAGTCACAAGTGTATCGTGATCGACCGACATCTCCAGGGATGCTGAAAGGCAACATCCGACGCCAATGCCTCACCATAACTCCGGACATGCTTTACAGTGCTGTTCACATAATTATTCCTCGACTACAGCTACTGTTGAGGAATGATGGTGAAGATATTGAGCATTTACCCCCATGAACCACAGAATTGCCGAGGTGGGGTGGCTTGCGTGCCTCAACGATACAAATAGCCGTACCGCAGGTACAACCAGAACGGAGGGGTATCTGTGGAGAGGCCAGACAAACGTGTGGTTCCTGAAGAGGGGCGGCAGCCTTTTCAGTAGTTACAGGGGCAACAGTCTGAATGATTGATTGAGCTGGCCTTGTAACATCAGCTAATGTGGGTTTGCCACAAAGCTACTGCGAACGGCTGAAAGCAGCTCTACTGTATGAATATATGATGACGGCATCCTCTCGAGTAAAATATTCCGGAGGTAAAATAGTCCCTCACTCGGATCACCGGGCGGGGACTACTCAGGAGGATGTGATCATCAGGAAAGACAACACTGGCATTCTACGGATCGGAGCGTGGAATGTTAGATCCCTTAATCGGGTAGGGAAGTTAGAAAATTTAAAAAGGTAAATGGATATGCTGAAGTTAGATATGGTGGGGATAAGTGAAGTTCGATGGAAAGAGGAACAGGATTTCTGTTCAGGCGAGTACAGAATTATAAATACATAATCAGTTGGGGGTATTACAGGAGTAGGTCTGATAATGAATAAGAAAATAGTGATCGCGTTATCATAGTCAAGATAGATACAAAGCCAACACCGACCACAGTAGTACAAGTTTATATGCCCACTAGTTCTGCCGATGATGAGAAGATCGAAAAAATGTATGAGGAGGTAAAGGAAATTATTCAGACAATTAAGGGAAGAGAAAACTTAATTGTGTTGGGAGACTGGAATTCGATAGTAGGAAAAGGAAGGGAAAGTAAAATAGTTGGTGAAAATGGACTGGGCAAAAGGAATGAAAGAGGAGATCGCCTGGTAGAATTTTGCACGGAACATAACTTAATCATAACAAACACCTGGTTTAAGAATCACGAACGAAGGTTATATACCTGGAAGAGACCTGGAGACACCGGAAGGTACCAGATAGATTTTATAATGGTAAGACATAGATTCCGGAACCAGGTTATAAACTGTAAAACATACCCAGGGGCAGATATAGACTCTGGCCATAACCTGTTCGTCATGAACTGTAGGCTGAAACTGAAAAAAACTGCAAAAAGGTCGGAAAATAAGGAGATGGGACCTGATAAATTTAAGGAACCTGAAGTTTTTTAGAATTTCAGAGGGAGCTTTAGGCAACAATTGACAGAAACGGGGAAAATAAAACGGTAGAAGAAGAATGGGTAGCATTGAGAAACGAAATAATGAAGGCAGCAGAGGACAAAATAGGTAGAAAGGCAAGACCTGCCAAAAATCCTTGGATATAACAGGAAATACTAAATTTCGTTGACGAAAGGAGAAAATATACAAGTGCAGTAAATGAAACAGGCAAAGACGACTAAGAAATGAGATTCACAGGAAGTGTAAAATAACTAAGCAGGAGTGGCTAGAAGACAAATGCAAGTCAGTAGAAGAATGTTTAAATACGAAAAAAATGGATAAAGCCTACAGGAAAATAAAAGAAACATTTGGAGACAAGAAAAGCAGCTGTATGAATATAAAGAACTCAGGTGGAAAACCAGTTTTCAGCAAAGAAGGGAAAGATGAAAGGTGGAAAGAATATATAGAGGGACTATACAAAGGAAAGGAACTTAGAGACAATATTGTAGGAAGGGAAGAGGATGTAGATGAAGATGAAATAGGAGATATTATTCTGAGAGAAGAATTTGACTGAGCACTGAAAGACATAAGTCGAAACAAGACCCCTGGAGTAGATGACATTACCTCAGAACTACTTAAGTCTCTGGGAGGTGGGTGGATCGGGTAACTAATGATGAAGTACTGAATAGAATTGGGGAGAAAAGGAATTTCTGGCATACCTTGACTAAAAGAAGGGATTGATTAGTAGGACACATTCTTAGACATCAAGGAATTGTGAAATTAGCGTTGGAGGGATGTGTGTGGGGTAAAAATCGCAGAGGGAGACCAAGAGATGAATATAGTAAGCAAATTCAAATGGATGTAGGTTGCCGTTCTTATGAGGAGACGAAGGGGCTTGCTCAGGATAGATTAGATTGGAGAGCTGCATCAAACCAGTCTCCGGACTGAAGACCACAACAACAACAACTGATCAGATGTAGCTGATGAACCTTTTTTTTTTTTTTTTGTAATAGAAGCCCATGTCTTTTCAAGCATGTGTGTCAATTTTTATCTCTCTGTCTACATTATTCCGTGATTTATACAGTTTTCAAATTTATACTGACTTTTTGATCACCCGGTATATAGGGTGGTCCTAAAATATACGACAAAAATAGAACGGCCGGTAGAAGCGACCGAAATAAGCAGATTTCGTATAGGAATCTGTGGTTGGTAATGTCGCTTTAAGCCGGTAGAGAGTGCTGAAGAGTTCACTGTTTACATTCTACCTAGTCGTTTAACAGGCCACACATACAAAATATGCCTACATTAGATCTTACATGAACTTCTAGACGATGTTCCACTAGCTGTTCGCAGGCGAATGTGGTTCTAGCACGATGGAGCCCAGTACAGTTCAGTCCAACCTTCAGGAATAACCTGGAAGCTGTCTACAGCCAGCAGTAGATAGGACGGGGCGCACCAGTTCCCTGACCTCGTCGTTCACCTGATTTAGCCTGCGTGGTTTTCTTCCTTTAGGGTGATATTAAAAGCCTGGTGTATGAGAGTACTGTCACAACTGAAGAAGTTCTAGTTGTCCGAGTGTCTGTTGCTGCTGTACAGGTGGTCGACACGCCTGACGTCTTTTCTAATGTACGCCGATCCATGCACTGTCGCTGTGAATCTTGTATCGCTGTTGGTGGTGGCGGCCTTTTGGAACGCCTCGTGTAAACTATCACTAAATAACTTTTTTGTCCTTACTTTCTTTTTCAGTTTCCTTTCTTTCATACTTCTGTACACGCTAGCGCTGTAATATGTCATTACCGACCACACAACCCTATAAGAAATCTGCTTATTGTAGTTCCCTCTACCTGCCGTTTCATTGTTAAAATATATTTCAGAACCATGCTATATATATATATATATATATATATATATATATATATATATATATATATATATATATATATATATAACAAGTAAGTATGTAATATCTCAATAGTTTCCAAATTTCATTAAATTCACGACTGATTAAGAATAT
Organism: Locusta migratoria; assembly: GCA_026315105.1. Lineage (NCBI taxonomy): Eukaryota > Metazoa > Arthropoda > Insecta > Orthoptera > Acrididae > Locusta > Locusta migratoria. The sequence continues at coordinate 363,813,627 of CM048744.1, forward strand.
TGCATCTCCAGTGCTGCCTGTGTTGCAGTTTTAGTCCATGCAGAAAGAACTTCGCTACAACAACAACAACAACAACAAAATCCTAATTGAAAACACTTTAAACGTCTTTAAACTCTGTAAGGACCTTGGTAATCCGTCAAAAAACAACACAGATTTTTTCTCTTAGCTTCGATCTCATACTGTAGGGTATAGATTGTTGCCTTGAGTTTCTCAAAACTAGGTATAACGGACTGACGGTCTTTCTGCATGGAGCGAGTCAATTTTAGAGAAAAGTGTACGATACACATGAACATGGTATTGGATGTTGGCTGTAACAGTAAGGCAGTAGCATACAGACTCATCTTTCGATGTATTAAAAAAAAGTATTTACAGGCAATATTCAGTAAGAATTTTCTTCTCTACGTCCTTATTTTGCAATGACTTACTTGTCAATATTGTGGTACACGCAGAAGTGCCAGTATATAAATATTAGTTCTACAGGCGTGCAGAAATTAAAATTATCTTATTAGATATGAACAAATAACGGTGAATACTAATTCAGCACTATCTCCTTGGGGACTAAACGCATTCTAGAGTACCTGATTAACTTCTCGGGTCTCCGTTTTGACACTGATGTTCTCCAGTCTTTTTACCGTGCTTCTTGTTGTGAAGCAATAAACGCAAGAGAGTTTTTGTTGTGAACATTGGTATCCGAAATATTCCATCCCAACAAATTACGATCGTAATGTGCCATTTTATGTGTTAATGCTATGAGCAGCCGGGCAGGGACCCCTTCAGCCGCCTGTTTTGAGTTTTGACACGATATTGATAATTTAAGAAAATTGCGGTAGTGTTTCTTAGCTTCTGTTTGGAGGCAGGTTTGATATGAGAGAATGCACCATTCCTTTTTGAGGATTGTAGGACAAGGATAATGCATTATAACTTTCTGTTCTTCTCGCTAACCTTGATGACTGATAATTTTTATCTCGTCTTCCACTCTCGACGAGAGTTTGTGGCCCAGTGATACAGTGTCAGCACTGTATTTTTGGGCGTCGGGAGAGGTTCTCACCAAGAACATGTCCATGTAGGAGACGCAGCGGAAGGTGATGAAGCGGCAACAGGAGTTGATGGACTTTGTGAAGAGACGGGGCGCGTGCGAGTGCGGGCAGATGGGAAGTCTGCAGCGACGGACATGAAGCCTTCCACAAGTGGGTCGCGGACCGTAGGTTTGGGACCGCTGTGTTACACCACCAGCGCTTTAACCGCACGCACTCGAATTGAAACTCGAGTAATTACATGTTTGTGGAATAAGGTACTCATTATGCCATCTTATTTTCAAGGCATTAAAAATTCGTTTCTACAGATGTAGAATATTGTGTGATTAAGATTGCTACCGGGTGTTTCTTACGTTGCTGTGGGTATATCAAATGTTACTTTGACTTTACAGGTTTGCACTGCAACACCGGTCCTCCCCGAAAGACTAGGCCATGTGTAAGTCTTATCGATAATGTCTGGAAAGACATGAGCTTTTCTATATGGATAGTGAATAAAAAGTTGCATGGTATTTGCTAAGCTCCGAAGTAACGACTAATGTAAAGACTAATCAGGATACGTGAAGAGTTAGTTACCGTACATTATAGCCGTCCTAATACTACAAGACCTGCTTATTGTTTCCCTATGTGTAACACAGGTTTTAATGGAAGAATTTCCATTGATGTACACTTCAGTAGGCATTTGTTTTTACATGATACTCCCGACCTTTTGTGAATCTTTCCAAACTGAAAAGCCACTGTGTACTTTGTTATTAGAGATGGAACATTGGCAAATAAACAATAGCATTTCTGGACTTTGTGGACTTCCCAAACTTATAGAGAAACTGCCTGAACTGACTCACTTCTCATCAACAGCTTATCCCAAATGTTTGTTAAGCTTATGGGACTTAACTACGGGGTCATCAGTCCCTAAACTTACAAACTACTTATGAACTACTTACGAACTAGGACGGCACAAATATCCATGCCCGAGGGGTGATTCGAACCCCCGACCGTAGTGACCGTGCTGACCGTGATTGGAGCGCCTCAGTCACCTCGGCCACCGCGGCCGGCACAGCTTATCCCTTTCGGTTCCTCCGAAATAACAAAAACTTACCTGGTGAGCAAGCCAGCATACGAACTTGGACGTTGGAACAGAACCTGTAATCTGGAGAAGAAAAAGTCAGATCTCCAACTGATCATCATTTAGATCCGACTGTTTCCCTTGAAGTAATATGCCCGCTTCCTTCCCCTATCCTTCTCCATCCGCTCTAGTGCACACACTAAAGGGTGTTTCACGATTCATGGTACACACTTCTAGGGATTGTGAAGGGAATTTGGTACATCGCGTTTTACATAGTAACCCATTTTCAGAACTGTATAATAACTTTGAGGTCGATTAAATTTCGAGCTATTCATTTCTCTTTCTTCATTGTGAAGCGGTAAAGTCACTTACATATCAGCATTTTTCGTCTCTGATGATGTCATTAGAGAGACTAATAGTTTCAGTGAAGCTAAGTTAGTTGAATCAGATACATTATTCACAATTATTAGCCAGCTAGGGTTATAATTTCAAATTCAAATGTTTGTATAGCTTATGGGACTTTACTACGGGATCATCAGTTCCTAAATTTACAAACTACTTATGAACTAGCTAATCCTAAGGACGGCACAAATATCCATGCCCGAGGGGGGATTCGAACCCCCGACCGTAGCGGCCGTGCAGACCGTGACTGGAGCGCCTCAGTCCCCTCGGCCACCGAGGCCGGCGTTATCATTTCAAGTATATGTGGTACTTATAATATAATAATGGACAACATGATGACATGATCAAGGAGAATACTGACAGACAATAACATCGTTATAATCATGAGTCTATCCTATTAAAAATCTGTACTTTCTGCTTACCCCTAACAAGCTGGCAGCACGCCATAAACTCAAGCTCGGCGGGTTATACGATTCAGTCGCTAACAGGCGTCATACCGCGACAAACACGCGACTGTAAATAGAGTATTCTCGAGCCTAATTCCACCCTCTCTTACAGAAGTCGCAATGTAGCTAAGAACCAGCGAAGTATTCCTGCGCCAGCTCGTGATTGACCATACCAAGACCTACGCCAACGGACTTCTGCAATCACCGTCGAAGTAGCGACCATTGTAAATAGTGTAGAAGTAGTTTAGTTATAATAAATTAATTCTTCAAGAAGAAGGTTGTATTCGCAATAAAATCTAATACTTTATGTGATGAAAAGCCGCGGTGGAGGAGCCGAGCGTTCTAAAGCGCCTTACTGCAGAGCGAGCAGTTGCTCGCCGTCGGAGGAACGCATACATTGACGATTGAACAGTGAAATTACATTATGAGGAAAGATGAATGACGGTACACAATGTGACAATCCGATGGCAGGGTGCGTAGTGCCAACAGTACGGAGACGTCGGTGTTATGGTGTGGTTGTGTTTTTCACGGAGTGAGCTTGTACCCCTTGTTGTTTTGTGTGACACTGTCACATCACAGGTCTACATTTTTGTTTTAAGCAGCTTCTTGCTTCCCACTGTTAAAGAGCAATTAGGGGATGCCGACTGCGCGGCCTGTGGCGGAGTGGTTACACGACAATAAAATCCCTCAGTGGACTGGCCAGCACAGTCCTATCGTGAATCCTACAGAACACCTTTGGGGTGTTTCCGAACGTAGACTTCGAGCCAGGCCTCATTGACCTACATCTACACCTCTCTTCAGTGCAGCACTCTGTGAAGAATGGGCTGTCATTCCCCAATAATCTTGTAGCACCTGATTGAACGTGTGCCCGCGAGAGTGGAAGTTGTCATCAAGGCTAAGGGTGGGTCAACACCATACCGAATTCCAGCATTACCGGCGGAGGGCGCCACCAACTTGTAAGCCATTTTCAGCCAGGTGTCCGGATGCTTCCGATCATATACTGTATGTATGAGCGTTATCAGATTGCACAATTAAATGTAGTTACCCTACTATGTTGTTAGTGTACTATACTAAAAATAACAGCCGCGTCGTGGCAGGAAATTACGAAGGAAGTATATTGCTTTTCTAAAGATACTTTACTAATATCGTTGAAGAGAGTCGTGGCGTCGAAGATTGCTAGATCACCTCGACAATCTCTGTCGAGTTCTTGACGTGGTGTGTATCGTGATCAATGAGAGGTTTCGGCAAATTAACCAGGTGTTTTGGCTATGCCAGACTCTAACTAATAACCCTAAAAGATTTCATCGCTAAAGTATCTTGTTTAAATATTATACAGCTCACTTGTTTTCATCAATGATAGATGGTTCTGGATCCAAAATAACGAAAATATGTCTTCTCTTGCCAGTAGAAATGAGATATATCCTTTTAGTGGAACATAAGTGGCACGACTGTCAGGTTTGGACCAAAATTGTGGAATTTTCAAAGTCCTACGCTTGAAACATTCAATAAATAAATAAATAAATGTTCAAATATTTGTACAACTTATGGAACTTAACTACGAGGTCATCAGTCCCTAAACTTACAAACTACTTATCAACTGCCTTATACGGCACAAATATCCGTGCTCGAGGGGGGATTCGAACCCCCGATCGTAGTGGCCGTGCGGACCGTTACTGGCGCGCCGCAGTCCTCTCGGCCACAGCGGCCGGCGCTTGAAACATTGATCTATGTTTTTGTGGGTTGCCGTATATCCCTGACTTAAAGTAGCGCATAGTCTGTCATAATCTCCATTTCGATTAAACAGCTGTAGTGGTGAAACTAGTGTATCTGAATCACGCAAGAGCTGCGGGTCTAAAATTAAGTATGTTCTAATAGAAAACTTGAAGACCTTCTTCCACTAAAAGCTTGGAAAAACTACATAAATAGTTTTCCGATTGTTCTATCTGCCTATTTTTTCACCGTACTTTAAGCGAGACACTCTGTCGGTTAGTATAAACGAGAGATAAAACAAAAAAGTTAAATTAAATAATGCATATGGATATGACACATATTCACTGGAAAGAAATTATACCGTATACTTATACTGTATAAGAATATTATAGGAATACATGAGGCAAATCCTCTTCATATATCCTGTTTTCCCATCATCCCCTCTTCTTTCTCCATATCTCTCTCTCTCTCTCTCTCTCTCTCTCTCTCTCTCTCTCTCTCTCTCTCTGTCTCTCTCTCTCCTTCCTCGCGGCCTTGTGCCGTGTGTGGTGTATTTTTAGGCCAAGATTTTGTTTAACAAGTAATCTCTGTGTTTGTAAGCTCTTTCACACTTTTTATTGAACATAAATAGTCAATGTAAAAATGTTGATAGTAAGTTTTTCATTCTTAATAACCACGCACACTCTTTTCTATGCTATTTTTAATAATTGTCTTCATAAAGGTCGTTCTAATACGTTTTTGCTTCCTTCTTGAAATTTAACTGCGGAGTAAACACAGAACTTTTCTTACAAGGACTCTGTTGCGTAAGAGTTTAGAGCCATATTTGCGGAGCAGTTGACAGTAGAATGTATAATGTCTACCGCTTATCGCTAGTTACTAGATATGGGAAGCCGAATTTATCTTTCTTTTGGTAAATCCTATCTTCTGAGGAAATTAGATACTACATTCTTCCCGTTTGTCATTGGCGCACGACGTTCAGTGGCGCAGATTTTCCTTAACCAGTGGAAAATGCCAGATCAATATCTTGCATCATATTATTCTTGTTTGGTTGTGAAATCTGACAAGAAATATATCTACGAAATGTTATTATGTGGACGTTGCCTTACAGCGTCCAGCGGTTCATACAATATGATACCGTTATAACTACGTGAACTTGAAAACGTTGCTATCATGATGTAATTAAAAATTGTTATTTTTTAGTACTTTACTGAAATGGTGGAAAAAGTTTATAATTATGCATGGAAAGTGAAAGCTATAATTATATTAAGACCAGAACAGATAATTCCCTCATCACAGAACTATAACAGGCCAATATGTCTTGGCCAGATTTAAAGAAGTTATTGCTTCTCGTCTAATAAGCCAGCATAAAAAACATTTTGACATATTCGTGTATATGTAAAGTTACACGATACAAATTCCGTGTCGTATAACATGATACTCGGTACAATGTTATCGAACGTGGCATTTCTCATGTCTTGTAATATGACACTACATGCTATTGAAGTTTAGGATACATGCAGCCCCAACGAAGGATACTTGCTAATAAAGATGCTTTTTCCTCAAGGACTCGCTGCGCTGGGGAATTAGGGATAAGCGCGAATATGTCAAGATTTTTTTTTATTTAAATATTTTTGGAGCTGGCAGGTAATTCTGAAATATCGTTCTGTTTTAGAACTTTGATTTTAGTCAGGAGCTGTGATAGGAGCATTTTTACAGCTTTTTTCTGCCATATTTGATCAGCTTTCGAAGTCGACAAGGGCTGTGTAGTAGGTCTTCAGATAAATCAAACGTCGTCTTTACGTCATACATCTTTACTTATTGCTTCCCAGAACGAAGCGATAATTAGCTGTCAACATTTAATTCCACCATTACGTCCGATGTGTGTAAACAGGCGTGAAATTTAGTTGCACTTTAAACCACGACAACTCCACAACTGATAATGATTATTCGATAAAAGAAATTAGTTTCATCCTGATTCAATTCGTGCAATATTGTAACCGATTCATATAAGTTTAAATTGTAGAATTTACCCGCTTCAAAAAAGTCTCACAGAAACATGTTTTTTGCACGTAAAATGCAAACTGCGAACATAAAAATGATGCAATTAGTTGAGCATTAATTTCAGAACAGCTGACATCTTTTACAAAAGGAATTAATCGATTCGCATAATTTGCCTCGGGACCAGTTCCGGTGCGTTGTTCGAAGTTTGACTGTGTACCGAAACATAGCTACAGTAAGACAAACGTTCTAATGACCAAACACATGGGTGATGGTCCAAGTTAGATAAATATCTTTGTATATTTTTGGAAACATTTTTGTTTCACTTTTTTTGGGCAATAGCATTCTTATTTAATTTATATATAGAGGACAGTCTAGAGTGCAATAATTTATTTTATTCAAGTAGTTTCGGTCTTCTTTTAGACCATCTTCAGGAATTTTAACTCCATCAATTTTGAGGAGCTGGCAGGTGCGTCACTCGAAGGCTCCCAGTTACCTGCCAGCTTCACAACATCAACGGAGCTAAAATTCCTGAATATGGTCTAAGACCGAAATTAGTTGAATAAAATAAATTATTGCACTCTAGACTATTCTCTATATATAAAAAATTTTTGTACCTTATGATTCCAGGCAAAGTAGGAATCGAGTAGTAAGCCCCACAAAATGGCGATCCTCTGCCCTTTCCAAAACGCATTTACTACAATGCTAACGCGCTGCAATGATTTATAGGGAAATCATAATCTCTATTGCCGAGCAATTTCTGGCACTAATTTCCAATTACATATAGATATATATTCGTTGTTTCATGATTTCTAGCTGCTGTGTAGTAGTTTGCGGTCTAAGGCGCCTCGCTGCGGAGCACGCGGTTGCTCGCCGTCGGAGGTTCGAGTCGTCCCTGGTGCATGGGTGTGTGTTGTGTGTGTGTGTGTGTGTGTGTGTGTGTGTGTGTGTGTGTGTGTGTGTGTTGTCATTAGGTTAGTTTATCTTAGTTTAAGTAGTTTGTAAGCTACGGGCTGATGACCACGCAGCTTTGTCCGATAGATTTACAAACATTTGAACATCATAATTTCTAAACTTCATTATTTTCTTTATCTGATTATCCGCTCCTTGTAAACTCTCATCTGTTTCTCGTACTTGTGACATATTTTCAAAGAAAGTAGTATAACGCAAGATGTGTCGAGATAGGAGCTCCTCTGGTAATTGCAAAAGCCGTCGCCTGCAGAGTCTACCGTCCGCCAGCGCAACACCCGCAGCGGCACATTTTCCCGTTATGTAAACCGCCGCCTTGCATGACTACCTAGTTAAGTAGCACCCTGCGAAGAAGCGCCCGTGCCTTCTTCTTTTGTTGGCTGAAAGGCGGTTACAAAACATCAGCACTGCCAGACATCTGGCCAATGATGAAAAGAACAAACAAGTTAAAAGTTCATTAAATATTGCGCGACAGATATTCAAAAGGTCACGAAGTACAAGGTCAGAAATTACAGTGCTAATCGTCCAAAATGCTACACCAAGGAAACCGGAGATATCACAGCCAAATTTATTTGTAAGTTAACTCGTTATGCAAAGTTTATATGATGGAAAAGACAGCCCATCTGCAAGTGAGAAAGTTGATAAAATAAGTATTAAATTTTGCCGATATTACTGCCTATAAACGCTGCTACATGTCTTTGGATTGAATCAGAGAGGCTCCTGATATGTTGTTGAACTGTACCAAGCCATCCAGCCTCCACATATTGTGAAAGGTTATCTGGTGTAGCCGCGGCTGGTATATCCCGAGTCGGTGGTTCCGCAATCATCGACCGGAATATGTCGACAAATGAGAGACATGGTGGTCAAGGCAGCAATGATATCATAAGGGCGACGGACAAGTCTTGAACGTGTGTTCGCGCGTTATTACAATGTGAACGCGGAAAAATTCTGAAGTATGGGAAGACATTAGCTAACACGACAATTTGTACAAACGAATTCCCCGCGCTACAACGATGGTTAGATTACTCAGTGGAGACACTGAGGACACATACTGTAGAACTGTGGAGTTACCGCCACGCTAGTCCTGCACCCGGTATTATGGTTTGGGATGGTATTGGATTCCAGCCATACAACCCCGTAGTATCGTAGTAGGCATTGTCGTACACTAACCAACCAGCGCCAGTTACTTCTCTGGAACCTTTTGTCCTCGCGTAGCTTCGGAACGTCTCGTAGGCCTCGCTGCAACAGAATAATGCGCGATCACATTTACGTGCAATGTTCAAGATTACGTCGTCGCCCATTGGATTGCATTGCTACATTGGTCTCCCTGTTCCCTTGATCTCTCGCCTATCGAAAACTTTTGGGTAATGTTTGCGGGCCGCGCTGGAGTGGTCGAGCGCATTGAGGCACCGATCCGCGAGGCCGGTCCTCGTCGGGGGTTCGTATCCCACCTCGGGCATGAATGTTTGTGTCGTCTTTAGTATAAGGTAGTTCATAGGTAGTTTGTAAGTTTAGGGACTGATGACAACGCAGTTAAGTCCAATAAGCTTACATTTGAACATTTTTTAATGATTACAGAATGACTGGCCCGGGATAAAACACCCACTGCTACAAAACTTTGGCAATATGCTATATCCCCGATTATCCTCTTTGATTTAATGGCGAGGCATCGTCCTGTTGCGTGTTCCTACCGTTTCCCTCTCTACGACAGAGGAGCGTAGCTGACTTCCAGTTATGCTTTTTTTTTTCTTTGATATTTCCTTTCTCACCCAGTCACGTTACTTTTTTTCTCGTCTCTTTTGTACTTGTGTTTTAACACAGCCCTAAATTTTCTTCTGTGCTTCATCTCTTCTCTCACGGCCATTGTTGCCACAGTTAACTACCAAAACTACCAGATTCTACGTGATCTCCATTATTCTACCATAAAAGACAAATACATACTTTTGCTTACCCTAGCGATTATTGTCATAACTCTACCTGACATTTTTAGATGTAAAATTTTACTGTCGTTACTAACGTTTTAAATTCCACCTATTATAGCATATAAGGTCGTAGTAAACGATAAAATATGAAGAATTACCTGTAAATTTAAAGTTCTAACCTTGCCACGATAAAAAATTAATAAAAGGATAGTAAATGTGGCCTGTAAACTAGTCAATGTTATGTTCTAAGTTGTAATGGGCAACTCACACAACGTTCTTACAGAGAAACATTTGATACTGCAACTCTTTTTTTGATACCTCCCCCCTCCCCACACACACACACACACACACACACACACACACACACACACATTTCAAAAAAAGATTCGTGTTTCTCAAATCAGAACTAGAAAATGTTTGCAAATTGTAAAGTCGTTATTAATCGACTTCTCTATGTATTACAGATCATCCATTGTACTTCTAGAGCAGTGTTTTTCAACCTTTTCGGATAAACGACTCCCTTCCAAGTAAAAATATTCTGGCGATCCCCCACCTCCCCCTTTCTCACGAACTGTAATAAAACTATGTTATCTCAAAGGAAACAAATGTATTCTTTTGTTACAGCTTTCTTTTAAATTGTTGGACGAAGTTCGGTTTGTGTATTTTTCGGAATGGACCACATTATCCTATTTTTACAAGATTTCCGACGGAAAAATGTATTTTGCTTAACCGGTGTTTCGCATTTCAGGCAAGACTCAGGCGCGAATAATGGTCATTAATAAAGGTCCCACTGTATAGACAATTTGTAAAGAAGTAGATTTTTCAGAATTACATATTGTATTATGTTCTTTTACCTATCGACTGGTTCCTGAAAACAGTTTTCAAGCTTTGCGCTTACTCATCATTGACACACTATCCTACAAAACAATTTATTATCTGTTTAATTAATAATCAGTCCGCAATTCCGACATTAAATAAATTTCACTTAGGTATACGTTTTGTGTTTCTCTGTACCCTAGTTATTTTATGGTACACGTCCTTACTCATGTGAAGGCGACCCCCCGAGCAAGACTTTGCGAGCCCCCAGAGGGTCGCACCCATAGGTTGGAAAACGCTGCTCTAGAGTAGCATGCTCAGGAAGTTAGAGCGCTGTTAATTACCAAGTGTGTCAAATTACGATAGATACTAACGTATTGTTCAACAAAAATGCCAGGAATCACTTTCTAACAATAAAACTATCACACCAGCTCTCGTTCTAGGAGCATTCTGCTGATACATAAATCCATGTTAGTTCAGAGAAACAGTAAAAGGTAATCAACTGGAACAATGAAGCACTACAACTCCAAAGGAAACCAAATTGTTCCTAATTCTGTATCTTGCTCAGTCAGTTGCACCTATTCACACAACTGTCGTTTTGCAATCATATTTTTTGGTATACCTTCTTCAAAATATGAGTTGAATTCATCACGGTCTTAGACAACATTGTGTATCATGAATGATACTACTGTACTGCTTTTTCCATACTATCCCTTTTTGTCGATGTGCGTCCTGTGTTTTTATAATTTCACTTTTCGTCAATGAAATTTAATGTCTCGAGTAATTTTCGAAAATTTCTTACGCTTATTGCCAATTCATGGTTTTTTTTTCTGCTGCCTTCACTATTTCATATTTTAAAGCTGCTCACAAGTATTGTATAATTTCCCTCTGTTAGGCTCTCTTTGAATTCCTAAACAATCCCTGGTAATTTCAATTAATTCAGATTCCATTTTCTTCAATTATTAAATTTTTGAAATTCGTTTTTCTGTTGCCTATAAATCAAAACGAATAAAGTATGGTCTAGTCCACATCTGCCATTAGAAAAGTTTCGAACTTTAGAACCTGGTTTTTAATCTCTGTCTTGCATATACAGTCACGTCATGAAGTGAACCAAGTATTCCAACAAAAGAAGTAATTTCTACTTTGATACGGTATAATATTAATGTAAAATAAAAGACCATCGACGATACCCATAGTTACGAAATGGTGTGTGTTAACTATAATCGAGGATTCGAAATACTACAATTTATCTATGAAAAATGTCTCGTATATGCTATAATACATGGTACCATCGAGATTCGTTTAGAGTTTTATACTGTTTTTGTGTTTTACTATTCGAACTGCAGATTTCATAAAGGAAAAGATCTTTCAGTAGGAGTTAGTACAATGTTCATATTCTTTGTTGAACCCCTAATGTAATTTGTTAGGAGTACGTACAATACATCCTCTGAGATAAAGCTAACTGTCTTCCATTTAAAAGTCAAGGGATTTTCAAAGGAACTACAGGTAACGGAATAACTCTATCAGAACAAACTTCATCCGGAATAATTTTTTAAATTGTAGATTCCACAAAGGCACAAACCACAAAGAAGAAAGCAGGTGAAAAATAATTATCTGGCAAGGAATCACAGTACGTTTTCGTTTCTGCGCCTTACGCCTTATTTTCATGTAGTCGACAGTAATCAGACCACATCTCGAAAGGCGACCAGCAGAGCGTGAATACGTGTAGCTGGCGGATAGCATCTGCTTCGTATGAGAAAAAGCGTGCGTAGCAGCTGCGTGAAAAGGATAAACACCAGTATGCAAACCCTCTACAATTGTGTATATATCCACACATACTAGGGAACGTCAACAAGAATCTGCAGTAAATTGTTGTAATTTATCATAGTAACAGCATATCATTTTATTGGTATCGTTTTTCAACATAGTCAGCCCACTTTTACGAGCACTTGGCTCTCCGTTACCGAAGCTATCCGATACCGTCTGAAAAAAATGTTTTTCGGTGCGCAACAAAGCACGTATTCCCCATTTCCTTCACCTGTTCATCAGAATTGATTCGACGATTTGTTGAAGCATCTTTAAATGCGCTAAACAGATAATAATTTGATGAGACACGAGATGTGTTACTATATGCAGGTTGCTCCAACAGCTCGAAACTCAGCATCTCAATTGATTGAGCAGTGTGTGGTGCTAAAATGACACGTGTATAAACACACACACACACACACACACACACACACACACACATATATATATATATATATATATATATATATATATATATATATATATATATGCTTACTACGCTTGGTTTTATAAGCAGAGCCACGAAACTTGTTCAAGATTCGTATCCTCCTACGACATTGCTACAACTATCATCAATTTTTTGAAACAGATTTTATTTACTTTTAAATAGAATATATTGAAATGGAAATCACAAAAAATTTAGAATTTTCAAAGAAATACATAGCGTTTTGGGATTCGTCAGCATAAAAATAAGCATCAGATATAAAATGAAAAATGTACTTCATCGATAGATTAATTAGCAAAGTGAAGTCTTATTAATAAGATATATCACTTTTATCATACTCTGATTACATTTTTTTAAATATAGATTTGCCATTTTTATTGCCGCGGCGGATCGGCCGAGCGCATTGAGGCGCTTTGTTACGATGCCCGAGGTCGTTCCCCGTCGGGGCTTCGAATCCCCCCTCGGGCACGGATGTTTGTGCTGACTTTAGTATAAGGTAGTTCATAAGTAGTTTGTAAGTTTAGGGTCTGATGACCCAGCAGTTAAGTCCTATAATCTGAACAAACATTTGAATATTTGATTTCAGTTTTATTTCTAATGATAGAGAAACGATTGTATGTGAAGCTCTTACACTTCACGCTATATTTTCACTTCTAAAAAGTCAACTGGATTAAGTGATCGGCATTGTGACAGCGGTAGTCTTCACGTTGTAACAGTTGATCCCCGACCCACTTTGTATACGAAAGTACATACGTCCATGAAATAAGTTTCGAAAAATACGTATTAGTAAGGGAGTACTTCCCTGTCATGCTAACACGCCATATATACAGCTACTACTTGGTGCCAAGTGATCGTAGTTGCGATTTCTCCTGCCAAATGTCTGCACCGTACTGTCCATTCAAATGGATTACAGGTATTACGTCAAGATATGCAAAATCATTTATAACACAAAAACGTAATGTCCATTATAATTTACATTAGCTTCAGGAAGATATAAGTAGTGGCGTAGCTGGGGGTTCCTCTCTTTCTGATTATTTTTCCTCGTTCACCCAATTTGAACTGTTCAACCACTGGCAAACACTTCACTGTGATAAATCATTACATCCGTTTTGTACTGAACGTTTGTTGTGAATTCTCTCTCATGCAGACCTCTGAATGACAGAAGACGGTTTACAAAACGAGGTGGTATGACCATATTTTAGGCGAAAAAGCACAAGACAGACATGCGATAACATTAAAACCTACCATAGGCGACGACAATGATACCATTTAGTGACTGGTGAACACACAATCACAGAGCGAATCTACAGACGTGCAGAGCAAAATTGTTGATATTTTTAGAAGTACCCTTACACAATGTAAACCTGAATCTTCTTCATTAAATAGAAATGTATTACATTATACAAAAAATTCCATAAATATTCAATATTGCATATTATGTGCAAAAAGTTTTACAGCCATGTTATGATCGCCATTTACAAAATATCTTTGTCTCCATTTTGCATTTTGTTTGAAATTAAGAAAATAATTTGAAATGTTATTACACTAATTACCGCTGTAACCAAGAAATGGAAACATTATTTCTGATCAGAAAATTAATTCATTCTTTTACTAGTTATCTTTGGTTAACAGAAATTTATTTTCTAAGCAACTGCAAAGAAAATAATGTAAATTTAAAATTTACTTTGACAATGTTTCTTCTGAAATGACTAACTCCTTGCTTGATCTTGGTGTGATGAATTTAAAAAACGTCAGAAAATTCATCGAATCACAAAAATTGTTGTTGAACCTAAGTTCATAATTCGAGTCATTCTGAAAAAAGTAATAAAAACAGGCTCTAAATTTGCATATATCATCAATTTAGATCAGGCGATGAAATCGACCCATCTGAATGAAACCCACACTAAGCTTCCACTGAGAAACACTTAGGCTGGCAAACATCGCTTAATCACTTTTTAACTGAAATGGTGGGTTCCGTAATTAATCACAGAAACACTTACTTACCTTTAAGAGATTATTATTGAAAAAATAACTCAAACCAACTTACACAACCAAATTACTCCATAGCAGAATTTATCACATGTAGGGCCCAAGTCAAAATGTACATTTATAATATATTAATTAAATTAAATTATATTATATTTAAGATATACTTTTCTACTTTTTAGCTCTGTACTTTTGTCTCAACATCTGTTACGAACAGATATGTCAGACACTGTGCTACTCCATATTATTTAACTCTGAAAGTGATTTGATTCTTTCGAATAGCTATTTTCTAAGATTAGTAAAATGGGAGCACCACACTGATGAAGTGCAGAGGTACCAAATTAGCCACAATATTAAGACATAATTTTCAAATATAATCTGAGCAGAGTTGAAGTGTCGTAGATTCACTCGGTAGAACCTGCTATACTTCATGAGTTTTCTTACTGTGATTGTTCCTAGTAATCATTCTTTAGTTCTATACACAGTCACTGAAATTCATTTACGAAGCATGCTGTGAAATCTTGCAAATAATACACCAACATTTACGTTGATAACTTGAAATCTGGTTACATTTACTACTGTTGTACTGTCTGTGATAGCGGAATATTGAAAATCAATGCACCATTACATATATGGCACTTCTCCAAACAGCCATAAAAATGAAAAAACAAATTTAAAAGTCATGTAAGAAAACCCTTTTCCCAAGGAACTGCTAAGATTATTGAAAATACTTATAACGTGTTTAGAAACTTCCAGATTGTCCAAGGACAGCATTTTTTGCTTATTAATAATCGGAGCATATGACGAAGACAACTTTTCCTAACATTAATGCTCCACCTGACTATTTCGTACAGTCATGTCACATACCGACCATTCAATAAAAATAAGCATTAAGAATTGAAGAGGGTGCATACTTAAAAAGGTGAAACGGGTACCTGATTTTTAATACGTGATACCGATATAAAGTTATTGCTTAAAAGATAACCCAAAAATTAAAAAGATGAAAATAGTACACTCGTGAGGTAAATTATTGGGTAGTTGTACAAAGGCTCGGTAGCAGCATCGCTGAATATCTGCCTTGTGCGTCGAGATATCTTGTCCCCCTGACAAGATTGTTTTCATACATTTTTACGACCACCTGTTTATTAAGAAAGTGAACGTCAGAGGATCTATGGTGACCAAATATTTCGACTTCTTCATAAAATTAATGTCCATCCGTCTACCCTTTTCAGCACTACGGAGCAATTTTGCCTGCCATCAGATAGCAGATACACTGTGTCTGCCCCCTACCAGGTGGTCAGAAAAATTGGATTCGTCAGCTGCATCAATATTCTCAAAAACCACGTGTTCGCCAAAATAAATTAGTTTGCTAAATCCAGTCTGTCCCACGTATCATGCATCGCAATCAATGAAGTGGATTTTATAAACACAAAAATGACAAAAATGTTTTTATTATCGATGCAACTGGCCAATATCAGCTCTAAATTGTTCGTTGACGAAAACGAAATATTGGTGTAATTTTTCGCGTTATGTAAACTCCATAATATGGTCAAAGTATGTATTATTGGTAATGGCGGAATGAATCGCATTTTGTACTATACAATCTAGCAGAGTACTAAATGGAATTCGTAGATGTCAAATTACAGGCTAAAAGGTATGTTAATTCTAAGATAAGTACTTCATATCCATTTTCATTAGTAAAATCTGCGAACATCATTTAAGTTAGAACTTAGGCGTATGAAGGAATGACATCATAAATCTAACCTAAAGGAGCCTACAACACAGAAATTAGATAGCTGAAATACTATGTTCAGCAGGCAATCACACAAACATAAGAATAGTACATACTATAATTAATTTGGTGACAGATGTTAATGTTGGTAATGTAAATAACAACTTATAACTCAGTTTGAAATATTTATTATTTAGAAGTGTCAAATGTTTGTAGATCTTATAGGCCTTAACTACAGGGTTATCAGTCCCTAAACTTACAAACTACTTATGAACTACCTTATACTAAAGACAGCACAAAGATCCATGTCCGAGGGGGAATTCGAACACCCGACGGGGAACGGCCTCACGCATCGGAGCATAGCGCCTCAATGCGCTCGGCCACTCCGCAGCGGTTATTTAGAAGTATCATGGGGCTCTAAAAGATGTAGAGGTTTTATTTCTAAAACTGAACTTTTAAATAGCTCAACTAACAAAATAAATAACACAAATTTCATAGTCAAAAGACAGTCGCCATATTAGAAAGGATGGAAGAAGGTTTCGATTATAGGAAGGAAAGAGATGTTTTCATAATTGACCTTTTAGAGGGATATTTTTTTTTCCTTTTTCTTAAATACAGATATATCACTTACTAACAGGACAACATACTTTTTTTTTACACACAGTCATAAGTAATCGTGTGTAATAATTCAGACCTGTGACATCTCCAAAGACAGTGTCATAGTTTCTTGTAAATAAGTAAAATTACTTACCTCACATGCCATTTTATATTTCAGACACTTTGCAAGCAATTTAAATATTCTCACATCTCATTTGTAGATATAACTTATTACACTCCTGGCCATTAAAATTGCTACACCACGAAGATGATGTGCTGCAGACGCGAAATTTAACCGACAGGAAGCAGAATCTGTGATATGCCAATGATTAGCTTTTCAGAGCATTCACACAAGGCTGGCGCCGGTGGCGACACCTACAACGTGCTGACATGAGGAAAGTTTCCGACCGATTTCTGATACACAAACATTGACCATCGTTGCCTAGTGAAATGTTTTTGTGATGCCTCATGTAAGGAGGAGTAATGCGCACCATCATGTTTCCGACTTTGATAAATGTCAGATTGTAGCCTATCGCGATTGAGGTTTATCGTATCGCGACATTGCTGCTCGCGTTGGTCGCGATCCAACGACTGTTACTAGAATATGGAATCGGTGGGTTCAGGAGGACAATACGGAACGCCGTACTGGATCCCAACGGCCTCGTATCACTAGCAGTCGAGATGACAGGCATCTTACCCGCATGACTGTAACGGATCGTGCAGTCACGTCTCGATCCCTGAGTCAACAGATGGGGTCGTTTCCAAGACAACAACCATCTGCACGAACAGTTAGACGACGTTTGCATCAGTATGGTTTATTAGCTCGGCGACAATGGCTGCGGTTACCCAGGAGCGCTTGCGATGGTGTACGCAACGATGGACCTGGGTGCACGAAAGGCAAAACGTCATTTTTTCGGATGAATCCAGGTTCTGTTTAAAGCATCATGATGGTCGCATCCGTTTTTGGCGACATCGCGGTGAACGCACATTGAAAGTGTGTATTCGTCATCGCCATACTGGCGTTATCACCCGACATGATAGTATGGGGTGCCATTGGTTACACGTCTGGGTCACCTCTTTTTCTCATCGAGGGCACTTTTAACAGTGACTTTTACATTTCAGATGTGTTACGACGCGTGGCTCTCTTTCATTCGATCCCTGGGAAACCCAGGAGGATCATGCACGACCGCATGTTGTAGGTCCTGTACCAATATTTCTAGATAAGGAAAATGTTCGACTGCTGCTTTGGCCAGCACATTATCCAGATCTCTCACCAGTTGAAAACGTTGGTCTATGGTGGCCGAGCAACTGGCTCGTCACAATACGCCAGTCAGTACTCTTGATGAACTGTGGTTTCGTGTTGAAGCTGCATTGGTACCTGTGCCTGTACATGCCATCCAAGCTCTCTTTGACTCAATGCCGAGACGTATCAAGGCCGTTATTAAGGCCAGAGGTGGTTGTTCTGGGTACTGATTTCTTAAAATATGTGCACCCGAATTGCTTGAAAATGTAATCACATGTCAGTTCTAGTATATCTGTCCAATGAATACCCGTTAATCATCTGCATTTCTCGTTGGTGTAGCAATTTCAATGGCCAGTAGTGTATAATGTAAACAACTTGTATACTGACGTCACTGGCAAGAACATTTTGGCTAAGCAGCAATCTAAAGGATTGCCACACTTGCAAACTCTATGGACTTTAAAATAAATATTTATGCGCTTACATTATGTAACTTGTCAAATACACGCAGCTGGCATGCATATCACAGAATACACGGTATATACGAAAATTTACACAAAATTACATTTATTATATATAAGATTTTGCACACTTTGCGTCCATAGTGGATCTTCTAATTAAATATTTCTTATTTAAGGGCCAATTCGTCAAATCACCTTTAACAACAAAATATACGATCAGAATGATGGGCTAGAAAAGGATAGCTGCCTAGCTGTGAGATTGGCTGATTTTTCTGTCACCCATTTAGAATAAACATTTTTCAGTTCCAGTACTAATATTTACAGCAAAATCATCTAATATATGTGGATTACACAGTTATTCTTTTTGATGGCGCCAAAGTTTAAATTGACACTCTAGCAACGAAAATAAGCAGTATGTACTAAAATATTCAATTCACTGTTGATTATGAAACCATTGATAGCGTCAACTTCTTACTTCAAATATCCAGAAGACCTCACAAACATAACTTTCAAATCCATAATAAGAAAATAGGCTTATCTTGCCATGCAAATTAGCACAAGATGGCATATTTCAAAGTCATATAGAAGGGCCTACAAAAACTAAAAGAAATTAATGTAATCAAAACCGTAGCACCAACTAATGGACATAATTCTCACACGGTTGTGATACTATCACATAAGGTCAGAAACACATCAAACAATAAAGCTTCACACCATCACACCAGGCTCCTATGCAAATAACACAAATTGCAGTACAAAAGTTTCATTTCAGCACACACTCCGGTGTAGAGTAAAAGTTTCATTCTGAAAACATAAAATATGTTTCACTGCCATTTTTAGGTCGGATTTACTACAAAATAAGTAATCTGTTGAAAAATTTACGCTTACCCACAAACTATAAATTATAGCAACTAGCCATTCATAACTTAACAAACAACAGCCCCACATACAAACGGTCAGGCATGTATAAAACTTAGGTGTCAAAGTTGCCCCTCCTTCTGTATGGGACAAACTGGGAGAAGCTTTGATTGTCGTTTTAAAAGATCATTTAGATGGTATATGCCTGGGAAAGCTATCAATATCTGCATTTGCCATGCACATAGCTCATAGCAGGCATAAAATATGGTTGATCTATTAATTGTTTCCATGTACTCCCTCAACAGGAAAGCTACTGAATAATGACACTTGGAATATTTGCATATTGGCAAGTATGCGACCGATAGGACGAGCGATGGGCTGAGGGGGAGGGGGTGGCTTGGAGGAGTAACTCTGTGCTGTGTCTTATTCATGACTAAAGGATTAGAAGTGTACATCTGGGAACAAATGACCAAGGTCACAATCCTATAATACAGCATTAGCGTTACAGTGTGCTCAGTAAGATCGTTTGTACGTAGCCGCCAACGTAATGCGAGGTGGGATAAACTAGCTGCACTTGTAATGGACCTCCGTAGCTGTCACATCCATTAATACTGCCATAAACAGTCCCTTTCACTTCTTCAGTTGCACCAAGCGAAGTGGCGCAGTGGTAACACACTGGACTCACATTCGGGAGGTAGTTCCTGCAAATCTACCTCCGACAATCCACATTTAAGTTTTTTGCGATTTCTGTAATTCACTCCAGACAAATGTCGGGATGGTTCCTTTGAAAGGGCACGGCCGATTTTCTGCCCTCATCCTTACCCAAATAATCCGATCGTGAGCTCCGCCTCTAGTGACCACGCTGTCGACAAAGCGTTAAAAACTGAGCTTCCTTCCTTCCTTCGTCTTCAGTTGCATATTTCGTTTGGGAAGCTAAATCGGTCATTGCACAAGCTGCATCATTAAATTCAAAAAGAATACTCGAGAGTTGATAAAGACAGTATTTGAAGAATGTCATTTGAGATTCGAGGAGAACTGAAATAACAAAACTCTCAGGTATTCATACTATGAAGCTCTTCATGGCCGGTATTTCCATCATTTAAAACGTCTGAGCGGAGATGCCGTACTCTATACGTTAAACTTTCCTCTCGTCGACTGCAGCTTTACCTCGGAGTATGTCTTCCGCAGTCCAAGACGAAACGTCAGGGGAAAGTTTAAAGTATAAACTGCGGCATCTCAGCCCAAACATCTTACGTTTTTTCGACAAGTTAATAAAAGTACATTCATTCCTACTATAATGACACGTTTTCCTTTCCCCGATATTATCAGAGAAAGTTTTGTATTTTTATATTATTTCGGCATGTTAAAATAGTTATCTATGAAAGTCAGAGAAAGAAAATTTAGGAACAACACTTTCAATTTTTTTCTAAGAAAGAAGACACTCTTGCTTTGTACTTCATAGCGATAGCATCTTGCAGACTGGAGCTGTACTTCATTATTTTTTATGTGGCCGCTATTATGTACATTCAGGTAAATATATGTGATGTGCGCGTATCTTAAATTTATAAATAAACTCCAACTCTCACTTAAATTCGCACTTATGAATTTTTATCAATAATTTTGCCCTATCCTTCCTCCGCCCATAATGTCTTTTTCAGCCTTGTTGAATCACCGCAACAATGGATGGCATAGTCTTTATTTAATATTGAATGGTGATATTTCGTGTAGCCTGCCAGTCTTGTTTCAAAATTTATTCCATAATATTATCATTTACTGGCAATAGAACCTGCAGTCGATTTTCTTGTAAATTTTTAGAAGTCCGATGTGTTTGACTTACGTAATATTCCTATCCGATTTATATCATGTCACTTATCTTACTTTACTGTTTGCTACACGAGTCGTAGTTTAATATTGACGAACTGCCATCCACTGTTCGGCGAGTGGTTATCATATTATTAAAATTTCATTTACAGCCAAATTTCAACCACCGATGGATCTATTGTTAAAGGTAACTGCTCGTCGATTCTTTTTGTAATGTTCTGCCTGCACAACACTCCACCGTTAATTAACTTACCATTGCATTTAAATGCATGTAATAATTTTCCCCGTAATTTACTGATTGGGATCTTTCATAGCTTCTAACTTCAAACCACTTCCTTCTGTAAATTTGTTAATCTCAAAAATTAATAGCCAGGCTGGAACATTATACTACAGAAACGCTTTCCTTTGTAGTTTTTGGTTGGTTACGATAGTAAGTGTTAACATCGTGTCCTTAAATTCACAGTCAAAGATAAGACACTTGTGCTGAGTATATTTCACTTTCAGTGAATAGGCTGCCTGATCTGCAGTCACTGATTAATGGAAAGTATGCATTCCTTCGCTGCACTCGAAAGCATAACAAAATGCAATAAATCTGAAAATGTAAAAAACGAACATGATCACTAATCCAATAGTTCTCTCGTCAGTTCGATATGAAAATGAAATTTCTAGAACGTCGATGTTTCCTATATTCTTCTGGATTAATGTTTCTATATTTTCTAAAATATTAATTTCTCTTCTTTAACCAACATGTTTTCAGAAGCAACAATATTATTATTGCGGTAACACTGTAACAAAGATGTTTTAAAAAAGTTCAAATGTTTGTAAATATATGGAACCAGTGCTAATATCATCAGTCTCTAGATTTGCAAACAAATTAAACGAACAACATACATACCCATATTCGAGAGAGGACTAGAAACTCCGACGGGAACGGCCTCGCAGTCCGCATCAAGGCGCCTTAGGCCGCACGGCCATTCCTGCTCGGCAACAAGGATGTTTGAAAAGGCCGCGCGCTGGTGAAGAAGATACTGATGACTATGCTGCTGAGTGCTTTTAAGACTTGATCTAAAATTTCAAGGAAATTTGTAACATTTTAAACATTAAATGTGATTTTCTCTAAACGAATTTTTTATGCTTTATGGACCTTTGTATCAAAAACTACTGGTTAAGGTTTAATAAAACTTGTTACCTATTTCATTACAACATACTACAGCTATCGAAACAGAGTCACACCAATAATTTGAATAGAACCGACACTAGAGTCTTATACGTAAAAATATTTGTAATAAAAATAACGTATGTAATGATACATGTATATCTCCAGTTCTTTGCTACCCCATCTCCTAACTACGGTTCAGCAGACGTAAATAACATGGATATATTACTTGTACAAACTTTAGAGTGTTCTCTTCCTTGGTTCCGTAGGTAAAGGTACATAAAGTAGGCTTACTTGACAGTGTCCGCATAGGACCTACAAACTCCCCTTAAACAAACAAACAAAAGAGTGGAATGCAGAAGAAGAAATAGGTGATATAACTATGCGATTTTATCTGTTTCAGGTAAGGAAAACACTTCATCGAAATTAATACCTCGCTCGCTCCAAAAATTAAACCAAACTTCGAATAGCACAAAGTGACGGTAAGTGTAATACCTAAACTTAAGCTCATTGTAAATTTACAGCTTATAGAATTTACTTTATATATTCGAAAATCTAAACAAGTAAGCAGTTTTTCGCAGCATTTGCGGCGGCTCTTATATGCGTTGAATAGCTTTTTAACAGACACGGCAAAATGCAAGTTCATATTGGACTTTGTGTTCGAGGTGAAAAATATATTGCACGCTTTAAAAACTGTCAACTTAACAAGTCTGTTCATCAAAAGAAAAGAAAATAATCAACTTTCATTGCAAAAACAATAGTTTTGGACAATAGTTCTCTTTAATCGGTGTTGTAATCAAAATTACTGACATTAGTACTACTGATGTGTTCCGTTCAAGTTGTGACAATCATTTCTTCTAAAGCGATTTCTATTTATTTATATAGTTTTATTCATGTTCTTTATGTTTCTTCATTAAATATAGTCGAAAAAATCGCAGCCCGACAATATGCAGTAGCATTTTCTTCCGCCTTCGCTTCGGGTGCAACGACGACCGGCCTCTTTCCTCTGGCCTCGGCGGCAAAGACGCTAACGGGGTACTGCTGAGTCGCTCTTCGTCGGTATGAAACAAAAACAAACAGATTTTAAATACATTGCTTGAAATATCTTAAATACTGTAAACAGACTTATTTAATGCGTATATCACATATAACTATTACCTGCAAAACTGAGATCCAGGAGACAAAGTTTAGCGGGTTATCATATTTAGTCAAATCGCACCGTAAGTAAAATTAAAGTCTTCTAAAATACAATCGCAATTTTCTTTAAAAAATTAAATAATTTAAAACTGATCTAATGACAGCGAATTGCTGAGCTGAGATTCTTTCCTCTTTTAATAAATATAAATAAAACCTCACAATAATGTATCATCGTTCAATTTGAATGTAAAGAAACCGGATGCAAAAGAATATGAAATTGTCTTCTGACATTAAAGCATTATCCATCTTTATTTATCGAATGAGTACCTTTCAAAGAAATTAAGTTATACTTTAGATGTATAATGGACACGTAATTATGTATATAAGGCAATTTTGCAGATTTCACGACGCAGCAGGCTAGATGCGACACTGATTAGACACAGATACACATTACAGAAACAGATACAGGTTACAGGAACATAACAAAAATACACAAAGATTTGACTTTATCGTTTTCAGTCTAAAGACTAGTTCGATGCAGCTCTACACGCCACTTTGTCACTTTGTCTAGCGCAAGCCTCTGCATCTCCGAATCACAACGACAATCTACGTGCATCCATTTGAACCTGCTTACTGTTCTCGTCTCGTGGTCCCCCTCCCCTTCTCCACCCACAGTACTATTCCTTGATGTCTCAAAATCTGCCCTGTTAATCAATGCCTTCTTTTTTTAAATTATGCAATAAATTTGTTTCTCCATAATTCTGTCCATTGTATTTTCATTAGTTACGCGATCTACCCATCAAATCTTTCGAATTTTTCTGTACCACCATTTTAAAAGCTGGTATATATTTCCTTCTTGTCTGAACTGCTTACCAACCAACTTTCACTTCCTTACAAGGTTACTGTCCAGACAAATGCCTTTAGAAAAGACTTTCTAACTTAATTTATGTTCGCTGTTAACAAATTTCTCTTCTTCAGGAATTCATTACCTTGCCATTGCTACTCTGCTGCGGCTATCATAAGTTATTTTCGTCCCCAAACAGTAAAAATCATCTATTGAACTCAGTGCCTTATTTCGTAATTTATTCTCACGGCATTCTGTTCAAGGCACTTACAAGTCGTTTGTTGTTTCAGACTGAAGTACCATGTCAACGGCAAACCGCAGGTTCTTCTTGAACGTTACATCCTTTTCCAAATTTCACCTTATTTCCTTCTCAGATTATTCAGTATAAATACTAAATAGCTTGTAGAGATAGAATACAACCATCTCTCGATTCCTAACCACACATTGTTTCTGTTTCATGCCCATCAACTCTTATAACTACAATCTGATTTCTGTACAGGTGTAAATAACCTTTTGATGCGACCCTGCTACCTTCATAAATTTAAAGAGTATATCTCGGTCATTATTGTCGAAAGCTTTCTTTAAATACACAAATACTGAAAACGTAGGTTTTCCTTTCTACTACAAGGCGTTGTTTCGTCTTACGTCTTTCAATGTTGTATCAATTTCTGCTAGCAGTACCATCTCCCGTATCTCTTCTTTATCTATTTCCTAGTCCCTTTTTTAGTATTGTCCTCAACGTCATTTCCCTACTTGTATAATCCCTCCATATATTTCTTAAATATTCCAGCTTTCCCTTCTTTTGTTAGTGCTGGTTTTCATCTGAGCTCTTGATACTCTCACTACTGCTTCTCTTTTCTGCTAAAGCTTCTTTGATTTTTTGTAGGCGGTATCCATTCTCCCATATTTATAAACGCTTATTTCCTCTACAGTCCTTGTCAACACATTTGCCTACACATTTAGGCATAGTGTAATTTGCTGCATTTTCACATTTCCTGCCGCGCGGGAGGGGCCGTTCGCTCTAAGGTACCTCGTCTGCTCTCCGTCGGAGGTTCGTGTCCTCCCTAGGGCATGGGTGTATGTGTGTCTGTGTGTTGTCCTTAGCATAAGTTAGTTTAAGTAGTTTGCAAGTCTAGGAACTGGTGGCCACTGCACTTTGGTCCCATATCCATATTTTTAGAAGCATTTGAACATTTTCACATTTCCTCTATAATAATTGAATTCAGCATAGCCTATTACTTCGAGGGGTTTCCATTTAGGTAACTGAAGTGCTGATGTTTCAGTGGCACCACATCGAAGATTTATACCGCATACCGAAAAGCGGAAAAACATCATTAGCTAAGACAGAAAGCGCGCGGACGGAAGTTTGTGTTGACTGGTTGTAATGGACGGTGATTGTTGAAATTTCTGACGAAAAATAAGAGGACTACGGTTTCCAAAATCAATACAGGATCCTTATTTATCACATGTTAACAAATATATGGGACTTAACTACTCTGGTCATCAGTCCCTAGGCTTACAAACTACTTTAGCTTATGCTAAGGACAACAAATAAAACCATGTCCGAGGGAGGACTCGAACCTTCGACGGTGAGCAGCGTCGAGCTCCACAGCTGGCGCCTTGGAACGCTCGGTCACTCCACCACAGCTTTTGTTTATCCTATCCGAAACGACTAGTATGTGTTTTAAATGCCAGCGGGTTCCCTACTTCGTACTGGGTATGGTGATGTGTTGTGCTTTCGGTGTTTCCACATTTTTGTCCACCCCCAATCTCTTCCCATCGGCCAAAAGCGCCAAACCGCAGCGTGAAAAAAACGGTCACGAAACTCTACAGCGGAATAAATCCCGCCTTTTGACAGCTGAAGTGTTGCTATCGCTCCAAGCGACCTGTAGATAGTAACCGAAGAATTCGAAATATTACAACATCGCGGTTGTGACAGGGCACTGAAATAAATTTCATGGCGAAGTTAAAAATTTATGATGAATCGGGATTTTTTTTCTTCATGTAGATCTATGATTTGCGGTCGTTTTCATTGTTCGTTCTTCGTCGTTCGTTGATCATTTCGAACCCGCGTCTCAAGTTTCAAGCTCGCGAGCGCCTTAACCAATTATGCTAACCAGACACACTTCTCGGCTGGCCCAAAGTCTTAAGTTATGGCACACTACAGGTATAGTGCCCCCAAGCCATTATCTCATCTGGTTCACAGCTTTAACTAAATTCACGTAAGGAATCGAATGTATTTGTGCATACGCAGATAAATTTTCGTTTGACTGTTGTAAGGATTTTCGGGGATAGTAACATAATGCAAATGGAGAACATTACATTTTAAACGTTGTTACTGTCATAGTTTGCAGTCACTAGACGTGATGGTGAATTTAGTAATACAAAAATTAAAACGTAATTAATATTACATCTGTTAATGTCAGTCAATGCAGTGTAATTCTATGGCTCACAGTATCAGAGACGTAATTGAATCATTCAAAAACGTTTCAAGAACAGAAAGTAATTGCAACTTGATGTATTCAAGTTCAAACGGAACTCGTTATTTACTTATTTTCTCTGGCTATCTGACATCTTATTCTTGGGGCTGGGTGTTATATCTCCTGTTTAACATCTTGTTTCGCCTTGTTCTTGCTCCTATGCCTTGCGTGTGCCAACCATGAATTTCCTACCTGCTTATCGGACAACCAAACGTATATCTTTAATAATCTAACCTCCTAATATTAGATTTCTGGGCAGATTATTTAATTCCATGTCAATTATTTGGAACTACTCGTTTACTTACTCAGACTAGTATGTAACCGCAAAAATTTATCGGTATATAGTCCCATAATTTTCGTGAAATTAAAGTATAAAACTTAGTACATCTACTGAAAAAGATGATTATCTGTAATCGGTAACGTTCAGACATTTTATATACGTTAAAGCAGTCAACAACCCGAGGACGGTTTGATCACTACAGTGCTTTACTAGGCATGGTCCTGTTTGGAGGTGGTGCGCCGTTGCCTTCCTCCCACCTTTCACTTCTGACTTACCCAGCCAGTTATAGCGTGACCGACAGTTTAACGTGTATTCAGAAAGACTGTGCTATTCAATTTTCTCACGTCGGCAACTTAGCCAGAGTTGAAAGAAGTGGAAAGCGACAGATAAAAATCCTAGGATTTAGTGGGACTCGAACCCGCGACCTTTAGGTGCCCTGTCTGCCCTTACCGACCGAGAGCCTACGCGACCTTTAGGTGCCCTGTCTGCCCTTACCGACCGAGAGCCTAAGTTGTGAAGGCACAATGAATGAGTGAAAATAAAGCGCTTTCTGGGTTATACATTTGATACCTCTTACAATTTATAAACGCTGCAATACACAAAGACTGGGCAATCGTTTCGCAATAGTTTAAACAACCCAGCCGCTCGGCAGTGCTGCAGTTGGGAAGCTGCAGAAAATCTGTCTGAGTTTAGTGAGTGGAGTATTAGGTTGGACTGTGACGGATTGGCTGGCAGACTAGGTAGAATCTGCGGTAGAGCGACGGCCGGAGCTAGGTGGCGGCGGCGGCGGCGGCGCAGGGTCAGCGGCCGGCGACAGCGGCGGTGGCGGCGGCGGCGGCGGCGGCGGCGACCGGCTTAGCCGCTGGTGTGGCCCTTGGCCTTCGCGGCTGCCAGCTGGCCTTGTTTCACTGCGCCACCATTTCACCAACTTTCGTCTCACTGCGTCACCAGCCTGTCGCAACCACCACGCACCAGATTCTTGGGATACCCCTAAAATCTTCTCGGACTACCTTTTCCCGGCTACGAGCTGCATCTCGACATAGCATTCTCCCAAACCATCACACGTCCCCTGCAAGAATAATGAACCTGGGTGGCTCTACAGTCGGAGGTATTCCCGCCACCCGGAGATATGCTGTCACCCGCGATATCTGAATGGCGGAAACACGTTGAGCGGCCTGACAGCTCCTGAACTGTAGCGAACGATGCTACATCCTCTATATAAATTATCTGATGGACAGAGTAGTAATTTGCGGCTGTTTGCTGATCATGCTGTGGTGTATGGGAGGGTGTCGTCTTTAACTGACTGTACTAGCATACAGGATGACTTAGACAAAATTTCTAGTTGGTGACAAGAATGGCAGCTAGCTCTCAATGTAGAAAAATGTAAGGTGATGTGAATGAGTAGATAAAACAATCCCATAATGTTCGAATACAGCATTAGTAGTGAGCTTCTTGATGCTGTCGCGTCGATCAAATATGTAGGCGTAACATTGCAGAGCGATATGAAATGGAACGAACATGTAAGGACTGTTGTGAGTAAGGCGGACAGCCGACTTCGGTTTACTGGGAGAATTTTGGGAAGATGTACTTCATCTGTAAAGGAGACCGCGTATAAAACGTTTGTACGACCACATCTTGAGTACTGCTGAAGTTTTTAGGACCCGCAGAAGATCAGTTTAAAGGAAGACATAGAAGCAGTTCAGAGGCGAGCAGCTAGGTTTGTTACTGGTAGGTTCGACCAATGCGCGAGTGTCACGGAAATGCTCCGGCAACTCAATTGGGGATCGCTGGAGGAAAGACGACGTTCTTTTCGTGAATTTCTGTTGAGGAAATTTAGAGGGCCGGAATTTGAAGCTGAGTGTAGTACGATATTGCTGCCGCCTACTTACATTTCGTGTGGTGATCACAAAGACAAGATAAGAGAAATTAGGGCTCGTACGGAGGCATATAAGCATTCTTTTTTTCGTCGTTCTATTTGGGAGTGGAATAGGAAAGGAAATGCCTAGTAGTGGTAAAGTGTACCCTCCGCCATGCACCTTGCGGTGAATTGCGGAGTATTTATGTAGATATAGATGTAGACATCTAATATATCGAGTGAATGGTGGCGCTTGCGCTAGTCGTTTTGCTTCTGTAGTGAAAAACATTGTTTTTACACTTCAAATCAGCTGAGGTATGTATCTTTAGATGCTGCAATTCGTGTGTTTGCTATGAATAACTCTAAACTAGATGTTTTAGTCTACATTTTAATCGACTGTGTTGAACACTTACGTTTGTTTTAAAGTTCTCAAATCGACGTTTCCGCTCTCTTGTCGGACTGGGCTTATGACGCCACCTCTCCATCAAGACGAACGACGCACTTACTGTGGCAAGTCGGTGCATTCAGAATGTAGCGGTGCTGAAGCAGCAGAAAACTACATTTGTGATTTTTCTAAATTTTAAAACAGTCTCATGAAATTCAAAATTCGTTGTTTTGTCCATTCATATAAACAAAAATTGTAATTTATTTTTCTTTTAAATTGATATATTGTAATAAAGTGTAGTTGGTAACTGTGTATTATATTTTCAATAGATTTCCCTTCTTGGTCTCCAGTCATATTGTTCAAATGTTTAAATGTTTTAAATGCTTGGTCATCAGTTCATAGCTTACAAACAACTTAAACTAAGGTAAACTAACCTAAGGACAACATACACATCCATGCCCCAGGGAGGACTCGAACCTCCGACGGCGAACAACCGCGCACACCGCAGCGAGACGCCTTACACCGCTCGGCTACTACACCGGGCCCTAGTCATATTGACTGACGTCATTACCGTAGGTCCGCGGCGGGATTACCCTGAGTAATACCATCACAGTGCAGAGGTTAATAAACTGAGTTTTCATGACTATTTCCTTTATAGATAAATTGATGAAAAATTCTTGCATACATTCTTAAGATTGCTTTCAATGTTACAAAATATTGATCTACTTTATAAATACGTTTTTGATTGTGATAAAAATTGAAGTTGTTTAAGGTGGCGACATTTCCTCCAGTCTATCCTAATTACAAAAAGGATTGTTGGCTCGGAGTTTTGTTCAGGAACTGACCTCTCGACTATTTCCCATAAATGTTGGATGGGATTCGTGTTGGGCGAACTGGGTCAACATATCATTTGTTGCCTAGAAAGTTCTGCAAACAAATCATACACTATTTTGAGCCGGTGACATTGGCGAGTTGCCACCCATAAAAATTCCATCGACGGTTGGGAACATGAATTCCTTGATTGGATGCAGTCAAGAATCGTTTCAATCAGACGACCCAGTCCATTCCATGTGCAAGCAGCCCACACAATTATGGAGCCAGCACCAGTTTGCACAGTGCTTTGTTAACAACTTCGTTTCAAAGCTTCGATCAAGCGAGGTGGTGCAGTAGTAAGACACTAGACTCGCATTCGGGACGCTGGTGGTTCAAATCCACTTCCGGCCATCCAGATTTAAATTTTCGTGATTTCCCTAAAATCACTCCGGTCAAATGCCGGGATGGTTCCTTTCAAAGGACACGGCCGATTTCCTCCGACATTCTTCGCCAAAAATAGCAAAGTTTAGTTATTCATAGCAAACATACGAATTGCACCATTTAAAGATACATACCTCAGCTGATTTGAAGTGTAAAAACAATGTTTTTCACTACAGAAGCAAAACAACTATCGCAAGCGCCACCATTCACTCGATATATTAGATGTCTACATCTATATCTACATACATACTCCGCAATTCACCGCAAGGTGCGTGGCGGAGGGTACACTATACCACTACTAGGCATTTCCTTTCCTATTCCACTCCCAAATAGAACGACGAAAGAAAGAATGCTTATATGCCTCCGTACGAGCCCTAATTTCTCTTATCTTGTCTTTGTAAGCTCCGTCTCTAATGTCCACGCTGTCGTCGAGACGTTAAACCGTAAGCTTCCTTTCTTCCTCCAGGGCTTCGAGGAGACTGCAACACACTCGTATGCTACGAACTAAAATCACGACTCTTCTGACCAAGCCAAAGTCTTCCAGTGGTCTAGAATCTAGGGTCCGATATGAGCACGATCCAAGGATAGTCATGCAGGCGTTGTCATGCTGTTAGCAAAGGCAGTCGGGTAGATCGTCTGCTGCCATAGGCCATTAACGCTAAATTGCTCAACAATGCTGTAACGGGTACGCTCGTCATCCGCCCACATTGATTTCGGTTATTTCAGGTTGTGACGCTTGTCTATTAGCACTGACAGTTCTACGAAGACGTGTATCGCGCCTCTTGGTTACGTGTGCTAAATAAAATCTAAATTTGCAGTACGCCTTCAATACGTTTATTGGCACAGCCTTTCAGTTATCAGTTTTATAATAGCAGGAAGATTATTTACAAGTCACCACGTATATAAACTGCCAAATGATGACTTGAGCCGTGATACGTCGCCTTTACAAATTCAAAAGGTGCGACAGTACATTACAAGCGATAGTAGTTGAGATAAGGACGTGCATCTGACACTAATTATTCAGAAAATTCCTAATATAGTTTTGTTCCAACTACTAAATGTTCGCATATTTGATAAGCTTAAGGGACTTAACTGCGGGGTCATCAGTCCCTAAACTTACAAACTACTTATGAACTACCTTATACTAAAGACGTCACAGACATCCATGCCCGAGGGGGGATTCGAACCTCCGACCGTAGCGGCCGTGCAGACTGTGGCTGGCACACCGCAGACCGCTCGGCCATGATGAATGTCTTTTAGCTATATTTGAAGTAAAGTATTCGAAGTCCTTCACTGCTTACTAGCGCACCCATAAGTATCCGTACGTAACAATATTAATTCAGTACGACGATTGTATCTGAAGAACTACCATAGGTAAAATACAAGTATTTTCACACGATAACAGTTCAGTTCTAAATATCCTTAATCTCTTACTACGTAAGCGAAATTAAGTAAAACTTTGTTTACGTTTCAAGTTTACCCTATAAGATTCTTTAGACTGTAAAATAGATTCAGTAGTGAAAATACTTTCCAACAAAATGCTGATGAATCCCATCTTTTAGGTTAAATCTTCCAGAATTATACCTACATAGATTATGCTATTTTCTTGTTATCTGAGTACTACCTTTGTTTGGTTCAATAAATATGTTTTGTTTTTGTATTTTCATTTCATCTTTCGTATCTTTTCTCGTCAAAGTCTTAATGTTTATTTGATTTTTACCAAAATATATTTCACTGATAAATCAGATATATCTTCTTCTTATTATTATTATTATTATTATATATAAGGCTTCACTAGGTATGGTCCTGCGTGGATGTGGTATGCCGTTGCCTTTCTCCGACCTTCGAACTGGCTTACCCAACCAGTTATAGGGGGACCTACAGTTTAATGTGGATTCCGAACCACGGTGCTACACGGTATTTTTCACATGAGCAATATAGTCCAGTCAATGAATGCATTGTAGAGTGCATGGAATATGCGATAATTTTTGACTTCAGGACTTTGTTAGGGATTGTTAGGAGGTGAACATACTAAAATTCCCCGCCCCTGGGGGGTGAGCTAAAGCGGGAGTGGGGGTTTTTCGGTTATATCTTGAAAGCGGTCCGCTTTAGGAAGAAAATCTTCCAAATAAAAATGAAAGATAATTGAATGTGATATAAAATTGTTTCTATACATATTAGTCGAATTCCCAACGGTTTTCGAGATATACGTTACTGAAAATCGACAATTTCGGAAAAAATCATTTTTACCTCACTAATTTTGTCAAACATTTACTTCTAGTGACTCACTCGATCGTTTCTCAGAAAATTTGTCGAAAGGAAAGTTGTAGAACATTAAATTTCCTTGAATTTGATATGCACATTTATTACCTTATCTTCAGCCAATCAGATGTTATATCATTTATAAGATGTGCACTCAGTTTCGAGGTCCTTCTAGAAGTGAGTGTTTTGAAAGGCTGTGACGTTTTTATACCTTAATAACAACACCTTAACAATGACAAGAAGGTAATTTCAATTGAAAGAGAACACCTTTTTACAATTATAACTTTCATTACAATATTGTGAATCATACAATGCAAGTATTTACAAGCACTGATAGTGGTTCAAAATGAAAAATAAATGCATTGAATGCAACATTTTCATTTTTCTGAGGAATGTTCGAGTGTCATTCACCTTAGTCAGTAGTGGAGACGTCGTCCAACAAGATTGGTAGAGTCTCAATGTCACTGTCTCCATCTTCATCCTTAATTAATATTCAGACTCCGTTGTTTCAGTTGCCCTTGCAGTTCAGGCAGGTAAAAGAGCACTGTAACAACGATTTTCTGGATCCACAACTCCACTGTCACAATCTTACGTGTATTGACAATAATTATCTTCAAGAATTCGTCAGAAGCAGCATCTAACTCTGAGAGTTTCGGAACTAGTTGGTCATTCCTTCTTTCCCAACCCCAATTCGGCGCTCCACATTTCGGTTCGTCTCTTAACCAAAGTCATACTTGGTGGTACATTCGGAATGGATGCTGCTTAACAGCTCCTTCAGTTGGAGGGAGAGTTCAGAGATTAGGCTTCATGTGCTCAGCTACTTTTGTAAATGATTTGTAGCGGAACTCGTTGAGTGATGTCTTGGTGGCTGGAGCTCCATACCATGAGAGAGTACTCATGATTCCCGCTGTCTGAATGGAGTCGGGAAAACAAGAATTATTGGAAAAATATCTCAGCAGCATGTTGTATGATTTTGGACTTCTGATGCATTTTGACAAACCCCACTTTACTCTTGCAATACGCTGCGGATGTTGTGTCACAGCCTGTCAATGCATGTACTTCATTTTCAATTACTGCTCCTCTTGTTATACATTGCTTGTGTCCTTTCCACTCTGGAACTACAATACCTTGTTTTTTAGCAACAAACCACAGAATGTCATTTGGTGCAGGATGTGGCGGCTCCTCTGGTATATCAATGTGTGCCACAGTCACATTTCGTAGACCTCCTTTCATCGTAATGTATGCTTATAGTGGAATAGTTCCGAGTTTTCCAGTTACAGCTGATGTACAATGATCTCACAAATTCCAACTGACATTCATCATGATACACAGCCTCCTCCGCAACTAAATCATTTGGGGTGGAAAGATGCCTCATCGCTTCCTCTCCCCACTGATCATGTCTATCTCGAGAAGCATTCATACTCGTCACTTGTATGTCAGTTCTGTTGCGTCCTTTTGTGAGAAAAATAACTAAAAATATCTTCCTTGGGCTTCTTTTGCTCACCATTAACACTTACGGCACAAAAGAAACATTTTGTTTTGAAATCGAATTTCTCTTGTTTGGATCTCAAAGTAAGACTGAACTACTTCAGAGGACGATGAGAGTGCCTGTCTCTTTAAATGAGCGTTGATGGATTGCGGCCGGATGTAATTTTTTCGACATTCATTATGAATCAGAAGGATGCCTCAACCTTCTAAAGATGAGCCATTGCTATGTCCCCTTTCTCTAATTGCTTTGATGAGTGATAGTATTCCTTTTTGTCACTGGTCCATCTATTGTTTCATCACATCAAAACACCGAGTAGCCATTACACTGACTACATAGTCAACGTTTTCATAAATAAATGAAAAAATCACGAAATGCCGACATACAAAGTTTTCTATGCTTGGAGAACTTTTGAAGTGAACTAAAGTAAGAAGTGAGTGAGAACACTCCATTCCACTCCCATGTCCAGTCTCTTGGAAGGAGCCAGTGGCACTGGCAGACCTTCGATGTTCCTCGTGGGGCTTCCCCATCGTTAACCCTCTGCCGGGCGTTAGGTACCGGTGATCTTGAAGGCGTGTCCACTGCAGCTGACAATAAATGAGCATCGACCATTCCTCCTCATAAAAAGGAAATGATTCATTTTGAATCACTATCAGTGCTTGTAAAAACTTTCATTGTATGATTCATAATATTATAATAAAACCTATAATTCTAAAAAGGTGTTCTCTTACAATTTCAATTACCTTCTTGTTATTGTTAAAGTGTTGTTATTTACCATGCTAGCACGTTTCATAAGACATAAAGGTCACAGCCTCTCAAAACACTCATTTCTAGAAGGACCTCGAAACTGAGCGCACATCTTACAAATGATGTAACTTCTGATTGACTGACGATAAAGTAATAAATGCGCATATCAAATTGAAGGAAATTTAATGCTCTACAACTTTCTTTTTGACAAATGTTCTGAGAAACGATCGAGTAAGTCACTAGAAGTAAATGTTTGACAAAATTAGTGAGGTAAAAATGATTTTTTCCGAAATTGTCGATTTTCAGTAACGTATATCTCGAAAACCGTTGGGAATTCGACTAATATGTATGGAAACAATATTATAGCAAATTCAATTATCTTACATTTTTATTTGGAACATTTTCTTCCTAAAGCGGACCGCTTTCGAGATATAAGCGAAAAACCAAAAAATTGTACCTTTCCACCCCCACCCCTGCTTTAGCTCACACCGCAGGGGCGGGGACTTTTAGTATGTTCACCTCCTAACTATCCCTAACAAAGTCCTGAAGTCAAAAATTATTGCATAGTCCATGCACTCTACACCCCTCTTTTGAGCACTCATTGACTGGACTAATACTGCCAGAGGTGAAAGAAGTGGAAAGTGACAGATTAAAATCCCATATATATATATATATATATATATATATATATATATATATATATATATATTCTTTCTTTGCTATTAACTCAGGGACGGGAGAAAAAAATTAAAATAATGGCCCTTTTCTTTGATTTTAGTTTGAGCCAAGGCCTCTTTAAGATTTTTTTTACTCGTATCAAGTGGCTTACGAGTGACTCTTGTTTGTACTATCCCCTCTGTTTATTTATTTTTAAGTTGAGGATAAATAAATTAAAATTAAACCGCTGCGACACCGCTACCACTTTTGGCCCTAAAAATGTAATACTCTTCAAATTAAAATTAGACCCTCTTCAGAAGTTCGTGACTATTCGAAATAAAAAGATATTAATCTTCATTTGCCCCCCCCCTTCCCCCCATGTTTGCCTAAGTCACTCTCAGCCAAAGACGAATACTCGCGCTGAGGCTGATTGCTTTTACTGGTTCCAGAACTTGCTTTTATGCTAATCTCTTCCACCTAAGTTGATGATCACGCAGTTTGGGAAGGTGAGTCGTCTACTTAATCAACTGCTACTCGCGGAAAACAAAATCTCGTAACCATAGATCGAAGTCAGCCACTAATAAAATATAACACGTGAGTGTCTCGTGGCTTAAAATTCTCCCGTAGGATTCAAATACATTGACTGCTCTAAGTTACAAAGTCAGCACCCAGCAGGACTGACCAAAACTACAAATTCCCACAAACATTAGAATAATAATCCGCTTTTTGATTAACACCTCTGCCTCTTAATAGCCAACAATATATATTTTTCACAAACTTGCAGCTAACAAATCGAAACTGAAATAATACTCTTAACACGTCACGAAATGATTGGTTGTCTAGCGCGGAAAGTTGCCCAAAATTACTGTTATTACATAATTTCATACCTTTCACCAGCATCCTAACAGTTGTGATTCAATTCCTGCAGGAAAAAATTACTTAACTACTTAATATTACTACAAAATCTTGAAAACGTTTGACTAAACAAATGTTGCCCTTTATTACATTCCAGTACCGCATTTATTGTAGCTACGATTAAAGCAAGTGTCTCCGATGCGCGAGGCCGCTCACTGTCGGGGTTTCGAATCCTTCCTCGGCCATGGATGTTTGTGTTTATAAGTTTATAAGTTTAGGGACTGATGAACTCGCAGTTAACCCTCATAAGCTTAACAACCATTTGAAACATTTTTTTTTTAAGAAAGTGTGACTTTATGCTGTAAGAACCTACGTATTGGGCTATGTACGGTTCTGATTTAGAAGTCTGGATCATGTTATTTGAGGGTCGAACCGTATATGTTTGCTTTCATGCCCAGCAACAACCTTAGTTGCAGATATATTTTACGTGTGATCATGTAGTTAAAAACACTCTATGTATAAGCTGTTGTTTGTGAAACAAATAAGAAATATTACATAAAATAACTGGTTCATGACTGAAAGGGTTTTATTCTAACATTTGCAAATGATATATGCAGAATCAGAATTTTAGTTGAATAACTTTTATTCAATCAAATAGGTTCCTTATTGGAAGTGGTCAGATTAAATATTAATCATAAATTGAATAAAATAGTTCAACACTTGCATTGTACAGAAACTCTATATATTTCGTGGGCACTCGACAGTTCAAAATGGTTTAAGTTTCCCAAACATCATTTCTACACTCGTAAGTTCTTGTGTAAAAACATAAATAAATATCAGCTACGCTGACTTACACTTGTTCTCGCCTAAATTAGAGTTCCGAGAAGCGACCGTTCACTGTGCAAATGTTAACATGCTTCCCGATCAGATCACTCCTATCATCCAGGAGGGTGCTTCTTCTGCCAAGACTATCCATGGAGTTCTCTTTTCAGCGCACCCCTTCGTTCACCTTCCTCGCTCTCTCCGAAACATACACTCTCCATCAGTTCATTCCCCTTCGGCCGCTTCCTCATTGGCCAATCGCCATCCCCTCCAGAATCGTATACATCTTAACATGAGGTATTTGTTTAAGTAAAAATTGACAACATAAACCGCTTTCTTACTAATATAACATTATTAAGTACGCAAAATATTAATTTTGAGTCCCCAGAGGACTATTCATTATTATTACATAAAGACTGAAATAAATAGATAGATAAACCAGATTTCATGAGCTTGACCGCTCATCCCATACAATATTTACGTAAATAGAGACAAATTGCACAATAAATCGACACACTAAATTAAATATACGAGAGGTAAATCATGCAGCTTGCCTAATCAGTGTTGCTGTGAAGAATATGATAAGCTGTTTATATTTCCATTGCAAATTTATAGCGGTGCAAATCAGTCATTAAATAAATATGTACAAGTGTGACGCTTTCAAGATTTTTTTTATTCGTGTCAGAAGCATCATGTGTACAGAAGTTTATAAAGGTATAACATACAGAGATTACTTACATACATGTAAACTACGAACTAAAAACAAACAGACAGAAATATTATATACATTTGGCCCAAAAGCGGGCTACGTCGACAGCATTTGGGGTTGCCAACATCATGTCTTCTAAGGTGCAGTGTGAAGAACATTCAGGGCAGTTATACATGTGCTGGGTCGTTTACACGTCTCCACAGTCATAGTAGTTAGATACAGTAAAATATCCCCACTTCATAAGATTATCTCTTGACTGTGCATTGTTGGTTCGTAGCCTGTTTAGTGACTTCCAAACCGTCCAGTCCTCATTGTGGCCTGGTGCCAATTCTTCCTTTGGTTCCATCCAGTGATTTTCTATCGAACTCTTCCATCTGTCCACTCTAGATCCGGGTTGGTCACTGAGGTTGTCGGTTGCTCTGAGAAAGCTCCGTCTGGATTTCAGACGTCTGGTGGCTGGCTGAATATTGTGGAGGAGGTGGCTTTCAAGATGATAGCTTGAGACAATAAGCTGTCATCTAAAACAGTTTTTTGAAATTGCATGATGAGTTCAAGAGTTGGTTATTTTAAAATTGATTTTTATGTATTTTGATACCGTAATCGCAAAATTTTGTAATTTTTGAGATACTGACATTACTTTTAGAGTCATGAGATGCGTGCATTTATTCCGATATCCTAGATGTCTTAAATGTTGATATCAATAATTTTATATATTATTTTATTTTATCCTGAATTACTGGAATGTTGAACTCACGGACGTCCTCCAGACAAACCCTTAAGAAAAGCTCGGCTAGCCGTCCTCATTAGTTTTGAGTACAAAGCATGGACCTTTCCCAGATTTGAAGAAACCCCCGACCAGCTGCTCGGTTTAACCTGCTACTACTTGGGCTATCTGGCAGCTGCCCCAACCGCTTGCCAGGGTCCACTGCTGGCCAGTCCCCTAGCTTTCCAGACACTGCCATTACGTAAAGTAATTGCTTAGTGACTAGCCATAAAATTATATTAACAGCGAGGATAAATGCAGTGTGGTTGACTTCCAAGCAAAATGCAAAGATTATTTTATGGAAGAAATGGCTGATAAGGCGATAGTTAAACTCGTGAAGGGACCGTTAAAGACAGAAGTGCAGAGACGTTGGCAAATCAGAATGTGAGTGCGTTTAGCGATTATGCCAAATTTAAAGTGTTTTATTAAGAAATACTAGAGCATGCCAAGCAAATTCATTTTCAGAATACTTTCCGCAACGGACCTAGTTATAGTGTTAGTGAGGATAGCATGTAGGAATTTTGCAAGCGGAGATACAAAAGTTAGTGCACCTGGTTCTACAAATAGAAATTATGATGGTAGAAAGGTAGCTTCCAGATTATTTACAGTGAAATCTTGTGCACAGCCCTACAGAAACTACCGAAGAGTTTCTGAATTTTGTAAACAAATATGATGATTCCATGTGTTTCCCAAATAGGTGAACAGGTGTGCAAGGAAATTTTAGGAGGGGGAAATATAACGTGACCCGATGCACAAAATGCTGAAAGGTAAGTTTAAAAAAAATACTTGGAAGGCATTGGCGAAGATTACGTCGGTTTGGGGGCGCTTCTGATTTGAGCAGTCATAATGTAATATCGGACTCGACAGCAAACAACGAAGGCAATATAAGTGTTAATTTTTGTCAGGGACATGCTGAGGCAGTGCCTGAGGTGGCTTTTTTGGATAGCATGCAGGATACTGAATCTGTCGCGGTTGATCTGAAAATTGGGCACATTGAGCCATGGGTGTTCAGACAGTTCATTAATCGAGGAGCAGAAAAGTGCTGTAGTTTTGACTGCAGACGCTGTTTGTAACAGTGTGGTCTGATAAATGTGTAGGGATTTCAAATAAAACAAATTGCAAGATGAAGTAACACAGTTTGTTATTCTTGGCGATTAGCGACAAATTTCTGTTGATGATTTACAGGCCGATTGGGTCATTAATGAACCGCTGAAAAATGCTCCTGCCGGAGCACAGAAAAAGCGACCGGAGCACAGAAAAAGCGAATATGTTCTCTGACACAAAAGTGTGGAACCAGCTGCTTCAATCCTCATTCCGACTTCCTCACCAAAAAATTTGGTATGCAAACATAAGCGCACACTTTTAGCGCATAACTTTGTAAATACTTTTGCCCAGCTAAGCCGGCATAGTCAGCAATGTCGTCCCATTGTCAGCGTCTATATATGTCTCTGACCGTTTGTTTGCTGTCTCTCACACTGCCGCTTTCTGTCTGTGTCAAACTTTTGATGTCTTCATTCCTTTCCCTCGCGATTCCTCACCGCTGTCTGTTTCTGCCACTTTCATCGTCTCTCTGCCCCACTGACGTTGTCCCATTCATTTTCTGTCCTTTTTCCAGTATCCTTTCTTTCTCAATTAGAGTCGGCTTTCATTGTCTTCAATCACGATTGTCTCCTTTACTCGTGTGTCCATGGGGATGGTTTGCTTGGGGTTTGACCTGTAGACCGGAAAACTTTAGCATGTGGGAACTGGGGATGGGAAAATTGGACAAATTGTTTCGTGCTTTATGTATGGACTCCATTCGTCTCAGTTTCTCACTGTTTTCTCTTTTGCTCCAGTTGCTACTATATGCATCTGTCTTAGTTTGTTACTGCCACTGTTCCTGACTTCCGACATCTCGTTTCGCTTCCCACTGCTGTTTTCATGCATATGCCTTTCTCCTGAACTGACACTTTCTCTGTTCCATCATATATGGCTTTATCTGCTTGTTGCACTGTCTCTGTCCTACTCACATTCAGCCAAAAAAAGCACGACTATGTTCGCATACCAAACTTTTGGTGAAGAATTCGGAATAAGGATTGAGGCAGCTGGTTCCACACTTTCGTGTCAGAGAACATATTCGCCTTTTCTGTGCTCCGGCAGGAGCATTTTTCAGCTGGTTCCCGTCTTTTTCCTGTTACATTAGAGTATACTGCTTATATAACATGAAATCAATGCTGAGTAAAATGTGGATAGTATTTTATGCACCTTGATACATTTGTACAAACGTCAGACCAAATTGACTATGTAGTAGTTTACTTTCTAAAAAGACTTTCACATTCAGATGATTGCTAAACACGCTTAACTATTTCAAAGTACATTGTTAAACACTATCATTATCGTTCCATAAAAAGCATGTAAATATTTTCGAGTCCAGCTGAGAATTTAGTTTTATATGATGTTGCTATTTCATAATAATTCAAGTCGTTCACGTTAATCCAACCATTACGATGACGAATTTTGCACTTCCAGTGGCCTGAAAGACGCGAATGTTAATGAAATATCAAAGGATTAATAACACTGCATATTTGTCATGAATATGAGCGGTAACTTGGAATCGTCATATCTCGGTAATGGATGGTACTATCGGAAAAACTTTCAAAGCTTTCCGGAATCATAATATTTGAACGGATCGTAAAAATTTTGACGATTTGCCATGAATAGGAGTGTAGATTTGCCAATGCACTCAGTTGGATCTTTTGATTCCAAAAATAATGATTTTTGTAGCCTATCGCGATAACAAATACACATTTCCAAAAACGGGAAACGGATTTTCCAGATAAACACCTAAAAAACATACACATAACATTTTAGTCATTTCTTATTGCGCAAGATACGTTACCTCACCATCCAAAATAGCTTTTTCGAACCTATTACTGTCGCGTGCTATCATTCACGGACCGATATGTTAAGAACTACATAAGATATCATTCTGCTCTAAACTTTAAATAAAAATTCGATATGCTATCTACATTTTATACGCAGCTATGTGTAACCTAAAATCAACCATACGAGAAGTCTACGCAATGTGTTTTTACCTCTGCAAACTCTTTAAAAAATGTTGCAGTTGTTCACTAAACCGGATGCTGTATATTAACTGTAAAGTAAACGAAAACAAAAATCACCCCTTCATCGACCGAAGATTTCAATCTTTAGGAGCCGGCAGCGGTGGCCGAGCGGACTGAGGCGCTCCAGTCACGGTCAGCAAGGCCACTACGGTCGGGGGTTCGAATTCCCCCCTCGGGCATGGATATTTGTGCCGTCCTAGTTCGTAAGTAGTTCATAAGTGGTTTATAAGTTTGGGGACTGATGACCCCGTAGTTAAGTCCCATAAGCTTAACAAACATTTAACTTCTAACTTTAATCTTTAGGATGCACTCAGCGAAAAAA
The DNA here is from genome assembly GCA_026315105.1 of Locusta migratoria. NCBI lineage: Eukaryota > Metazoa > Arthropoda > Insecta > Orthoptera > Acrididae > Locusta > Locusta migratoria. The sequence goes on from CM048744.1 coordinate 363,856,048, forward strand.
ATATTAATTTTTGGACCTTTTTTCAAATTTCAGTTTCAGAGCTGTCCGAACGCCGTGTTTCAGCACAATATGCACTTTTTCTAGCAAAATATCGCGGTTTTTTCGGGTGTATCTTGCTAACGGACTGAGAGTTACGGAAACTGAAAAATGCCGTTTATAGATAAATGTCTACAGGATGTATTGTAAATATTTGAACAATTTTCTATGGTTAGTTATTTAGATATTTGCTATTCACGGTGCTAAAACGACTAAAACTCGGGTTTTGTGATTTTGTGCAAAACTATGATAAGTTTCAACGTCTGGAACTCGGTAACGGATAACGATATCGAAAAAATTTAAAAACGGCCTCAGGAATATAATCATAAGAACACACGGTAAAAATTTCGAAGATTTGCAATGAATAGAAAGTATCGAAGTGAACATTCCCACAATTCGTTTTTTTAGTACCCAAAAATCATGGTTTTTTGAGATTTTCTCAGGAACCGCCCATAAATGAATGGTGCCTTTGTAAGTTGTTTAAAGCCCACCATAGGCTACACGTCATGTAGGGGACACCGGGGCTAGTTGTTACAATTTTTTTTTTTTTGGAATCTCGTATACCTCGACACAAAACACGTAAGTCGATTGAATAGATGCCAAAAGTTAGCAAATTACTTAGTCTTCACAATGAAATTTTTGTCATAAATGTAAGCTCAGATTGTTAAGCTCTGTATCAACTTTTTTTCTAACTTGTATGATGTAACAACCTACCCCACTGTGGGGCATTTTGTTACACTATATGGGGTTAGTTGTTACATAATAATTAAGAAAAAATATATTTTTGGTTCCATAACACAGATTTACTTAATCATTAGTTTTAATGCAAGAGGTGGTAACAAATCATAAAACGTGAAACACAGTACTAATATTGACATACGGTCATCATTAATCTGATGAAGAACTATTAAGTTCATTATCAGAGCTACAGTTTTTACAAATAAAGAAACTGGCATGGTCGGTTCCATACACTCAATACACACGCAGTCGTCTTCCTCGCCAGATGATTCTAAGGTCTCACATTTTCGTTTCCCCATTTTTGCTTTCTTGTTTTTATTTTTTGGCGCCAACACCAGTCGTCGTCTTGCAGGTTTCTTTTGTGTATTTGCCTCAGCTGTCAATGCTGCTTTTACTGATGAATCACTCAGCATAGCACTCACTCGTTTATTCCTTCTTACTGTTTTCTTGCGGGCAGGAGCTTTCGGGAAAGGCCTCAGTTCTTCAGGTGGCACATGTGTGTCTATAGATTTTGCAGAACCAATTGTTGAGGTGCAAGGCGTCTGACTTGATTCCACGCCGGCCGCGGTGGTCGAGGGGACTGAGGCGCTTCAGTCACGGTCTGCACGGCCACTACGGCCGGGGGTTCGAATCCCCCCTCGGGCATGGATATTTGTGCCGTCCTAGTTCGTAAGCAGTTCATAAGTATTTTGTAAGTTTAGGGACTGATGACCCCGTAGTTAAGTCCCATAAGATTTACAGACATTTGAATATTTGAACTTGATTCCACACTTGTTGATGTGCTGAGAACGCCATCCCCTACTGAGTTCGATAGAGACACAGAAAGCAGGGTTTCATCTTCACCAGTAATCTACAACGCCACTGTTGGCGACGCTGACAATGAACAATAAGCTGCCTACCTCCCTTTGTTGATTCCATTCGCTTACAAAACCTCTGCAGCGTCATAAAATTTATATTGTACTTTTGGGCAGCTTTCCGCAGTGAAGAAAAGTCACTTAGAACTTCATTTGCCGCTTCAGCATATCTTTCCTTGGGAATGATGCCTCTGTCAGTCTTCTTCTTATAATTACGCATTATACCTGTAGTTAAACATAATTGCTTACATTAAGGGAAACAAAAACTCTTTGGGGCAAGTTGTTACACCGTAATAACTTGCCCCTGCGCCTTTGTAACAACTAACCCCATGTGGTACGCCATTTTCTCTTATTGTCGAAAACAACAATATAAAATTTTCGTTTGGAAGTTTAACGTATACTAACTACTACGTACCTAAATGTTGGACGCTGATATGATGCGAAATCTAAAATGAAATCAGCAATTTCCTGTGAACTATGAAAAAATTCACACTGAGTAAAAAAATTACTCCAGCACACGAAAAACACGTTTTCTGTCACTAGCGCTTATTACCACCTGACGGCTGATATAGTTAGGATGGGAGGAGGGAGTCTCTTAGTGCTACCATCTGGCGGAGCAACGAGCAAAGTGCTCTAGCGCGGAAATTTTTATTGTCAAGTTACAACTTGCCCCGTGTAACAACTAGCCCCGGTCTCCCCTACTAAAGCCAACGGATTTGCTCAATTTGGATGGGCTCTCGGAAGTGCGTAACTTCGCAAATTTTGACGATGTACTGTATGATAGCTGTAGTATACCTATTCTTCTAATATGTACACAAATGATCACTAGGCCAAGATCTATCCAGAACACTTTACCCCTTCGCTCTGGGATGAATAGAACCTGAGTTATGGGCCCCTAAAGAATCGCAAATTCGCACGCGCCGTTTACGAACATATTAATTAATAATGAATATTGCGAGAACGAACTGAATCATTATGTTACGAAAGTCATAATGATTAGTTCTTGGCCCAACAAATGTAAGTAACAGAAAAATTTAATGTAGCAAGAAAGTTTTCTAGTTTGATCGAAAGATAGCCTGCATTCCATGCTGCTTTCGATGAACCTCTAAGTTTATCTTATATTGATCTACATCCATACTCCATTGACACCTGACTTGTGTGGCGGAGGGTACCTTGTATACCATTGTCACTTCTTCCCTTCTGTATTCCGTTCGCGGTTAAAAATAATAACGATTGCCGTTATGCCTGTGTGTGAGCTCAGATCACACTAATTTTATCCTCGTAGCCCTTCCATGAGATATACGTTGCAGGAAGCAATATATTGCCTGATTTTCAAAAAAAGTATGCTCTTCGAACTTTGATAGAAGCTCCTACCGGTATACAGGTCGTCTCTCTTGCAACATCAGCAATTAAAGTTTGGCGATCACCTCTGTAATGCTGTCGCGCTTACTAAATGAACCGGTATCGAAGCGTGCTGCTCTCCCCTTAACCTTCTCTAGCACTTCTAACAAATGTTTCTAGTACATATTCCACTCTGATGAAAAATATTCAAATATTGGTCGAATGTACGTTTAGCAACCTACTTACTTTTTTCACGGTCTACAGTACATAAAGATTCTTCCACTGAATCTCATTCTGGCATCTGCCTTACCCACGATTATTATTATATGGCCATTCCATTTCAGATTATGCCTACTCCCAGATACTTAATGGAAGTAACTGCTTCCAGTGATTGTTCTGCTATTGCAAAATTATATAACATAGGTTCTCACTTTCTATGTATTCGCAGTACATTACATTTGTTTATGTTTAAATTCAGTTACCTCTCACTACACCATGCGTCAATACGCTGCCAATCTTCCTGCAATCTCCAACAACTTTTAACGTTGCAGCTTCTTAATATACAAGTGCATCATCCGCGAAAATCCTCACAGAACTCCCAATGTTATCTTACAGGTCATTTTGTATATACTGTGAAAAGCATCACTCCCTTGTGGCACGCCGAATTCAATTTGACTTCAAAAGATGAGGATTGAATTAAAAGATATGGTATCGCCAGAAATTGATTGATTTATACCAAATAAATAACAATACATGGAGCTAATTACCCCCACTTTGGTATACTGCTCAAAACATTGTTGAAGTAACATCGAAAACCGGATGTCACATTTAAACGAACATAAAGTTGACGATTTTACACAGAAGTCCAAAATTCAGCGAGGACTTCAAAGCGAGATGCTTATAGTGTTTTCCACGACGAATCTCTTTCTCGATATTTGGCAAAATGTTCAAATGTTTGTAATTCTATCGGACCAAACTGCGTGGTCATCAGTCCGTAGCTTACAAACTACTTAAACTAAACTAACCTAAGGACAACACACACACCCATGCCCCAGGGAGGACTCGAACCTCCACGGCGAGCAAACGCGCGCTCCGCAGCGAGACGCTTTAGACCGCTCGGCTACTCCACCGCGGCGATATTTGGCAGAAAACACGAAGAGATTCTGGTCATACGAAAGTGTAGTATGGATAAAAGACAAACAGTACCTTCAACATGCGATAGTAATGGTGATGCTGCCGATGGCAGTGCTGCTAAATTCCTTCACCAATGAAGACAGAGTCAATATTCCACATTACAAATTAGGACAGTTGCGCCGAGTAATGAAACAAATCACTTAATAAAAATAAATTTACCGCTGCAGATTGTATTTCGATTAGTTTCCTATCAGATTATGTTAATACGATAGCGTCATACTTAAGTCATACACAGCCGCTCGCTCAACGAAGGATCTAAAAAAGAAAGAAAGTTGGGTTTTAACGTCCCACCAGCTGCGTGTAATTAGAGAAGGAACATAAGCTCGGATTAACAAATTTCTCTTTTTCAAGAACGCTTTTCTACCCATTGCCATTCTTCATTTTATATCCTCTGTACTGCGACCATCATTTGTTATTTTACTGCCCAAGTAACAAAACTCAACTACCTCCTTTATTGTTTCGTTACCTAATCTAATTCCTTCAGCATCACCTGATTTTCTTAGACTGCACTCCATTACCATTGTTTTACTCTTGTTAATGTTCATCTTATATGTATCTTTCAGCACACTCTCCATTCCGTTCAACTGCTCTTGCAGGTCCTTTGCTGTCTCTGACAGAATTACCGTGTCGTCGGTAAAACGAAATGTTTTTAATTCTTCACCCTGAACTTTAATTCCTTCTCCAAATTTCTCCGCGCTTTCCTTTATAGCTTGCTCAATGTACAAATTGAATAACATTGGAGAAAGGCTACAACCCTTACTCCCTTCCTACCACTGCATCCCTTTCATGCCCTTCAACTCTAACGACTGCTGTCTGGTTTTTGTACAAGTTGTAAATAACCTTACGCTCCCTGTATTTTACTCCTGCTTGCTTCAGAACTTGAAAGAGTTTATTCCAATCAACATGGTCAAAAGTCTTCTCCAAATCTACAAAAGCTAGATATGTAGGTTTGCCATTTCTTAATCTATCTTCTAGGATAAGCCGTAAAGTGAGTATTGCCTCCCACGTTCCTATATTTCTCCTGAACCCAAACTGATCCTCCCCGAGGTCGGCTTCTACCAGCTTTTCCATCCTTCTGTAAATAATTCGAGTTAATATTTTGCAACCATGACTTATTAAACTGATGGTTCTGTAATTTTCACACCTGTCTGTGCCTGCTTTCTTTGGAATGGGGATTATAACATTTTTCTTAAAGTCTGAGGGTACTTCGCCTGTCTCATATATCTTACACACCAGGTGAAACAGTTTTGTCATGGCTGGTTCTCCCAGAGACTTCAGTAGCTCTGAGGGAATGTCATCTACTCCAGGGGCCTTGTTTCGACTTAGGTCTTTCAGTGCTCTGTCAAATTCATCTCTCAGTATAGTATCTCCTATTTCATCATCATCTACTTCTTCCTCCCTTCGTACAACATTGTCTCTAAGTTCATGTCCTTCGTAGAGCTTCTCTATATACTCTTTCCACCTTTCAGCTTTCCCTTCTTTGTGAGAAATGGTTTTCCAAGTGTGTTCTTGATATTCATAGAGCTGTTTTTCTTACCTCCAAATGCTTCTTTTATTTTCCTGTAAGCTGTATCTATTTTTCCCCTATTTATACATTCTTCTTCATCCTTGTATTTGCATTCTAGCCACTCCTGCTTAGCCATTTTGCACTTCCTGTCAATCTCATTTCTTAGTCTTCTATACTCTATTCTGCCCGTTTCATTTACTGCATTTTTATATTTTCTCCTTTCGTCGATCAAATCCAGTATGTCCTGTGATATCCAAGGATTTTTTGTAGGTCTTGCCTTCCTACCTATTTTGTTCTCTGCTGCCTTCACTATTTCATCTAGATATCAGTATGATGATTTTTTTCATCAGATATCTGTATGATGAAAAAAATTGTCAATTTACCCTAAATAATGAAAGGTATGAATTTGTCTACATGCGTCCTAAAAGGAATTCATGAAAAGTAGATTACAAACTAAATTAATCTGAAGACCGTAAATGCAACAAAATACCTAATCATTACTATTATAACTCACTTAAATTGGAAAGAACACACAGAAAATGTTGTGGGCAAGGCGAACCACGCTGCAATGGCCGTGCGGTATTGGGCGTCACGTTACAAATCGCACGGCCGCTCGCCGTCCTTTGTGTGTGTGTGTATGTGTGTGTGTTGTCCATAGCATAAGTTAAGTACTTTGTAAATCTACGGACCGATGACCCTAACAGTTTGGTCCTTTAGGTTTACATTTTAACATTTTTGAAGGCGAAAAAAATATTGCTTTTAACTGGAAGAACACTTAAAATTTACCACAAAGCTATGAAAAGGCACTGCCTTTCACAAAGGTTGTCCGTCTACGTTGGATTATTGCTGCGCGGCGTGGGATTTCGAAAGAGCATCATTTTGTATTATCGCGATACAGGCGAGAGAGTGTTACGGAAATGATGCAGGAACTGGAGTGGATATAATTACAACAATGGTGTTTTCTGTTGCTGCGAGATATCCTTACGAAATTCTCCTCCGAATGCGAAAATATATTGTTTACTACCTGTACAGGGAGAAATAATGATTATTAATATAAAATAAGAAAGGTAGAGAACTCGAACGGAGATATTTAGGCCTTATTTATTTCTACTTGCTATTTGAGGATAAAATGGTAGATAAGTACAATGTCGGAAATAAAAGAGCAGACCCTCTAAGAGTCCTCCAATTCACTCAAGATTCACAGATGAATAGCTCAAGCGCTACTGAGGTACCAGGTGTCGATCCATGCTGAAATACCCAAATTAGTACGTGATGCAACCTCCACAGGCAGATTATGGTACCCATTCGATTATAGATGAAGAATACTGTCTTGGGATACATTATTACAAGCCTGCTAGACATGTTCACGTAGTTACGCAATTTGTAGGTTGACATGTCCCACGTGTCAGTTGTTGTCCCGTCATATTCCACGCGCGCAACTACTTCTGGAATTTGCTACACGTCTTGCAGACCACTTCAAGTTTCACGTGCAGTGTGTAGGCGAGTAAATCCTGGCCCAGTAAATCTGGGGCGAATGCTCTCTACGAGACAGCGCTCGCCAGGTCTACGTAGAACGTGCAAACGACCATCTTTTGCACAGAGACAGACTCTGCTTTCATCGCTGAAGACCAAGGCCCGCCTTTCCATCTTCCAAATAATATGCTGATGGCACTAGTCGAGCCTTGAACGACGATGATGGGGCGTGAGTGGAAGTGCCAGGCACTTAAATGTGATTTGCAGAGTATGCCATGTAGGTGTATGTAGCCATAGTCGCACTGCTAGTAAACGGTTGGCAACAGTTCGCAGTCCCTCTTAACTATGATATAGTGGTTGTACGATCTGCCACTACTGCCCTTATAATACTACGATTTTGGCGGTCGTCTGTACTGCGTGAACGTCTGTAACTTTTCCTACGTGTGTGAGAATACTCACGTGACCATTGCAACCAGCAACGTTGCACGACTGACGCATCAGATGCGAATTGAGTGACAATTCTCCGAAAGGATCATCGCTCCACTCGGAAGGACTCAAACTGGCCCTCTTAAACTCGCTCAGTTGGCTGTACGATGCACGAGTGCATCACCATTGAATGGCACCTGTTTGCTTCAGACGTTGATATCACACTGAACTTTGTGGAATAAACATTCCCTATTAAAGGGTATCCACAGATGATGCATTGACCACTCTGTCACTACGCTATTTTCTGTTGGCTGACAGTACATCTACTATCCCCCAGTTGGCATCTGCCGTCTTAGAATCAAAATCGACGTCGTCTTACCAGGTGTACTACATTTTTTATTTTTATTTTATTCAGCAGTGTAACCTGGAAGTGGTTCGATGAATCCACTGCTTCACACTTAAATCCGATTTTCAGAGTAACCATGAAGATGTAGATGTGGATGTAGATGTAGATTTAGGGAGGAGGGGAAGATGGAGGAGGAAGAAGAAGAGGTGGGTGGACAGGGGAAGATGCACAGGGAGCCTCAAACCGCTTTATCGTTTACTTCCATTCTGGAACATTTTGTATTCCGCTACTTGGTCAGGTAAGAATTATTAGCATGAAGTGAATGAGTTAGTTGCGAGTGATATGAGTTCATTCAGATTATTCCATCGTGTGAAAAACTGGTATTTATGTCGTACGATTTCCCGTGTCACTAGTGGCTCGCGCCGTAAAAGTTCCAAGAGAAAAATTTGGTGATTACACACATGCATGAGTAGTGATTTTCAGCATTATGTATCTTAACTAGCTGTAAACCCGGCGTTGCACGGGTGTTTATTTATCCTTCACACTCGTAGTCCATATCCCTTTCCCCCTCTCTCTGCATCCACCTCTTTCTCTCCCATCCTTTGTTCGTTTCCACCTTTCCCTTCCTCCGCAAAGTTTTCTGCAAGGTACCTTCTGTCATGTACCATACAAACACAGTGATCTTCCTCTTTGTTTAACCCCTTCAGTCCTGATTTATTTTATACATAGAATAAAAAACATTCTTGCACTTTTTCATGTCTTTAAGACCCTATCTTTTGTATATTTTGCAAAATAAAAAAAAAAAAAAAAAAAAAAAAAAAAAAAAAAAAAAAGGTCAAATAAATTGGGCACCGGGTCTGGAAAGCAGTTAAGGATATGTGAAATAAGAAGTCACTTCATTTTAACTGTGAACTTATATCGCAAAATGGATATGTGGAAAATTCATAAATTAATACACAAAATAATTTCAACTACTGATATCATGTCTGACGTGCTCTGCAATGGGTCCACCATGTTCACTGCTTTTCATTGTAACACGCTGTTCTGTTGATAGATGGCAGCAAGAAGCACAAAACTAAAAGCTACAGATGTCCATTAAACAGGCCACTGGTTCTCAAAGTAAATCGAAATTGTATAGTGTTCTAAAATTAATAGAACGTCAGTGTCCAATATATTGGACGCCGGGTCTGAAAGGGTTAAAAGTCATGTGTGCAAAAATTCATAAAGATTGGAGCACAACTATGCATTTTGTAAATTTACGTAGTTAAGTACTCTCCACCATGCACCGCACGAAATTTTATATAGACAGTAACATTCCTCTTGTTTTTAAGATAGTGTGTGCCAAATTTCATCACATTAAAAAACGCAGTTTGTTGTTATCAAATCTTCCAGTTTTATTTCATACAGCCCTTGTTCTGAGAATACCGAGAAAAAAAAATCTGTGAAATCGGTCGAGCCGTTCTTAAGTTATGACGCGACCAAGGTATTTAGGGATCAATTTTTATGTTGCAAGGTACCCTCCCCCAGGCACCGTATGAAACTAAAGGTAGACGACGTTCCTCTTGTCTTGAAGGTCAAGCGTGCGAAAATCGGAATGAAACTGTAGATTTCGTGAGTCTGTAGGAGAAGTATGCTCTGAAATGCACCTATCATAAAATACTTTCTTAGCTGACATTTTCTATCTATAAACTATATTCCTGCCAAAATTCAGCTTCATAGGTGAAGTAGTTTTTGAGATTTCGTGTGTAGTAATTGAGTAAGTGAGCGTTCAAATGTTTGTGAAGCCTGTGGGACAACTGCGGGGTCATCAGTCCCCAAACTTTACAAACTATTTATTAACTAACTTATAATGAAGACAGCACAAACATCCATGCCCGAGGGAGGATTCGAACACCTGACTGCTTGAGTGCCCTTTCGCTTTTATATAGAAAGAGTTTAAGAAAACAGATTGCTTAATTTTGGATGCAAGAGAATAAAGGGAGTCTTGCAGAAAAAACTAAATAGCAACATGCAAATCCGTAATGCTAACTTTATTTGATATAAGGTCAACCCTGATGCGACAGTTTTACGGCGAAACTGTTGTGAGCGGTAAATTTCTTTTCGTTTCATGATTTTGTGTGTGTGTGTGAGGGGGGGAGGGTCAGTTACTAAACGCTTTATAAATGTCTGAAATTACATGCAACCTTTGTTGCAGGTCGCTAACTACTCCCATTTTCCAATAATTGACGCATAAATCTGGGTATTAGCAGGCGGTGGCTTCTCATTATTTATGACATCATATCTCCTGAGATATGTGTCGTGCTCTTTTTTTTTTTTGAATCAGGGACCTTCGTGGGCGTACGGTGAACAGTTCACCAAAGTTTCATTGCAATCGAATTAATGGTTTATGAACACAGACAGGACATACAGACAAACATTTGTAGATACCACGCAGTGGTGCTACTAATATAGGGAGTTATTCACAGCTTACGTACAAATAATTTTTATTCCTTCATTGACTCTATTAGAAAACAAATGCATAATGTACAAAGTCAGTGACAAACAATCATCCTTATGCCAGCTGATTTTCCTTCTATTGAAAAGTAAGATTACCATGAGACTTCGTTACGAATGTTAGCTACACTCTTGGTCTTAACAGTTCATTGATTCATAAAAGTTTTAAATTCGATGTGATGCGTTTTCCTCGTATTTTGAGCGTCAAATAATAGGCAAAGATTTATTCTACTGTTGATTTGATTTGATTTGATTTTCTCAGGGAAGCCAAAACAGTCTTGGTCCAATCCGCCACTGCCCGGCAGTAAAGCCAACCAATGCCTTTGAACAGTGCAATGAGTCTCTTTACCAGCTCTTTATTATACACAATTTCTTCGGGTCTGGTTGTCCCAAATGTTCTGTGCGTTTTACTCTCCAATGCAATGCATTCGAAGATTACGTGTGATGCAGTTTCATCACCGTCATCACAGATCCTACATTTAGGGTCCTCTTCTGTTATTCCCATTGTATGTAGGTGTTTTTTGAAATTCCCATGGCGTGTAAGCAGTCCAACCATGAGTCTAATCTCTCTCCTGTTCAGGCCCAGAATTGCAGAGCTTCTTTTAAAACAGACTTTGGCATCATTACCTTGCTATGTTTTTGTTGATAGACTTTGGTCCAATATTCTACGTGCTGTCTTCTGAGCCAGTTACATAGCTCCAATTTGATCATTGCCTTGGTGATTGTCAGGACAGGTTCCGGTCCCATAAAAGGAGTCTCTGTCCCCATCCTGGCTAATCTGTCGGCATGTTCGTTACCACTGATTTCCGAGTGGCCAGGGACCCACAATAGGTTGACTCTATTGCTTTCCCCTAGCTCCACCAGAACCCTGTGACATTCTCAACAATTTTAGACCTTGTCGCAGGAGCTGCCAGTGATCTCAGGGCTGCCTGGCTGTCTGAATAGATATAGATGCTACGGTCTTTGTAGCACCTACGCAAATTCTCCTCCACACATGCCCTGATGGAAGTGATTTCGGCCTGGAATACTGTGGCCAGTTTCCCTAGAGAGATGACGCCCTCCAGTCTTGTCTGCACCCCATATACCCCGGTCCCAACGCCTTGGTCTGATTTTGACCCGTCAGTGAACCAGACAATATCCCCCGTACGGTGTCGAACTATTTTCTCCCACTGCTCCCTACTTTCAATTGTTATATTGAAAGGCTTGTTGAAGCAGTATGGGCCTATAATATAGTCGGCTGGCATTTCCCCAACCTTTCGTATATTTATCTCACTCACTATTTTAGTGTGTGATTCTGGATATCCCAAAGACTTCCAGTTTTTGCCAGTTTTGAGTCTGTATGCACCAGCCGCTGCCTCCATCTTGACCCAAAGGTGTAAAGGGGGCACATCCAGCATGGTTTCCATCCCAGCAGTTAGTGTGCTGCTAATTCCGCCTGTTATGGCTAAGCAGGCTAATCTCCCCGAGGGGGGACTAACCCCCATGCGCGAGGAGGGACTACTGTTAGTAATTGATGTTTAAATATATTGTATAAAATTTTGTTTCAGTTTGTTCATGGCATGTTTATGATGTATTGCATTTAATTTTGCAGTAGCGTATATAATATTTCGTCGTGTGACCAGTGACACCTTTCCGACGGGCCGCATGTTGCTGCCAAATAGCTGGCGCCTGTTAGCGAGTGTCTTGCATGGAAGAGCCATGACTCACCACCTGCGTGTGGGTACCTCCTGACCGATTGTGCGTGCGCGCGCGATGTACGGTAAACGCGACGGCACAAGAGGTCTGCAAGTAGTTCAGGGGGGGGGGGGGGGGCAGTGGTGGCTGGCAAGCTGCAGCTGGGTCAGGGACACCATACAAACACGACGTAGGCGGCAGAGTCTGCCAATGGAAAGTAAGTACTGGAGAAAGGCCACTGCGAAAAGGTTGTGTATGATTACATAGCCGTACTCCATAAATTCACGTGTGCTTGTCTTGAAATTAACAAGTAAATGACTTACGCAGTGGAATAAACCGTTTGCGGTAATTACTGAAGGAAATTCCTTGCAAACGACGGTTTTCTTCAAATTATGTTGTTAAGTTAACTAAAAGTGACGAGACAGGGAGAATGGAAACTAATGCGACATTTCTAAATACTTTCACCTTAATTTGGTTATTATAATCTAATGCCTATCATTGTGGTGGAAGTTAATAGTAAAAAGCTATTGTTTAGTAACTTTTGGAAAGAAAATCTTTTCTTGTGTTAACAAATTAGTGAATTATTGCTGTTTTTCTTTCAGTGATACATTGTTATTAATGTCTAATGTAAGTTTTGCCATATAGTTTGTAATACAATCCTAAGAACATTTTTCTGATCACTTCATTATTTTATATACGCGGCGTCTCCAGAAAGTAAGTTCCGTTTGGTTATATAAAACGAACGGGTACAGATACAGAGAAAATATTGATTGTACAAAAGTCTACAACTGTTAAACTACTTTTCTACATAGCTTCCGAAATTTTGTAGGCAATTGTCATAGCATGGCACAAGGTTTTGTGTGCCTTTTTCATAGAATGTTGCCGCCTGTGTACATTTTTTTTTTTTTTTTTTTTTTTTTTTTTTTTTTTTTTTTTTTTTTTTTTTTGTCCGCCACGGACAGATTTTAGGTGTAAGAAGAGGATTACTGTCAAAAGATTTTTTTTTCACGATAATTCCTGACCTCACACACCGAATGTTATCAAACAATTCTTACGGAAATTTCAATGGGACTTTCATCTCTTCTTACACCTAAAATCTGTCCTTGGTGGTCAACACTTCAACGATGATAAAGAGCTGTTACCACATGGTTGAATACACAGGCGGCAACCTTCTGTGAAGGATGCATGCAAAAACTTGTGGCACGCTATGACAATGCCTACAAAAATTCGGCAGTTATGTGGAAAAGTAGTTTAAGAGTTGTAGAATTTTGTGCAATAAAAATTTATTCTGTATCTGTGTACAATTTCATTTTATTACCAAACGGAACTTATTGTCTGGACGCGCCTCGTATTACTGAAGAGAAGTATTTTTGAGTGTATTACTATTATTGTGGATTTTAACCAAACTTCTGTTATTTAGGTGAATTTGAGTTAAGAGGCAAGGACGGAATCGCCTTGAGACATCGTATTGTAGCTGTTCATTTGATATATCGTATCGTAATAAGAGTTTAGTGAATCATACTTTGTCGTCACTGGGAAGAGTTCAAAAATTCTGCAGGCTGTGGACACAGTAATATCAAAAATATCTGACAACAACCTCTCGTGGACTACCAAACATAACGATCAATTTTCCTGTTCTATACAGTGGGTACTGTCGAGGTTAGTCTCGCAGAACACTATATTCAGATTCACATAGATAAATAAAGTTGCCACTTGCATTTCAATTTCAGGTAGAGAAAATTCACCATGACGTTATCAACAAAAGTTGATTTTGCAACGAAAATGCGCCATTGCCATAAAAATGGAAATTACAGAACTCAAGAGACTTCGGGGATTGAACGCATGCAAATTCTGTCTCGCCTCCTTATAATACTGAAATGGTCGGGTAGTGTAAATGATGAAAGTGCCGGCCGCGGTGGCCGAGGTGACTGAGGCGCTCCAGTCACGGTCAGCACGGCCACTACGGTCGGAGGTTCGAATCCCCCCTCGGGCATGGATATTTGTGCCGTCTTTAGTCTTAGCTAGTTCATAAGTAGTTTTTAAGCTTATGGACTGATGACCCCGTAGTTAAGTCCCATAAGTTCTACAAACATTTGAACATTTGATGACGTAAGTATAATACTGTATAGAGCAAAATAATAACACGTATATATATATATATATATATATATATATATATATGGTATCCGCTTTTTGGAAATACACTCCTGGAAAATGAAATAGAACTTCATGAAATAGCAAACGATGTATAAATCACACGATCACACAGACATAGCCAAACGCACGTGTATACAGTCACGAGAGCGTGCTCAACGTCGATGCTGGTACCGTGTTTACCCTCCTTTTCCAGCAATGCAAGCTGCAATTCTCCCATGGAGACGATCGTAGACGTGCCGAATGTAGTCTTACGGAATGGCCTACCATGCAATTTCCACTTGGTGCCTCAGTTGAGGCAGATTTCTTACCGGTCTTGCAGACCGTCCATTATTACGTTTTATCCGGTCTCAAATATGCTCATTGGAGGACAGATCTTTGGATCGTGCTGGCCAGAGTAGTTGTGCAAAATGTTCAAATGTTTGTAAATCTATGGGACTTAACTACTCTGGTTATCAATCCCTAGGCTTACAAAGTACTTAAACTAACCTAAATACAAACACACATACCCATGCCCGAGGGTAGGCCATTCCGTAAGACTACATTCGGCACCTCTACGATCGTCTCCATAAGAGGATTGCAACTTGCATTGCTGTAAAAGGAAGGTCACACGGTACTAGCGTCGACATTTCATACGGTTTGGTGACTGTGTGGCTCTTTATGTATGAGTGCTGTACACACCCTCAAAGATGTGTCACTAAAATTTCCCTCTATTGGGTCGACGAATTTATGCTTTTTTTCATTTTCCAGGAGTGTATTTATTTGATCTTGCAAATATTAGCAATCAATACAGTCCTGTTGGGACTCGATGCCGACTCTCTTCCTTACTAGGCAATTGGGCTGATTGCTACGCCACTGGGACACAGTGACCACCACGGCTGCGCGGATTACCCAAAAACACCTCTCGTCAGATGCGTATTTTTAACGTACTGCTTACAACCTGGAGACCAAATTCTGAAACCCGGCTGGCCACAAATTTTGAACTTCCTTTTGATTTATTTCAATGTTTACTAGTAGCTAATATCGTAAATTCCTTTCTATCTTGAAAGAATAAAGTCATCCACGGTCGATCTTTTCTGGGAGCTTTCTATTTACCCATCGTGACATGAGATCATGAAGAGGAATAACTGTGGACATTAGCCTTCAGTGGGAAAAAGTGTATGAGCTGCTTTTGATCGGATGCGTAGTAGTTGACATGCATCATTGAGATTGTCGTGTTATATGACCCAGCGCTAACTATCTTTAACCTTACAGTAAAACTAGTCTTATATGTACAATATTCATGGCAACTTTGGTGGCGAAATCTTGGAACATTTCGACCATATCGGGGGGAGGGGGCGAGAAGGCTAGAAATAAATTCAACAACAATTTTGTGCTGGACTTGGATTCGAACCGAGATTTCCCGCTTTGAGCTAGCGGTCGCCTTAACCAATTAGTCTACCCAGGCACGCTTCCCTTCCAACTCAAATTCTCAACTTGTAGCCCCCTTCCCATTGATTGCTCTTGCTCGCAGCCTATACTGGATTCCCGCAAGGGGTCAAAAGTTTGAATGCGTCCGCGTTGAAATTGTCATTCCTTGTCCGAAAAGAACAAACACCATATCAATAATTTGTAAATATGCCCACAACAGGCAATGACAATTTCAATTTGGACGCATTCAAACGCTCGATCCGTTGCGGGAATCCAGTATAGGCTGCGAGCAAGAGGAATCAATAGGCAGGAGGCTAGAAGTCGAGAATTTGGGTTGGAAGGCAAGCGTGTGTGGATAGCCTAAATCCAATCGCGGCCAGACCGCCGTAGCGGTCGGTACGTGTGCTTGCTGCGGTCTTCGGTGCCGCCGCTGCTTGTTTACTCCGCGCGGCTGTGTGATACTTATTGTCTGAAATGGAGTCGCATTTGCGGAAGTATACATTGAAGTTCAGTTTCGTTTTCGGTGTTGCACGACCTAAGATATACGAGTTTGATGATTGGTTCAACGGATGTTTTCAAGTACCAGAAGAGGGTGTTCTTGGGATGGCATACGATTTTCTAAGTAACGAGTACATCGTGAAGCTGCGGAACAACGACTGGTGCCAAAGGATAATGGACAAAACGAACGGGACAGCCGAGTACAAGAGCAGCACAGGCGAGGTGAGTCGAGTTTCCATTTCTTACGCCGGTTTGGGTCTCAGGAATGTTAAAGTGCATCTGCTACCGTTTGAAGCTGAATTTACGCATACCAAACAGGCGCTATCGAAGTTTGGAACAGTATATGCAGTGACTGCTGATCGTTGGGGCGGTAACGTGCATTATAAGGTCGACAATGGTGTGAGAACAGTTAAAATTGACCTTCAGTCACACATACCGTCCTTCATTAATGTATGTGGCTTCAGGGCTCTCATGGTGTATGAGGGACAACCACGCACTTGCTCCGCTTGTAACCTGCCTGGACACCTTAGAGCGGAATGTCCACGCAGGCGCACCAGTTCAGCTCCCCGTCGAGGTCGATGCGGAAGGCAGACCGCGCCCTCAGTATGCTTCAGTCGCCAGCCGTTTGTTTACTGGAACGGAGCGCGACGCCACCCCTCCCGATGACGTAGTGCTAGCTGCTGCGGCAGCAAACTCTGTTGTACCGCCAACAAATGCACTATCGTGGAGCGATGACGTTGAAATGTCGGAGGATCGTGAAGGCAACGAACCGACCCCACAATTAAGTGCTGTTTCCGAACTGAGTTCTGTCACATGTAACCCAGCGGGTGACACAGCTTTGAAGGATGTTCTCGGAGAGATAAAGGGCGCGCCCAATGCATCGTCGGAGACGACAAGTGGGCCTCTCGACACCTCCCCAACTGATTCTCCGTGTGTACCTGCCACCACCAACGGCAATACTCCACAACAGATCGAAAAACTCGACGAAGACGTGACAGACTCCCATGGAACCCTTGACAAACCTTCGATGACTACTGATTGACCGGTCTCTGGCGCAAAAAAATCTAAAAAGTCGTCATCGGATTCACAGAAGGAAGTTAAAGGGCAAACCTCCCCTGAAAAAAAGAAAATACGGGTTGCTCGTGGGGGTGCTTCTGAAGTAGCCAATCAGTTGAGGCCTGTAGCACAAGTTGCTGCAAAATAAAAAAAATCAGCAACTTGGAAACCTAGGAGCACCCGCCACCACTTCCGCAGATAGAACAGATCACGGCCCATGTTTACAAAAAGTTTTGGATGAACCGCCTCCGCAAGATGACGGAATGGATACTAACGAGTACCAAACATAGCTTATAATAATATGTGTTTCTGTGTTGATATAGCAGTATATAATGCTACTTGAATCTTTCCCCAAAAATGAATGGTAATTTCACATATAATATAACAACTATTAATATCTGTAGAATCCAGAGTGAGTTAAAATTTAGAACGCTTAAGGACTTCTTATATAACACGAACGTAGATATTGGCTCCTTCAAGAAGTTAGCGTGGAGCCAAACGTAGAGGGGTTTGTCACACTCACGAACATCAGTGAAGAAGACCACACAGGAAGGGCAATCTTGCTACGAGATGGTATTCCTCACTCGCATATCGTTCGACTTACAAATGGTCGTGGCATAGCCTGTAAAATTAATGGTGTTCAACTTATAAATTTGTACGCGCCGTCGGGCAACAACCGCCGACGGGAACGCTCCTCCTTCTATAAACATGATGTGCCTTTTTTAATTAACGAATGTGCCACGAACTGCATTATTGGGGGAGATTTTAATTGTGTAATCACAGCCAAAGATCAGACACCACATTTCAACAAGTGCTTAGAACTTGACCACCTAGTCCATGGGATCAATTTGATAAACACCTGGGAAAAAATACATGGAAACCGCATCGCGTATACCCATATAACGAGTAATTCGGCCAGCCGGATTGATCGTATCTATGTTTCCGAAACTCTCGCTCCCAATGTAGTGAACAGTGACATTGCACCCGTTGCCTTCTCAGATCACAGTGTCCGCCAATGTTATATAAACCTCCAGCGCCCCCAAGTGTTTCGCGGGAGAGGCTACTGAAAGATGAACGTGGGCCTATTACGAGACAAACAGCTGGATGAGGAAATCCAGCGAGTGTGGGAGCACGTACAGCGCTCCCGAACCCAATACAGATCAACTGTTGAATGGTAGTTACGTAGAGCGAAACCCAAAATTCGTTCAACGAGAAAGAGTTATGCTTAACAAAAGTCCTATTGGAATAAACGGACCATAGAATTCTATTTTTCTTGCCTTCGGGATCTGTATCATTCCGCGGATGTCAGAGTTGAGGATGCTTACCGGCGAATCAAAAGGTACAAGGCAAAGATAACAAATTTGTACCGCAAACAACTGGAGGGCGCAATAATACGTTCCCAACCGAAAGACATTGCATCGGAGGAAACGGCGACGCTATACCACGCCCTACGGACACTGCGACGTCAAGAAGCAAAACTAATTGAAGAGGTAGATGATGGTGCAGGAAACATATCAACTAGACAACGTGACATAATACAACGGGTATACAGCTATTATAAAGATCTCTATGACAGGCACGAGGCAAATGATAGAACATCTCCTGATGTCACTAACGAAATAGTCTCCCTCCTCTCTGACGAAGACAACGAGGGTCTCGAAGCTCCTTTCACCGAGGAAGATATTCAAGAGGCAGTACACAATGCAGCAAAACGGAAGTCTCCCGGACCCGATGGACTATGTTCTGAACTATATCAGCACTACTGGCACAGATTTGGCCCGACTTTAACACAAATTGCAAACGAAATGTACCTACTTCAAACAATCCCGAATGAACTGAAAGAAGGTTTTATTGTGCCGCTGAAGAAGAAAAGAAACAGCAAGAAGATCCAGGAATTGCGCCCTATTACGCTATTAAATTCTGATTTTAAAATTATAACGAGGGCAATCAAGAAGCGGATGCAATCAGTGTTACATAAGATACTAGGCGAATACCAGTACAGCGCATTACCGGGACGCAGTGTGATATCAGCCGCCTGCGAATTACGGGATATTATATGTACCCTAGCAGACAATAATGAACCCGGCGCCCTACTATTTTTAGATTTTGAAAAGGCCTATGATCGTATAAGCCACGACTATCTATTCAAGGCAATGTCGAGGATGGGGTTTCGGCAACGTTTTCTCCACCTGCTACAGAACTGTGTTTCTAATGCTACATCACGTGTGTTGATTAACGGTCACATGACTGAGACACTACCCATAAGGAGATCTATTCGGCAAGGTTGTCCTCTGTCAATGGCTTTATACGCCATAGCAGTAGAGCCTTTGCTGGCAAGCATAACACGCGCGACAGCGGGAATCAGTATAGGAATGTGGAAAATTGCTTGCATTGCATATGCCGATGACGTATGTTTGGAAATAACATCCACGGACGATCTGGCGAAAGTGAGGGAAGTAATTACTACTTTTAACATAGCAACTGGAGCGAAGTTGAATACGAAGAAAACAACACTGCTCCACATAGGAAGAGGCATCGGCAACACCACCTACCTAGACTGGTGTGAAACAAAAGTGCAACATAAATCGCTTTCAGTCTACTGGAGCGCGGCACTAGATGCCATGGCAACAAAGAATTGGACAGACATGTTGCATAAGATCCGAGCCACAACTCGTATTTATTCTGACAGAGATTTGGATTTGTTGCAAAGAGTGCACACAGTCAGGATATCGATAGCGAGCAGGATGTTTTATTTGGGCCAGATCATACCGGTGTCAAATCACCTAGCAGATAGTATCCAGAAGGCTTTCTGCTGGTACGTTCTAAGGGGCCATATTTTTAAAGTCTGATTTGACACCTTAACCTTACCTCATGAACGCGGAGGGCTTGGTTTAATTCACGCCAGATATAAATGCCAGACTTTACTAATCGGTCGCATTAGTAAAATTATAAATAAACGGACGCCGAGCCTAACCCAATGGTTAATATCACACTGGAAGCCGAGCAGTTTGATGCCAACAATTTATGAAGCTGCAATACCTTTAACCTTTCGCCATATCAGACTTTACTACAGAGAATTCAGTTATATAAAGCACGCTGATGACATCAACCCGCCTTATACGAATAAGAAAATCTACAATTTCTTAACAACAGATGGCAGAGAAAACCGGATAACGGCCAAATACCCACATTCAAAATGGAATACGATCTGGAGAAACGTCCACAGTCCTATACTACCGTCACGTATCAAATCAATGTGGTACACAATTGTTAATGACAAAGTGCCGACTAACGAGAAACTTAACAACATTCGCCTGACCCCAACACCCGCCTGTACAAACTGTGGATACGTGGACACACTAATTCACAGGCTCACATGCGGTACAACTGAGTTGATCGTGGAATTCATGCGATGCAGACTGGCCGTCATCGACCGAACGGTTTCGCAAAACATAGATATTATAGAGTTATTACGACCAGAAAAACTGCGGTACCCCCGTAAGAAGAACAATGCAGCGATTTGGTTTTTGGGGCACACCGCTGTCTATGCCATCTATAACCGTTCAGCAACACTTGCCGATTATCGCGCTTACTTGGAATACGAGCATGACAAAATAAGACTACAAACTGATTACACGAACACATACGGAAATATGTTGAAAATTATGGTGAAGACATAAAGATATTACAGATAGTATCAAGTTATGGACTTTAGTGCTCACAGAAACGCGGCTATTAAAGCCATGGAGCCATCAGAGTTATGAGAAGACGCATTCAAAACTACACGTCGGAAACAGTAAAAGTTGTAACTGAAACGGATCACTTGCAAGACCAATTCGAGAAGACGAACTCTGGAGGCTTCTATGTGACTGAACTAACCGCGAGAGGATTTCTTTATTTCCTTTATTTCTCTTTAGTTTTTCACCCTAAGAAGAACGTTCCACACTTTTTAGTTCCTTACTGGCAAGGAGAGACAGCTACTAAGTGCACAGACTGTCCCGACACCTTGCAAGCAGCTTTGAAAAAAACACAAAAACAGAACAAAAAAATAAAATTAAAAAAAATTGGTTAATGCGACCGCTGGTCCAAAGCGGGAAATTCGGGTCCCAATCCCGGTCCAGCCCATATTTTTAAATTTGTCGTTGAATTTATTTCAACCCCCCGAAACGGTCGAAATGATCCAATATTTCGACTTCGTAAATTTACGGCCGTTACTGTCAAGTAATGGTATCTTTTCTTTCGGACAGACACCATATCAGTAATACTTTAGTTGCTTGGAAATCTTCTTGGCGAAAACTGTAACATTCAGATTCAAATAACAACCGTAGGATCCGCGGTAATGAAATCAAGCACCTACTAATGATCCACTGTGCATGAAGATGTAGTGAATCTATATCTATAAATGTGAATGTCTGTTCGGTGTACGTTTATCACGTCTGAACCACAACACATTAAGAGCTAACAATTTGTACAGTTACTAACGTCTACCCGGGGAAGGTTTTAGGCGAGGTTTTATGACGATCGGATAGCTATTCATCTATATATAATAATGTGAATGTCTGTTCGGTGTACGCTTATCACGTCCGAACTACAAGACGCAGTCTTAAATATTTGTACAGTTACTAATTTATACCTGATGAAGGTTTTAGGCACGGTTTTTAGCGATCTGATAGATATTTAGTAATTTGAAGAATATAACGCGAAATGCGGAACAATACTTACCCTTTGAAAATTATATTTACTCTTTGAAAATGGTTTTATTGGTGGCATTGTTGTTTTAGGGTTGATAATGATAAAAGGGTGGACTATGTTGGGATGGAAAGTTACCTGTGTGTATGAAATTCTACGTGTGTGTGTTAAAATTTCGCTCTACAGCGAAAACTACCGAACCCAAACGAATGGTATGTGTGTAATTGTTGTCCGAAGTCTCCCGTTGTACACCATAGTAATTCCATGCCGATAGCTATAAGGGGGTGGAAGATATGGTGATTGAAAGTCGTCAAGTTATAAAAAGTCCAGCGATGACGTTTGCGATTCTATAGCAAGGAAGTTACATACAGCGGAACGTGATGCCACAGACCATATCTTTGGTCAATGCGTGCTACAATTTCTTCAGCTCTTTCTCGGTAAGGAAATGTAAGAATAAATAAATAAAGCAGTAAGAAAGAAATTTCTTGTAATACATCCTTTAAAAAAATCGATTTGACGTTTCGCGCATTATCCATCATAATGAACCAACACGTGAGCGGAGCCGCGGGTGTAAGCTAGTTTATTATAAAAAGAATGATAGATTAGAAAACTGAGAGTAAAATTCAGATAGAAACTCTATGAAGGCGGAATGGATGACACTCTTGGCAATGATAGAACACAGCTAACCAATCTAATTAAAAGTTAATTCTGCAAAAACTGCCTCGGTCTCCTTCTGAGTATAAAAACTCTTAGGATAGTAGTTTACTGTTATTAGGGCAGCGGCTTCGAAGTAAGATGGATACTGCTACCTGAATCACATTTGAATAATTGTGGCGCAATTTATTCATTTGTAAAATACCTTTACCTGTGCGGCGCTTATAGGAAGTAGCTTCTCTGGCAGGCTTACGAAGAACGACGAAGCTACAATTAGGCGAAGAGCCTACAGCAGCTGCAGCGGGGAGCTTCACGAGCTAAACATCTGAGATACGCTGCCTGTTAGCGCCGTATTTCGAAACACTAGCTGTAAGTCGTGTGATGGCCTGCTGTTGCATGTGTCGTGCCTCTTACGTAACGTGAAAGCGAGGACGATTTTATTACGTAACAACACAAAAATCCCAATATTCCTCTCCTACTGGTACCTTGAATTAAAGGCCGTTTATATTAAGATATTTATCGCAGTAAAAACGTTTCGACATTTAAAAATGTTTCGAATAAGTCGATAAGCTCCTACATATTTCTCATTAGGATTAATTACAGGAATTAAGTCTGTTCTTTGATGAGGAAATATCAAGCGTTCATAAGAAACTATTTAGTCGAATTTTTTGTATTCTTCGTCCACAGACTGCCATATATTCGCTCGTAATTCCTATAAGGAATCATTTCAGTAATCGTGTTGATTTATTATTGAGGATTCAAAAATGTTCAAATGTTTGTATAGCTTATAGGACTTAACTACGGGGTCGTCAGTCCCTAAATTTACAAACTACTTATGAACTACTTAACACTAAGGACGGCACAAACATCCATGCCCGAGGGGGATTCGATCCCCCGACCGTATTGGCCGTGCAGACCGTGACTGGAGCGCCTCAGTCCCCTCGGCCACCGCACCCGGCATTGAGGATTCAACAGTCATTATTAAGTATCATTTTAGAAACACAAAAAATTAAAATAATTAATAATGTAGTAGTCTAGCTCATAATGATGAATTAACTAAAAACCGAATGCAATTTCCTAGAGAGTTAATTCTGTGACTGTGTAAATAGTCAGACCATGTTTTTAAGTCGACGCGAGCTACGCAACTAAATAATTTTGCAATAGTTTTTCCGGAAAAATACATTGGCCAAAACAATTACGTTCTGAAGTACTGTCGTCGGCAGAATGAACTAAAATGGTGCGACGTCTTGCTGTCGCTTCTACGGAGTGAAGACAACTAAATTACGGCATCCGAGATAGTGGTAATAACAGACAGTTGCTGCAGAAGGGTTTTGTTAAGTTTAACCTACCAAACGAATTACACAAGCAGTTGGATTCAGATAGTGAATTGAGCAGGTAGTGCAATGCAACAATAACATTACTCACCCGACGTTATGGCATGGAGAACCATAGGAAGGGACAGACGCAGAGGGAGATGGCTGCAGCTATTGGGGTGTCTCGAAGTGTCATTTCCAGGATCTGGACGCAATTTCAGAGAATGGGAACCGTTAAAAGCAGGGAAGGCCAAAGTCGTCCACGGGTAATATCACCAAGAGAAGACCGTTATCTCCGGTTAACAGCCCGTCGAGAAGGAGGCTGCAAGCAAGTCAGCTACAATGCACCCTCCAGGCAGCAACAGGACGCGCAATATCAACACTAACAATCCAAAATCGCCTTCGGAAATAAGGCCTTTACGGACGGGGAACACCGGCATGTGTCACATTAAAATAACGTCACCGTTAAGCCCGCAGAAACTGGGCAGAGGAACATCAGGATTTGAGTTGAAACGAATGACGCCGGGTTCTGTTCACAGATGAGTCAAGATTTTGTGTTCAATCTGACAACCGTCGTTCGCTCATCTGGAGAGTACGTGGTAGTACAGGAAACATCATCATATCATTGTGGTGGACGACCGTGCTTTCTGCAACCAACTTAGTGAGTTTAAAAGGGTGAAACTCTGGCCTCCGAGTGGAGCGATGGTCGTTTCGAAGAACTGCAACACAAAAGTTGAAGTGGTACATCAGTTGTGCAGCTTTGCTGGTTGCGCTGAGCAAGTGAACATTCTCAAATCTGTAGAGGAGTTTCTGGACGTCCACACAACTCAGACCTGCGACAAGGTCATCGATTGTGCGGCAGCACAGGCAGATAGTACAGCTATCACGGCACAAATAAGGATGTTTGTGAGCCTAGTCACCACAAATTGCTAACCGGTTACTATCAGTGGGAATACGGTGAAGCACACCCTAGCACGCCTTCCATTCATCCCACAACATTGACGTGCACTCCCGTTGCCTGCGGAATATCACGTAGGGCACGACACGGCTTGTGTCAGACGAGCACTTGTTAGAGGGAATGATAGACTGTGGTCTTCAGCGTTGACAATAGTTTCTGGATACATACAAGTGATAGTAGTCTGCGCGTACGAAGTAGGCCTGGCAAGAGCTATTCAGTAGAGTTCATTCGTCCAAGACACACTAGCGCCGTCCTCCTAGGCCTTATGGACTGGGGCGTGATATAAACAACAATTCTCGTTCACCTTTGGTGTTTGCGTAGGGAACGCTGACCATCGCTGGGTACGTGCAAGATGTTGTAAGACCTGTTCGTTTCCCATTCTAGCAACAGGAGAGTGATGCGATGTTGTAACATGATAATGCTTGCCCACACACTACGCGTGAAATTCAACATACTCTGCTAGACGTGGGTAACTTCCCTGCACTGCACAATATCGAGACTTGCTCCAATCGAGCACGTGTAAGATATGCTGTGTCAATAACTGACACGTGTGTGATTCGTCAACCCACAACTCTTGCAGAACTACGTGACCAGGTCGAGCAGGCGTGGAGTGATGTATCCCAAGACAGTATTCGCCGTCTGTATGATCGAATGGATGCTAGAATAAGTGCCAGCTTTGAGGCTACACAAAGTTCTAATATGGGCGTTTCAGCATGAGCCCCACCTCATACCTCAGTACCACTTGAGCTATTGGTCTATAAATGTAATCATGTCATGTAGTCCAAATACACTGATTAAGAACGGGAAAACCCTTAGAGGTGTAATTTTTTTTTCTTTTTTTGCAGTGTTTGTCACTATTATTTCGGACTGCAGCGATTTTTTATTATGACAATCAAAATGCCGCATCATTGAAGTTATTGTCTCTCAGACAATATTAAATGATTACATATAACTGAATTACGCACATCCAAATACTGAACAATGGAAATCCGCAGAAAGAAGCGTTTTCCTGTAAATCGTAAAAGCTATAGAAAAATTCAAAACGCGAGAAAAGTCATTTTCGTGGAGAGTCTGTCGCAGTTGTACACCGATGTGAAATTAACACATATGCGGTCGCCAGCGTCACGAAGCATGTGATGACTGATTTGGAGATAGTTAGAAGTAAGGAAGGAAGCTTGGTGTTTAACGTCCCGTCGACAGCGTGGTCATTAGAAACGGAGCTTACGCTCTAAGTGTTTGGGTAAGGATGTGGAAGGAAATCGGTCGTGCCCTTTTAAAGGAACCATCCCGGCATTTGCCTGGAGTGATTTAGGAAAATCACGGAAAACCTAAATTGGGATGGTCGGAGGTGGATTTGAACCATCATCCTTCCGAATGCTAGTCCAGTGTGTTACCACTGCGCACCTCGCTCGGTGATAAAGTTAGATCCGCTTCACTCAGGACCACGCGTCGTAGACGAATTACAATGAGAGAAAACAACACTCTCCCATCAGAGCTAGAGCGATGTACCGGGACTAAACGTCTGCCTTCGGCGATACGGCGCGTAGTTGATGCAGGCGGCACCGAAGGAAGTTCTGCAATTTATAGCTCACATGGTCCAGCGAAACATTGTGCAACACGTGAAAAAAAATCTATTTTACAAAGTAGTAGCAAATTAAACGGCGGACGTGCATGACCAGAACCAGTTCCCTCTTTGTGTACGTTAGCTGACCCTGAGGCGCAAGGAGAAAAATAACGTTTTCTGTATTGAGATAGCCCTCTGTATTCCAGAGCACACACGCTGGCAACTACCATTAATGCTGTAGTCCAGACGTGTGATGCAATTCTCCACGCTACTTTATTATTTGCAAGCCTTTTCATCTCCACACATTTTAACCTGCTTACTCTACTCGTGTTGCTTGGTTTTCCTCTGCAATTTCACTCCCACACTTCATTTCAACACTAAATTGACGATTCCTTGATTTCTTAGAACTTGTCTGATACTCGTTGTGCCTCAAATTTATTTTCTCCCCAATTCTTTTCAGCACTACCACATTAGTTAAGTGATCTACCATTATACTCTTCAGAATTTTTCTGTAATGTCACGATTCAAAAGATCCTATTTTCTTCGTCTTTAAATTGCTGAGCATCCACATTTCACTTACTTACAAGGCTACATTCGAGAAAAATGCCTTCAAAAAGTGTCTCTTATGACCGCGCTATCGACGAGACATTTCCATCCTTCTGAAAGACTTCTTAACGCTTTAATTAAATTGCATACTAGCCGAAAGCTGGGACTGGTCGGCTAATTATTTGTTCCTGTCTACTATTATCTTCTCTCTGTGTCCATTAATTTCTCCCCCCTCCCTGTCTCTCTGTCCATTCCTCCCTCCCCCCGCATCTCACTGTCCTCTCCTCCTCCTCCTCCTCCTCCTCCTCCTCTTATTAAAAATTGCAAAATTGCATCACTTCTGCTAACGGGACTGAAGACACGCCAGAGAAGCCAAACATTGGACAAGAGTTGTGAATGATCTTGGAATAAACATAGTTGGAATAAACAGGGAGTTCTTTTAGTTCTGTTTAACATTTTTTAAATTTTTGTAACCTTGGATAATAATAAATGGTTGTGCTGAAAATTCGGAATCCTGATTCCTACAAATTTGAAGCCTCAGCTCGCATGAAATAAATGAGTAACGACGTAGTTTCGCCGCGTAAATTGCGACGAACTTTCCCCAGTGCCGTTTTGCCTGTGACGACGTATTGACTTGCAATGCTGACTTTGAATCTACGACGAGGTTGCATATTTCAGCGACGATTTGAAGAAACAGATCGACGCAAGGAGAAATTTTAATTGTTTTGAAGAAGGGAGAAATAGTCGACAAAACAAAATCTTGAAATGGCAACGTTAGGCTATAACCGTACCCGTCCTACAACACCGGTTAGAATATGATAATTATAAAAATGACCCGTGTGCCCAATTATCTTATTTGGGTGGAAAAGCTATCGGTAATGAAGCCGATGATGTAGTGGAGACTATAACCGGAATGTTGCTGCACCTCTTTGGTGGACAACAACGATCGATAGGAATAAAGAAATGGAAGGTAAAATTTGGAATACAATTATTAATGTTTAAATAAAAAAAAATGCGAAACAAACGGAACACAGGGATTAATTTGGAAAAAATTAATAATTTATTGATTTACGGTCGTCAGCTCGTTGTACGAGCAAATAATTTGGTGGGATGTCAATAATAGCAAAGTGAATTAACAAACGTGAAAAATTACGTAAAATTTGGGGGGGGGGGGGCGTGAATCACAGTATGTGCATCAAATCCGGTACAAAAGACACTGACAATATACTAATTACTGAGAAATAGTTCACTAACACAGGGGTTCAATGTAAGACAGCGAAATGCAAGCCATAGCCGCACAAATGCAACATGCAGCAAATCATGCAAAACTCTCACCTTCATACTTACCATTTACAGCTTCAAATAATTAATTGTTTATATAAGTACGAGAAATTATTCTACAGCGAGTATACCATGCGCTTTAGCAATAATCAAGTTGTAACTGAACTATTAACTGTACTAATGGCAAGCTCAAAAATTAATTTATGACTTGTCGTGATAACACTGAATATTTAGAAAAGAACCATTTAACCTTCTGATTAACTTTTACTCTTTCTTTAACCAGGAATTATTAGCATTCAAACACTTGCAAACAATTACTATTCTCACTAGCCAGTACTTGCAAGTTAAAACTTTACCTCAAAATAATATGCAGTGGAAAACAATTAATCTTTTGCACTGTTATTGAAATATCTCTTGAAATTGAAAGTTAGTCTAGCAGTTACGTTCAACTTAGCAAACCTATTGATCAGCAACACTGGCATAAACTACATTTAGTAATACTTTTCTGAACACATTTTTTATCAACGACTGTCACATTGTCTTTAATGACTCTGATTTTTTAGTTTTCTATAACTTTGTGAATATTCTCGGAAAAACAATGGATGAGGAAGGAACCTGTCTGGACAATGACTATGGGTAATGATTTTTAAACACAGGTTCACAAATAACAGTGTTCGCTATTGAACAATCATCACTAATACGCTGGTTAGCTGTACATGCTAAGACAAACTGGACAGATCTTACTGAATTTGGTGTGCGACATGGTGCTGCTGATTGGAGACTGTTGGCGCTTAACAATTGGCAAACACAGGCTCTTCTTGGCGACGAATGTTAATTACAATTTTGCGCCCACAGCATTCCTCTTGATGCATTTATTAATTATTTGAGCTGTGGCTGTATGAATAAATAATATTGCCTCTTCGCCGTCTCCTCCACTAGTGCCAATCCAACATGCATTCTCCTTCACGTGCTTTTTCCGTACACCACTGAGCGCACCGTGTCACAAATCCGTCTCTCCGCCGCTATTTCTCAACAACGACTCCTTCTCGCTGTGCGCCTCTGCGCTACCAGCGATAAAACTCCCTTCTCAAAGATGATTCTATACAACAGCAAAGCCCTTGCTAACCCAGCGTGTCTTCTACATTTACAATATTTTTGACATATTATGGAAATTAGCAGGACAATGCAAATATATTACAGAAACAAAATATACAAATACATAATAAATTACAAAAAATACAAATAATGAGGAAAAATACATAAAACATCGTTTTATATATCACCCTGTACGCACACATGACTGGAAAACACCGTTGGTCACTGTGTTGTTGTGTCACAAGGCGAAATCGAAAAAGTAAATAAAAATACGGGGGTTGGAACGTAAATAGTGGCAACTATTTATTCACAACCGATACAAAAGTGTTACATGTCTGCACTTGTTACTGCCCTTCAAAGTAGTCACCAGCGTTGTTGAAATGTTTGTAAAGCTTATGGGACTTAACTGCGGGTTCATCAGTCCCTAAACTTACAGTCTACTTATGAACTAAATTATACTAAAGACAACACAAACATCCATGCCCGAGGGAGGATTCGAACCCTCGACGGGGAATGGCCTCGAGCATCGGAACATAGTGCCTCAATGCGCTCGGCCTCTCCACCGCGGCTCACCAGCGTTGTGTAGAATCCGTTACCAGCGATGTGGAAGGCGTAGTATACCGTTAGCAGAGCCTGTTCTGTTGGTGGTGCGAATGGAACAGTCTACTGCCTGTCGAATCTCTGGAACAGTTCTGAATCGAAAGCTACGAAGTGGTTCCTTCATCTTCGGAATCAAATCCAAGTCACAAGGACTTAAGTCCGGGGAGCATAGTGGATGGTACGGAGCTTCCCAGTTCCGTCGACTGAACAGAGCTGTCATAGCTTGCTGTCTGCGTCCGCGCATTGTCGTGGAAAATCACAGGTGGGTTGCGCAGAAAGTGTGACACTGTCACTGACACTGTCGTGCTGTACGACCTCTGGCACATTTAATCCAGATCCAACTCAGCTGTTCCTCTTTCGAAAACATAGTGTCACCGTTACGTAAGAACACTCGCTCACAAGTAACTTGTATTTTCCTGGAGTGTGTGCACGCCGACACATGGGACGGGCGAGTCCCTTTGCTCGGAGGTAAAGTACGTTTGTCAACAACGTGTGCTATCAGCGACAACAGTAGATTCCATTGCATAGGGTCTTCACAGCAGTGCTGCAACTATTTTAAGTTCCAACCCTTCAGCGCCGGATAAGATCGTCAGATCCCTACACAAGTTAATTTACGGAGCAGTTCGAGGCAACAGTGCCGCGGTGGAGTAGCCGAGCGGTCTAAGGCGCCTCGCTGCGGGGCGCGTGGTTGCTCGCCGTGGAGGTTCGAGTCCTCCCTGGGGCATGGGTGTGTGTGTGTTGTCCTTAGGTTAGTTTACATTAGTTTAAGTAGTTTGTAAGCTACGGACTGATGACCACGCAGTTTGGTCCGATAGATTTACAAACATTTGAACGTTTTTTAGGCAACAGAAGAAATCGAAAACGCTTGGAAGAATTTTCTGGTTTTACTTTTCAAGTAGGGAGTGGTGAACTTGAAGCTAATAAGTCATTAATAGAAACAACGTTTACCGAAGCGGAGTTAGAAGTCAACTGCAATATATTGAGAATAGAGAGTGGGACGAAAAATGAAATGATTACCGAAAGTTGTTATTATTTATCTATCATTTCACTAACTTGCTACGAAAATATGCGACGACATAGAAAATGAAGAGGATATCGATGACGCTCATGATGAAGAGCCGGCCGCGGTGGCCGAGGTGACTGAGGCGCTCCAGTCACAGTCAGCACGGCCACTACGGTCGAGGGTTCGAATCCCCCCTCGGGCATGGATATTTGCGCCGTCCTAGTTTGTAAGTAGTTCATAAGTAGTTTGTAAGCTTAGGGACTGATGACCCCGTAGTTAAGTCCCATAAGCTTAACAAACATTTGAACATTTTGAACACGATGAAGAAAAAGATGCTGTCCAAATGGGTAGTGATAAAAGACTGAGTTTACTCGAAGACAGACTCCGATTTAGAAACAGAAGATTAATGCGAAACGCGATTATTACAAGAACATTGTAAATTTACAATGTCGTTTCATGTTTTTGAGGGTGCTGTTAAATCATCTAACGGTAGTGATGGATATCCAGTTAAAATGGATCATGGTCTTCGAAGAAACAGCGTTTTAAATGGCCTGGAGTCAACTGCAAATGCTCTTTTTTTTTCGCAAAAGAAAAAAAAATTGCTTAAACGTCTGGCTAAACTTTTTGTTCAAGGTGAGAAGGGTCTTTGATCGTGGTCTGCATTGAAAAAAACTTTGCTGGAAGAATTTGACGTGAAAACAAGTGCTGAAAAGATTCATCAGCTGTTTTATAGACTAAAGAAGAAACAAGAGGAGTCTCTTCAAGAATATTTTCTCGCAATGAAAGAAACTGACAGCCGTGTTGATATTGATAACGACTCGCCGTTTAACTGTGTTATTGATGGAATAGAAGACGATGCAGCCACAAAACTTCTACTTTATGGCGCTGGAATTGTGAAAGAGTTTAAGGTCATAATAAGGCAATATGAAAGTGCTGTGAAGTCAATGCCGTAAAGGAAGAACAAAAGTTACAGCAATGAAAATTTCCGAAATAGCAGCTAGAAAGGTAATTCAGGTAATACAAATACAAAATCTGACATTTCAGTTACACAGAATGAGCATGTAATAAGTGAGACTGAACAGTTCAAATTTATAATCATTCAGATAGATAGTAAGGTGTGAAAAACCCATTTTCAGGATTTCGCTTAAAAACTAAATGCTGCTTTCTTTAGCATTCAGCAGTTTCTGAAATAAGTAATAGTTCAACATCAAAAGCAGTCTACTTTGCTTATTTTCATTCGCTTATTACATATGGAGTTACTTTTTGGGTAAACTCCTCTGATTCAAAAAGGGTCTTTATCGCGCAGAAACTGATGCTTCGAGCAATATGTGGAGTAAGCTCACTTACCTCTTGCCGACACTTATTTAGCAGCCGGAGAATTCTGACATTGGCCTCTCAATACACATTATCTTACATTTTGTTTGTTATTAATAATATTCGATTGTTCCCAAGAGTTATCAGCTTTCATTCATTTAATACCAGACAAATACCAAATCTGCATTTCGAACAAACCTCCTTGACCAATGTGCAGAAAGGTATGCAGTATTCTGCTTCAACCATTTTTAATGAGCTGTCATAAGAATTCAGAGAGCTTTGTAGTAATCCTTAAGGCTCAATCTTTCTGTTCTGTCGAAAATAAAAATAAAAATTATGCTAATTTCTGTGTTACATTGTTGGTACTTTTTACTCATGCATAGGTCTGTCATGTGCATAGGATTGTTGTACGTTTCACTTTATGAATTAAAACTCCTTTGTTACGATTTGATATACTGACTTGCTCCTCAATTCGGTTCTACAGAACATCACAAGTACAAATATATAAAACAACACAAAATACTTCATATTGGTTGAAATGCATACAAAAAGGAAAGAAACATTAAAATAAGAACTCTTGTTGAAATATTATATAAAGATCTGATGTAAATCGGAGAAGTACTTTTTGAGATTTTTACTTACAATATTTATCCCTCACATGTTTTATGTATACACTACTAGCCAATAAAATTGCTACACTAAGAAGAAATGCAGACGACAGAAGGGTATTCATTGGACACAGATATTATACTAGAACTGACATGTGATTACATTTTCACGCAATCTGGTTGCATAGATCCTGAGAAATCAGTACCCAGGACAACCACCTGTGGCCGTAATTACGGCTTTGATACGCCTGGGCATTGAGTCAGAGCTTGGATGGCGTGTACAGTGACAGATGCCCATGCAGCTTCAACACGATACCTTAGTTCATCAAGAGTAGTGACTGGCGTATTGTGACGAGCCAGTTGCTCGGCCACCATTTTGACCAGACGTTTGCAATTGATGAGAGGTCTGAATTATGTGCTGGCCAGGGCAGCTGTCGAACATTTTCCGTATCCAGAAAGGCCCGTAAGGACCTACAACATGCGTTCGTACATTGTCCTGCTGAAATGTAGGGTTTCGCAGGGATCGAGTGAAGGGAAGAGCCGCGGGTCGTAACACATCTGACATGTAGCGGCCAATGTTCAAAGTGCGGCCGCTGCGAACAAGAGGTGACCGCGACGTGTAACCAATGGCACCCCATACCATCACGTCGGGTGATGACGAATACACGCTTCCACTGTGCGTTCACCGTGACGTCGCCAAACACGGATGCGACCATCATGATGCTGACAGCTGACAGCGTGAATTTTATATCCTCTCTACTTCCGCCATCACCAGTGCCGAATCTAGGATTTAAGTCTGTAGGACGAGTCTAAGCTCATACAAATTTTGTGGCACCGTTGTACCTCCAAATTTGTTTTTGGAAAACAAAAGGACAAGAGGGGGGAGGCGAACAGCACCATAGCCCCCCCCCCCTCCACACACACACACACAACCGGCAGTCGTAAGTTCTTTTACTGTCCAGATAGCAAAAGTCATCTACATTTCATGTCATAAATCTCTATTTATTACAGCAATCTCCTAATTTAATTCGATTACAACCCATCACCCTCGTTTCCTCCTCCCACAACTGTCAATTCCATTCAGTTGCATATCCATGTCGTTTGCTGTCTGTGGCAAAGTTTCAGTGTTATCGGCAAACTTTCCAAATTGTACGTTGCTGTCGTTCACAGCTTATTTAGTGCACAGACTAAATAACTGTGATGATATATTACAACACTGACTCACTCCTTTCTCCATCCCTGCGTCCCTTTCATACCATTCGACTCTAGTAATTGCCTTTGGGTTTCTGTACTACTTGTGAATAAACCTTCACACCCTGTATTTTACCGAAGCTGCCTTCATAAATTTAGTTTATTCCAGTCAACATAGTGAAAAACTCAACAAACCTACAAACGCTGCAAAGATGTGTTTCCCTTTTTCGAACGTATCTTATAGGTAAAGTCGTAGAGTCATTATTGCCTCGCGCCTTATAAAACTGATCATTCGGTAATACTAAACATGATCGCACAATATAGTTGTTAAACATGATGTTAGATTTCTTGCGTATTAGATGAGACACAGTTACTTTCCCAAGCAATAGTCAACTAATAATAATGATACGGCCGTCTCTACTGTATGCATGTGCAAATCATTATTAATAAAAATTAATAACAATAGCAGATTTCCGCTTGGTGGTTATAACATAAAATATTTTTTTAAAAATATATCATGTCAATTTCGTTCACTGAATGAGCATCCTCAGTATAGTTTCAGTCCAGGGGACATATGGACACCTCATAAACTTTTAACACCTAAATACATAAAAAAGCACCTCTCAGGTGTACATTACATGATCAACTCAATGCTAATAACGTGGAAACAAAATCAGGAAACTGTAATATTATTTTATTAGCCCTCCGCGATTTTATGAATTAATTCACCTAACAGTTCTAAGTCACAGAAATCCATTTTGTTTTCATATAGTGAGACAGTTCACGAAGACGAACAAATGTGAATATCATTTTCGGAAGAGTTAAGTTTTTATACATCGTTATCGCACTGCTGTGTATTTTATTGAAATAAACGTTATCTTAAAATTCCAATTTTGGATATATCTTTAATGTGAATTATCATTTATCGGCCTCACTTTTGTAATATGAAATTGTAAATGCGAAATTCGACAAATACGCACATTATGTTAGATTTACTTGCATCTATATCTTGTCAGAAATATCTTACATTTTTCATGAGTGTCCAAGCAACACTGTGACGACGGTTGAAAACTTCATTTTCGCTCACAAGAAACTAACGGTATGGGGGGGGGGGGGGGGGATTGTAAGTCTTTAACGGGGAATTAAATCTGCACTCTCCCAGTTAGTATAAAATCAGCCATTTTAGGCTTTATGTTATTTCTTGTTTAAGAAAAGGAAGTTGTAGGTTTAATCGTGTGTGTTTAATATGATTAGCGTACATGGATCGATAAACCTATAATTTTACTGGTTATTTCAATGCAGATAGTGAATTCATTTTATTGTTCATTTATTTTTATAATGCAGACATTAAGGAATTTCGGAATACAGCATTCACTTTAGAAACGATTCTTGATTTCAGCAAGCAGACTTCTGTCAATTACTTTTTTACTCTCTTTAACTGTTGACATACTATCAGATACAAAGACTTTAAGTCCGGGGACTATGGTGCAGTGGCGGATACAGATTTTTTAATTTTTTTATATTATATAAATATTTAATCCCTCTGTGAAATTGGCATTGGTTCTCCTCATATTTACTACTTTCGAATAACTGAAGTGTAAGATTGAATAAGGTTGACCACTTGAAAACTCAAACAATTGTACAGTACGGTCAAAAAATAAGTTTTGTACAATGATGCCCACAGGATTATGATATTAAATGTGCCAAATGAATTAATTGTGACTGTACAAAAACCTAGTGCATATGGATCACAAATTTTTTTTAAATGTTCAAAAGTTTGTAACCTAAGGTCTTGGTTCCTAGTGTTACAAACTACTTAGATTACTGCCGCGGCTGATTAGCCGTGGGTACTGGGTCGCCGTACTGCGGTCGTTCGCCGTCGAGGGTTCGAGTCCCCCCTCGGGCATGGGTATTTGTGTTTTCCTTAGGTTAGTTTACCTTAGTTTAAGTAGTTTGTAAGTTACTGAATCGTGACTGGGCAGTTGAGTACGATGGATTTACAAAAATTGAATTTTGAACTTACACTAACTAAGGACAACACGCACACCCATTCCCGAGGGATGACTCGAACCCCCTGGCTGGAGCGGCACCGTACTCCGGGACGTTGCGCCCCAGATCACACAGTTATTCCCGCGCGGCGCACATGGTTTGATTGTCATTTTGATAAATCTAGAGTTCTATACTCCCGATACTATTTATTTATTTTGTGGTAAATTTTTTTAACTTTTCACTTTTTAATGTGGTTGAATCACTGTAATAATTTTTTGTAATTAAAGGCTCTTGAGAATGACGCCATAGTGTGCCGAAACTGGTAGTGCTTTGGTAGTTAGATAAAACTATATTAATTCGACAAGTGAAGACGATTGTACCTGCAGATGCCATGAGCAGAAAACATCTACACTAGTTGCAGGACATTCATTTATTTCTGAGCGCTGTCAACGTTACGCTGCCCATAGAAACGAAATATTACTGCACACATTGTTACAGGTACCTTTTCTAACACTGCGACGCTACCTTCTGCTCACTGCTCCTCGCTTTG
Source organism: Locusta migratoria (assembly GCA_026315105.1). Taxonomy (NCBI): domain Eukaryota; kingdom Metazoa; phylum Arthropoda; class Insecta; order Orthoptera; family Acrididae; genus Locusta; species Locusta migratoria. The sequence continues at coordinate 363,892,603 of CM048744.1, forward strand.
CGGCAGCCATGGTACACGCCTGCTGCCGCTGGCAAAAGCCAGCGCAGGAATTTTCAACTTACCGCAGGGTTGCCAACTCTAACTTGAACAAATAAGCTCGTTCAACGTTCAAATAAAACTAAACAGAAATTGAAAAAAACTAGAAAGCAAGCCAACCGGGGGAGGGGGGGGTAACAGAGTTCTGCTCATGTTTTATATATATATATATATATATATATATATATATATATATATAATGCTGCAGCCTTTGACACCTTCCTGTCACTGTGTTTTCATGACCCAGTCCTGTTCTCTCGACGTCTCCCGTATGAGTCAACGACTCGTGCGCTAGCTGTTGGTAGCGGTAGGAGGCGTGTACCACGCTGCCGGTGGGCGAGGGGCAGTGAGCGGAAGCAACACCAGAAAGCGGAGCCGCAGTGTTGGAAACGTTACCCGTAACAATATGTGCTTGTAACATGGTAATATTTTGTGTCTAGGGGCAACTTAAGGTTGAAGTAAATAAATGTCCGTCAACTAATGGAAAAATTTTCTGCTCCTGGCATCACCAGGTAGAATCCATCTAACTACCACTGCCAGGGACGGCGCAAGCCCAAGTGCCGCCCCGTGCGAGCTGCTAAATTGCCGCCGCCCCCCCCCAGTTTTTTTCTGTTTTTCAAAACGTTAGTTGAATTTTATTTAAACAAATCTGTAGGAAATGTCAGTAGTCAATCGCAATTTCTCTTTTTGGTTTTCAGATCTACCTGTATTTCGGCCACTGAATGGCCAGTCTCAAAGCTTTTAATATCTGCTTACGTCTAAACCGTCATGTTGACAGTTACGTACAGCATGACAGTATAGATGTAAACATATCTCAAAGCATTGACAATAGCCACACTGTGTCCGAAATCTACCTAGATCTGGAAAATAAAAGCAAAAATTGCAACTAATTGATGACATTCTCTACAGATTTGTACAAAACAGTTGCTGGGCACTAGCTCAAAAATGGAGTCAAACCTGACTGAAGAAATCTAGCTAATTTTAATAAGTCTTGTGAATTTACGAAAATGTTCAAATGTGTATGAAATCTTACGGGACTTCACTGCTAATGTCATCAGTCCCTAAGCTTACACACTATTCAACCTAAATTATCCTAAGGACAAATACAGACTCCCATGTCCGAGGGAGGACTCGAACCTCCGCGGGACCAGCCGCACAGTCCATGATTGCAGCGCCTTAGACCACTCGGCTAATCTCGCGCGGCATTAACTTACAAGTAAACATAAATAAACATTTTTCAATGGTTGTGAACAGATTATGTATTGAACGTTAAAATAAATTTTGGAAAAGTGATAGAAGGCGAGTAGTATTATCAAACAAAAGTACCGGTCAGAGTTTAATTGTTGTTCATGCAGGTGCAGACAGGTGTTTCATGGCTCAAAAACCCAACTGTCCAACTATCACTCAGAAACGGATACCAAAAATTTTGAAAAAAAAAAAAAAAAATGCGTCGAATCCTAGTTTATGCCAGGCTCAATGTTTTTATCCCTTGTAATTACTCGCAGCGTATTTACCCATTCGATATACTCCTAGCCATTGTAGGTGTTGGACATGTTTGAGTGTAGTAATATTCAACGATTTTTTCCTTCCATAAAGCGGGAAGAATAAAACACTCGAAAACTGCCTTTGAAGGGTTCAGCAAAATTGCTTCAGGCTTAACATGGAACCGCAGTGTGGAATATTCCATTCGAATTTCCAAATTAGATTTCGTGTTCTGCAAAATTAGTTGTGAGTAAACACACGGCGCCTAACAGGCTGGCAGCTCCAATCACAAGAATACTGGCCGGACGTGTACGCCAGACTTCTACCCCGGTCTCTGCTCCTCCGACGTAAACACGGCGGTGCTGTCACAGTGGCGAGCAAGAAATCAGTCCTCCTCCCTCCCCTTGCTCAACACGGGCGGCCGGCAGGTAGCCGAGGCGCCGTGCCACAGTTCCCGAAACCGCTCCGTACGAGGTTTGGTTTCGAATCCCCTCTTGGGCATGAATGTTGAGTTTGTCCTAATAAAAATTTCAAAAAATGGGGGGCGGCAGTTTTGCCGCCCCTCGGAAAGTGCCGCCCCGTGCGGCCGCACGTTCCGCACGTGCCTTGCGCCGGCCCTGACCACTGCACTACTTGTTTCGACGCAATAATGCGTCATTCTCAAGTGCCTATGTTTAGAAAAAATATTACAATGATTCAGCCACATCAAACAGAGAAAACTAAAAATCAAACCTTGTGTACCGCACTGGAATGACCGTGTAATCTGGCACGCAACGTTGCGGACTACGCGGTTTGAGTCCTCCCTCGGGAATGGGGGTGTGTGCTATCCTTAGAATAAGTTAAAGTAGTTTGCAAGTCTAGGGTCCGATAAGCTTAGAGTTTTCTATTTTAATTACAAACATTTGAACATTTTTTTTTATTTTTTTGAAACCATATGCCTTGGATTTCTAATCACCATTAATTGATTTGGGTCATTTAATATCATAATCCTATTGTACAATTGCTCGAGTTTCAAGTGGTCAGTATTATTCTATCTTGTAGTCCAATTATTCCAAATTTGTAAATATGTATAGAAACCTTTGACAATTTCGCATGGCTTCCTCTGTGTAATGATTCCAGTCTGGCCAAGCTGAGAAACAGTAAATCGAATTAAATTCAGACCTGTATTCAGCTGTGGGCAAGTGTTTCATCCTTTATGGTGAATCGTTGTAATATTTTTGTAATCATAGGCACTTGAAAATGGCCACATAGTGGGCAGAAAGTAATAGCCCATTGGCAGTTACATGGAAGTAGCCTATATTAAAACGTTTTTTTCTAAGAAGCGACTGTGGCTTTGGAAGATATTTTGTGTGTTTCCTATATGAGTTATATGTGATAACGACTGTAATAAAGTGTATGTGTATTTTAAAATTAGTATCACAAAGCACACATGTTCACCTTCCTCAGCCTTGTCCCCCTCCTCGAGAAAAAAATTCTGCATTCGTCACTGTAGGCAGTTTAAAATCGGACCCAGTGGCTAAAAGACGTGAAGGCTGGCAGCACAGTCACTGGAACACGATTAAAATAACCGTAGGCGACACTTGTTCTGCCGGTGGCGGCGGTCGAAACGAGATAAAATAACACAATAAAAACGGAGCACTGCACAACATGCACTGCACTCATTAAAATCGCAGCACCGAAAGGACTGCGCACTGACGGGGAGGGTGGGAAAGAGAGGGATGAGAGGGGTAGGGAAGGGGTGGACAGGAGTGGCAGCAGAAGGGGAGAGAAAGTCAAGCGTGGGGAAGGATAAGGAGGAGGGAAAGTAGGTGTATGTCTACCAGGGAAGGGAGAGGATTATAGTTGGTACAAAGGGCATCGTTCAGGAGGGGGAGGTGGCGGAAGTTAAAATCAAAATGTTCAAATGTTTGTAAATCTGTGCAACTTTACTTCTTTGGTTATTACTCCTTAGGCTTACAAACTACTTAAACTAACTTACGTACAACAAACACACCCATGCCCGAGGAAGAACTCGAACCTCTGACGGCGAGCAACTGAGCGCTCCACAAGGTACCTTAGAATGGTCGGCCAATCTACCGCGGCATATGGCGGAAGTTACTCTGGGAGAGGATGTGGAGCATATGGACGTGGAGGGTGGTAGGGGTACAGTGGAGTAGATTAGATTAGATTAATACTTGTTCCATAGATCATATTTACGACATTTCGTAATGATGTGGAACGTGTCAGTTTAGTAAATGTTGTCTATACTTGACAATCAATATTCTAAGGATTTTTTTGTTTTTTTTATTATTATTTTTATTCTTTATTTATAATTTTATTTTTTAAGTTTTATCTAAAAATTCATCTACATTGTAGAAGGAGTTGGCATTCAGAAATTCCTTCAATTTCTTTTTAAATACTTGGTGGCTATCTGTCAGACTTTTGATGCTACTTGGTAAGTGACCAAAGACTTTTGTGGCAGCATAATTCACCCCTTTCTGAGCCAAAGTTAGATTTAACCTTGAATGGTGAATATAATCCTTTCTGCTGGTGTTGTAGCTATGCACACTGCTATTACTTTTGAATTGGGTCGGATTCTTAAATACAAATTTCATGAGTGAATATATATATTGTGAAGCTACAGTGAGTATCCTTAGATCCCTAAATAAATGTCTGCAAGATGCTCTTGTGGCCGGCCGCGGTGGCCGAGGGGACTAAGGCGCTCCAGTCACGGTCTTCACGGCCACTACGGTCGGGGGTTCGAATCCCCCCTCGGGCATGGATATTTGTGCCGTCCTAGTTCGTAAGTAGTTCATAAGTAGTTTGTAAGTTTAGGGACTGATGACCCTGTAGTTAAGTCCCATAGACTATACAAACATTTGAGCATTTTTGATGCTCTTGTGTGGGCTCCAGCAATTATTCTGATTACACGCTTTTGTGCAATGAATACTTTTTTACTCAATTCCAATTCAGTCCCTCGTCAATGCAAACACCTAAAAATTTTGAATCTTCTACCTTATCTACAGATTTATGTTCAAAGTCTAAATCTATTAATGGTGTCATGCCATTTACTGTATGAAACTGTATATACTGGGTTTTATCAAAGTTTAATGAGAGTCCATTTGTAGAGAACCACTCAATGACTTTCTGGAAGATATCATTTACAATTTTATGAGTTAATTCCTGTTTGTCAGATGTGATAGCTATACTTGTATCATCAGCAAAAAGTACTAGCTTAGAATCTTCGTGAATGTAGAGTGGCAAGTCATTAATATTTATTAAGAACAGCAAAGAACCCAAGACCGAACCTTGTGGGAGGTTGATGACCCATGTCCTATTCGAGAGAAGCTTCAGGAGGTTTTGGCAGCTAAGGAATTAAATTCAGACTGTTTGGAGGTGAGGATCCGTGGGTAACTGGGGGAGTAATGCAAATGGGAATCAGAGTTGTGGACAGTGACCTAGGGTGGGCATAGAGAGAAAGGAAGTAATGAAGCGGACATAATTAATAGGAAGGACATAGGTGTGGAGCTTGAAAGGAAGACCAGACTGCCAAACACAGTCATAGGCTTTTTCACTGTCAAGGGAGACGAATATAATGGGGAAACAGGGAGTTAAGCCGTACTTTGAATAGGTGGGTAAGCCAAAGGAACTGGTCATCAGCATAGAAGGATGTTCGGAAGCAACATTGGGAGAGGGGAAGAAGTTGGTGTTGACAGAGATGTTGACAAATGCAGCATGACAGGATGGTTCTTAGTATTGCTGCACTTTGTGGCATCCACACTAGGTGGGACTGACAGACGATTCAGAGAAATTTTAGAGAAGGTGCAGCTCATTTTATATTATCGCCATATAGGGGAGAGAGTATCACAGAAATGATGCATAAGTTGGGATGGAAATTAAAATAAGGGTGTTATTCATTACAGCAAGTTCTATTTCTGAAATTTCTTTCTCCAACTTTCTTTTCCGAATGCAAACACATTTTGTTAGCATCCACCTGCATAGGGGGACATGATCATCATCATAATAAAATAAGAGAAATCAGATTGAAAATGGAAAGATTTAGGTGTTCTTTTTTCCCACGAGCTGTTATAGAATGGAACTATAGAGAAATATCATAAAAGTGGTTTGATGAACCCTCTGCCATGCACTTCAATGTGACCTGCAGATATGTATGTAGTTGTAGATTTAGAACCTTACTGAACACTGAGGTGTGGCTGATGGGATGATAGGAAGAGGTAACGGATGGGGGCTTGTAGGGTTTATTAGGATATGGCAAGCTTTCCACAGGTCAGAGAAGAAGCCAGTGTAGAGGATAACATTATAGAGGAAGGCAAGAGCAACAGGGAAAGAGAGGTGGCAGTCACAGAGTTGGTGGTAGGTCAAGCAATCACGATTGTTAGCAGTGTTGCATTTTGTGTGGAGTGACATTTTTATGTCAAGGGTGGAGATAGGGTTGTTCAATTCTGAGGGAGGGAATGTTGTCCAAGTACTGAAAGGTGTGGGCAAATGGGAAAGCAGGGGTGTCGGTACACTCTTGTGGACTGTGGAAATGAGTGAGTAGTTGAAGTGAGGATTGTCGGGGATGGAGAAAATGTCAGCAAGGTAGAGGCGAAATGTTCAAACTTACTGGGGTTGCGAGGAAAAGGATGGTCGTTGCAAAGAAGAGGGTACTTAGGGTATCAATGACTGCCAGTAAAACAGTGAAAGGACTGCCATTCCTTAGGGGAATTAATGGGGGGCACGGCATTGAGACAACTGCGTGTACATGGTCAAGAGGTTTCTGATGTGCCTTAGGAGTTGCTGGTGGTATGTAAGTATGTCACAGTCATGATTATGCTGAAAGGCTTTTTTAAACAACTACAGCCCTCAGTTGCAAGTTACAATAGAATGTAACCTAACTTTCAGTGTCACAAAGGACTCCTTCTTTAGACAATATGAGATAAAATGGTGTAAATTACATGTCAATTAAAAGAAAATACAATAACACATCTGCCGTAGACAGATGGAGTTGCTTTTCAACCATCACAGTGACTGCTGCTACTGTTCCTATTTTGTGGTATGACTATAGCAGATATGTTATTGTATTTTAATTTCTTTTAGGTGACATGTATTTTATACCCTATTATCTTGTATTGTCTGAAGAAAGTGTCCTTTGTGACATTGAAACATAGGTTACTTTCTATTGTAACCTGCAACTGAGGGCTGAAGTTGTTTAAAAAAGTCTAATATAGTACAGTTGCTGAGCAACAGTCATGCATAAAGTATTATGCTGAAAGGAATGGTAGAGGCAGCAGAATTCATTGAGGAGAGCACAGCCTGTGGAGGAAGGGTGGATCAGTGTGGATGAATGGCTTTGGTTGGGATATGGGATGGACAGCATCAGTAATGTCCTGATGTAGGAAGGAGGAGGTATGGTCTATGTTGGCAGCAGGGGCAGATCCAGGATGGCCTGCTGAGGGGGGGGGGGGGGGGGGTCAGTGAAAAAATGTTTCATCGTCAGCTAAACTCTGGCTCAGTAGGCACTCTCCAGTACCGACCTCCCCATTTCACCCCACGCCCGATCAAACAAAAGTTTCACAGCTTTGACAACTCACTGCAGTGATAGCAAGCTAGCTTTGCATTCTAAAAAAAGAAGGAGGCTGCTTGGGGGAGGGGGGGAGGAGTGAACGACCCTTTACTCCCCCTCCTCCCCTTGGATCTGCCTATGGCTGGCATGAGTCCAGAGGGGGAGAGGATGGCTTGCAATGGAGGTATACATGGATCATCTATAGGCATCCCATGCAATGTGGAAGTAAATGTGAACAAGTTTGGGAGTGGGTTCAGGGTGGAGAATGTGGGCTAGGTGGTGGTAGGGGTCAATGGTAAATTAGGACAGGGGTGTGGTCACTGCCTATGAGGTCTAAAATGCCAACCTTTAAGGCATGCAAGGAGGTTGGGAGAAGCCAAGATGACATCAGGGGTGTGGTGTTACTTTTTGGGTGGGTGGATTGTGGGAGGGGACAAGGTCACTCCAGAGTGAGGTGGTGAGGAACTGATGCCACCACCAAAGTTCAACAGAGGTGTGGGAGGAGATGTTAAGGTCAGCGACAACCACATAGGTCATAGGCCTAATGTTATGTTTAAAAAGCAGCTAACAAAAATTTTCTTTTAGTAAGTACTCCATCATATTGTAGACTACAATTAGACATGTGTAATATTTTTTGGGATGTTTACAAACATTTGAAATTATCACTAACTGCTTATATTGTAAGATGGCAAGGTGACCTATAGCCACTTTTTCACGATATGAAAAAGAAGAAATAAGCAGGACTGATTACAAAACCTGGACAAGTACAAATTAGTGATTTTTCAGGTATCAAGAAAAACTCTCCACATTTCACCCAAGGCATGATATGCACCCATACGACATTCATAACACTAGGGTTTAGTATGTATATTCTTAATGAGCATTTTTTTCTTTGGACTTTCTCAGTTTACCTAGAAAATTAAGAATGATAAAAGTTCTAATATTTTGCAATGGACTAATTTATTGTATTTTCACAATGCTGACAGTGAGTATGTAAGAGTAAACAAAAGCCAATGTTATTTTCATTAGTTATTCCTACAGGTCCCATTATTAATTGTTATTCAGCCCTGCATCCATCACTGTTGTTATCATCATCATCAACTTACAACTCATCCTCTTCATTACAAATTTTGCCTGGAGTAGAGTAAAACATATCTTTGTAGAAGGATACAAGTTCTACTTCCAAAATCTGTATCAAATTACAAACATCTCCTGCTTTAGCTAGCTAAATACCTCATTTCTTCTTGTGCAGCTGATGTAGATTGAAAGTAATATATTATTTGGTACAACTTCTCTTGGTGATGGTATGCTTATACTGTGGGCCAAAGTACCAACCTGCCTTCCACAACATTGCAAATCATTCCTCATTCCTACTTGTTGTGGTGTAAGTGGAGGTTTAGGTGTGTTCAAACTGAATAGCTCAGTATTATGTTTAATGTCTATGGTCATGCTTTATTATATACAGTTGGAATGGATGAGGCAGTGTATGGATGGGCTTCAACAATTTTCTTGGCCCAAGTTTCAGGAATTTCTGTATTCATTGTCCTCTGCTTATGGCCTATCAATGGGAAGTTTTAGTCATGTGTTCTGCCCAGGATGACCATCACTAAAGAGAACAAGCTCCTCTCTTTGCTTTTCTACTGGAATATTTATGTAGCATAAAATCATGGATGTGGCTTCATTGGAACATTTCCTTCCTTGATGTTCAAGACAGCAGAAAACTGAAACTGAATCATCTGTCCGATTGTGAATCCCAAAAACATAGTACCATAATTGCCATTTGTAGCAAAAGACACTTTACTGCAAGTGTAGAGGAGCAAGTTTTTCATATAATCCCAAGACATAAAGTTAATTATACCCTGTTTTGCTTTCAAAATACTGCATCCATACATCAAAATACAACATCCATAACAATTTGCATACAGCTCTACTAACATAAAATATAGTGATTGGTAACATACGAATTCTGGACTTCACTGAGTTTTTTGTTGGAAAAACAAGAGCCTTTGCTTTTTGTAGAAGAGCAGGATTTTTCAGATGGATATATCTTCGGATCTGTATGACTTTTGCTGAAACAAATTCAACTAGGAAACAGATGTCATGAGAGAGACGAGCAAGGCAGTGTTAGCTCAAAAAGTCCAAGTTTGTCCTTTTTTTAGTAATAAACCCTTCTAGTATTTAAAAAGAAAGGTAAGGTGAAATGACCATAGATATGGAATAAATAAAAAAAATTAAACAGCTTTTCATGTAAGAGACTTAAGCAAATATGTTGTAAAACATACTGAAACGTGCAATACTCTGAGATGCATAAAATAATTCTTAGGACATATAATCAATGAAACATCAAAGAGGAAATCAGTTTAAAACACATTTTTCCTAATCATATTTTAATTTCATTCATCACAATGTTTTTTAAAACCCTGTAACTGTGTCATTCACAATTTATATAAAGAAAACTCACTAGTTACTTGTTTTTCATGCTCAGCATTATGCATTTTAAGAATTTATTCTCATCTTCAGATGCTTGTGTTACATGTTCTGTTTCTCCTGTCATGTGGTTAAGACATGATATTGCAATCAGAGAATAATTGGAATAATACCGTACATATTAGGATATTATGTGTACATTATCTTTATAGATGGTGTTTTTAAGCTTCTTCATTACTGAGAGAGGTGGCGCAGTGGTAACACATTAGACTCACATTTTAAAGGACAGTGGTTCAAATCCACCTCCAGCTATCCAGATTTATGTTCTCCATGATTTCCCTGAATCACTCCAGGCAAATGGCAGTATGGTTCCTTTCAAAGGGCACGGGCGATTTCCTCCCACATCCTTTCCCAAAAATCCGATCCGAGCGTAAGCTCTGTCTCTAATGACCACGCTGCCGACGGGACTTTAAACCCTATGCTTCCTTCCTTCTTCATAGTACAGAATCTCACACATATAGAGAACATCACTTCACTGTTTCTATAAATAAACATATTACATAGGTGTTAAGATAGCACAGATTTACAAAGAGTTTGTATACATTCAGACATGATACTTTTATGTAGAATTGGTATATATTCAAAGATGTAACATTTTTGCAACATATTATTTACATTAGTTACAGTTATTGTGAGAAATTAAAGGAACTTTGATTGCTATTTATGTAAGACATAAGAAACTTTTGAATAAATTGTCGATTCACTATGTAGTTTGTCATGAGGAATCCACCCCCCCCCCCCTCTTGCTTTTTTTGGTGTACAAAAATTTCAATTTCTTCCATTAAATCCATTGCATGTGACTTTTTGAAATGGTGGAGTATCTTAAGAGCTCCTTCTATGTTTGCAACTGGGTGTCCAGTGTTTTTATATGTGTTGCTATTGATGATTTTGTGAACTGGTGATGTGTTAATTACATATAATTTGAAAATTCCTACCAGTCTGTTCTATACTATACTTTGAGCAAGTCTTGCATGTGATTTTGTATATTCCCGAGTCTGAGAATTTATCTTTTTAATTGTTTAAGTTGTGTACTAATTTCTGTAGTTGGTTGTTTGTGGAGCTAGATAAGTTTACTTATGTGACCTAAGTTTGTTTGCAATGTTTGTCAGCTACATAATGTATTCTGGCCATGCATTTAGATGTGTTGTTTGTTGCTTCTAAAGTGTTGGCTTTTGTTTCTTTTGTGCTATTTGGTTCTTTATTTGGTCAATAAACAATAGCAACACATAAGAAACAATGGACACCCATTTGAAAACAGAAGAAGATCTTTAGATACTCCACCATTCAAAAAAGTTGCATGCAATGGATTTAATTGAAGAACTTGTAATTTCTATACACCAAAAAATCAAGAAGAAAAAAAAAACCTCATGACAAACTAGATAGTGAATTGACTAATTTCTTTAAAACCTTCCAATGTCAAGTTTAATTTCTCACAATAACTGTAAATAATGTAAATAATATGTCACAAATAATGTAACATCTTTGGATATATACCAACTCTGTGTAAAAAGTAACATTACTCAATGTATACAAACTCTTTGTAAATCTGTGTTATATTGACATCTTTGTAACATATTTGTTTACAAGAACAGTGTAGTGATATTCTCTATATCTGTGAGATTCTGTACAGTGAACACAGCACAATATCTTTAAGTAGAAGCTTAAAAACACCATTTATAAAAATAATGTAGAAATAACATCTTAATATATTTTATTCAAACTATACTCAGATTGCAGTATCACGTCTGAACCACATGGCAGGAGAAACAGATCACCACAAATGGAGGCATCACAATAAATACAAATATTTAACACAAAGCTTCTGAAGATGGGAATAAATTCTTGAAATGCACAATGCAGAGCATTAAAAACAAGTAACTGGTGTGTTTTCTTAATCATATTACTGTGCTGAAGGAGTGCAGTAAGCAGATTTTATAGAACACTCTTTTGTTTGAAATTTGACAATACATGCATCAATCAGTTTTACTGAGAAACTTGTGAATGGAGTATGAGGCTGTGAGAAAGTTAATGAAATTGTGTATTCCTGAATAATGGACAGCTTTTTGGATGAAAGTAAGTGATTTTAAATATTCGTGGAAAAATTGTTATTACTGATGTTGAATCCTGGCTTGTTTGAAGAAGATATATAGTTTAGGTGGGGGTAAATTCTAATTATAGAAACTTCAGGTTGGAATCAAACAATATAATAAGGACAGTTTACAACTCACCACAAAGATGTGTAATGACGAGCTGTGACAGGCACGTAAGAAGGACACACACACACATACAACACTTAAGATATCAGCCGTGGCCTTCTTCAGAATAAAGAACATTCTCACAATCACGCAGACTTACTTCAGTCACACAACCGTCATCTCTGGCTACTGCACTCTGAATCATGCTTTGCGTTGAGGAAGTAGGGGTGGGGAGGGGATGGGGGATAGGAAGGTTGCATCACAGTAGTGGGGATGGATACAGCATCGCCTTATGGAGCATGTACATATTTAATGGATGGAATTTGATGCAGCTTATGAATGAAATGGAGAGGCAGGAGAGGGGAGGAAAGCAAAACAAAACACACACACATACACACAAAATAGGAGAGGTCTATGAAAGACGGGATAGGTTAGGGACCGTTGGGTGTGGTAGAAGGAGAGTTATCGTAGGTTGAGACCTGAATAATTTCAGGATCGGAGAATGTACTGTTAGTATAACTCTCATCTGTGCAGTTTGGGAAAGCTGGCAGTGGGTGGGAGGATAGAGGTGCTCAGGTTGTGAAGCAGCCTCTGAAATCAAGCATATGCTCCACTGCATGTTGTGTCAAAGGGTGATCTATCTTGTTTCTGGGCACAGTTTGGCAGTGGTCATTCATCCTAATGGACAGCTGGTTAGTAGTCATGTCAATATAGAAAGCTGTGCTGTGATTGTAGCACAGTTGGTAAATTACATGGCTGTTTTCACAGGTGGCCCGGCCTCTGATTGGGTAGTAGAAGCCTGTGACAGAATGGATCAGGAAGTTCTGGTTGGCTGGATTGGACAGGTCTTGTAATGGGAACTTCAACAGGAATTTGATCCCTGTGGCAGTGGGTTGGGTTTTGGAGTGGTATAGGGATGGACTAGTATGTTATAGAGGTTTGGAGGGCAACAGAACATGACTTTAGGAGGGAGGGAAGGATCTTGTGCAGGATGTCTCTCATTTCTGGGCATATGGACAGAAAATCAAAACATTGACGAAGGATGAAGTTTAGTTGTTCCAGTCCAGAGTAGTACTAGACGACAATGTGAGTGTTTTTTGTGGATAGTTACTGGTGATAGAGGAAGGATTTGGTGTATGTGAGGATATGGCATGAGTGATCTGTTTCTGGACTACGTCTGTGGGGTAGTTTCTGTCTGTGATGGCCTTTATGAGAACTTCTGCATATTAAAAAAGGGAGTTCTTGTCACTGCAGATCCACAGGTGGTCAAGCTGTACAAGAGAGATTTTCTTTTCTTTTCTTTTTGATGTAGGAATGGCAACTGTGAAAATGTAGGTACTGTTGGTGGTTTGGTGGTAGGTAGGTTTAATATGGACAGAAGTGTGGATGGAGCTATAGGTGAGGTAGAGATTGAAATCCAGGTGAAGTGGATGAGGAAGAAAGAGTTGATGTTTTGAAGGAAGGGGGATAATGCCTCCTGGCCCTGTGTCCAGATCATGAAAATATCATCAAAAAAACCTGAACCAGAATGGAGGTTTGGGGTTTTGGGATGCCAAAAACGATTTCTCCAGATGGCCCATAAACACGTTGGCATAGGAGGGTACCAGGTGGGTGCCCATGGCTGTGCCACAGATTTGATGGTACACTTTCCACTCCAAGAAAAATTAGTTGTTTATTAGGATCAAGTTGGTGAAGGTTTTGAAGAATGAGATATCAGGCTTGAATTCAGAGGGCCATTGAGAGAGTGGCAAAGCTATGGGTACATGAGATGTTGGTGAATAATTAGGTGGCATCCACTGTGCCAAGTAAGGATCCATGTGGTAAATGGTTGAAGATGGTGGAGAGTTGGTGAAGGAAGTTGTTGGTATCCTTGATATGGAAGGATAGAGTTTGGACAATTGGTTGAAGGTGCTGGCCAATGAGGGCTGAAATTATTTCAGTAGGAGCACAGTAACCAGCCACAATTGGGCATCCAGAATTATTTGGTTTGTGGATTTTGGGGAGCATGTAGAAGGTGGGTGTGCAGGATACTGTTGGTGTGAGGAGGGAGATGGAATCAGTAGAGAGCTTCTAGGAGGAGCCATAAAATTTTAACAGGGATTGGAGATCTTGTTGGACTTTTGGGATGGTTTTATTCGGGAACAACTTGTAGGTGGAAGAGTCAGAGAGTTTGCAAAACCCTTCTGGCAAGGTAGTCACTGTCATTCATAACTACAGCGGTGGAATCTTTATCTGCAGAGAAGATGATTTTGTTAGGATATGTTTTGAGCTTGTGGATGGCTCTTCTCTCTGTGGCTGAAATGTTTGAGTTCTTAGGAAAGTACTTGGGAAACGATAGTGAGGCCAAGTTAGAGGAGAGAAATTCTTGGAGGGACGCATTCTAATGTGCCTTGCTGTGGAGCGCGCAGTTGCTCGCAGTCGGGGGTTTGAGTCCTCCCTCGGGCATGGGTTTCTGTGTCCTTAGCATAAGTTACTTTAAGTTAGTTTAAGTAGTTTGTAAGCCAAGGGACTGATAACCAAAATAGTTAAGTCCCTTGGATTTACAAACATTTTAATTTGGTAACGAGTGGTTGGTTAGGTGGGAGTGCAGAGGGATCTGTTGGGTGGTGGTATGACCTGAGAAAGGCAGGGTTCAATGTTGGGATTAGGTTTGCTATGGTCAGAGGGATTGGAGGCAAAGCACTCAGACTTTGCTTAGATGAGCTCTTGAACTTACCTCATCCCTCCAAACTCCATACCATCACTCCACAACATCCAATGCCAAAACAACCCCAGAACACTGTGGACTGTTATTTATAATATAATAAAATTTGAATTCCAGCATTTAATAATGGGAAGTCCACATTGAAATTCAACAATATGAGGACAGTTTACAACTCACTACAAAGACTACAATGAACTGTGACAGGCACATAAAAAACATGCACATGGAATGCTTATGCTATCAGCCATTGGCCTATCTTAGATTAGAAACCATTCACATAATCACATAGGCTCACTTGTGAAAACAACCGTCACCTCTGGCTGCCACACTCCAAATCGTGCTCTGTGGGGAGGGAAAAGAAGGTGATGGGGGGAAAGGGGGGGGGAGCAAAGTTATGTCATGATGGTAAGGTATGGTGGAGATGGATACAGAACCACCTTATGGAGCTTGTACATACTAGATGGGTGGAACGAGATACAGCTTAGGAATGGAGTTAGGAGTCAGGGGAGGGGAGGAAAGCAAAACATATGTGTACACATGCACGCAAGGAGGTTATTGTAAGTTCAGTCATGGATAATTTTGGGGGCAGAATAGCATATCCTGCTTCCTTCAAAACCTTAACTCCTCTACCATCTGCTTCACCTGGTCTTCCTAATTCACCATGCCATATTCCTGGATGTCAACATCCACCTCACTGACGGCTCCATGACACACCTCCACCCATATTAAAGCTACGAACCCCCAACAGTATCTGCACTTCCACAGTATCCATCCCTTCAACATCAAAAAATCCCTCCCATACAGTCTGGCCACCTGTGAACGGTGTATCTGCAGTGACAAGAACTCACTCTTTCAATATGCTTAAAGCCTCACAAAGGCCTTCACAGACAGAAGCTAACCCACACAACTAGACCACAAACAGATCACCCATACCATATCCCCACACACCCCAACTCCTCCCTCTACCACCAGTAAACATCCACAAAAGAGTACTCCCCTTGTCACCCTGGACTGGAACAACTAAACTGCATCCTTCACCAAGGTTTCATGCCCATATGCCCAAAACTGTTAGACATCCTGCCTAAGATCCTTCCCATCCCTCCTAAAGTGGTGTTCCATTGCCCTCTCATCTTCCATAACATCCTAGTCCATTCCTATGCCACCCTGGCACTCAGCCCACTGTCACAATGGTTAAATCTCTGTGTAAGACCCTACTGCAAGACCTGTCAAGTCCAACCACAGCACTTCCTATTCCAGTCCAATCACAGGCTTATCCTATCCAATTAGAGGCCACCTGTGAAAGCAGTCATGTAATTTACCAACTGAGTTGCAGTCACTGCATAGCTTCCTATATTGGGATGACCACTAACCATCTGCCGATTAGGCAGAATGGCCACTGCCAAAATGTGGGCAGAAACAAGGTAGATCACCCTTTGACACAACATGCAGTGCAGCATATGTTTTATATCAATGGCTTCTTCACAACCTGATCCATCTGGAGCATCTCACCCACAACCAGCTTTTGCGAACTGCACAGATGCACCCTTCAACTTCAAAAAATCTCTCCCTTACAGCCTAGCCACCAGCGGATGGCATATCTGCAGTGATATTCCCTTTCTCAATATGTTGAAGGTTCCACAAAAACCTTCACAGACAGAAGCTACTCTACAGACCAAGTCCAGAAACAGATCTCCTGTGCCATGTCCCCATACACCCCAAATCTTCCCTCTGCCACCAGTAGCTAGCCACAAAAGAGTGCTCCCTTTGTCACCCAATACTACTCCGTACTCAAAAAACTAAACTACATCTTTTGCCAAGGTTTGCCCTCCTCTCCAGAAATAAGTAATGCCCTGCCCAAGGATTTCCCTTCCCCTCCTAAACTGGTATCCCCTTCCCTCCCAATGTCCATAACATCCTAGTCCATCCATATGCCACCCCAAAACTGAGCTTCCTGCAATGGGGACCTTACTCAAAACCAGGGTGATCTATGTTGATTTTGGCCACATCAAGTCCTTATGAACAAATCTTCCCTAATGCTTTGGAAATAACATAATCACCTAACTGATGTAGAGGTGCCACTGCCATCAATCACAGACTGTGACTATTTTGAAAGGAAACTGTATCTGACTCAATGTAAGAAGAATCAGTCTATATACAGTTGCCTCTTGAGAGCCATGTACACTTGGCCAAGGATGTATCCAGGATTTGTCAGAGGGTGTCTGATTTGTTAAAGAGGACCTTAAAAACCCTGTGTTTTTCATTTATTCTGTAAAGATATGTATTTATGTTTTAATTGTTGTATATTTTAATTGCTTTCAGGAGACTTTCATGCAAATAGTATTTGCTTTATAATAATTAAGTAATAAAAGCTTTTCTAAAGAACATCTGGATGCACAATTAAATATTTTTCATTTGGTAATTTGATAATTTAACTACAATGTGTTGCCTCTTTCCTAGCATAATATAGTTCAGCCTTCTAATATAAGATTAATTATGGAAGAGCAGAAGAATCTAACCTCAGGTTGACTAACAATGCTAAGGGGATTCGAATTTTTGACAATAGCTATCTTTTTCCTACTACAGTGTTGTATTTAAATTTACAACTTATCTTAAACCAAGTCAAAATTGGTTCAATGCATTCAAAACATTGCATACAGTTCAAATTTTATTATCATATCTTTCCTGTCATTAAAACCTTTATCCAGTCTCATCGATGAGTTTGTATTAATCCATGATGATATGGTTATAAGCCTTTTATCCTGAGCTAATCAACATTTTATGCTGAACAATAACATCATAACTCAAAATTAACAAATCACTCCAATTAAATTAGGATGGAAAAAAGCAGAAATAAGATTATGCAAAACTATAATAAAGATGTGAAAAATGGAACTTCCCATGTTACAATGATCATCTGTCTTCTGGACTGGTGGTCAAACTCCATCCATCATTGTTTGAAAGTATCACTGAACTAATAATGCTTTATGGCTGTCAAACTAAATTTTGATGCCAAAAGTGAAGATATGTACACTTAACCCAATGTGTCCAGATGCCCACACCTACCCTACTACACACCTGTCCACCCAAAATGCAACACCCTTAATAACTAATTCTGGTCAAGTGAACTTTGTATGCCTTTGTAGCTGCAAGAGATGTATGTGATTAGCATTACAGCACAGGCACACATGACAGGCACCAGTAGTGTCATCTGAAAGCATTGTATAAAGGAGGGACAGATGACAATGTGGACACAATGGCGTTGTTCTTTAATGTGGTTGCTTTGCTTAAGCAACTTCAGTGTGTCTCACAGAAGACAGTGTAATGGACCATCCCTCCCCCCAACTTTAAAGCAGTGATCAGTACGAACTGATGGGCAACTGAAGATGGGTATACCATTGACAATTTCGTTAAAAGCAACTTAATTAATCTATTTACACTGAATAATTGTAATAAACTGCTCACATGAATAATCTCATAAGTGCATTAAAATGAACAGCTTTGTTAAAAACAGTGAACATTGAATAATAGACAGTTGCATTACTGTATTAAATAGCTTGAGTAAGTTCTATAAATGAAACTAAATAAATAGCACATAGAGACTGTATTGTGATGAAGATAAATATGTATCATGACAAGAAACGGTGAAAAGTATAACAAAGATGGTACAAGAGACTTCATTAGAAGCAATTTCAATTAATTATACTGTTGATGGCAATTAAGGAATTTACATAACTCTATTAGTGTAAAGCAAACAGCAACTATCTGATATCATGATTTGTAGGTCTATACAAAAATTTAATTAACACATGTTAGCATCAATTGTCATTGCTTATGTAATTAGTTTGTTAACTAAATATAGTAAACATTGTTAGTATAAATGTATGAATGAAATTTACAAAGAAAATAAGAAAAGAAACTAATTCTGATTTAGTGATCTTATTCTGTTATTCATGCAATGTCATTTGATAATAATAAATTTGTTTGTAAATCTAATACATCAGTTGTTAATAACAGACTTATGTATTGTTTTCTACAATATATATAGAGGTGAGCTGTTGGAACTGGCAGTCTTGAGTGGTCAGCAGTTGTCAATAGTCAGTTCTCCGTATGAGTCTTTGCTCAGTCTTTTATCAAGAGTCTTTTTCAAAGTGCTGTGTTGTCTTGATTCTGTGACATTAAAGTCACTGTGATACAGTATTTTGTTATTTGGTGTTGCTCAGAACTAAAGTCCACAAAATAAACAAGAAGAAGTGTATTTCTAGAACTTACTGCAGCACTTTAACTGGGATAAATATATTCCTGTTACAACAGCGAGTACCTTTTGAGCAAGTTTTGGTGTTCATCCAAGGAGAAATAGTTGCATGTAAGGATTGCTTGTTATGCTTAAGAAAATCAGTGATTGTTTCTCATGCAGCCAAGTAACTGTGAAGCAGAGGCATTATCAGTAGATTGCTCTGACACATCATGACCAATAATAATAATAATAATAATAATAATAATAATAATAATAAAACATGCTGTTGCACAACAAGCATTTATAACTATATCTACATACATAAGCCTCCAGATTGCAGATTGCTATTCATCCTGTCCATCAGATTATTTATGTAGATAGGTAATATTAGTAAACATATCACACTTTCTTGGGACATAGCTGATGATACCATTCTCACCACATAACACTTGCCATTGTGGACAACATACCAGGTTCTATTACTTAAGAAATCTTAGAGCTATTCATGTATCTGGAAATGTATTCCATATGCTCATATCTTTGTTCATAGTCTGTAGTATAGCAATGTATCAAATACCTTTTGGATGTCAAGCAATTTGCGGTCTGCCTGTTGCTCTTCATCTGTGGCTCACAAGATATTGTGCGAGAAAGGGTGAAAGATGAGTTTCATGTGAATAGATCTTTCTAAAGCCATACTTATGCCTGGACAGAAGCTTTTGTACACTACATAACATAATCGGGGCAAAGACATGATTAAAAATTTTTATAACAAAGCACATTAACATCTTAGGATTTTCACCAGTTTATCACTGTCTATAATTCATAGTTATTTATTAGTATTTCACAAATGATGCTCAATTTCAATGTGTTCAGATGTCATCATTAGATCGTAAAATACATTTGTCTGAATTTATGGTATTAGAGATAGCATGCCTCAACATTAAGCTACGCAGTATAAAATATAATCATATGTCTTTCCTCACTGAGATATGACACATAAATATCTGTCTAAATACATCTCATGTTCAACAATACTAGTTTTGGTGTAGACATCCCCAAGATGTAAGGTCTACTTGTTGCTAGTAGAACTAATATATGAGAGATGTTTAATAATTAAACAGACAAATTGATGTTTAAAAACTGTACCTTTAAAAAATGAGACTTTCGTACTTCTCAACACAGTGTCCACTAATATTTATACACTTACCCCAACGATGAATTAGTTTTTTTATACATGATGGAAAAAGTCTGTGTCTGTGGTTGCTACAAGGATCTGATTACAATTATATGTCCCCCCCCCCCCCCCCCCCCGATACTGAGCCTTGTTCACATGATGTTTCAATTTATATATTGTTGGATTTGGGTGTATTGTCTACAGTAACAAATACTCCACTTCTATTTCCCATTATCCTGTGGGAATTGGGAGTTGTATTGAATGATTATGTTAATACCATTTACCATTTAAATAAAAAATATGTTGCAAGTGATTGTTAACAATTGTGTATCCAGTGAAAAAGAACATACAAGCATGAACATGAAACATTATAACAAAAACTACAAGCATGACACTTGAAGAACACCATACAAAGAAGGAAGTCTATCTGTGGTCGATATATCTTATATCATTGACACATAGGGCCCCTCTCTCCTCCCCACCTTCCCCCCAGTATGAAGTGCAGCTGCTCACACAATGAAAGCAGCTATCAAGCAGCAGAGCCTATGCATGGATTGCTGATGTGGAAATCTTCCACTCATCATGGATGGGTAAGTGCTCATCCCACGTGTAAGTAAGTTAGATGTGCAGGGGATGGGCTTTGTGCCAGTACCTGGTCGTAGATCGATGATTTTTGAAGTTCTCAATGGCGATTGCTATCGGTAGCAGCTGGCTGAAATCTCATGGAGCAAAAACTAATCCACTGAAAATAACATAGGCAACACACTGAGTTGTAGTTCTTTGACATTTTAATTCCTTATTAGCACTCAATTGTCCCCATTTATGGCCAGCATACAAGTCTCATTAAGTACAATGAATGTGACCAGGAATGCACATTCCGCACATCAGTAATATGAATTACATAATTTGTGTGTGGAATACTCAAGTCTGAAGTGTACAGTGTAGCACAAATATGGATTAATCATAGTATATACCCTTTCTGCATGTATAACACTGATGAACTTTTACATAATTGTTCAAAATTAAAGTTCCAACTGGCGTGACTTGTGCCTCAGATCGTGGCCGAAACAATACTCGGAACTGACATAGATTGTGCATCAGATGGAGAATGAAACAATACTCTATTATGTGCCACGAACACATCATATTTATATCTTTCAAACAATGATACTGGAAATCACGTATTGTTAATTGAGTTCATGACATTAATTATAATGGACAGGAAAACAATTACATGCAACTGCCTATAGTAAAAGATAGCATGAATAATACAGATTAAAGTAATATACAAATCTCAGTTCTGTTACTAGTATTTCGTTTATGTATTTAACAAAATAGGTCTATCAACAATACTTTTGTAATTATTGGTAATTAAACAGAAACTAAAGGGGGCAAAACTTTCCTAACATTACTTATGAAACATAGTAATACCTACTTTAATATTATGAGAAAAGAATTGAATTTGTTTTAACAGAAATACTAATTAGAACACTATCTGAAATATAATAGTGTCTCTGGCATTAACTAATTAATATTTGTTTCCCTAGCATCAAATAATAGAAAATGACTTCAGATAGTTACATTACAACAAAGAATTACAAAAGTTATGCAAGCAGATGGGAATAAGTCCCAACATGCTTTATTACATCACCCCCTCATTTAATTAATGAGATAGTTATTTGAAAAAATAATTAAATGGATAATTAAATGATTAAAACAAAGGCATGTTGTTAATCATAGAGCTACAATTAAATCATATGAAATACACTTAGGTACGCAATTACAAAAATAATCTTAATCTACATACACATTCTGTTCACCCTATGCTGGCCATAAAATTACAAAAGCCCATCTCTTCTTTCACTACATTTCACACTACACACAAAGCACATAACTTCACAGTAGTTCCATGTCTTTCATCAGATCCAAAAATGGGTGTCCCACATGTCCTTGTCCTGGAGGTGGCTCTCCTCCAGCAGAGTAAATGAAAAATATACAAAATCCCTACATTAGTACCTCAATAAAACTTATCTCTAATTACACTAGAATATTTCTTTCCTACCATAAAACTATACACAATATAGGCCTGATTGAAGTCCTATTAAGAGAAAGAATGGAAACTTGATTTGCATCACAAAAATCTCTATATAGGTTACACTTAATCAGTTGAAATAAAATTTAAAGCAAAAACTTGACAATATTTTTTTAATACAAAAATCAAATTTTTTTTATCCTGTTACATTACAGTACCAAGATAAATACACTGCGACAGACAGCATATAAACCAAAAAATTATGATCTCCACTTCCTACATACAGATGAAAAATAACGAGGAGCAAAATATCAAATAAGAAAGATGGTAAATTCTCAAACTAGTGTTACACTGAAAATCTGCAAAAACACCTCACACAAAACCAGTCTTACATTGTCACCCCTTTTGGGAATGACTCAACCTGATCCCTAATTCTTCCTAAATCATGGAAAGTTTTATTAGTTCACAGCCTGTATAACACAGTCATTCCATTGTAGGTGAAGATGATAAAAAATAACTTATCTTATAAGCTGGCTGAAGTCCACTGCGTTGTGAGCTGTCTTCGGCATTCACTAAAAGATTGATGTTTCAGGATAGTTTCATAAATCATAAACATGATGTCAGTGGATATGGAAACTACTTTATTTCCATTTAAATGAAGATCAAACCAGACATATATAGTTGCACAATGACCAAAAAATCTTGTAGTAAGGTACCAGAGATGTTTACAGGTTTGTAACCAGGAACAGAGTGACAGAACATGGCTTCTCTCAAACATCTTTCCGCGTAACCGCGTAATAAGACTAATGACACTTTTTTGTAAGTCTCAATTAAACAATATTCTTTTGCTTTAAGTATGCCAAAATACATAAAATTAAAATATTACATTTAGGCTTTAACTATTTATCTCAATGTATGTTTGTGTTGTATAAAGTTAATATTTAATAGTTTACACAAATTAAAAGTCGTGTTTTGACTAGTGTTAAATTTGCTCAAATTAGTTACATTATTTTTGTGTTTTTATAGTGCACACTTATCTGTTTCGGCAATATTATGTAGGTGTACTATTATTGAGGCACATAATTTTAATGTATTTCAATTTGTGGTCTAATTTTTTATAAATACGGGTTTGTATAGTCCTCATAATTTGTCTATTTCAAAGCTAGTTCCTTAGTACCAAACAGTTTATTGATTTAAGTGTGTGAAAAATGATCAATATTTAATTTACGATCCAGTGACATATAAAAACATGGTCTGCCTTAATTTATTTAAACAAAAGGTACAAATGTAATCATGTTCTGCATAGTTATAACATGTAATGTTGTTGTTTTTATACATATTAGTATCTATATAGGCTCAGCATATTCTGTAACTAAGTGTAATGCATTTTTAGTGTTTGCAGCTATTATTTATGAAGGTGTCAAAAATTGAAAATTGCATAGAAGTACAGCCAAAGTTATGTTTAAATCAACATACCATTTCTTAAACATGTTCTACTAATAGTGTTAATAGTATGTTAAATGGAATGCAAAAATGTGATATTTTACATGTCCGGTACAAAGTTTCATTTCAGTTTTCTCAGTTTTTTGTCCGAAATGTTAGCAATGAAACTGTAGGGAGCACACAACATAGCAGAAACATTACACCAGTTGTATGGGCCCAAGATGAAATATATGTACATCTGGCTAAAATCTCTCACTTTCAAATTCACAAATTTGATTTAGTTATCTTTAAGATAGAATCCATAGACAATCTGCAATAGCAAAGACAGGCTCCCTAACCATTGGCCCTACCTATTCATTATCATTACTTCATTATACCTAATAATTAAATACTCATCATCTCTCATCAGTATTCTTAATCTTATCAATTAATATTCTTCATCTTATCTATATCCTCATAATATTCCATAACCTTATTACTCATTATACTTCATTACTCCATGAATATTCATTTCTGGAGATTTGTTGTGGCTTTGGCAGAATTTTCATAGTTTTCTATCAAAGAAAACTATGCAAATCCTACAAAGCCACAACAAATCTCCAGAACCCTACTCCAAACGTAACTCACCAGTTTTTACCTTCATTACTTCAATTCGAAGAGAACCATATATATTCCAGAACTTCTCTTTTCATTACCATCCTGCCTTAAATTCATGACCACAGATACAAATTTCTCACATAGCTACAGATCATTTTGCTGCTTATTTTCTCCTAAACCACCAGAATGATTTCAGCCAAATTTGGTACACATATTCCTTACCATGAGGTAACAATTGCTGTAGGGGGTAACAATCACAGACACACATGACCCAGGAGATATGACATCATAAACAAAAGAAATCATGTGATGAGACTTTGTTCATACACTGTATGAGAATGAGACTACTTAGCGACTTGCAACACACATTAAAGATAATTTCAAACCTTTATTACATTTTTTCTCACTGAAAACCACAGCAAAATGATGAAAGGAAAAATGTTTCTCACTTACTACTATTACAGTACAGCTACTTGTATTGTTGAGTCTTGGAAGCTACCCCACTTGGCAATGTATGTGGTTCATGGGGCTGGGACCTGTATATATAGTTATGTCTATCTTACTTTAGAATTTAATAATGGAAAGTTCAGGTTGCAATTGACAATATAGTAATAATGACAGTTTATAACTCACCACAAAGACATAACTACGAACTGTGACAGACACATAAAAAAGACACACACATACACACTTCAGCTATCGGCCATTGTCTTCATCAGTGTGGCAGCCAGAGCTGATGGTTATGTGTCTGTGTTGTGTGCCTGTGTGATTGTTTTATTTTCTGAAGAAGGCCATGGCCAATAGCTGAAGTGCATATGTGTGTGTGTCACAGCTCATAGTCATGTCTTTGCGGTGAGTTGTATACTGCCCTTATTACTGTATTGTTAATTCCAACCTGGACTGTCTATTATCAAATTCTACAGTAATATATACTTAACTACATAAAAACAAAATATACAGGTCCCACCCGCATGAACCACAGACATTACCAAGGTGGGGTAGCTTGCATTCCTGAATGATACAGATAGC
Organism: Locusta migratoria; assembly: GCA_026315105.1. Lineage (NCBI taxonomy): Eukaryota > Metazoa > Arthropoda > Insecta > Orthoptera > Acrididae > Locusta > Locusta migratoria. Next base: position 363,917,561 of record CM048744.1, read on the forward strand.
CGTACTCTAGGTGAAACAACAGCAGAGGGCTATCTGAGGAGAGGCCAGACAAACGTATGGTTCCTGAAGAGGGGCAGCAGACATTTCAGTAGTTACAGGGGCAACAGTCTGGATGATTGACTGACCTGGCCTTGTAATGTCACCTAATGTGGCTTTGCCATACAGTTACTGCGAACGGTTGAAAGCAAGGGGAAACTACAACCATTAGATTAGATTAGATTAGATGTACTTTTTGTTCCAGTAGATCTGAATTGAGGAAATCCTCTTGGATGTAGAAGAAGTCAGAACAAAATACACAATATATACTTAAAAAAAGAGGTATATGTATTATTGTACCTTCCACAGATTCCAAATGTAATTTGCTCTTGTGGTTGTGGAACTACTCAGAAAAAACAATTATCTTAAGAATATTTACATTTTATATGACATAAAACTTATTACTACATACTAATATACTAGGTGCATATAATTTTTTTCCCAAGGACATTCTGCTCTACTGTATGAATATATGATGATGGCATTCTCTCGGATATAATATTAGGTAGGTAATATAGTCCCTATTAGAATTTCTGGGCGGAGACTACTCAGAAGAATGTTGTCAACAGAAAGACAACACTGGCATTCTATGGCTCAGAGTGTGGAATGTTAGATCCCTTAATTGGGTAGGGAGGTTAGAAAATTTAAAAAGAGAAATGTGTAACTTAGGTTGAAGTTAGATATAGTAGGGATTAATGAAGGACTGATAACCACTGCAGTTTAGTCCCTTTCAAAAACCAAGAAACAACCAACTAACTGACCAATGAAGTTCAGTGGAAAGAGGAATAGGATTTCTGGAGAGTGGAGTACAGGATTATAAATACAAAATCTGTTGGGGATATTATAGGAGTAGATCTAATAATGAATATGAAAGTAGGAATGCAGGTAAACTACAATGAGCAGCCCAGTGATAACATTATCATAGTCAAGACAGATATGAAGCCAACAGTGTCCACAGTAGTACAGATTTATATGCCAACTAGCTCTGCTGATGATGAGTAGAATGAATAAATGTATGAGGCAAAGGAAATTATTCTGACACATTAATTGAGAGGAGAAGTTAATTGTGATGGGGGACTGGAATTCGGTATTAGGAAAAGGAAGGTGAATGTAGACTGGGAAAGAAAGAGGAAGCTGCCTGGTAGAATTTTGAATGGAACATAACTTAATCTTAACAAACACTTGGTTCAAGAATCATAAAAGAGATTTGTGTACATGGAGAAGACCAGGAGATACTGGAAGATACCTGTTATATATATTGTGGCACATGGCAAACCAGACGCTGCACTGTTGCCTGCGAGTATGCCACCAGCTGTGAGATGATGTCACTTGTGTTGACTGGCCCACCACCTAGTGGCCACTGCTACCTGAAGTCGATGAACAATGCTGCAGCCCAATGTTACAGTGTACTGATTCAATGCATACACAGTCTACGAGTGAGAATTCTAGTGCTAACTGTGTCTGTATTGAGAAATTACTTCATTCGCAAAGAATGTGGGATTGTAGTACTGCTGAACCATCCATGGCCACCAACCACGGATCCCCATGCTGCAACTCTCCTGGCTCCATTGTATGGGTGTGGGGTTTTGGATGTGGTCCCCACTGGCTGCCGTGCATCATCACTGACTCCCAGAGCCAATGTATAAGCTCTGTGCACATGCCAGGACACATCGTGTGCCTCCACTGGGACCAGTTACCCTCTTGGGACTCCTGCAGGGCCCACGCCATAGGTGCCACCACTGACTCCGTTCCTGCTGGTCTCTACACCTCCGTTGCAGGTGATGCATCTGATGCTATCTGAGGAGAGGCCAGACAAACGTATGGTTCCTGAAGAGGGGCAGCATGGTGGTTCCATGCCCAGTGCTCCCCGCAGTCATTGTGCCCTCAGTGATGCTGGCAATGGATCTGGGTGCCACCCCCTCCTCCCTCCGACCACGGTGTCACCTGATCTGCGGATGCCGGCAGTTGTCCCCACCTTGCCCCAGCAGTTGTCACTACTGTGGGAGAGGCCACCGCTGCACAACCACACACCCCACAGTCCAGCCCTGCTAGACCAGTGCTAGCCATCTTGACCGAGTTGTCACTCCCGTTGTCTCCAGTACTGGGTTCATCATCAATATCGGGCTCTCCCATCATACCAGGCTGCATCCTGTGACAGACAAGCCACCATCAACAGCCACACTTCCACCAGTATCGCCCCTATGTCCAGGTACCAGCTTGCAGTCTCCACAATGAGCACGCAACTTCTGCCAATGACGCCACGCTGATGGACGTCATCTGGGTCTGCTCGGCGTCAGTCGACATTTGTCTGTGAGGGGGGAGAAGTGTCATATATATCACGGCATGCAGCAAACCAAACTCTGTGCCACCACCTACGAGTATGCTGCTGGCTGCAAGGTGACGATACTCGTGTTGGACAGCCTACCACCTAGCGCCCACCGGCACCTGAAGCCGGCGAGCTGTGATATGGCCCAGTATTACAGTGTGCTCAAGTTGATGCTAAATACAACTGTATTGAGAAGTTACTTCAATATGAGATAGATTTTACAATGGTAAGAAGTAGATTTTGGAACCAGGTTTTAAACTGTAAGGCATATCCAAGGGCAGATATATACTCTGATCATATCTTATTGGTTATGAACTGTAGACTGAAACTGAAGGCATGTAGGATTATAAGAAGATGAGACCTGGATAAACTGAAGAAACCTGTAATTTTTTATAATTTCAGAGGGGGATTTAGACAACAGTTGACAGAAACGGGGGGAAATAAAACAGTAGAAGAGGAATGGATACCTTTGAGAGATGAATAGTCACGACATCGGAGGATGAAATATATAGAAAGGCAAGATCTATAAAGAATCCTTGGATTCACAGGAAATGCTAAGATTAATTGATGAAAGAAAATATAAAAATTCAGTAAATGAAGCAGGTAAAATGGAGTACAGATGAGTAAGAAATGAGACTGACAGAAATTGCAGAATGGCTGGAAGCCAACTGCAAGTCTGTAGAAGAATGTATAACTAGGGGAAAAGTAGATACCACCTACAGGAAAATAAAAGAGACATTTGGAGGCAAGCAAAATTGCTGTATGAATATCAAGAACTCAGATGGAAAACCAGTTCTGAGTAAAGAGGGAAAGCTGAAAGGTGGAAAGAGTATATAGTGAGGCTCTACAAAATGAACTTCAAGACATGAAGACAATATCGTAGGAGGGGAAGAGGAAGTAAATGTAGATGAAATAGGAGATACTATACTGAGAAATGAATTTGACAGAACACTGAAACACCAAAGTCAAAACAAGGCCCCTGGAGTGGAAGACATTCCCTCAGAACTACTAAAGTCTCTGGGAGAGCCAGACATGATGAAACTATTTCAATTGGTTGCATAAGATGTATGAGACAGGGAATATATCCACAGACTTTAAGAGAAATGTAATAATCCCTGTCCCAAATAAAGCAGGCACAGACAGGTGCGAAAATTACAGAACCATCAAATCAGTCATGGTTGCAAAATTTTAACACAAATTATTTAGAGAAGGATGGAAAGCTGATAGATGCTGACCTCAGGGAAGATCAGTTTGGATTCAGGAGTACACAGAGGGTAATATTCACCTTAGGACTTATCTCGGAAGATAGATTAAGAAAAGGCAAACCTACATTTCTAGCTTTTGTAGATTTGGAGAAAGCTTTTGACAATGTTGATTGGATTACACTCGTACAAATTCTGAAGTCAGCAGGGTGAAAATGTAGGGAACATAAGGTTATTTACAACTTGTATATTAACCAAAGAGTAGTTATCAGAATGAAGGGCATGAAAGGGACACAATAGTTGGAAAGGATGTAGGACAAGGTTGTAACCTTTCTCCTTTGTTATTAAATTTTTACATTGAGCAAAGCATGAAGGAAGCAAAGAGAAATTTGGAGAAGGAATTAGAGTTCTAGATGAAGAAATAAAAACATTGTGTTTTGCTGATGACATGGTAATTCTGTCTGGAACAGCAAATGACATGAACGAGCAATTGAACAGAATGGACGTGTGTTAAAAGGAGCTTGTGTTGAAAGCAGCATATAAGATGAACATTAACAAGAGCAAAACATGGTTAATGGAATGCAGTCTTAGAAAATCTGGTGATGCTGAAGGAATTAGATTAGGTACTGAAACAATAAAGGTGGTAGATGAGTTTTGTTAATGGGCAGTAAAATAACATATGATAGTCACTGTACAGAGGTTATAAAATGCAGAATGGCAATAGCCACAGTGGAGTAGCCGAGCGGTCTAAGGCTCCTCGCTGCGGAGCGTACGGCTTCTCACCGGAGGTTCGAGTCTTCCCTGGGGCATGGGCATGGGTGTGTGTGTGTGTGTGTGTGTGTGTGTGTGTGTGTGTGTGTGTTGTCCTTAGGTTAGTTTACCTTAGTTTAAGTAGTTTGTAAACTACAGACAGATGACCATGCAGTTTTGTCTGATAGATTTACAAACATTTGAACATTAGAATGGCAATGGGAATAAAAGCAGTTTTGAAAAACAAGAATTTGCTAACATCAAATATTAATTTAAGTGTAAGGAAGTCTTTTCTGAAGGCATTTGTGTGGAGTAATGCCTTGTACAGAAGCGAAACATGCACGATAAAAAGTTCAGACAGGAAAAGGATAGAAGCTTTTGCAATTTGTGCCTGCAGAATTGATTTACGAAACACAACAGAAAAGTGCTGTGTGTGCAACAAATATGACGTACACGATGACGATAAATGTGTTTCGTGTAATATGTTTACAAAAGTCAGTAAAAAACATTGTGGGCCAACTGAAAAACAGAACAGCAGCAGTATGGCTTATTCGCCTGCAACAACGTACAGGAGGATTAAGTATCAAAACACGGTAGATAAATGCAGACAAAAACAATTGAGATAATATGTGTATTACATGTTACACCATTAATGAAGTCAGTGAAAAATGTGGCAGTGAAATAGAAATACGAAACAGTGAGACAGTGTGTGTACCTTCAACATCATACTGTGAAGAAACAAGAAGTGATTTGACTACAGGCAGCTGCTATTGTGAAAAGGGTGTACATAAAGGTGTGAAATGTATAGAATGTAAAAATGTATTCCATCTTAAATGTGCTAACGTGAACCCTAAGCAGAAAGTTTGGATATGCTCACAATGTATTAAAGACAGTCACAGTAAAAAACTTATCAACGACTGGACAGGCAAAATTATTACATTTCTGTTCGAAGAAATACGTGAATTAAATCTCAAATCGGCTGAATGTAAACTCAAATATGAACAGGGAACAGGTTCACAAATGGTAAAAAACATGATTACTCAAGGTCTTACTCAAAAACTGAGTAAAAAGTGTAATAAAACAGTGAGAAATGGCATTACATGTACAGAATGTAACTCCATTTATCACTTCCGATGTTGTAAGGTGGCCGCGGTGGCCGAGGGGATTGAGGCGCTCCAGTCACGGTCTACACGGCCACTACGGTCGGGGGTTCGAATCCCCCCTCGGGCATGGATATTTGTGCCGTCCTTAGTTGTAAGTAGTTCATAAGTAGTTTGTAAGTTTAGGGACTGATGACCCCATAGTTAAGTCCCATAGACTCTACAAACATTTGAACATTTTTGTGGTAAGGTTGATCCCTCACTAAAAGAAGATAGGAAAAGTGCAAAAGAATGGAGATGTGATTTTTGCAGGCATAAGACAGTAGGAAACATTAATGACAGCACTGAAACTGAACTATTGAAATGTAATAATAATGAGAGAAGAACATAAGACTGGAGAACTGTTTTAAAAGTTTGCATTAGGAAATCTGATTCCTTGAAAAACCAAGTGGAAACTCTGACAACAAATAACTCTTTCAAACCACTGTCAGAATTACATGATGCTCAAGATTCTGACATGGTTTGCCCATGAGCTAACAGTCAATGTAGGCCCGATCCCTGCAGTACCAATAAAGTGCCCATACATCTGTATGCATACAGTCATGGATGAGGCATTGCACAAGTGATGAGAAAAAATTATGACCTAGATGTTACAAGCATAATTAAACCTAATGCTCGTTTTCAGGATGTGGTAGCAAGAAACTCTGAATTGGATAAACTTGGTCCTAACAGTGTTACAGTGTACTTTCTATAAATGAACACCGGCTTAGTGATGAAGAGCCAAAATTATGTGTACCATAGATTATGATTTGGCAACCAGCTACTGTAGAACAAGAGGTGTTTCTGTGTATATTAAAAAGAGCCTGCACCTAAACAATGAAGTTGTAGATTTAAGGAAATTGTGTATAGAAACAAAATTTCAAGCTGTGGCTATCAGGTTGCCTAAACTTGTTTGAAAAACTTGCGGAGAAACTGATACTCATGTTACTCAAACACAAAGAACACAAAATATTAATATTTTGTGATATAAATATAGACATTAGATTTAAGAATAGATGTGTTAGCCATTTTCTAAATACATTATGAGCCCTTAACTTCTCTTGCATAAATGAAAAACCCACAAGGAAGGAAACGTGTCTAGATAATATAATATGTAATATATATGTAATAATAAGACCAATTAATGATACAAAGTTAAGTCAGTTGATAGGTAAGCCAAACTTAATAAAATGGGATAAAAATAAAACTAGTGTAGTTGCTAATGAATCTATGAACAAATTTCTGGAAATATTAATTGATAATCTTGAAGCTTGTTGTCCCAAATGCAATAAGAAAACATCAAAGCAAGGTCGCTCCACTAAACCACAAATCCTAACGAAACTGATACACACCACAGTTAAGTAAAATTAGAATAATAGTGCTACTATATCATGATAGGTCACAACGTAACAATGCTGACAAGGAATTGTATATAAAAGAGAAAAAGATTTACAGAGCTGAAATCAAGGCAATGACACATATATGCTGAATTAAATACAAAGCTGCAAGGGAAATTATTAAAACAGAAATAAATTGTGATGAGAAAGTACGTAACATACCAATTTTGCCTGATATTTTAAATAATAATTTTGTCAGTCCACAATCAGGTAACAGTATCATCGAGGATGTGAGTAAAGCAGAAGCACTACTGCCAGAAATAAATAGTTAATTGACAGGCGGGTTTCACTGGACCCACGTAACGTAAAAGGTGGTCTGTGAATCAATAGTGAAGCTCAGTAACTTTCAAGCAGAGGATTACTATGGCTTGTCAAATTATGTTATCAAATATATAACAAATCAAACTGTATTGCCACTGACAACAATAATCAATAATATTCTAGTCGAAGGGATTTATCAAGAATGTTTGAAAATATCCATAGTTAAACCAATATTTAAGAAAGAAGATAAAGAAACTCCAGATAATAGAATATTGCATGCATAAATAGTTAAGTCAATATTTTGAATACAATGATATACTTATCACCTCACAGTATGGTTTCAGGCCCAAACTCTCTACAGTCAAAGCAGTAGAGAGCATGGTATCCAAAAAATACAGTTGCTTTGAAAATAAAGAATGTGCCTGTGTAACATTGTTGGGCCTTAGCAAATCCTTTGACATGGTCTCTCACAATAGTCTCATAAAAAACTCTACAACTATGGACTGAGAGAGAATACTCTAAGCTTAATACAGTCATATTGGACAACAGAAAACAGTTAGTTGAGGTAAATAATTAAGAGTCAAATTGTCTTCCAGTTGTAAACGGGGTGCCTGAAAGGGTCTGTTTTAGGGCTCTTCCCTTTCATTATTTATATAAATGAGTTACCAACAGTTGTACCATGTGATGCTATACTATATGCAGATGACACGACTCTCATCACACACGGTACCAATCTAGAAACTCTGCAACACAGTATGTCAGTAGCAATTAGGAGTTGTAGTATCTGGTTAGAGGCAAATGTAAACTGAGTGAGGTGGTGCAGTGGTAACGCACTGGACTTGCATTCGGGAGGATGGTGGTTCAAATCCACCTCCAGCCATCCAGATTTAGGCTTTCCATGGTTTTCCTAAATCACTCCAGGAAAATGCCGGGATGGTTCTTTTCAAAGAGCACAGCTGCTTTCTTTCCCCATCCTTATCCATAACTCCAAGTGTTAGCTCCGTCTCTAATGACCAAGCTGTCGATGGGATGTTAAACCTAGGGTCATTCCTTTCTTCCAGAGGCAAATGTGCTACAGAAGAATGACAATAAAACTGAAGATATTGCATTCAGTCTGAATGCTCCCAGTCAGAATAACAAAACAGTAAAATTATTAGGATTCCACATAGAGAAAATGCTCAGCTGGGATACCCACACAGAGAAACAATGTGGCAAACTAGCACGTGCCATCTATCTGTTGTACAAGCTGAGGAGTAGTGATAGTAAAAAGCTTCTGTTAAATGCATATTTTACATTCATTCATTCCCACTTGAGTTATGGTATACTATGATAGGGTAATTCTGTAGGCTCAAGGATAGTGTTTCAATGGCAAAAGAAAGCTATACAATGCTTTACAGAACCTAGACCACATGAATCATGTTGAGACCACTTCAGACAATTAAATGTAATGACAGTGGCTAGTATGTATGTCTACAACTGCCTTGTTTTTGTCCACAAGAATTTAAGTAAATTTAATCTAAGGAGGACAATACATAACCACAACACAAAACATGGACATACAACTGATGTGCCTTATGTTAAGCTATCAAAGACACACAACAGTTATAAATATCTTGGGCTCACCTACTTCAATAAGTTACCAGAAAATGCCTACAGAGTGCCACTAAATAACGTTTAAAACTGATCTCTTGAGGTGGATGAAAAGCAAAGGAATTTAATCTGCTCAAGGATTCAATGAGTGCATGAAAAATAACCAATGTTTCTTATGAAAATAAATGGTACAAAAAACTTTGTTACTATTCTGTTATTGTTTCATGTAATTGTTGTCATGTATTTGTTGTTTATTGCCATTAATTACTCATGTTCTGTTATTGATTCATGTAACTGATGTCATGTCATTCATTATTCTGTTACTGTTTCTTGTAATTACTGTCACGTATTTGTTGTTTATTGCAATTCATTAATCATGAAGCAAGAAAATGTAATTTTTTACTTAAATTCACACTGTATATGTTTCTAATCTCTGCTACTCACTAAATATGAAGTTAAAAAGTTTGATATTACGACTTACCATATACTTAAATGCAATTTTTATTTGTCTCGATTTACCTTCTTATATTTTATTATTGTAGTTGTTTTATTGTTACTATGTTAATCCTGATGACACCGATTGCATGTAAAGCTGCTTAAAGGTGAAATACAATTTATTCATTTAATGCTGAAGATTAGGTAGGTAGGTCACAATGAATAGGTACTGAACAGAATTGGGGAGAAAAGGAGTTTTTGGCATACCTTGACTAAGAGAAGAGATTGATTGGTATGACACATTCTTAAACATCAATGAATCATAAATTTAGCATTAGATGGAAGTGTGTGAGTGTTTGGGGGGGGGGGGGGGGGACTGCAGAGGTGAGACCAAGAGATGAATATAGTAAGCAGATTCAAATGGATGTGGGTTGCTGTTCTTATGAGTGGATGAAGAGGCTTTCTCAGGATAGAGTAGGGTGGAGAACTGCATCCGACCAGTCTCTGGACTGAAGACTACAAGAGCAACAACAACACTGGTCCTAATTTAAATACAGAAAATTTTGCACTTGTGCAACTTTAAGGAGTCTTATTGTGTTATCTTATGAAATGTTTGAAAACAGTTTCAATGGATGGAGGTGCACATTACATTTTCTACATTTTTAAAATGTTGTACTTTTACATAAGCTACATCATTTTATTTTTGCTTTATGTTCCTCCTCTGTTATTATGTGGCCTACATCATCATAGCATATTTCTTTAGGAAAGTAACTTTTGGAGAGACACTCATAAGTACAATCCCTGCTGCAGTTTCTCTGTTTCCTTCATTCTCATCTGAAGTATCTCCTTTTTTCATTAGGCTCGTGCATAAATATGATCAAATTCAAGTTGTCACATATTTTCTTCATTTGCAAGGTTGCACATTTTCCATGATTTGACACACCCCTGCCTTTTTTCTTCATGCTTCAGTTTATTTCCACTTGGTAATCTGGTTCTTGTGAATACTGCCAGTGTCATAAAATGCACAATAAAGAGTAATAAGAATAGAAATTATCAAAATATTTTCAATGATGAGTTGGGCCTTCAACAACTGAAAGCAAATACACAACTACTAGCTCACTCAAAGAAAATTCTGATCTTTCACTGCCTGTCATCTTCCCAGCATAAGCAATGAATTTTTATAAGTAGCCATTTGAACTGCATAAACACCGCAATTTGAAGCCATATCGGATAGGTTTTACTTTGGTGAACATCTTGCAGGAATTTTCCCCAAAAGAAGGGGTGATCAAATGAAAACAACTAAACTGGTTGTTATTTGAATATGCTACTTTGGGATAATGTAGTGCGGCATCAAGGGATGCAAAACAGCATCATCACCTCCCTCTAAAAATTCAAGGCTGTGCCTTCAGCTGTCAAGGTGATACTCACTGTCTTTTTTGATGTCCGAGCTCTGATACTCATCAAATTCATTGGATACAGAAAAACCTTAACAATGATGTGGACTGTGACACATTCCATACTCCATGCAAGTTATCAAAGGCAAACAGCCTGGGCTGGTCATGGAGGGGGTGATTCTGCTCCATGATAACACACATCCACATGTCTTCAGAGTCACAAAAAGTGCACTGGCCAAGTTCAAGTGGGAAAAGCTTGAGCATCCACCCTACAGCCTGTACATGTCATCCTGTGACTTCCTTCTGTTTGGTCTGGTGATAAAACATCTCAAAGAGAAGCTCTTCAACTCAAATGATGAAGTGTAGTTCACAGTAGAGGACTTTCTCTTGTGACAGCCACAAGAATTGTGGGAACAGGGAATCCTTTGGCTCACTAAACAGTGAGATAGTTGCGCCCAGGGCTCTGGTGATTACTTCTGAATAAAGACTTCAATTATACCCACAGCATTGTTTTGTACCTCTTCATTTGAACAACCCTCAAGTTTTTCATCAGCATACATATAGATGTTTTGTTTGATTGACGAGAATTTATTACAACTCGTGAACCTTCTTACAATTGGTAATCCTATGTCTTCAACTTTCAACCAGTACAGTTTTGTTACACATAATGTGTGATATCCTGAAAGAATCATTATTGCCATAAATTACTTTAGCAGTGGAATAGTTATTTAGCATGAATGGAAATTATTATCTAATGCATTTTATTTGTGTAGTCAGTATTTTTTAAAAACACTTCTCAAAGTGTATACAGACAAATGTCTGTCTAGGTGTGTTTGCGTTTGGATATATGTGAGTGTGTGTGTATTTGTTTACCTTCCTTTTTCCCCTAAGGTTATTCCTTCCACTCCTGGGATTGGAATGACTCCTTTTCCACTTCCTTAAAACCCATATCCTTCCCTTTCTCCTCTCCTTTCTTCCTCTTTTCCTGACGAAGCAACAAACGGTTGCAAAAGCTTGAATGTTTGTGTGTTTTTATTTGTGTTTTATGTTTCTATCAGCGAGCCTGTACTTTCGGTAAGTCAAACAGTCTTTATTTTATACATATTTTTCCCTCCTGCCTGACGAAGCAGCTAGGCTGCGAAAACTAGCATTTGTGTGTGTGTGTGTGTGTGTGTGTGTGTGTGTGTGTGTGTGTGTGTGTGTGTGTGTTCTATTTATTTGTGCTGCTGTCACACCTATGCTCCTTCACCTGGTGAGTAATCTTCGTCTATTCTTTATATATAATTTTTCCTTCTAGGAATTTTTCGTCTCCTGGTGGGAAGAATATGTATAAAAATAAAGATTGTTTGACTTACCCAAAGCACAGGCTCGCCAATAGACACAAATAACACAAATGAAAACACATAAAAACAAACATTCAAGCTTTCACAACTGCTGGTTGCTTTGTCAGGAAAAGAGGAAGGAAGGAGGGGAAAAAAAGGACAGGAGTGGATGAGGCGTCATTCCAATCCCGGGAGTGGAAGGACTCACCGTAGGGGAAAAAAAGGAAGGTAAACAAATATACACACGCCCACACATATACACACACAAACACACCTAGGTAGACATTGTTACAAATGTCTGCCTAGGTGTGTTTGTGTGTTTATATGTGTGGGTGGTAATCATTAAAACAAAAGCTTTCTTTTTTTTTTTTTTTGCTATGGTGAGATCTATTTACAAAACTTTAATCACAAACTCAGAATGTAAAAATATTTTAATGATAAATATAAAGCTTTGAATTAAAATTTGTGATTTGACTGAGAATCGAACCTGGACCTCCATGCTTACTTGGCACACATGTTACCGCTAGTCCACTGCATCACTAGCAACTAAAGTGCCTCGGAATAGTCTAAGCATGATTTCCTTCATGTCACAAACTTTAATTCAGCTTCTGTGTGCCATAGATAATTGGCACTACTGCCAAGGCTCTCCATGTAAATTTTAATAGAATGCTTCATATTTATCACTAATGTCTTTGACATATTTGAGACAAAATTCTGTCTCAGGGATTGTTTATTTGTATTTACATTAAAATGTTTTGTTGTCTCTCACCCCCATAGGAAAAAACAATCATAATAATAAAACAAGAGAAATCAAAGATCACCCAGAAAGATTTAAATGTTCATTTTTCATGTGAGTTTTTTGAAAGTTTGTGCAACAGAAAAATAGTCTGAAGATAGTTCAGTGAAACCTCAGCCAGGCACTTACATGGGAATTGTAAAATAGTCTTATAGAAGTATGTGTAGATGTTTAAGGTAACAGTATCTTGTAAGACTGACTACTCAAAAATATGATTTCTATGTTATCCGAAAGTGTTACTTGCTGCATTAATCAACTAAAGAAATTTATTATTATGAACCAGTTTTATTGTGTGCCACATTTTAAAACAATTTTGACTACCAAACATTATTACTTTTTCACATTTAAAAATTTCAAAATTTACAGTGTTTGTAGCATAATATAAACATTCTACTTATATATAGTAAGAGGAGGAGCTCAACAAAATATGAATTAGTGTTGCTGACCAAAAGGTCTGGTTGATGAAACCACTAATGTGGATGGGCATTGTGTTTCAAACGTTCAAAAAGTTGATAGGCCTGGAGAAATGTTCTTCCTAACTATGAAGCTGTCAAGAAGTAAACTTGACAATTGGCATATTTTTGACAATTCTACGAAGCTACTGTAGCCAAATTGTGTGACCAGAGAAAATGCTTTGCTGCTGGTAGCAGATGCTGCTGCATACATGGCTAGAGTAGCTAAGGGGTTTCAGATTCTCTATCCTACTAGGGTATACATCTCTTGTCTTGAACATGCTTTATATGGAGATGCAGATAGCTTGTTATCACATTACTCTGACATAGATAAATTAATTTCCTGTGGTGAGAACATTAATGTGAAAGTTCCACTATAGGTGCAGAATTGCAACAAATAAGCATCTTCACTGACCTCCTCCCCCTCCCTTCTTCTCCAGTCTTATTCTTACATGATTAGGGTTCTTGGCTTAAAGAAACGAGTGTTAATGCAGCAGCTATGACAAAATATTCTTTTGTGAACTTGATAGTGAACAACAAAGTGAAAGAGGTCTTTACAGATATCTTGTTTGAAAACTTGACCTATATTAACACTGTCTTTTCAGTATCATCAAACAACCCGCAGGAGTAGAACTCAGTTGTGTGACATCTTAGATATTATTCAATAAAACTGCAGGGTGATATGGGTAAATCTCATGATCATGTGGCTGATAAAGTGAGCTAGAACGTGCAAAACATTGTTTGATGGTATCTTTGATATTTTTCAATGAAAAAAATTAGTTGTTGTTGTGGATTTTTGAGGGGACTAATAAATTACTGATAATCTTTCTAGAAATGACAAAACATTTAAAGACAATGAACAAAAACTTGCCTGCAGAGACCTTTCCAAGTTTAAAGACACTCCTGTTATGTCCTGTGACAAGGACACACACTTTTTCTGGTACAAAATGTCATTAGCCATAGTCATAGAACTTTGAAAAAGGTTCGCAAAGACTCTGCAGAAACTCATTTTCGACAAATTTGAAATACTTTACACAAATGGTGTGTGATAGTGCAAAAAGGGAGCAATACATTCACAATTTGTTCTGAATCAATTTTGTATTCCATAGCATGTAAAAAAATCAATAAAAATGTATTTAAATAAATGTATGTAAAGACATATTTTATTTTTAAGGTCATATTAATATTGGTTTTAAGTTTTAAATGTGTGCATAATTTCCTGTTATTACAGAAAATTAAATATGACATTAACAAAGGGGATGAAACTAGGACGCTGTCTTTCATTCACTTTATTATTAACAATATACTAATAGGACAGATTACAACTCACCATAAAGACATGATGAAGAGCCGAAACAGGCACATAAAAGAGGCACATACAACACTTTCAGCTATCAGCCATGGCCTTCTTCAGGAACAGGAAACACTCAGGCAATCACACAGTCACACAACTGTCATCTCCAGCTGCTGCAGATGATGGTTGTGTGACTGTGTGATTGAATGTTTCCTATTTTTGAAGAAGGCCGTGGCTGATAGCTGTAAGTGTTGTATGTGTGTGCCTTTTTTATGTGCCTGTTGTGGCTCATCATCATGTCTCTCTGGTGAGTTGTAATCTGTCTTATTAGAATATTGTTAATTCCAACCTGGACTTCCATCAATAAAAATGGCATTAGTTACATAATTGCTTAAACAAATTAATGTGATAAGAATTCCAATTAAATTTCAAACCAAACAGATCTAAATAATTAAGCTTTTTTCCTCCAACACTATGTTGCCTTCATATTTCATTTTATAATAATTAAACTGTAAATAACATTGCTATCATAAGCTAATGAAGTAATTGTACTCAACCTGTCACCAAAGTGTCTTGTTTTTCATAGATTTGTAGAATTGTCAAATTGTTTACTTCTTGACAGCTTCTTGCAATAAGTGGGAAATCCAGATTTTGAATCTCAGTCCAGTACAAATTTTCACATGACACTGGATACTAGTCTATCTCATCCAGTACACTGATGTAAAATATTTCACAAATTCTGTCTAAGTGAATGAGCATAATTCTCAAGTAGGTAGGACTCCTAGAATGGAACTTGAGATGATCGACAGCTTCAGAACAACATATTATATACAACATTGACTTTAATGATTTTGTGGTTTCTACCAACACTCCCATAAAAAACACACATAACTGCTGGCAGAAAATCACTTTATTCACATACTACAACCAACAGAGACATTTACACTCTAGCTTCTAGAGAAACACTGACTGTTTTGCTGCTAAGGCAACAATTGTATACCTCAACCAAAAAGGTTACTTTTGGCTACAGGTTACATATAGCGTCGGCAAGCGGGCAGTGATCGGTATAGACAGTCAGAGGGTGGCACTCAATGTCCTCTCTAAAATATATGATGGCAGTGTAAATAGCATAGTTCTCTGTCAAACATGGACCACTTACATTGAGAGTGCATTAATTTTGTTGAGAAGAAATGTAATGGCTCAGAATGGTTGCCGACGTGTTGTAGCACGGCGCCCATTGAAGAGTCACTAGCATCTGTGGTAATTGAAATTTTAGCATCCAGGATGGGGTGTGCCAATGTGCTGTGCAAGCGAGTGCTGTCTTTAAGTGGTCAAACGCGGCAGTCATATCATCCGTCCAAGGGACCTTGCGCTCGCCTGACATGTTGTTGCATACTAGTGCATCGGTTAAGTACTTGAAGTGAAGCTGCATGAGGAATGTGGCACCTGAAAAAATTAATCATTTCCAGGAAGTGGCACAGCTCTTTGTATGTCTCTGGAAGTGCGAGTTGTAATATCAGGGAAACGCGATCTGAGGTGGGGAGCGTGCCTTGCTCTGGAACCTCATGTCCAAGGAAAGTGACAGTTTCTTTGCTCAATTGAGACTTCTCATCGTTAATATGGATGCCGTTGTCTTGCAAAACCTTGAGTACACGCGCCAGATATTCTTTGTGCTCTTGCTCGTAGGACGAAAAATTTAAAATATCATCGAGGTAAGCATAGCAAAAAGGGAACTGAAAGAGGAATCAATGAATCGCTGCCAAGTCTGTGCTGCATTATTTAGGCTGAAAGGCATGACACAATATTCAAAAAGTCCAAAATTAGTAATGATAGACGTTTTTTTTATGTTGTCCGGTGCCATCAGAATCTGATGGTATGCCTTGTGGCAGACGACCACTGAGATAACTTTAGTGCCATGAAGCTGCTGTGCAATATCTTGAATGTGGTGTATTGGTTGATTGTTAATTATTGTTCTGTTGTTAAGCTTGCGGTAGTCACCACAGAATCGGTAAGTGCCGTCTTTATTTTTTGCCAAATGAATGGGGGACGACCAGTTGCTCTCGGAAGGATGCAATATCCCATTGTCTAGAATCTCCAGCACTATAAGTTTCACAGCCTACAGTTTATGTGCTGATAAGCGTCTTGCCTTGTGGTGCACCGTGGGGCTCTCGCTCGTATTAAGTCTGTGGAGGGTACTATTTGTCACACTCGATACTAGCGGTTGTGATCACTAACCTGTGTGGCATCAGGAGCATCAACAGTAGAGGCAGGTGGTGTGGCGGTACAGTCCGAGGCAGCTGCAGATGTGGCTGCCCTCACGTGATAGCACGACAGTGCACTGGAGATGACATTGAGTTGGCGGCGCATAATGTCATTGTTGCGTTATAGAACGTCACACTTGGTGTGGACGCGAGTGATGTTCATAATAACAGTAGCCATTTTTGTGGAGAGGTGAGCGCACTGAGAAGCAGTTGATAAAAGATCATCTTGTACACTATATTGTGACTTTGCAGGTGCAAACTGTCTGCGGAAACATCATTGAGAAGGGGCATGATGAATGGACGGCATTTGAAGGTCCAACAAAAATTTGTGATGCTTCAGGAAGTCAATTCCTAGCAGAGGTGGTTCATAAACAGGTTGGCAAAGGAGGCTCTCATGGGGATACACATGGCTGCATCATAGGTTTGCTTGTGTATCTTCCCTTTAAAGGAGCAGGAGTAGTAATTTGTTAGGATATGGTTGCTAGGGCATGTGAGAAATTAAGTAGTGTTCTGAAGACATTGGAAGAGATAGTGTTCAATAGTGGCAATGCTATGGGCATGAGGGATGTTGTATCTAGTGAAATGGCATCAGTAGTAATAAGCAGAGGTTCAAGAGATAGAGGGCTGGGAATGGTGTAGAGACAGTTAAGGAAGGCATTGATATGTTTGATGTGGGAGGCTAAATTTTGACACAGTTTATTGGGGGTGTTAGTCATTGAGACCTGAAATTCCTTCAATGGGAATATAATAACCAGCCACAGGTGTGCAGTTTTAGTTGGTTTGCGGATTTTGGGAAGTTTCAGAAGTTGGGTGTGCAGGGTATTTTCAGTGTTAGGAGGGAGATGGATTCAGGAGAGAGGCTCTGAGAAGGGCCTAAGGCTCTCAGAAGGGACTGGTGGTCATATTGAACTTTTGAGTGTGATCACTCTAGCAGAATTTGTACGTGGAAGAGTCAGGATATTGATGGGGACATTTTACCAAATAGTCACTGAGTTCATCATAACAGTGGTGGAGGTTTTGTCTACACAGAGAACAGTTAAGTCTAGATCTGTTTTGAAGTTGTATATGCCTATTCTGTTTTCTACTTAAAACTTTGTGTTCCTAGGAAGGGGTCTGGGAAAGAGGGTGATTCTAGAGGGGAGTAGTGGATAAATACTTCGTGGAAGGTGACTGTAGGGTGGTTAGATGGGAAGAGGGAGGATCATGGTAGTTTGATGATAAGAACTGCAAGAGTTAGGGCTAAATTTGGGATTTTGTTGGCTTTGACTGGAGGGTTTGATGGCAAATAAGTGCCTTCAGGGATCAGGAAAAGAAGAGTAGGGCTTGGATGTGTCCAGAATTATAAAAAATGGATATAGGACTGAAGTTGAGACCTTTGGATAGAACTCAAAACTTTGTGGAACTAAGGTTTCAGGTAGACAATTTACAACAGCTTTCTTTGGTTGTATCAGCCTGGAATAATGTGCAGTGTTGGAAGGGGGCTTTAGGGATATGACTAGTTGAAAATGACAGCTAGCAAAGGTGTAGGTGCTGTGAAGGGTTCATGAGGAGGAACCCTGTAGGTAGGATACTGGTGACATTTTGATGTAAGCAAGCTGGAAAGCATATGGAAGCCGTGTCAAATGCCTCTTCAAGTGCTGGAGTGCAAGATGCTGCTTTGCATCCACATTGAGTCCATCAATAGTATTCACGTTTTCCACAACAAAAAATCCACTGCTTACAGTCTGGTCACTCATGGACAGGTTATTTGCAGTTATGAGAACTCCCTTGACCAGTATCAAAAAGGTCTCACAAAGGTCTTCACAGACATACATTATCACCCAGACCTAGTCCACAAACATATTTTCTATGTTATATTTCCATACATCTCCAATCCTTCCACCACTACCACTAGGCAAGATAGTGTTGGCCAAAGAAATTTTGCAAGCAATTAAAACAACAAGTGTTAACACTGACAAAAAAATTGCACTTCCTGCAATTGGCTCGCTGCCAATGGCAACAGAAAAGTATGCACCAACAGCACATGGTGAAGATACATCCCTGCCTACACCACTTGAAGCATCGCTGTCACCAGTGGAGTCATCACAACCAGCACTAGAAGATGAAACAGCTGAGGCAACAGTAGCTGCATTGTCACCAAAAGGAAGCAAGAAAACTCCAGCAGAGGAAGAAATAAGTGTTATGGGTAAGCGGAAAACAGTGCCTCCTCTCCGACTAAATGATTTTTTAGTGGAACGCAGCAAGGTGAAGAGGCCCATGAAATAAGCAGTGTAAATGTTACCAGGATCTCTAGTCCAAATGTTCATTCTAAAGTAAAAGACCATTTTGATCTTAAAATTTGCTATTTGAATATTCAAGGGCTAAAAGATAAAGAATTCATTGTAAACACTTTTGGGTTGAATAATAACATTGATATTTTTTGTTTGAGTGAACACTGGGCTGGACATAGTGAACTTTCTGTAGTTAAATTTGATAACTATAATCTAGCAAATAATTACAGTAGAAAATTGTATATTAGAGGTGGTGTGGCAATCTACATTAACCTGTCACTCAGTTGTTTGAAGTTGGATCTAGATTATTTATGTGACGAAAAGAATTTTGAGGTTACTGGAGTAGTTATTGACAAGTTTAGGTTAATAGTAATATCCTTGTACCGGTCACCTAAGGGTATCACTAGTGTATTTCTAGAAAAACTGGACATGCTGCTAGAGATATTTAGTGAGAAAAAGTGGTCACATTATGATGTAGTAATAGGTGGTGACCTAAATGCAGATTTTGATGTAACAACAACCAAACATAGTGTCACTGAGCTCAAAAATATTTTAAGACAGTACAATTTACACTTTATCAACAGTAGACCCACAAGAGATGAAGCTTGTCTTGATAATATATTTGTAAATTTTGAAACTACAGAATCATCATGCGGAGTAACAGTATTCCCATTCTCTGATCATGATCCTGTATCTTTAAATTATGTCAATAGATTTTGTGCTGATAAGAGTAATATTGAAATGTATGTCCCAAAGGTGGTGATCACCAGACCTGTCACAGATGACAAAATTGTCAGATTTTGTCAGTCCCTTACAAACAGAGATTGGTTTGGTCAATACAGTGTCACACATTATAGTTTATGTAATGATTTGCCACCAAAGCTAATATTTGAAAGGTTTTTTAAAGCATTTATAACACAATTTAATGACTGTATTCCCACAAAGAAAAATGTAAAATAACTAACAAAGACCATAGCAGTAAGGGTAAAAATAAGCAAAATCCATGGTACACCATACAGTTAACAAATCTTAAAAACCAAGTTATGCTCCTGCACAATATATATAAAAATCTGAAGACTGACCATGCCAGATCAGCCTATGTTAAAACTAGAAATGAGTATAAAAAAGCAATTGCAGAAGCCAAGAAAGCACACAATTTCAGTACCATTCAGAATTCCACCAATAAGTGTAAAGCTGCATGGAAACTAATTAACAGTGTAGCTAAACATGAAAGAAACAAGATAATTAATGTAAGTCCCCAGAAATTCAATGATTTTTTTATTAAATCTGTACAAGAAGTAGGAAATGCAATCATCAAACCTAATATAACCTCATCACAGATCCTTTCAGTAAATATCTCTAAACCACCAGCAAATACAAGTATGTTTTCCTTTTCTGAGGTGTCTCCTAGTCATGTCCTAAGAATAGTAAAACAGCTTAAATCATCTGACAGTGTAGATATATATGACATTTCTTGCACTATTTTAAGGAAAGTAATAGATAGTATTGTGTACCCTTTAACATACTGTGTAAACAAGTGTATAACTGAAGGATATTTTCCGGATGAGCTGAAAGTATCCAGAGTAGTTCCGATATACAAAAAAGGAGATGTTGACTCCCCTTCTAGTTACAGGCCAATTTCCATAGTCCCAGCTCTTTCTAAAGTATTTGAATGTGTAATCTATCAACAATTATGTGCTTATTTTGAAAATGCAGAAATAATTAGCAAGTCACAGTATGGTTTTAGAAAAAACCTGTCAACTCTTGACGCTATAGACTCAGTAGTCAAATACCTTCATCAAGTTCTTGAGAATAAGGGCTTCGCTCAGGTCACCTTTTGTGACTTAAGTAAAGCATTCGACTGTGTAGAGCATAAAGCACTCTTAGAAAAAATGGAATTATATGGAATTAGAGGTAACAGTCTTAAATTATTAGAATCATACCTACAGAACCGAAAGCAGGTAGTTTGTGTCGGAAAAGAAATGTCCAGTATGCAACAAGTAAAGATAGGCGTTCCACAAGGATCTGTATTAGGCCCATTTCTGTTCCTAATTATGATCAATGATCTGCCATCATTTATCAAGTCTCCTACCGTTTTATACGCAGACGATACAACTTTTCTCCACTGTAGCAATGAGTTCAGTAACCTCAAAACCTGTGTTGCACAGACAATGGAACAAGCATCCTATTGGTTTAAGGCAAATGGCTTCCTACTTAATAATGACAAAACACAACAAATGGTTGTTAGTTTAAAAGACACGCTTCCCTCAGACAATCCAACCTATGTTAAGTTTTTGGGTGTATATTTGGATAATAAATTGTCTTGGGCTCAACATATAGAATATATAAGTGTTAAGTTATCAAGAGTGATCTATTTGTTAAGGCAACTTATGAACTGTGTACCTGAAAAGTATGTTAGAACATCCTATTTTTCTTTCTTCCAAAGCATACTAACATATGGCATCATTTTATGGGGAAACTCAAGTTCTGTGCATGACATCCTCATACTGCAGAAGAAAGCTATGAGGGTAATTTCTGGTGCTACATATAAGGCACACTGTAAACCTCTGTTCCGTGAACTAAAAATCATGACTGTAATAAACCTCTACATATACTATGTTTTACTTTACACAAAAAAGAAGTTACCGGAGACAAAACGTAGAGAAAACGTCCATGGCTACAACACCAGACGGACCAGATGTATTTATACCCCATACCACAGACTGTCGAAAACTATTAATAGTTAATGAACTCACGGGACACAAATTATTTAACAAACTTCCACAATCTGTACAAGAGTTACCTGAACAGGCATACAAACAAACACTGTATGACTGGCTAGTTGCCCATCCATTCTATGAAGTAAATGAATATCTCAACTGTAATATGACACTGTAATACTATTAGCAAAACTGTTTCTGTTGAATTATCAATTGTACTTAATTTATGTGTGACTTTGTCTCCTATTAGCTAAACTGTAATATATATATATATATATATATATATATATATATATCTTTGTCTCCTATAAGCAAAACTGTTTCTCTTGAATTTCAGTTGTATGTAATAATTGTATGACTTTGTCTATTGCTGTTATGGCTGAATGACAATAAAATTATTATTATTATTATTCAACCACAAATGAGAACCCACCTCATTAGCAAATAAACTGCAGACTAGAACAGCTGAACAACATTCTTCATCAGATTAGGTTAATACTTGTTCCACAGATCATATATACGATGTTTCGTAATGATGTGGAATGTGTCAGTTTAGTAAATGTTATCTATACATGACAATCAATATTTATTATTTAAAGGACTTTTTATTTACTTTATTTATTTTTGTTTTTTAAGTTTTATTTAAAAATTCATCTATAGTGTAGAAGGAGTTGCCATTCAGAAATTCCTTTAATTTCTTTTTAAATACTAGTTGGCTATTTGTCATACTTTTTATGCTACTTGGTATGTGACCGAAGACTTTTGTGGCAGCATAATTCACCCCTTTCTGCGCCAAATTTAGATTTAACCTTGAATAGTGAATAACAACCTTTCTCATAGTGTTATAGCTATACTCACTGCTATTAATTTTGAATTGGGTCATATTGTTAATAACAAATTTCATGACTGAATATATATGTGTGAGTGTATTTGTTTACTTACCTTTTTTTCCCCCTAAGGTAAGTCTTTCCACTCCTGGGATTGGAATGACTCCTTTTCCACTTCCTTAAAACCCATATCCTTCCCTTTCTCCTCTCCTTTCTTCCTCTTTTCCTGACGAAGCGACCAACGGTTGCGAAAGCTTGTATGTGTGTTTGTGTGTGATTTTTTGTGTCTGTCGACCAGCCTGTCCTTTGGGTAAGTCATCCTTTTCTATTTGTAAAAAAATAGATGAAGTATACTTACCAGGCGAAGGAGCACAGGCAGTGATAGTTACAAATAAACACACACACACAAACACACACACACACACACACACACACACACACACACACACACACGCACGCACACACACACACAAATGCTAGCTTTCGCAGCCCAGCTGCTTCGTCAAGCAGAATGGAAGGAGAGGGAAAAGGAAATGATGAGGGTTTTAAGGAAGTGGGTAAGGAGTCATACCAATCCTGGGACAGGAAAGACTTACATTGGGGGGAAAAAAGGAGGGTAAACAAATACACACACACCCACACATTTACGCAAGTACACTTAGGCAGACATACTGTAGAAAGCAAAGAAGTTAAGAAGTTAGACAGAGATGCCACTTGAGGCAGAGGCTCTGTCCAGAGAACCGAAGCAAAGATGTTAAGATGGTGGGTGGGAATTCGAATTTAGCGGAGGTTGAGACCAGGTAGGCAACGGGAAGAGAGAATATGCTGAAGGGCTAGTTCCCATCTCCAGAGTTTTGAAGGATTGGTGTTGGTGGGAAGTATCCAGATAACCCGGACGGTGTAACACTGAGCCAAGATTTGCTAGTAGGGCCCCAAGGAGTTTTTAGCCACAGGGTGATCCTCATTGCCAACAAACACTGTCTGCTTGTGACCATTCATGGCAAATGGACAGTTTGTTGCTGGTCATTCCCACATAGAACGCTTCACAGTGCAGGCATGTCAGTTGGTAAATCACGTGGGTGCTGTCGCAAGTGGCTCTGCCCTTGATTGTGTACACACTCTGGGTTATGGGACTGGAGTAAATGGTGTTGGAATGGTGCATAGGGCAGGTTTTGCAACAGGGACGGTTACAAGGATAGGAGCCAGAAGGTAGTGAAGGTGGCTTGGGGATTTCATAGGGATGGACTAGGAGGTTACGGAGGTTAGGTGCCCGGAAGAAAGACACTCTCGGAGAAGTGGGGAGGATGTCATTATGGATGGATCTCATTTCAGGGCAGGATCGAAGGAAGTCGTATCCTTGCTGGAGAGCCACATTCAGAGTCCGCTCCAGTCCCGGAAAGTATCCGGTGACAAGAGGGGCACTTCTGGGGTTCTGTTGAAGGTTCTGAATTTGGGGGGATGAGGAAGTGGCTCTGGCAATTTGCTTCTGTACCAGATCAGGAAGATAGCTGCGGGATGTGAAAGCTGTCATTAGGTTATTGGTGTATTGGTTCAGGGATTCAGGACTGGAGCAGACTCATTGCCACGAAGACCTAAGCTGTGGGGAAGGGAACGTTTGATGTGGAATGGATGGCAGCTGTCATAATGCAGATACTGTTGTTTATTGGTAGGTTTGATGTGGACAGATGTGTGTAGTTGGCTGTTGGATAGATGGAGGTCGACATTGAGGAAGGTGGCATGGGATTTGGAATAGGACTAGGTGAATTTGATGGGACCAAAGGAGTTGAGGTTGGAGAGGAAATTCTGGAGTTCTTCTTCACTGTGAGTCCAGATCATGAAGATGTCATCAATGAATCTATACCAAACTTTGGGTTGGCAGGCTGGGGTGTCCAGGAAGGCTTCCTCTAAGCGTCCCATAAATAAGTTTGCATACAAGGGGGCCATCCTGGTCCCCATAACTGTTCCCTTTAGTTGTTGGTATGTCTGGCCCTCAAAAGTGAAGAAGTTGTGGGTTAGGATGAAGCTGGCTAGGGTATTAAGGACAGAGGTTTTAGGTAGGGAAGTGGGTGGTCGGTGTGAAAGGAAATATTCCATCGCAGCGAGGCCCTGGGCATGTGGGATATTTGGGTATAATGAAGTGGCATCGATGGTTACAAGGATGGTTTCAGGAGGTAACAGGCTGGGTAAGGATTTCAGGCGATCGAGGAAGTGGTTGGTGTCTTTAATGAAATCCTGAAATCCTTACCCAGCCTGTTACCTCCTGAAACCATCCTTGTAACCATCGATGCCACTTCCTTATACACAAATAGAAATTTCTACAATTGTCTGCCTAGGTGTGTTTGCATGTGGATATGTGTGAATGTGTGTGTATTTGTTTACCTTCCTTTTTGTCCCCTAAGGTAAGTCCTTCCACTCCTGGAATTGGAATGACCCCTTTTCCACTTCCTTAAAACCCGTATCCTTCCCTTTCTCCTCTCCTTCCTTCATCTTTTTCCTGAAGAAGCTGCCAGTGGTGACGAAAGCTTGAATGTTTGTGTGTTTTTATGTGTGTTTTATGTTTCTGTCGACAAGCCTGTACTTTAGGTAAGTCAAAAATCTTTATTTTATACGTATTTTTCCCATTAGGAAAGTCTCCTTCGACTAGGTGTACTTGTGTCTGTGTGAATGTGTGGGTATGTGTGCATTTGTTTACCCTCCATTTTTCCCCCAAGGTAAGTCTTTCCGCTTCCGGGATTGGAATGGCTCCTTACCCCCTTCCTTAAAATCCTCATCATTTCCTTTCCCCTCTCCTTCCCTTCTGCCTGAAGAAGCAACTGGTTTGCGAAAGCTTGCGTTTGGGTGTGTGTGTGTGTGTGTGTGTGTGTGTGTAAGTGTGTGTGTGTGTGTATTCATTTATTTATTTGTGATGCTGTCACACCTGTGCTCCTTCGCCTGGTGAGTAATCTTCATGAGACCAGCTCGTCGATAGAAACAAATAAAATCACACACAAACACACCTACAAGCTTTCGCCACCACTGGCAGCTTCTTCAGGAAAAAGAAGAAAAAAGGGGAGGAAAAAGGGAAGGATATGGGTTTTAAGGAAGTGGAAAAGAAGTCATTCCAATCCCAGGAGTGGAAGGACTTACCTTAGGGGGAAAAAAAGGAAGGTAAACAAATACACACACACTCAGACATATCGAAACGCAAACACACCTAGACAGACATTTGTAAAAAGCAAAGAAGTTGGACAGAGATACCAATTGAGGCAGAGGCTCTGTCCACAGAACCAAGGCAAAGATGCTAAAGATGGTGGGCGAGAATTTGAGTTAGCGGAGATTGAGACCAGGTGGGCAACGGGAGGAGAGAATAAGCTGAAGGGCAAGTTCCCATCTCTGGAGTTCTGAAAGGTTGGTGTCGGTGGGAAGTATCCAGATAACCCGGACGGTGTAACACTGCGCCAAGATGTGCTGGCCGTGCACCAAGGCATGTTTAGCCACAGGGTGATCCTCATTACCAACAAACACTGTCTGCTTGTGACCATTCATGACGAATGGACAGTTTGTTGCTGGTCATTCCCACATAGAACGCTTCACAGTGCAGGCATGTCAGTTGGTAAATCACGTGGGTGCTGTCGCAAGTGGCTCTGCCCTTGATTGTGTACACCTTCCGGGTTACTGGACTGGAGTAAGTGGTGGTGGAAGGGTGCATAGGGCAGGTTTTACAATGGGGGTGGTTGCATGGGTAGGAGCCAGAGGGTAGGGAAGGTGATTTGGGGGTTTCATAGGGATAGACTAGGTGGTTACGAAGGTTAGGTGGACGGCAGAAAGACACTCTTGGTGGAGTGGGAGGATGTCATTAAGGATGGATCTCATTTCGGTGCAGGATTTAAGTAAGTCGTATCCCTGATAGAGAGCCACATTCAGAGTCCGCTCCAGTCCCGGAAAGTATCCGGTGACAAAAGGGGCACTTCTGGGATTCTTTGGTGGAAGGTTCTGGATTTGGAGGAATGAGGAGGTGGCTCTGGTAATTTGCTTCTGAACCAGATCAGAAGGATAGCTGCAGGATGTGAAAGCTGTTATTGGGGTACTGGTTCAGGGATTCGGGACTGGAGCAGACTCTTTTGCCACGAAGACCTAAGCTGTAGGGAAGGGAACGTTTGATATGGAATGGATGGCAGCTGTCATAATGGACGTACTGTTGTTTGTTGGTAGGTTTGATGTGGACAGATGTGTGAAGTTGACCATTGGACAGATGGAGGTCAACATCGAGGAACGTGGCATGGGATTTGGAATAGGACCAGGTGAATTTGATGGGACCAAAGGAGTTGAGGTTGGAGAGGAAATTTTGGAGTTCTTATTCACTGTTAGTCCAGATCATGAAGATGTCATCAATGAATCTGTACCAAACTTTGGGTTGACAGGCTTGGGTATCCACGAAGGCTTCCTCTAAGCGTCCCATAAATAAGTTTGCGTACGAGGGGGACATCCTGGTTCCCATGGCTGTTCCCTTTAGTTGTTGGTATGTCTGGCCCTCAAAGGTGAAGAAGTTGTGGGTTAGGATGAAGCTGGCTAGGGTATTAAGGAAAGAGGTTTTAGGTAGGGAAGTGAGTGGTCGGCGTGAAAGGAAATACTCCATCGCAGCGAGGCCCTGGGCATGTGAGATATTTGTGTATAAGGAAGTGACATCAATGGTTACAAGGATGGTTTCAGGAGGTAGCAGGCTGGGTAAGTATTTCAGGCGATCGAGGAAATGGTTGGTGTCTTTGATGAAGGATGGGAGACTGCACATGATGGGTTGAAGGTGTTGGTCTATGTAGGCAGAGATTCGTTCTGTGGGGGCTTGGTAAACGGCCACAATTGGCCAGCCTGGATGATTAGGTTTGTGAATCTTAGGAAGTAGGTAGAAGGTAGGGGTGCGGGGTGTCGGTGGGGTCATGAGTTTGATGGACTCGGGTGAAAGGTTTTGTAGGGGGCCTAAGGATCTGAGAATTCCCTGAATCTCTGCCTGGACATCAGGAATGGGGGCGTCTTGACAGACTTTGTAGGTAGTATTGTCTGAAAGCTGGCGCAGTCCCTCAGCCACATACTCCCGCCGATCAAGTACCACGGTCGTGGATCCCTTGTCGGCAGGGAGAATGATGATGGAATGGTCAGCCTTCAGATCACGGATAGCTCGGGATTCAGCTGCGGTAATGTTGGGAGTAGGATTAAGGTTTTTCAGGAAGGACTGAGAGGCAAGGTTGGAAGTAAGGAATTCCTGGAAGGTTTGAAGGGGGTGATTTTGAGGGAGAGCGGGTGGGTCTCGCTGTGATGGAGGACGGAACTGTTCCAGGCAGGGTTCAATTTGAATGATGTCTTGGGGAACTGGATCATCAGGAGTAAGATTATTTTTCTTCGTGGCAAAGTGATATCTCCAGCCAAGGCTACGAGTATAGGATAGTAGGTCTTTGACAAGGGCTGTTTGGTTGAATTTGGAAGTGGGACTAAAGGTGAGGTCTTTGGATAGGACGGATTTTTCAGATTGGGAGAGAGGTTTAGAGGAGAAGTTGACTACTGATTTGGGATGTTGTGGTTCAGGATTGTGTGGATTAGGATTGTGAGGTTTGGGGGGGAGTGGAGCTGGAAGTGGGAGATTGAGCAAATGGGAGAGACTGGGTTTCTGTGCAATAAGAGGAGCTTGTGGTTTATTGGAGAGGTTGTTGAGGGAGAGTGTATTGCCTTTCTGGAGGTGGGTGACCAGGAGTTTGGATAGTTTTTTGAGGTGGAGGCTGGCATGCTGTTCCAATTTGCGGTTGGCCTGTAAAAGGATGTTCTGAACTCTAGGTGTGGATGTGGAAGTGGAAAGGTTGAGGATTTTGATCAGGGATAGGAGTTGACAGGTGTGTACATTGGTGGAGTTGAGGTATAGGTTAAGGATAGGGCGGGTGAGGGCTGTGGATTGTTCTGTGACAGTTCTACAGTATGTCTGCCTAAGTGTACGTGTGTCTGTGTAAATGTGTGGGTGTGTGTGCATTTGCTTACCCTCCATTTTTCCCCACGGTAAGTCTTTCCTGTCCCGGGATTGGAATGGCTCCTTACCCTCTTCCTTAAAACCCTCATCATTTCCTTTTCCCTCTCCTTCCCTTCTGCCTGATGAAGCAGCTAGGCTGTGAAAGCTAGCATTTATGTGTGTGTGTGTGTGTATTTATTTGTTGCTATCACTGCCTGTGCCCCTTCGCCTGGTAAGTGTACCTCATCTATTTTTTACGTATATTTTTCCTGTTAGGAATTTTTCCTCTATAATATATATATATATATATATATATATATATAATAGAAGGAGACCTTCTAGGTGGGAAAATGGTATAAAATAAAGATTTTTGACTTACCTAAAGTACAGGCTTGTCGATAGAAACACGAAACACACAAAAACACACAACCATTCGAGGTTTCGCCACCAGTGGTGGCTTCTTCGGGAAAAAGAGGAAGGAAGGAGAGGAGAAAGGGAAGGATACGGGTTTTAAGGAAGTGGAAAAGGAGCCATTCCAATCCCAGGAGTGGAAGGACTTACCTTAGGGGACAAAAAGGAAGGTAAACAAATACACACACACTCACACATATCCACATCCAAACACACCTAGGCAGACATTTGTGGCGAAAGCTCGAATGGTTGTGTGTTTTTGTGTGTTTCGTGTTTCTATCGACAAGCCTGTACTTTAGGTAAGTCAAAAATCTTTATATATATATATATATATATATATATATATATATATATATATATATATATATATATATATATATATATATATATTTGTAAAAATGTCTGTCTAGGTGTATTTGCGATTTGATATGTCTGAGTGTGTGTGTATTTGTTTACCTTCCTTTTTTTCCCTAAGGTAAGTCCCTCCACTCCTGGGATTGGAATGACTCCTTTTCCACTTCCTTAAAACCCATATCCTTCCCTATTTCCTCCCCTTTTTTCCTCTTTTTCCTGAAGAAGCTGCCAGTGGTGGCGAAAGCTTGTATGTGTGTTTGTGTGTGATTTTATTTGTTTCTATTGACGAGCCGGTCCTTTTGGTAAGTCATCTCTTTTCTATATATATGAAGTCCACTTACCAGACGAAGGAGCACAGGCAGCGATAGCAACAAATAAACACACAGACACACACACACACAAACACAAGCTTTTGCAGCCTACCTGCTTCGTCAGGCAGAAGGGAATGAGAGGGAAAAGGAATTGATGAGAGTTTTAAGGGAGTGGATAAAGAGTCATTCCAATCCCGGGACAGGAAAGACTTACCTTGGGGGGGGGGGGGAAAGGAGGGTAAACAAATGCACACACATTAACAAAAATGCAGGTACACTTAGGCAGACATACTGTAGAACTGCAGAAAGCAAAGAAGTTAGAAGTTAGACAGAGATGCCACTTGAGGCAGAGGCTCTGTCCAGAGAACCGAGGCAAAGATGTTAAGATGGTGGGTGGGAATTCGAATTTAGTGGAGGTTGAGACCAAGTGGGCAACGGGAAGAGAGAATATACTGAAGGGCTAGTTCCCCTCTCCGGAGTTCTGCAGGATTGGTGTCTGGTGGGAAGTATCCAGATAACCCGGATGGTGTAACACTGTGACAAGATGTGCTGGTCGTGCCCCTAGGCGTGTTTAGCCACAGGGTGATCCTCATTACCAACAAACACTGTCTGCCTGTGACCATTCATGCGAATGGACAGTTTGTTGCTGGTCATTCCCACATAGAACGCTTCACAGTGCAGGCATGTCCGTTGGTAAATCACGTGGGTGCTGTCGCAAGTGACTCTGCCCTTGATTGTTTACACCCTCCAGATTACGGGACTGGAGTAAGTGGTGGTGGAAGGGTGCATAGGGCAGGTTTTACAACGGGGGCGGTTACAAGGGTAGGAGCCAGAAGGTAGGGAAGGTGGTTTGGGGATTTCATAGGGATGGACTAGGAGGTTACGGAGGTTAGGTGTGTGGCGGAAAGACACTCTCAGAGGAGTGGGGAGGATGTCATTAAGGATGGATCTCATTTCGGGGCAGGATTTTAGGAAGTCGTATCCTTGCTGGAGAGCCACATTCAGAGTCCGCTCCAGTCCCGGAAAGTATCCGGTGACAAGAGGGGCACTTCTGGGGTTCAGTTGAAGGTTCTGAATTTGGGGGGATGAGGAAGTGGCTCTGGCAATTTGCTTCTGTACGAGATCAGGAGGATAGCTGCGGGATGTGAAGGCTGTTATCAGGTTATTGGTGTATTGGTTCAGGGATTCAGGACTGGAGCAGACTCTTTTGCCACGAAGACCTAAGCTGTAGGGAAGGGAACGTTTGATGTGGAAAGGATGGCAGCTGTCATAATGCAGGTACTGTTGTTTATTGGTAGGTTTGATGTGGACGGATGTGTGTAGTTGGCCGTTGGATAGATGGAGGTCGACATTGAGGAAAGTGGCATGGGATTTGGAATAGGACCAGGTGAATTTGATGGGACCAAAGGAGTTGAGGTTGGAGAGGAAATTCTGGAGTTCTTCTTGACTGTGAGTCAAGATCATGAAGATGTCGTCAATGAATCTGTACCAAACTTTGGGTTGACAAGCTTGGGTGTCCAGAAAGGCTTCCTCTGCCTCAAGTGGCATCTCTGTCTAACTTCTAACTTCTTTGCTTTCTACAGTTCAACAGTATGTCTGCCTAAGTGTACTTGTGTCTGTGTAAATGTGTGGGTGTGTGTGTATTTGTTTACCCTCCTTTTTCCCCCCAAGGTAAGTCTTTCCTGTCCCGGGATTATGACTCCTTACCCACTCCCTTAAAACCCTCATCATTTCCTTTTCCCTCTCCTACCCTACTGCCTGACGAAGCAGCTAGGCTGCGAAAGCTTGCGTTTATGTGTGTGTGTGTCTGTGTGTTTATTTGTTGCTATCACTGGCTGTGCTCTTTCGCCTGGTAAGTGGACTTCATTTATTTTTTTACGTATATATATATATATATATATATATATATATATATATATATATATATATATATATATATATATATATATATGAATGAAAATGGGCATAGTAAGCTAATTTACTGAGATGTAAATAACCAAATTTTGCAATGACCTTGATAGCATAAGTAGCTGAACTCAAACGATTCAGCAGATCTTCAATGTGTTTCATCCAATTCAATCCCTCATCATGTAAACACCTAAAAATTTTGAATATTCTACCTTAGCTACAGATTTCTGTTCAAAGTCTAAATTTATTAATGGTGTCATGCCATTTACTGTATGAAAATGTATATACTGGGTTTTATCAAAGTTTAATGGAGTCCATTTGTAGAGAACCACTTAATAATTTTCTGAAAGATATCATTTACAATTTCATCAGTTAATTTCTGTTTGTCAAACATGATAGCTATACTTGTATCATCAGCAAAATGAACCACCTTAGCATCATCATGAATGTAGAATGGTAAGTCATTAATATATATTAAGGATAGCAAAGGACCCACGACTGGACCTTGTGGGACACCATTTTTGATAACTCCCCAGTTAGAGGAATTAATTGTTTCTTCTATATCATGTGAACTGCTTATTTCAACTTTCTGCAGTCTCCCAGTTAAGTATGAGCTTCAATTATTTATCATTATGTACTCCACAACCCTTAATTGTCTCACTCCTAGTACCCTGTCACTGGGATGGCCAAGCTGCAAGACCTGCTCAATATCCATGGGCCCAGCACTTCCCATTCCAGTCCTGTCATATGATTATCCAGTCCTGTTTAAAACCAAGTCACCCATATCATTTACCATTTCTGGGCAATCACTTCACAGCTCTTTATATTGATATGATTACCAACCTGCTGTCCACTTTGATTAATGGCCATTGCCAAACAGAGGACAGGAACTAAGGGGACCTCCCCATAGTACACCATGCTGCTCTGAATAGCAAGTTTGATTCCAGAGGCTATTTGGCATACTGGGCCACCTCAATCCTCCCACCTACCACTAACTCTTTAACTTGGCTTCAACCAACAGTAACCTTATGTTTTCACACTCCCATCCAACAGCCCCTGCCCTCCTCCCAACTTGTCACCTCCCTCAATTCACATCCCTGTCCATCAGTTTTACTGCTATTTTTCTCCTTTCCAGCTCTGCCCTCTCACAGTCTCCCAAAACTGCATCCCACAGTCTTACCCACCCTAGTTCCTGTGTGCTGTGTCAGGCAGAACTGATGTCTCTCCCATGCCATGTATCTCACCCCTTTCCCCTCCCTGGCCCACTCCAAATTTCACTATGATGTAGCTGACACTTGAAACACTTCGGCCATAGACAGCAGTCACATGTGCACGAGTTTTGTCTGTTGTTGTTGTTGTTGTTGTGGTCTTCAGTCCGGAGACTGGTTTGATGCAGCTCTCCACAATACTGTATCCTGAGCAAGCCTCTTCATCTCCACATAAGAACAGCAACCTACATCTGTCTGAATCTGCTTACTGTATCCATCTCTTGGTCTTCCTCTGCGATTTTTACCCCCATACACTTCCCTCCAACGCTAAATTCACAATTCCTTGATGTCTAAGAATGTGTCCTACCAATCTATCCCTTCTTTTAGTCAAGGTATGCCAGAAATTTCTTTTCTCCCCAATTCTGTTCAGTACCTCCTCATTATTTACGCGATCCACCCACCTAATCTTCAGCATTCTTCTGTAGCACCATATTTCAAAAGCCTCAATCCTCTTCCTCTCCACATTGTTTATCGTCCCTGTCTCACTCCCATACAAGGCAACACTCCACACAAATACCTTCAGAAAGGACTTCCTTAGGCTTAAATCAATGTTCGATGTTAACAAATTTCTCTTTTTCAAGAACGCTTTTCTACCCATTGCCATTCTGCATTTTATATACTCTGTACTGCGACCATCATTTGTTATTTTACTGCCCAAGTAACAAAACTCATCTACCTCCTTTATTGCTTCATTTCCCAATCTAATTCCTTCAGCATCACCTGATTTTCTTACACTGCACTCCATTACCCTAGTTTTGCTCTTGTTAATGTTCATCTTATATGCACCTTTCAGCACACTGTCCATTCCGTTCAATTGCTCTTCCAGGTCCTTTGCTGTCTCTTACAGAATTACTATGTCGTTGGCAAAACACAATGTTTTTAATTCTTTTGTCTGTATGATTGTATAAATGTCATATGTTACTAATGACATTACTCATTAAAACATAACAGCTTTTCAGAAGTCTGAAATTATTTTAATATCATGTGAGCATTTGTTTTTTAATGATTTTATAACTCTATTAATTTCAGTGAAGGATGGTGACATTCCTTCTATGTGGTTTAAGTTTTGTGGAATGGCATTTTTAGGATAACATTTGCACTGTGTGTTGATTTTAATGCACATACATTTATTTAATCAAATACACAGTGTGTTATAGATTTTGGACAAAATTAAGGTCATCATCTTGGGGGGGGGGGCTCCAAATGCCTCAAAAGTAAGAATTTTTTCTTGAGTAAACATGGCCTTTCTTGTTATGTTGCCTCCAAAACTATTTCTTTAGGTTATCCCGTGCCTCTAATCCTGGGGGAGGCCTCCAATCCAAATCTCAAAAGTTACTTTCCTAATAGTAATACCTGTATTGCCAAGTGGTTGGGGGAGGGGTGGGGGGAGGGGCAGCTCATTTTCTTTTGCCGCTGCCCCAAGCCTCTGGCAGCCTTAGTCCACCACTGCTTGGCTGCCCCACATGTTGCAAATGTCCATAGTGTTTCAATTTTTATCATTAATCTGATTTATTACAATGGTTGCCAAGGATGGGAAAAGACTCATTACACAGTAGTGCTATCATGCTATGCTGAAGGAACCAAATTGCCACCACTTTTGATTTTTAAAAGAAAGGAATAATTACCAAAAGGATTATTTGTCCATGTACACAGTGAAGGCTGCACAGATGGAGTAAGAATAAAATTGTGGATGGATTAAATTTGGTCTTTGCAACCTGGAGGCCTACTGAAGAAGCCTGCCCTGTCAGTATGGGATCAGTTTCGTTCCCACAGAATAGAAGATATTAAAAATAGAGTAGATGAATTGAAGTTTCAGATAGCTGTCATTCCTGGAGCTAACTAGTTATCAGCATTAGATATGTGTATCAACAGACCATTTGATAGTCTTAAAAGGAGGAGTGGAAAAGATGAATGCAATCGATAGATTTTGATACTGCACCATCTGGAAGGAGGAAAATCCCTAGCATATCTTAAATTTGTGAGTGGGTCCTAGCATTATGGGACTCTATAAAAAATGAAACAGTGGTTAAATTATTTAAGAAATGTGGAATCAGTAATGCACTTAGATGGTACAGAAGATAACTTACTGTGCTACAATTGAGATTCTGACATAGTGACTTCAAGTATTTCTTCCTTAAGCTCTGAGGAAGAATTTCGTGAATTTGGATACAAAAATTAAAAAGTGAGCACTTTTTCCTACTTATATTACCTTGCTATTTCATGTAGATGAACATATGTATTATAATGTGCATTTTTTTCCATAAAAATGTCTTAAAAGTGGGGTGCACCTTTCACACCAGTGTGCCTGCAAATTCCAAACCTTCTTTACCATATTCTTCAGTTAACTTCTCAAGCATATAAGTCATATCCTGCTGATGTTCTGCTAGTACTATTTGGTCATTTGTGAAGGAAATAGCATGTAGATGCCTATGTCTAAAATATTCGTATCAGTCAACATTTTCTCAACCAGTGTTCCAGAGACACACTCAAGTATATTTTAAATAAAGTGAATGAAAGACAGCGTCCTAGTTTCATCCCCTTTGTTGTTAAAATTGGATCAGAGATACAATTTTCAATCTGTACTATGGCCTTATTATCTCTATACATTATTTTAGTGCATTTAAGTAACTTTTACTTATTTCCAAATTTTCTAAAATGGGCCGTAGTTTCTGGAGTAGGTCCAAGTCGAAACCCTTTTGCAGAGCAATGAAAGTTACATGTAGTTTCCTTACGTTTGACAACAATTTTCTGCTATGATTGTGAAAGTGAATATATTATCTGTGCAAAATATTCCTGCTCTAAAACCATTTGCTCTTCCAGTTCATTAATCTCTTGCTCTATTCAATTCTTCAAAACTTTTTCATACCATCTCCCTATAGTAGATGTTATTCTTCTATCTCTGTAGTTCCTGAAAACTTTTCTATCTCCCTTCTTTTCCAGTCTTTTGGTAAATCCTTTCCTATTAAACATTTATTAAAAATTATGCATATTGTAGTAACTTGATAGGTGGATCCCCTGGTTCTGATGCTTTATTTTTTTGTAGTTCTTCCTTCACGTTTTAATGTTTACTAGCATATTAAGTAATTACATTTCATTCTATCACTTCCAAAGGGTACTCATCTTTTCAACATTACGATGTATGGGGGATCTGCTCGCTGCAACATTATTCTCCTGGAGCTTCGTGGTAGAAATAAATACTCGTAGGTACAATTTTTCACTTCTTTAATTTGCAATCAAACTGCTTATCCATCAAAACAGTACAACTTCATTTGCATACACAATACACCACAACAACACAGACTGACATAGATTCCAAAGCACATAATGATCGCCAAAACTCGAACTCCCCCACGCAAGGCAGTAAGGCAAATATATAACCTTGACAATAATGGCATTACATTATGCATTGTTCATAACAATTGAATATACTAATTTATAATTACCGAACACAACAGAAAAACATTTCATGTACACAAAAATACTCGCAATATAAAATGAAAAGCATATATACAATAATTTTTGATGGCGCATATCTTTTTACGTGGTAATCTCGCTCCTTTTTGTTTCACAAAGTGTGATGTTAAATGTCAATTAATTTGTTAATGAGTACATCATACATGTTCCTAACATATATTGAACTATCAAATATCATCGCAAATCTGAAAATAGGTTCAAAATCTGTCGTCAGTCCATATATACAACGAATCATAATATTTAAATCTCGACTATTACATTAATTAACACAATTAATTGATGAACACAACTTGTTTATGAGCCTAACATATATGCAATGTTATTTATTTTCATGTACATAAAGTTTCTAAAATTCGTCTATCTAGTTCTTGAAATAATGTACAATGACAAAACTATTGTTTATAGAAGTCTGGAAAACATCAAAACAAATCTCTTAATTAATGAAATCTATCACTTTTTAATCACAGTATCACCGAGACACTGTCCTACACTGATTCCTAGGCTGGCTATTTCGTTTTTAACTTCACACGCCACATACATCACTATTAAACCACACGATTCCGGCTCCGACGCAGGCGGTATCGTACTGTAACATTGTGATGAGAGGACCAGCAGTATCATCACAATGTCATTCACATTAATATCTTCTATTGTGCTACCTCCTAACTCTTCACAACTCAATTTAGCACTCAAATATTCTACTCTATTTTCTGTCAATAAATCACTGTAACAATCTTTCCAGGCTTCAATTTTTATTGGATTTATTTTCTATGTTTCATTTAAATTCTTCATTAAATTGCTTATCATCTTCCAGGCTATTCTGGACTTAGATTCCAATATCATTCCATTTATTGGCACACATCTGTTATCCAATGCCAAGTTATTTCTCTTCTTACTTTCCTTCTGAATGGTATACTTATTTCTGTTTGTGATACTTGTGATATTTTACATAAAATTGTCTTATTGCTGAATCTTGCTTTATGACAATACAATCAAATATACATTATAATTTGTGTGTGTTTTTTTTTAACCACTTAGAAGTATGAATATTACTGCGAGTCTTTCAACAGGATGCATGGTGCAGTGGTTAGCAACACAGATTGCTATGATTGCGGACCTGACAATTCACTTGAGGACTTCTTAAGATTTGTTGGAAGATTAGACAGAAGTTATGAGAGAGAAAGGGATAGAAACCGGTACCAAGAAGACCATCGTAGAAGAGACAGAAGAGATATTCACCAAGAAGATAGTCGTGAGAACCGAAGTAGACAGCAAGGTGGAAGTACGGATTATAGGAACAGACAAGGAAGAAATTATAGGAACCACGGTTACTACAAGTCTTATGGAAACGGACAGGAAAACTAAATGTCGCCCCTATGGAAGCCTGTCAGGTTGCGGTGAGAAATTGTACAAGAAATCAGGCTACTACAAATAGGATCAGATTTGGACGCAAATGGGAAAATGAGCAATATAGATAGGGACAGAAGGTAACACACAGGGTAAATCGGCTCAAGTTTAACAAAGAACTGTGGGAAGTCATTAAGAACCAGGCTTGGAAAGAAGAGGAAAAGTGTATAGAACCAGAAGAGGTCAAACTAGATGATGATACTGTAGCCAATATGTATAATGCAAGTGAAGATATTTCGGAGAAGAACCCAAAATAAGTGAAGAACAAGATGTGTTTGGACTGTGTAATTTGCTAAATAAGGTTGAAGATGCTGAAGACAGACTGAATGTTACTGCTCATGAAAATGTGAAGACTGAGAATCATGAAGATTTTGATGTTTTGTCTAGTGAGAGTTCAGAGAAGTCAGTGGGTGACAGTGTTAAAGATAGTGAAGAAGATATGGAGGTCATGGAGTTTGAAGATTTGGAGAAGGAACTTGATGGGAGTTCGAGTTTTGGTGGAGTTCGAGTTTTGTCTTTTGTCGAGTACTTTGGAATCTGTCAGTCTGTTGTTGTTGTGGTGATTTGTGTACGTTATTGTAATGTTTTGGTGGAGAAAAGTTTTGATTTAAAATAAAAAGAAATGAAAAATTGTACACATACAGTATTTATTTCTACCACGACGCCCCAGGAGAACAATGTTGCAGTGAGCAGAACCCTCATACATCGTAATCTTAAAAAGCTGAGTATCGATAGAATGAAACTGTAATTGACTTTAAATTCTATTAAAATATTATAGTGTGTATATGGGTGGTGGGTGGGTTGGGGATCCAGATGGTCCAAGTTGTGAAGCAGCAATTGAAATCAGGCAGGTTTTGCTTAGCTGTGTGCTGAGCCTCAGATTGGTGTACTTAGTTTGTTCACAGTTTGGTGGTGGCCATTCACCCTAATTGAGAGCTCGTTATTAGTCACACAAATATAAAAATCTGTGTAGTGGTTGCGGCAGAGTTGGTAAATCCCATGGCTACTTTCACAAGTATCCTAGTGCTAGATAAGCCTGTGATGTGATTGCAAGTGGTGGGTGGGTGCAATGGACAGGTCCTGTAATGAGGTCTTCCACAGGGATATAATTTCTGTGGCAGGGATCCATGGTTGGTGGTAGCATAGGTATGCACGAGGAAGTGGTGTAGGTTGGGTGGTGGACAGAACATGTCTTAAGTTAGGTGGGATGGGAAGGTACTTGGGAAGGATGTCTCTCACTTCAGGGTATGATGAAAAAGAAATCAAAGCCTTCATGAAAGATGTGGCTTAGATGATGAGGATGGTAATGAGTGGTTAGGGGTGTACGCTTTTGTAGCTGATTATTTCGGGTGGATGGAGGACTGGGGATATAGCATTGGAAATCTGCGGACTAGGTCTCTAGATAGTGTCTGCCTCTTAATGCCTTTGAGCTACCTATTACATATTGAGGAAGGGAGATCTCATCACTCCAAATTCACTGTCCACCAGTGGCCACACTGTATGGGGATTTTTTGATGTTGAAGGGATGCCAATTATGAAAATGTAGGCACTGTTGGTTTCCTTGTGGACAGAAGTGTGGATGGAGCCATCAGTGTGGTGAAGATTACCACCCAGGGAAATGTGGATGGAGCCATTAATGACTTGGAAGTTAGCATCCAGGAAGGTGGCATGCAGGGTTGAGGAAGACCAGGTGAAGTGGATGGGAGAGAAGGATTTGAGGTCGTGGAGGAAGCAGGATAGGGTGCGCTGAGCATGAGTCCATAACTTGAAAATATCATCAATGAACCTAAACCAGATAGAGGTTTGGAGTTTTGAGAGGTTAGAAAGGTTGCCTCCAGATGGCTCATAAACAAGTTAGCATTGGACAGTTTCACGTAGATGCCCATGGATTTGATTCTAGATCTTCTCCCCAAAAGGAAAGTAGTTGTTTGTTAGAATAAAGTTACTGAGACCTGTGAAAAATAAGCTATCAAACTTAGATTGTAAAGGATGTTATTAAAGGTAGCATTTGAGTGGGGCTAGGCCATGAACATGAGGTACGTTGTGTATAGGAGGGTGGCATCAACCATTCTGAATAAGAATCTAGAAGGTAATTTTTTTTTTTTTTTAACTGCTGAAGTTATTGAGAAAGAGTTTGCTGTTGGCATAATGTGAACATTTCTAGCAATGTCTTTTTGGTGAAACCATTGATTGTAGCCCAGTTGTTGAGTTGTTTAGCAATCAAGTTCACAGCTTCATAAACTGCCTCTGTGTTATACATTTTGAGGAGTACAGTTGTGTCATTTGCAAATATTATGGTTTTGTTTGCCTCTTCATTGAGGCACAAGGCCTTGATCTGCAGGAGAAATAGTAAAGACTCCAATACTGATCACTGTGACATGCTTTGCTTAAATGTTTTCAAAATGTTCAAATGTTTGTAAAGCTTATGGGACTTAACTACGGGGTCATCAGTCCCTAAACTTACAAACTACTTATGAACTACTTACGAACTAGGACGGCCCAAATATCCATGCCCAAGGGGATATTCGAACCCCCGACCGTAGTGGCCGTGCTGACCGTGACTGGAGCGCCTCAGTCACCTCGGCCACCGCGGCCGGCTTAAATGTTTTACTACTACATACGATTTCAGTTAATGATTGAATTGTTTGCTGGTATATACCATGTTGTCTTTCTGTGTGCAATTGTTTGGAAATTATTCAAGCTAATCTTTACATTTAGTTGTAATCTTATTATCTCCACTATTAATTTCTGTCTAGGTGTGCATATTTCTGGACATTTTACTTATGTTCCTTGTAATATTATACTTTTTCACTTTAATGCAAATGCTCAGTTATTCCAGGGCAGAATTCACAAGATAATTGCTATCTACATTGAGAAGGCCTTACAGAAACCAAACTGAACTTCTGCTAAGAAATGATTCTCAAGAGATTCTGTTATAAACTATGTTCTAGATATTTTTGAGGCTGCAGAAAGAAGGGAGAAGTCACATATTTATTTCAGAATTCGTAAATGTGGATACAGATACTTCATTCTTTCAGTGAACACCTAAGATTATCAACTGGATACAAAGAAGTCACATATTTATTTTAGAATTCGTAAATGATACAGATACTTTCTTTCAGTGAACACCTAAGATTATCAATTGGATACAAAGATTTCTGTCTAAGGGAGCCTTCTTGATCTGTTTTTCATGGTCTGTACTGCCCCTTTGTTTTTATTTCAGAAGAATAAGTCAAATGTATTGGCCAATAATTTAAATTTGTAATCATCTGCCTCACTGCTACTATCTTGGGAATTGCTTTACTAACTTTATTAGTTTTATGCCTATTAATGCTACATATTGCTTTTTCTGTGAGCTTATGTTTTTGAATTTTTTTACTTAATGCCATTTTTACATAGTGTCATTTGGTACAGTGACCAATTTTGCAGTGTAGTCTTCCTTGAACTCCCAGTCAAAATTACTCTTCTGCTTGTAATACAGCTCTTATTTGTAAGAATGGAAAGTCCAGGTTGGAATGTCAATAAGATAGGAAATCACCATAAAGGAAATTGCTAATCATGGACATGCACATACAAAAGAAAATCATATTCTCATAATTCGAAATTTGTGGCCACAGCCTTTAACCATGAAAGCACAGTTTTAGGTGCAGCATGGATGTGTCTGTGGTATTTTGCAACAGAATACTCACAAAATTAGACTATTTGACCATACTACAGTCACAAAACCCATCTACATAAGACTGTCGTCTCTAGCCACTATTCACCAACTAGCATCTTAAATGTGAATGAGGATTGGAGGGAAGGGTGCAGGGCAAGAAGATTGGGGGCAGAACATTCTTGTGCCAAGTCGTAAAGTGTAAAGGCGCTAATAGAAAATGTTTTCCAATCAATGATACTGATAGATGGGAAGGTAAGTTGCAACTTTGAATGCACTTTTCCTTTCCACTACCCTATAAAATCTCTTTACTGCATTCCAAGCTGCAACTCACATTTCCATCTATCAGTGCCTTTTCTTCAAGAGCAAGTGCAGAATGTTCTGTCTCAACCTTGACCTGCATCCTTCAACATCCTCTCTATTCCTGATTCACTGTTAAGATGAAAGATGGGCAATAACAATCATAGATGACAGTCTTGTGTGGATGAGTTGTGTCTGAATGATTATGTGATTATACATTGTTCTTTTTCTGATGAAGGCTGTGGGCAAAAATTGAAAGTTGTATGATTGTAATTATCTTTTTTACGTGTTTGTCTATGGCTCAAAAATCATCTTTATAGTGAGTTGCTACCTATCCTTATATTATCGAAAAAGCTCTCACTCCACAGCACAAGATTCTTTAATCTCACATGTTAGCCTCCCTTTCTCTCTGCTTCTGTTATACTTGTCCCTAGAATTGGACTGTAAGATTGTTTTTACAAAGTAATTACAGTGATCATCTCCTGTGAACTATATTGTAAACCATGTCCAGACCCACACGCAAGGAGGGTGTCACAGTCCCCACCAAATATTTGGACTTACACTAGATGCAATGGAATTTATCTACTTCTAATATGATTTATTAATAATATTCTTAATAATATTCATTCTTGATTATGACCACTCAGATGCAAAAGTGAAAAATTTGAAAAACAGAAGAGGGAGATTCACAAATGTATTATGAGAGTTCAACTTTTGCAATGTAGAGATGATGTTGAACAGTTTCATAACATTTCTAAATCTGTATTTTTATAAAGATTTCCATGTAGTTGAAAATATATTACTGATGGACAGGTTTGAGCTAATTAGTTTTGTCTTGGTGCTAAATTTAACCATGAAAGCACAGTTTTAGGTGCAGTATGGTTGTGTCTGTGGTATTTTGCAACAGAATACTCACAAAATTAGTATATTTGTTCAAAATCTTACAAAAGTAAATGGATCCCCTTCACATAGAAAAAAATACATGAAATGATTTTAGCAGAATGGTTCACATGGAATGGAGTAGGCCCAGGGTTGGTTTAAGGATTTTCTCAAGATTTGAGGATGCTGGGGACTCTAAGATTAAGAATGGGCATGGGGGTGAGATTGAAGGGGAGTCCGAAATTGAAAGGGGCATGATATTGATTGCTGCCAATACAGTATTTCTGTTTATGTAAAGAACATTCTAGTTTCTTGCTAAAGGAAAATAATATTCATATGTTAATAATCAGCCTTCACATTAGTCCTGCTGTTAAGAGAATCATAATTGTTGATTCTACTTTCCCTTGAACCAGACATCTTTGGCAAATACTGTGACAGTCATTCTCCAAGATATCCAGGGACAATACAGGTTTCCATTTCCCTCCTACAACTCTAGACTAAGTGTGAGGCAAAATTTGGTGACAGTCATAAGTTGAAATATGTGTAGTAATCTGTTATCTCTCAACAGCAGGTTTGTGTTTTTTAATATACATTATTTCAGAAAGGATAGGTTGCTGCTCACCACAGAGAGGCCGATGAGCCGCAGAAAGGCATTCATAACAGAAAAATAAAGAAATAAAGCTTTTGGTTGTTAAACGTTCATCTGCCATAGAGCACACACACACACACACACACACACACACACACACACACACAAACCCAACTGCCATCTGTGGCTTTTGTGGCCAAACTGCAACATATAGCACGGCCGAGGCAAGAGCAACCAGTGGTGGAGGTGAGTAAGTGGCATGGAGATGGAAGTAGGAAGGGAGGGAAGGGATGCCGGTGGAGGTGTAGCAATACATCAGTGCTGTCAGGACAGATAGGAAGGGATTGGAGTATGTGGCAGAAAGGGAGATGTACGTAAGCTGGATTGTGGGTAGGGAAAGAAAGGGGAGAGGAGAGTGGT
Source organism: Locusta migratoria (assembly GCA_026315105.1). NCBI lineage: Eukaryota > Metazoa > Arthropoda > Insecta > Orthoptera > Acrididae > Locusta > Locusta migratoria. Next base: position 363,960,977 of record CM048744.1, read on the forward strand.
GAGGGCAGGAACTAACAAAGGTTTAGGCCTTGGGAATTGCGGACATATTGCAGGGAGAGTTCCCATCTGCACAGTTCAGACAATTTGGTGTTTGTGGGGAGGATCCATATGGCACAGGCTGTGTAGCAGTCATTGAATTGAGCCACATCATGCAGTGCTGCATGCTCTACAACAGGATGGTTCAGCTGTCTCCTCGCCACAGTATGATGATGGCCATTTATCCAGACAGACAGCTTGTTGCTGGCCATGCCCACATAGAAAGCTGCACAATGTTTGCAGCTCAGTTCTTATACAACATGACTGCTACCACAGGTTGCCCTGTCTGTTATGGGATAGGAAATACCTGTGCCAGGATTGAAGTAGGTGGTGGAAGGATGGTGGATAGGACAGATTTTGCATCTAGGTCTATTGCAGGGATATGAGCTATGGGGGGGGGGGGGGAGTTTGGGAGCAGGGATGAAGTAGGGATGGACAAGGATATTATATAGGTTTGGCGGATGGCAGAATACCACTGTAAGGGGAATGGGCAGGATTTTGGGCAGGGTACTTCTCATTTCAGGGTAGGATGAAAGGTAATCGAAACCCTGGTGGAGTGTGTGGTTTAACTGCTGCAGTCTTGGGTGGTATTGGGTGATGAGAAGGATGCTCCATTGTGGCTGGACAGTAGGTGTGGGGGACATGGCAGGTGACTGGAGAGTCAGGGCTATGAAATCTGTTTCTGGACAAGGTTTGGTGGGTAACTGTGGTCAATGAAGGCGTCAGTGAGGCATTTGACATATTTGGAGAGGGACTGATTGTCACTCCAGATGAGACAACCATGGGTGGCTAAGCTATATTGAAGGGACGTTTTGGTGTGGAATGGAGCTGTTGAAATAGTGGGTTTGCTGATAGATGGTAGGTCTGATGTAGACAGAGGTACTGATAAGGTCACCATTGAGGTGGAGATCAATGTTGAGGTGCCATACGAGTGCCCATGGCTGAGCTGTGAATTGTTTGCAGGTGATGCCTTCAAAGGAGAAGTAATTGTGGGTGAGGATGCAGTTGGTCAAGGTAACGAGGAAGGAGGTTGCAGGTTTGGAGTCAGTAGAGCATTGTGAAAGGTAGTGTCCTACAGTGGCAAGGCCATGAGCATTGGGAATGTTAGTGTAGAGAGAGGTGACATCAAACTGTGATGAGCATGGTTCCAGGTGGTAAAGGAAAAGGAACTGTGGACACTTAGTGGAGGAAATGGTTGGTGCTTTTTATATAGGAAGGTAGGTTCTGGGTAATAAGTTGAAGATGTTGGTCTACGAGAGCAATACGTCCATTTTGACAGCTGTCACCCATCCCACACCAAAAAGTCCCTACCATACAGCCTAGCCACCTGTGGTTCTCACATCTACAGTGACAAGCAATCCCTCTCCAAATATGCCAAATGCCTCATTGACACCCTCACTGCAATTACTAACCAAAACCTTGTCCAGAAACGATATCATGGGCCCTGTCTATCCAGCCACCTACCACCTTCACGACACTGTCCGGCCACAATGGAGCATACCTCTCATCAGCCAGTACCACCCAGGACTGGAGCAGTCAGTGTTTTGATCTCATCCTGCCCTGAAATGAAAAATACCCTACCCAAAATCCTCCCCATACCCCCCTACAGTGGTATTCCACCATCCACTAAACCTACATAATATCCTTGTCCATCCCTACTCTATCCCTGCTCCCAACCCCTTACCCCATGGCTCATATCCCTGCAATAGACCTAGATGCAAAACCTGTCCTATCCACCATCCCACCAACACCTACTCCAGTCCCATCACTGACATTTCCTATCCCATAAAGGCAGGGCAACCTATGATAACAGTCATGTTGTAAACAAACCTGTGGTAGCAGTCATGTTGTATAAGAACTGAGCTGCAAACACTGTGCAGCTTTCTACATGGGCATGGCCAGCGACAAGCTGTCTGTCGGGATGAATGGCAATCATCATACTGTGGCAAGGAGATAGCTGGACCATCCTGTTGCAGAGCATGCAGCACTGCATGATGTGGCTCAATTCAATGACTGCTACATAGTCTTGCCATAAGGATCCTCCCCACAAACACCAACTTGTCTGAACTGTGGAGTTGGGAACTCTCCCTACAATATATCCTGCAATTTCCAAGGCCTGAACCTTCATTAGTTCCTGCCCTCACCACTCTCCTCTCCCCTTCCTTTCCCTACCCACACTCCGTCTTACATAAATCTCCCTTTCTGCCACATACTCCAGTCCCTTCCTATCTGTCAGACAGCACTGACGAATTGCTCCATCCCCATCGGCATCCTTTCCCTCCATTCCTACTTCCCTCTCCACGCCGCTTCCTCACCTCCAACACTGAATGCTCTGGCCTTGGCTGTGCTATGTCTTCCTGTAACAGCTGGAGACGGTGGTTGGGTTTTTGTGAGTGAGTGTGTGTGTGTGTTTTCTCTATGGCAGACAAAGGCTTAACAGCCGAACATTTTATTTTTTATTTTTCTATTATGTGTGCCTCTCTCAAGCTCATTGGGCAAGTCTGTGGTGAGTAGCAACCTATCCTTTCCAAAATATTGTTTAATCCTTCAAGGGATTTCCATTGTTTAATATACATAATATAATCAGCACATGGTTATTTGCAGTTAAATTTGCAACTTAAAGAAAAAAATCGCACTGACGTGTTTTACGGCCCACTTTAGATTTGTAGTTTTATAAGTTTTTGCAAACATTTTGGACCAAAATAATAATCTGAATACTAAAAAATCATGGTGATAAGATTATGACTCTAGTATTGTGGTAATATCTATACACGCAATATGTAATATTTTTTCTGACCGTATTTTAACAAACAGCCAAAATTATATGATGTTTGAGTTTAGCTTTGACAAACATATTCTTTTTTGAACTTTTACCTCTTTGAACTATCATTTTAATACCTCTCCTACATTTTCATTATATTTTTGCATTAAAATAATATCATCTGTCTTTCCTTGGTAGTTCAAAGTTTATTTTCTTTGCCTGTACTGGTTACGAATGACTATAGGCTGGAACGAACGTAGTGTACATTTGACATTTGGACGAGTGACTATCTCTTGGATGGAACACAGCGTACATTTGGCGTTCATAAAGCAGTCACTTGCCATCTTGCTTTCTCTACTTGATGATTTTGTTATTATAACTCAAGTGTCGTTATTTCAAAGCAATGGTGCACTGAAAATTATCAAAGATACATCGTTCTTAGGACAATGAATTATAATCTGATGTTGGTTAGTTAGTTAACACCTGTCATCAATAGTTCGAGAATCATAGCATAATAGGCGAGGAATTAGTTTGTGATGTATGAAGCATGTTACACGGTAGTTCAGAACTTGCTAGGGCATGGTTGCTCAGCACGCTTGGTCAGAGAGTTGCTGGCATCATAGCTAAATGCCCTCTGTAACGTGCGAACTGATATATCCAGAAAGATCAAAATAGTACAAAACAAACTAACGTCCACTCAGTACCCGTTCAAACTGACCATTTGAAAGAGAGAAAACAAAAAACTGTTCAACTGACAACATCTGAAGAGAAGGCCTGTGCACTGTTGTGCAACGTCCCACACTCAGAGTAGGTCGCGATCACGTAGCTCACTGGCTGGCTGGTGTGAGGCGGTGGGCTGTGCCCCATCAGTCAGCCAGTAAGCTACGCGATTGCGAGCTACTCTATGTGACGTGACGTGGCAAGGCAGTGCACAGGCCTTTTCTTCACATGGTGTTGGTTCAAGGCCAATAAAAAACTGAGTAAAACTCAATAAAAAACCCAGCACAAATATGAACAAACGACCACAAAGCATTGATTTAACTGTAGGAAAAAAAAAACACCACTGTCAATTTTTTTGACCCACTTTATTTTTCCTCTTGCTTTCTAAAAGGTTTTCGCACACTTTTGTTAACTGAACACAACTGTATTCTGCAAGATTCTGAGTTGTTCAAAGGTAACAGCACTTTCTCTGAAAAGAGCATTTGTTCTATTTCAAGAACATGCCATGAAATACATAGCAACAAATTGTAAACATAGACTTCTTTAACACATGTACATAACTGGGGAGATACTGAAACAGTGACTGTTGTTAATGACATATTGATAGTACTAACATTGCGTATAAAATGGAAATGAGTGTATGGCTTTCTTGGTCAGTAGATCCCTTACGGGATTGTTCGGCCGCCTGAGTGTAAGTCTCTCTATTTGACGCCGCGTGGGCGACTTACATGCCAATGATGATGAGATGATGATTAGGACAACACACAACATCCAGTCCCCTGCCGGGAATCGAACCCGGGCCTCCTGTGTGGTAGTCGGCCACGCTGCCACTGAGCTACGGAGGCGGACCATTGCATATATATTGAGCACTAGAGTTATGTGGAATTTAGTATTACCACACTTATTCCGTTTGTGATTTTACTTGTAAAAGAAAACATAATCACGGTTTGAAATAGAATATTTGCTCTTTATTTTAGTGCAGAACAGTGTAACATGAACGAAGTCATATCTGAACTACAGGAAAGGTAATATCATCTACGTTAAAGGCATACATATCAACCATGACAAAGACAAGCATTTTAGTAGATGCATTGATTCTAATTAATTCCTTTCAATATATTCCAGAAATAGTGAATAAACACTTAGAAAAAATGAAAAGGTAATTTGTTGCAATGTAAACACTTCCCTTCTGTTTGATTAAGGAACTACACTTTCCCCAGAAATCTAGGACTTCCTTTATACACGAAACTACCTGTATCAGCACTTTGTGCAGTATGTTCATTATTACCATATCCTCCCAGTTTACATGCATATACTTCAGAAGATCATTGTTCAATTCGTTGTTATGTATTTCACTGCATGTTAACGAAATAGAACAAACATGCATTTTAGAGGAAGCATTCTTACATATGCACAACTCTAAACATTGAAGAACATAGCTCTATTTAATTAATAAGAGTGTCTGAAACAATTTTAGGGGAAAAAAATTAGGTAGTGTCGGGATCTGAACCGCTGACCTTTAGCATCACAGTCCAATGCATTGTCCACTATGCTATGGCTAACAACTGTACATCGTCTTCTTTACTCTCGTACTATTCATGGCCATTGTTAACTGATGCTAATATTCTCAAATATTTCCCCGATGCTCCAATATCCGGTTATCTGGGATTCGTGAAGAACCTAGACCGAATCAGACGCAGATATTACTGGAAAGGTCTCTACCGATCTGTCAAGCACTATGTGAGTCACTGTAAAGAGCGCCAGCGATGGAAGCATGTGCCGCAATTACCTCCAGGGCATCTCGTACCGATTCCGCTGGCAGCAGCTCCATTCCACCGAGTTGGGATTGATCTTTTAGGTAGGTTCCCGAAGTCGACAACCGGTAACCATTGGATAATAGTCTGCACTGACTATCTCACACGCTACGCTGTCACCAAACCTGTGCCGACTGCAGAAGCTCAAGAGATCGCAAAATTCCTTGTAGAAGACATTATTTTGAAGCATGGAGCACCACGTGCCATGATATCTGATTGTGGAAAAGTATTCCAGTCAAAACTAGTATCAGAGGTAATGTCACATTGTGACATTGTCCACAGAATGACAACTGCTGTCAATGTTGAGCAGAGGGATTGGGATACAATTCTGCCAGTTGTGACATTTGCTTACAATATCGCAAGACAAGACACCACAGGCTTCACTCCATTTTTCCTGCTCCATGGCCGTGAAGCTGAGATGACAATCGATACGCTGTTCCTGTTCCAACCGGACGACACTCAGGATGAGTATGTTAAACACCTCATCACCAGGGTCGAAGAAGCAAGACAGCTGGTTCGCATACGGACACTGGACGCCCAGGAGAAGGACCGTCAGTGATATAACGACAAGTACCAACTTGTTGTGAACAGCCCAGGAGACCTGGTATGGATTTTTACCCCTGTACAGAAGGTTGGACTGTCAGAAAAGTTATTGAAGCAATACTTTGGTCCGTATCGTGTCATACGCCATCATCAAACTGCCAAAAACGAAGAGACATTGTTCACGTCCTGCTCATGAAGCCTTACTACGATCCTGAAGAGCAGGTAGACGACAATGGCTTCTTGTTCAAGGACTCTAAGGACGGTGATGTTCCTGATGAAGCCATGACAGGAATGTCTGTCATCGAGAATCGTGGAGAAGGGAAGGATTCTCTTGAACTGCCATATGGAGGACCCACGACACGGCCAAGATCCAGGACATTGCAGCTGGCTCTACAGGGATCATAACAGTGGGTCGCTGTTTCTCCAGGAGAGGGAGCAATGCCGCGAGAGACCATGAACACCGAGTGCTGGCGTGGCGCAGGGGACAGCATCACGGACTGCGGTGTTGAAGGTTGCCGGTTCGATCCCGTCCACCGGCAAAAATTTATTTCTTTGTAATTAACAATTTCTGGTAAATTCTGTCTGTGTATAAATAGCAGAGCACTCTGCCTGAGAGGCAGTCAGTGCTGCGTGTATGTTGAGTTCGTAATAAACGTGCTTTGAGTATAAGTGCTGTGTTCAGTTGCCTTGGAAGTCAAGCCTGCTTCCATTTCAACATGACAATATTAAGTAATGACTGTATTAATTTTTTCTGGCTTACAAATGTTCATAGTGTGGATTAAATGCTAATTCCCATTTCAGTTATCAGGAATTGAAATAAAGAATTAAGTGATTTGTGTCACTCTCAATAATTACAGTTGGTGATGCTACATGATACAGTTAAAGAAAGCATGCAAATTACAGAATGTGCTGGCTTATCAATCTGCCTTCTTCATTTCTAACACACTCAACATGAAAATTTCCTTCCAGTAGCTAACTGGGTCTAAACCTGCCTTATATGTTGATTAATAAGAAATTACTAGTAAAGTGACTCTGAACTAGTGCCTTCACTTTTTATGTGGTTCAAAGTGCTTACTTTAATAAAATTGGAAAGGGACTTAAATATTACTTTCACACTTTATGGTTATTTTAGTGCATTTGAGGCTGACTGAGGTTGTCTTCAATTGACCAGGTTGAGTGGTTTTGTAAGAGTACTGACTGAGGTTGTCTTCAATTGACCATGTTGAGTGGTTTTGTAAGAGTACTGATTTCTGAGTTCTTCCTCCCATTCTCTAATGGCTTTATCAAGGTTGAAGAGGAGGGCTAACAATACATCATCTTGTTGCATGCCAGTCTAGGATATATCACAAATAAATTTCATCAGGAAGAGTTTATTTGATGATCTTCTGGGATATTAAAGATGGGCTGTCGACTGATGGAATTGTATATCTTTTTAAATCAACAAAAACACAATTGAGCAGATAGCTTCAAGTTACCTTATATATTTCTTTTGAGACTGAAAATGTGCTCTGCATGAGATCACCCTGGTTGTAAGTCCGCTTGGTGTTACCAAATCTGTGTTAGAGCTGTCCTTGAATTCTCTGATGAAGACATGATGAGAAGGTCTTGTAAATAACCTAAACTATTGACACTGCACTGTAGTTATTAATTTATGTATTGGTTGGATGACTGTAAATTTCTAGCTTTAAAAAAGGTGTTCCATTCAGAGGATTCCATTTGTCCCATGTCTATGAGTGTTTTTGGAGATCCTAAAATAGGCCTAAGTTCTTTATGCCATTTTCTCCAGAGGTTCTGCTGCTTTTGAGTCTGAGAATGTATGTGCAGCTATCATATTTGATGTAATAATGGGAAGTCCAGGTTGGAATTAACAATATAGTAATAAGGACAGTTTACAACTCACCGCAGAGATCGTGCAATGAATGGCAGTAAGCACATACAACACTTCAGCTGTCGGCCATGGCCTTCGTCAGAAAATAGAACATTCTTGCAATCACCCAGGCACACTACACAATCACACAACCACCATCCCTGGCTGCTGCATTCCGAATCTTCAAAGAGCTGCAGCCAGAGATGATGGTTGTGTGACTGTGTTGTTTACCTTTGTGATTGCATGAATGTTCTATTTTATGAAGAAAGCCATTGCCAATAGCTGAAGTGTTGTATGTGTGTGTCTTATTTATGTGCCTATTGCAGCTCGTTCTCACATCTTTGTGGTGAGTTTGTAACGTTTCTGCTATGTTGCATGCTCCTTACAAAAAATCAGTTGCCAACATTACAAACACGAAATATTGTACACCTAAAATAAAACTTTGCTACCGGACATGTATAATATCACATTTTGATGTTCAGTTTAACATACTATTAGTAAAATGCTTTTAAGAAACAGTATGTTGGTTTAAACATAACTGTGGCTGTCCTTATATGTAATTTTCAATTTTTAATACTTTCATAAATAATAGCTGCAAACACTAAAAATGCATTGCACTTAGTTTCAGAAAGTGCTGAACCTATAAAGATACTAATTTGTATAAAAACAACAATATTGCATGTTATAACTATTGTACAACATGATTACATATATACCTTTTGTTTAAATAAATTAGGGTAGACCATGTTTTATATATCACTGGATCCTAAATTAAATACTGATTATTTTTCATGCACTAAAATTGATAATCGGTTTGGTACTAAGAAACTATCTTTGAAATTAACAAAACTACAACAACCGAATACAAATCCATATATATAGAAAATTAGACCGCAAACTGAAGTACATTAAAATTCCATGTCTCAATAATAGTACGTCTACACAATATTGGCAAAACAAATATGTGTGCACTTCAGAAACACAAATAATGTAAATAATTTGAGCACTGTAAACACTAGTCAAAGGATGACTTTAAATTTGTGTACCACATTAAATACAAATTTCATGAAACACGTACATACATTGAGATAAATAGTTAAAGCTTAAATGTAATATTTTAATTTATGTATTTTGGCATATTTAAAGTAAAAGAATATTGGTTAATTGTGAATTATAAAACATTGTCATTAGCCTTATTATGCGGTTATGCTGCAAACGTTTGAGTGCGAGCCATGCTCTGGCACTTGTTTAGTAGTCACAAAGCTGTAAACATCTATGTTATCTGAGGCTAAATGTTTCTAACATTATAATGTTGCACAACTAAATAAATTTGCTTCCATCACAATGGAATTATAATCAAGAATGTCTGTGATTATTTAATTGAATCTCCTGAAGCATATTCTACTATTTTGATGAATGCTGAGCAGCAACAACGCAGATGTCCGTCTTCAAGAACCAAGATAAGTAAAATATTTATGTTTGATCTTCCCCATCTAAAGTGAAGTGGATTGCTATAAATCTGACTGTTGAAATGAAATATATATCTGGTATTTAGGAAACTTCAATTTAAACAGTTATATCCACCTTCCAGAAGAGATGGTGTCGTTAGAAGTTGTATACTGTCCTTATTACTATATTATCATGTTTGGTGGGTGGTTGAGATCAATGACTTGAGTATGTAGGAGTCTCTTCATGAGAATTTGATGGTGATACTGGCCATTTGAGTAGCTCTGAGAAATATATAGCCACCTCTATGCAGTTTTCTTGGTTAATCAGTGTTGCCTTGCATCTTGGTTTCAGGAGCACATGTTTTATGAAATGTACCTAGGGATCTTTCCTGTGATTGTCTTGTAGAAGTCTTTTTCGGTGGAGTGCATTTGCTTCCTCATGTGTCTCCACTTCATTTGCTTGATTAATTATGTGACTTCTTATCTTTCTGTAAGGCTCTCTTTCATCTATAAAGGGTTTCTTTACATACAGAATTTCACGATGAATGTTTCATATTTTTCTTACTGGACTTGTGACCAACAATGGCACAATATATAAATATAATCATAACAACTCCAGAGTCTGTAAACAAAATTATATTCCAGAAAAAAGTAAAAGGGCCCCAAAATCAGACTTTTGAGGCAGAACTGAAATTACAGTTAAAGAATGATTGAACCAACTAACTAATAAAACTGCGTAGAGGTAAATGTATTTCTCAGAGCTAGTCAAATTCCGAATATCACCATCAAAAGAAATCTGCCCTGAATAGAGCTATCCAAGTGAAAGTGATAAGCCACTATCCAATTACAATTATATTAAAGTAAGCACTTCCGACCACATAAAAAAAGTGAAGAAAAAAAATCATTTTACTAGTAATTTTTTTTATTTATTAATCAGTTTATACAACAGCTTCAGAGTCAGTTAGCTAGTGGCAGTAAATTTTCTGGCCGAGTGTGTTAACAGTGAAGAAGGCAGATTGGTAAGCCAGCACATTCAGTAATTTGCATCTTTTATCTAACTGCACAGAGTAACATCTCCAAATGGAAGTATTGTGAATGATGTGAATCATTTAATTCTTTATTTCAATTCCTCATAAGTGAAATGGAAATAAGCACTTCATCCATACTATAAATGTTTCATCCACATAAACATTTGTAAACCAGAATAAATTACATAATAATATATGAAAGTACTTCTGTTTCAAAGGCAGCATAAATACAGTCATTACTTAATATCAATTCTGAATATTAAATGCCCATCATAGATCTGACATCATCTTGTAACATGCTGTTTTCAAGTGAAGAGCTAGCTGGAAACTCAAAATTATAGAAACTATCATTCTTAATAACAACATCAATATTCATTCACTCAGTAAGAGAAACAAGATAAACTGCTAGATTTAAATGTAGTGTCAGATGAAGAGGTGATAGATTTGAATCATTGAAACAGTTTTACCAACAGGAATATTTCATTGAACAGTGATTGTTGTACACAACATTTTCTTAATGAAAAGTCAGGTAATGAAATATATATATTATTATCAAATGATATGTTAAAGTACAGTAAGTGGATGTGATATTTTTTATACATCTCTAAACATGAACTGGGAAATCCAGACTGTGGTAGGTTAATGAAGAACAGCAGTATTTCTGCACACAAGACTGTAGCTATAGAGGATTTAGAATGAAAATACAATTAGTTTATTCTTTACTTGGCAAAGTATCCAATGATAAAATTCCAATTCTCTATGTTCATCTCCTGCTCAAATGTATTGGATGAGCTGTAAATGATACAGATGTAACCCTGATAAGTGTAGAAATTCTACAAGTACTTGTTGAAGGACTGATTTCTACTGATTGAGTAATGTCTTCTACTTCATCCACAGTCTCTCCATTTACACATTCAGATGGAAAATAAGTATTGCTCACTGTACCAATGTCATGCAGTGTATTGAACATATGAGTGAATGCTTTTGAATCAAGCAGTATGCAGAATAGTAAACTAGACCAACAAATTACATCAAAAACTGAAGTGTAAACTGAAGCACAGCTCTACAACTTGAACATCAACTCACTATTGCTGGCTTTTGATAAATGTGCTTATAACAACCAATTTGCCAGCATCTGAAACTCAGCTGTACCTCTGTATCCAATAAAAATTGTACATACCATATGTCATTTTTATTGCCATTCATTTGTACTACCACCTCCTAAAATATTTACTATATCCCCTGAAACACCCTTATTCCACATAAAAACCTCTTTTCATGTTATATGAAGAAACCTGAATCTGCCTTCCAACACTTAAAGAAATCTGACCTTCCACTTACCTTAAACTACAGTTTTGTTATTGTTCATTTCTATTCGTCAGTCTTTGTCCCCTTTTTATTTACTTTCTCACATTCCACATGAGGATGGTAGCGTGATGAAAAATACTCTCTGCCATGTACTTCAGTGTAATTTGTAGAGTACGAGTGTAGCTGTATGTAACTTCCTCAGAAGAAAGAGGAAAAAGATGAAGAAAAAGAAGAGAAGATAAATAATAGTTATAGACTACAAAGTGATAACGAATGTCATGTTCAAAACATATGGAAGTATGGTATGCAGTATATCACTGAAACTACAGGTATTGATTAAGTCATTGATAATTATAGTGATGTTTTATATGAGTGTGGTGAAAAATTCAAAAAAATATATTTCTTCTACCAATATACAGTTTGTAAATCAGAACCTTCAATGTTGCCATGTTATTATTGAAGTATAATTCAAACAAAAAGAAGATATGTTTGCTTTTTAATTGTGGTCTGCCTTCAACAAACACAATTGTTTTTAATTTCTCCCATATGTATTTGTTGATTGTGGCACTGTTAGTTAGTCAATCAGTTTCTTCATATTTTGTGAACAGAATAAGATTCCTGTATTTCACCTCTCTTGATGTATAACTTAATGCCATAAGTAAATGTGATACTTTTCTTGGTTTGTAATTATTGTATCTTTGACTATCTTAGAAATATTTGAAAAATATTATTATGCCTAAATTATCCTGAATATTTAAGAAAACTAAAGGTAGATTATAGATCAAAGCACAATTATAGCCATATCACTATATATCAATCAGGGGAGGAGGAAGGATTTGGGGGAGTGAGGACACAGAGGCAACATTTTGTGAATCACTGTTCTCTCCCATGTTGTGTGGTTTGGTTGTTGAGTAACCATGAATTAATTTTGTAATCAGCTTTTCATTGAAGAAAACAGGCATTAATAAGTAGATATAAAACATTTTATTTAAATATTTTTACAGGATATCTATTTCCTTACAGCACAGAATATTAAGCTTTATGTTACATCAACAAACTTCTGTATAGAAAAATGGTTATTTCTATACATTCATTAGGAGTTCTAAGTTTAAATTTCAGTCTTTTGAGAAGTCTCAGTGTTTGACACATTTTTCCCTGTGTTTAACATTTAATGTATTAATTACATAGTAAAATATCAACATGCAAAGTTGCAGGTCTCTATGAACATACAAAGATCTGAATCTGAACCAGATTTAAATGTAGCTTTCAACTTTTTAAATAACTGTAATTCATAAAGCAGCTATCACAGCTTGAAAATGCAGTTTACCTTTTTAGTTTCTGTTCGTATTCCTTAAAGCATTTCTGTAATCACTGGCTTAATAGCACCTACACTTCACATAATATGAGCAATTTATTTTATATCTCCATTTTTTCAATTAAATTTTGTAATGTGTGGTAAGTTGCCATATACTGATTGAAAGAGGAACTATTCCATAGGGGGATGCCATTGACAAAAGATTTTTAAAGACTTCTATTAGAAGCTAAACATATTTTCTTTAATAATAATATAGTACCCTGACAATGTCATTCTACTAATGAATGGTTCATCTTTCAGCCAGATTTTGATAATTTTCTTCTCTAAATTATTCATCATTGTAAAATAATAAACTGACAAATTACTGCATATACACCTTATTTGGAATTCCAAGCAGTTACCTTAACTCATATTACCCGGACGGATAATCTGCAGATCTGTGACATACTGTTTGGGCTATATAAAAATTTCCCTCAGAAAACAGTACACAGATCATCTCTCATTCCAACACAACATAAACTATGAACATGTCAACTGTAGAATAAACAACTCTAAGGATGTGGAACACCACACTTCAAGTCACTTCATGACAGCAATCAAAGGAATGCATGGAGGTAATAAAATAAATAAGTTTGTACAGGAGAGGAGCTAATATGATTGTAGAAAAGTACCTTCAGAGCTATAAAACACTAGTATAAACAACAATTCATATTACTTACAAATCAGATTGCTTACAAACCAGACAGATTTGTAATGCATTCATTTGTGATTATATAAATAACAGCAAACAGCATATCATCTACATTTAAGTTCACTGAATGTCTATCAACTTTGTTTGTAAAATGTAAGACTAGCAATGCGACACCTTATAGGTGAACTTCATGCTAATTCTGCTTCCCAGGTTTGTTGGTACCAGAAACATCCAGTGACATATTTGTGGAACCCAATTGGTCAATACAAAAAGAGTTGTGTATTTCACTCGTTTCTAGTATTTTGGTGATGGAGTTTCGTCTGGATGATTATCTCATTAACTCATCACAATACGTCTGCCTCATATTTACACTTATTTCTTTTGTAACTGAATGTGATTATGATAATATTTTTTTTAAATAAGTACCAATATTTTGCCAAGTCTGACTTCTGTTAAGAAATCACTAATGCAAAAGATATATTAAATTAAATGCCTGAGCAACTGATATATATAATTAACATAGACAAAATCAAACTAACAATGAGCAATATAATACTGTTGAAGCTATGTGTGAAGATGCATGTACAAATGAATTATAATGAGAACTGTTCTTTTAAATAAATTGTGATAGATGGATATGTATGAATGTGCAGGAAAACTAAATGAAGTTCCATAATGAAAAGGTCATCACAGTCTAGTGGTGATACAGTTTCTTAAAGAATTCCTGCAGAACAAGGAGATCATGTTTATCAAGATTTTCACTGTCTTCACTGCGAAAATTTCTGTTTTTTGTCTGCGCTGGACCTTCATCCTCACTGCCTGGCACATGCACACTATCTGCCCCAGTGTCACTGCTTTCTGTACTGTGATCTGTCAGTTTTGGGGAATTTTCAGTAGTAACAAAATATTCAGTAGCTGAATTAGAGAAATCATTTGGAGTAGTGGCATCAGTCAACTCTTGTGATGAATCTGTAACACCTGTAGTACTTAGCATGGTTGTATTTCCTTCTTCAGTTGTTTTTTCTGCATTTTTCAACCAACTTTCTGGGAGAGTAACTATTTCAGTAGTTGTTATTTCCTGGCGCGATTGAGAAAAGTTTTGCTCAGGTCCACTGGATGACACATTGTGTCTGAATGATGCAACTTCTGGCAGTATTTTTAGTGTTTCATTACTGGGACTACTGTTTTTTGTTATTGATTTTAAGTGTGAGTCATGACTTGAAGATTGCTGGTCTACTGATGTCTCATTATAATTACTTATCACTGTAGTGGCATCATCATTTTTTGGCTGCTCTGTAACTTCTTCTGTTATAATTGGTTGTTCTGAAGTGGGAACATTTTCTCCATTCTCAGTTGTAGTTTCTAAAGTGGTTTCCAAATGTTCTGCATTCAGAAAACTGTTTTCAGGGATTTGTAATGCAGAATTTCTTTTCTCAGGCATTCTGTTACTTTCTGGAATGGAAACATCTTCAGTTGTTGTTACATCAATACTATCAGTGTTAAATGTACTTTCCTCGTGAATAGTTGATTCAGTAGTAAGAACATCAGCACTCCCTTCAGTACTTACGTTCTGTTGCTTTTGTGGTAACCTACTTTGATCATTTAGAAATCCGGTCATGTAACCTTTTTCTAAAAGTTTCTTTGTTTCTGCATCATCTGTTTGAGTACCAATGGTTCGTGCAGTATCATTAGTAACATTGTCTATTTCTGATAGTGGAAACACATTGGTTACCTGTTCAGTTTGTTCTTCTTTCGTGCTGCTTGCTTCTTCATCATCTTCTGCAACTACTACATCCATCTGATGAAGTGCCATTTCATCTTTAAACAATAACACTGGTGGTTCTTCTCGTATGAATGTATCAGACACATCTGTTTCAGAGATATGTGTTCCACTTTGAACATTCGAGGGATTTGGTGGCTTGGCTTCAAGATGTTCTGCAGTTTCATTAGATTTGTTATGATCTGTAAATGAGCTTTCACTTTTTGGAAGACTGTCAGTATTATCACTATCTGACTTTTCATAAGTTTCTTTCAAGATTAGTTTGCTGCTTTCAGAACTATTTTCATCTACTTTAGAATCATTGACATTTGCATCTGATATTTTAAGAAACACCTCACTTTGCTTAGTTGCATTTATTGGTGAGGAAGCATTAACAGTTTCATTGTAAATTTTAGATTCTTCTGTACTCCCTTCTGGCGTAGTTATATCAGCACTCAAAGTTAATTCCTCATATTCTGTTGTAGTAGAGTGCTGATAATTTGACTTAAATACTACATTATCTTTTTTATTGACTGTTCTTTTTGTTGCAAATTCAGATGGCATTTCTGTTGTAATTTGACCAGACTCCTTTTCATAAGCTGTTGTTGAGACATTTTCATCAAATATTGCATCATTGTCTGTCACTGCAAAGGCTTCAATTGTAGTTGGCTTACTGCTGTCATGCTTATCGTAAGTGTAAATTATTCTGTCAGTAGTAATTGGTGGTCTGTTATCATCAGTTGATTCTTCATCATCATCATTTATTATTCCACCATCAAATTCATCATCATCTGTGACACGTATGTTGGTAATTATAGGTGAAGTTCTTTGTGTTTCTGCTTTTTCATTTTCAATCACGGATAATTTTTCTTCTTTATCACTGGAACTGCTAATGTTTTCATTTTCTTTTTGTGTTATAGAATTAGTTTCAAATTGGATTTTATCTACTGTCCGATTTTCTCTTGGTCCAGTTTCAAGCTCATGAGACTTGCTGATGTGATGAACTACACTTTCTGTTGTGTAACCATCACTACTAATATCCTGAGTTGTGTAATAATTTTCACTTGTTTTCTCACTTTCTTCTGTGACAATGTCATTTGGTACATTATTTGAAGCTTCAGTGATCTCTTCATTAGCTCTCTGTCCATTATCAGAACTTACTGAAACTGTGTCACTTTCAGGTTGAAATGTACTAGTGACAGCACTATGTTCTTGAAATTCAAGATTTACTTCTTTTCCTTCTGTGAAATACTCTTCTGTATTAACAACAGGAACATCCTGGCCATTACTGGACTCCTCTGTCAGATTTTCATCTGCTTGAAAGGAAATATCTGTTGACATATGTCCTTCATTTTCTGTTTCAGAGTCAGATTTCTTTAGAAATGAATTTGTTTCAGTAAGTGTATTCCTTTCAGTAACACCCGTTACATCTGAATTGGTTTGGAATTCAGTTGTATGGCTATCATTGCTTTCAGTCATATCAGTTCTAAACTGTTCAGTGACTTTTTCTGGGTCTGCGGCAGCTTCAATTTTTAGAGTATTCATGGTGGTTTTATCTGTTACATCTTCATTGCCACCATAAGTTGTCTCCAGGTTTGGATGAATGGTTACACCTGTTGCTCCTGGTATTTCTGCAGGATTCCTACTGGTACTTTGTATGTCATCTGTAATAATGTCTTGGTCTACTTCTCTGGAATAGTTAGGTGTCTGTAACAATTCAAATGAAGTTGATTCGGTTGCTACCTCTGTTACTTTAATTGAAGTAACCTCTTTCTGCATTACAGGTTTAACTTTGACTAAATTTTCAGTGTTGGGTGGACGCTCTTGTTCTTCAGATTTTACTGCTTCATCACTCTGTGGGAGATCAAGTTCATCTATATTTGATTTTCCCGTGACACCTGAAACTTCACCTAATCTCAAAATTCTTTCATCTGTGTTGGTTGAATCCAGTTGCTGGTCTTCATCCAGCAGCAATGTACGATGTATGTGGTTATCAGTATCTCCAGCCACTGTTGGAACAGGAAACTGTGGACGTTTCCTATTTATGGTCTCTGTAAACATTAAAAAATCTGTTTATTTATGTTTCATAATTATGCTACACATTTAAAATAAAATAAAATGTGTTGTTCAGCTTATTCTAATAGTATCTATTGAAATAAAATTCATATACTAAGACTAATATTTCTTTGAAAAATACACACTTACAAAAAGACCTTCTGGCCTCAGAAAATCAGTTTGGGATGAGACTTCATATGTTAGTCATATACATCAAGGGCGTGCAGTAATAGAAATTTTAAAGCACGCTATCCAGAAAATTCTGAGAAAAAGGGCTATATAGTTAAGCACAACTGATATACACCTTGTATACCAGTCAATAAAACCTATACAGGAGTATGGTGAAATAGCTCAGTCAATAGCATGTTTGACTGCCATGTGCATGATCAGGTTGTGATGCAAACATTTTTTTTATTTGTTTTAAAAATTATAACAATTTTAAATGAAATTAATTATATAAAATATTATCAATTACATCATAAAGGACTATTTTATTTATGAAATGACAGGTGCAGCTAATTAAAATTTTAATTACAATATTTTCTTTTAAAAAGTAAAATAATTCCAAATACATATTACAGTTAATGTAAGTAGATTGAAGCATTAAATGCCATTTTCATTACAATTTGATTACAAAATTATGCAATATTTTAAGCTGTGGGAAGGTTATGAATATTCATAGTAATTTTGAGGAACTGGTTTCTTCATGGAAAAGTAGTGTATAGCTGTTGCCTGCCCTATTGTATGTATGCAAACAAACAGATGATCAGGAAGAATCAAACAAATAAAAAAAAAAGTTCCAGAAGGTAGTTTTGAACTGGGATCATCTAGATGACAGGCATACAAGCTACCACTTGAGCTGTTCAACCATGCTGCAGCACAGCCTTAAGTGTCAAGTGTATGAGTTATATATGTGCTGTGTTCAAAACTTTAGAATCATTTTTCTTTAAATATTATTGATAGTATGCTTTAGGACTTCCTTGTGAACACCCTTAAGGTATAATACTATCCTACAAAGTCTCATCCATATCCGAATTTCTGAGACCAGAAGGCGTATTAGATTTTTCACACTTCTTACTGCAAGGTGTGTGTTTTAAAATGAAGTAAGCTGATACATGTTCTAACAGAAACTTTTCAAATGTTAATTCACTGATTCAGATGAAAAATATTTCACAGAAATAACTGGTACAGTTGACATTGGCCATTTTTCTTTTCCCAGACATACAGATCTGCTACATGGTTCAATATTGGGTGATGCATGATAAAATAAATAGAGGCCCCATTCAGGATTCAGGGCTAACACTATTCAGAGCAGGAATAGGAAACCGAACATTCTGAGAGTTGTAGGATTAATGTGTATCTTTGGGCCAATATCTTTGGAACCAGCTTCTCTGAGCTCTGTCGGCCATGTAGTTAGTCTGGATCTGTACTTTAAGTGATCTACAATAAAGTGCATTTCTGGCTCATATATGTGGTATCTCTGGGACTCAAACCCCCTCATGATTCCCATACTGGTGACCCCAACATGATATGAACACACAACCTTCTGGATATGGCTGCCCTGCAGCAAGTTATTACGACTCGTCGAGTAACTTCAAAGGATAATCGCACCCAGGTCAACACTTGCGTTCCCCCCGTTAGTGTTATTATTGATGTCGCACATGCACGCAATGTTGCCAGTGCTTGTAAACAAACGAGCACTTGCAAACAAAACCTGGTTGCTATGCCATCACCTTGTTCAGACACACCACCAGTGCTTCGTCCTACTCTAGCGGCCACCTCTCATGTTACTCTTTCTCCGCCCGCATGGTGATCTTCTTATTTCATGCTCTACCGCCCTGTTGATCAAGCACGAATCTGAAACTTTAATTTCTCTGAATCACATGCTGCTGCCCAAGCGTGTTCTTCTTGGGAACTGCTCAAACACATCTCACATTGCCTCCCTCACGCATGCTGGTGGCCAGCGTGTCAACTACCTCAGCACGTCGGCTCTTCTCAGCTGCCCTGAAAGCTTCCGAGCCACTGCCCAGCACCATGCTGCCCTCACACACACTGCCAGCCGGTAAGACTACTACTTCATCACCTCAGCTCCCCTCGGCTGCCACGATAACTTCTGAGCCATTGCCCTACACTCGCGTGCATCACAGGCTGACACAGCTGCTATTTCAGTGTCTCGGCTTTCCTTGTTCGTCACAGAAGCTCCCAAGCCACCTTCCGCCAGCTTGCTCAATGCCACGCTCCATCTCACATGCTAAAAAATATTCACTTGCCACTGCGCCCAGTGGACAGCGACATTGAATCCTGGCCTCTGCCCACCGACGTCAGTGCCACACGTTGCGCCTTGGTCATCCCCCTCCCCGCCTCATCAGAGTATTCTCCATACTGTGGGAGAGAGCTATGTGGCAAAGTGACCACATCGACCTATACTAATGTGTATCTTTGGGCCAATATCTTTGGAGCCAGCTTCTCTGAGCTCTGTCACCCAGGTAGTTAGTCTGAATCTGTACTAGAAGCTATCAACAATCGAGTGGATGTCTGACTCATATATGTGGTCTCTCTGGGGCTCAATCCCTTCTCGATTCATAATGAAGGAGATAGTGTTCAGGTTGGAAATAATCTGACAAATGTCCTTCATGAACTGACTTTATTCTCTAAGTTGATCCTAACACTTGCACTGTACATAGAGAACTCACGGTAGAATGCTCAATTGTTTCTCGCAGAGTGGCAAAAAAATCTTGCAGCGAGATCGAAGATGAAACACTTGTTGTATCATGCAGATTAGGCACTCATGGAACACATTGAGGTTTGAAGTGAAATCCGGGCAAAGTCTGGAATGGCAAAGTCATCGTGGCCAATGATTGTTGGCTGGTGGGGCACATAGTATTTTTGACAAAAAAAAAAAAAAAAAAAAAAAAAAAAAAAAAAAAAAAAAAAATGGCATGAAAGTAGCGGATTTCACTTGTGTGGTCGAAAGAACAAGGAAAAAACAAAAAAGGTCGGGGTCACCAGTATGGGAATCGTGAGGGGCTCGAGTCCCAGAGAACCCACATAATATATGAGCTAGAAATGCACTTTATTGTTGAGAAATTAAAGTACAGATCCAGCCAGTGGGAGGAAGCTGTGTGGCGGCATGTCCACATCGATATATATATGTATATATACTAATGTGTATCGTTGGGCCAACATCTTTGGAGCCAACCATGTAGTTAGTCTGGATCTGTACTTAAGCGATCAACAATAAAGTTCTTTTCTAGATCATATATGTGGTTTCTCTGGGACTCAAACCCCTCTCAAACCCTATAGCAGGATTCCACTTAGCCGAATTTTTCAGAGGGCACAATTTAATCATTGGTATTATTTACTTTAAAAATCTTGATAGGAATGTTTGTAAGCTGAGGAAGCAAGCATTTGCCCATGAGTGCCTGAAATAAGCAGAATGATTACCACAGGAAATAATGAGTATCTTTGAGACATGAAATAATAATGGCAGCTGATCAACAAGTTGGCAAAGCAACGAAGCCCAGTATGAACCTTTGGATAACTATAAAATATTACATTTAATTGATGAAATGAGATAATATTGAATGCAACAAATGAAGCTGTCAAAACAGAATACAAATGTCTAATGTTGTTGAAAGAAAGTATAAAATAGTTCAGAAAGAATGTCTAGAGGAGAAATACACAACAGTAGAAGCATGTGCATTTATACAAAATGCAGATGTGCCATACAGGAATATTATAGAAGCCTTTGCAAGAAAGACAAGTATTTTTATCAACACTTAGAGTTATGATGGGAAGCCAGTATTGAGCAAAGGTGAGAATATTAATAAGAGCTACATAAATTTTAAGAAACACGAATACAATATTATGGAAAAGGAAATGGAAGTATCTGTAACCTGTGGATGTTTTGCTTAAAGAATAAATATAATTATACATATTTCATGGCCACTAGGCTCATCATATTAAGATACATCTGCCATCACTGGGTCACTTGGCAGAATGTTGACAGTAGATTTGAGAGCTGCTACACACCACTGTCACAACCAGCCCTTTGGTGTACCTTTCAGTTTGAATCCTGTACTATGAATAGATGATTTTCTCATGGATTGTATTTTTAACTTTGAAGTTACCTACTGTTGACATTGAACCAGTATATGAACTTTTCTGTCTTTCATATCAGGGGGTGGGCAAAGTAATATGAACACCTAACAAGGACACAATATTTATTTATTTATTACTAAGGAGATGTCACACAAATGGCTTTAAGAACATCTGAAGCTATACAGAAAATATGTTCTGACAGAATATTAACATTTATTGTACCATAACATCTCCCAATTACTTCAACAGTATTGGAGCTGTAAATCTGGTCTTACCTCTCTGTACTAAAACTCTCCATTAACTGCTCAGTTATGTTGAGACATAGCAATTTTACTGTCCAGGGGAGATGTTTGATTTTCTGATGAATTATAAAGCACATCTGAACCTTTTTGGCTGTATGTAGGTGAAAAGGAGATGTTTGATATCATCTCTTCTGAGCATTCCCAACTTGTTTCTGTTGTATTATTAAGTGGGAAGAAATCTCCCTCTGACATTGGTGAACTATTTGGTAACAGGTTTTTAGAATTAACAATGTACATAACTGTGTTATTAAATAATCCAAATACTGAATGGTAACTTGCCTTTTTAAAATTTATTACCTCTGTCGTGCAGTAGGTTGCACTGATCATGCTTTGCTACTACTAGATGTGGAAGAGTTAAAGAGGTATCATTAATTGATATAGGCACTTATGGGAAAACACAGTGCAGAAATCATTACATGTCAGCAAACAGACCCCGCTCATTTCAAAACCCGGATTTTTGTTATTTCCAAATCTTTTTATTTTTATTTTGTCTAAACTTCTGTAACTAACCAGATATCATTAATTATAAATTTCAGTCACTTCTAACTTAACTTGCCTGTTATTGCTTAACTACTGGGAATATTGGAAAGATAATTACACAGAAAAGATCACATGAATATTATGCACTTTTATATGCATGGATGTGTAAAATATTCTTATTCCATGATCTTGAAATACGTTCTTTCTTTACATCATTGTGGGAGTCATAACTCCCCCCTTAGGGTCTCCCCTTCATATTTCAATGTATTTCAAACTGTTGCATACTTTTTTCACCACTAAACCTTACCATCAGTAAATGTACAAACCTGAAAAAGTGAGTTGGACAGTCATGATGTTTGCAGTTTGATTTCACAACAATTTGCTACTATCTCAGACAACTTACACCCCTGATATGTATTCACCTTCTTCACTTAAATTAAGCCATACACACTAGATCGTATGTACAAGGTCATGGACTTGAATATTTTCATTAAGAGTCCTTAATTAAAAACCAAATATTAATTAATCATGGTGTCAGTGCCTTATTTAAAAGGTAGGTAGGGTAAATCCTTGTTGAGCGTGTGATAGCTCAAATGCTACTTTCATTAGTTACAGCTAATCCTTTCATTCATTTGACATTTGCATATCAATAGTTTGTTAAGTAAAATCTCCTTTAATGTTTTACACACAGTTTTCTTTAATTAGCCTGTCTTCAGTGAATTTGTTGAGGGCAGGTACTGTATATAGAACCCATAGTCCATTGTGAATCTGGCTCTGGAACTAGAATATGCAACACTTATGTTACTCTATTTCCATGACTCTTGTGGTACAAGTGGGCTTTGGGCCAGGTAAGATGTTAATGAGGTAAGATGCCAGTGAGGTTGTAAAGGACCATTGTGAAGTGTGCCGGGTTGAGAAAAGTAAAGTGGGTGATTTGTGTGAGTTGTTGAAACAGTGACTTCTAGTTTTTTTATGCCATTATTACATCCATTATGCTACACAGTTTCATCACCTGTGAAATTTAATGTCACTCCTTTATTCTGATGAAGATTGTACAATGAACTGTAGTTGTTTCTATTTACTGTACTGAAAATAGAGATCTAGTTGGGCAAAGTTCTACTCATCATGCAAATTTTTGGTCATTAAAGACAAAGCTTAAAATGGACAAGGTGGCCGAGGAGACTGAGGTGCGCCAGTCACAGTCTGCACGGCCACTACGGTCGGGGGCTCGAATCCCCCCTCGGGCATGGATATTTGTGCCGTCCTTAGTCTTAGCTAGTTCATAAGTAGTTTGTAAGTTTAGGGACAGATGACCCCTTAGTTCAGTCCCATAAGCTATACAAACATTTGAATATATTTTTTTAAATGGACAATATAATGAATGCTGAATTTACATAGTGCTAGAACAAACTCAGATTTCAGAGAATTGCAGAATTACTGAGACCAACAAAACTGCTTGGCACAGGTAAGGCACCAGAATCATTACATAGGGGTGCATTATCATTTTGGAATATGACACTGTTAGAAATAACTAAATCATATTGAAATAATTCGCAGATAAACTGCCAGGTTTCAGTGTCCAACGGACACAATATTCCAGCAAACGACCACATTGCCCTCATCAGGTGTGCTGATGAACTGACTGATTGGGGGTCCTCGCCGCAATTTTATCGCCATCCACTCTATCGGCAGTCCATGCTGAAGCAGGTGATAAGTTCCTTGATCACATTGTGACAGGTGATGAGATGTTGGTTTATCACCATACATCTTAATCCCAGTAACAATCAATGCAATGATGCCATTGGAATTCACCAAAAGCCAAGAAATGCAAAAATGTCGATTTCAGCGAAGAAAATCACAGCTTTTGTTTTTTGGGACAGGCAAGTTGGAATCTATACCTCCTGGAACGACAATTAATGCTGCTGCATATTGCCAGACTTTGAAATGTCTTTGAAGGGCAATTCAAAACAAATTCAGGGGAATGCTGACAAATGGAGTCCGCTTGCTTCATGACAACACTCATAATCAAAGCAATACTCAAACAATTCAAATGGGACGTATTGGACCATCTGCCGTACAGCCCGAACCTTGCGCCCATCGACTTCCATGTCTTCTGTTACCTTAAGTCACATCTTAGTGGAAAATCATTCCACAATGATGAAGAGATCAAAGATGAAGTTGAAATGTGGTTCCGACAACAGGTGTCAACCTTCTATGACTGTGGAATACAAAAGCTTGTGCACCAACTTAACAAATGTTTGGACAGTGGGGGTAATTATGTCCAAAAATAACAAATAATCTGGTTAATAAGATGTAACTATGTTCTATTTAAGAAATGCGAGCCATTGTGAGTGTATTTCCCCTGTCTCGTAGATCTTGCATACCAGGTGGAACCATTTCTTCCAGACTGGCTCTCCTAATGATATTAGCAGTTCATCTAATCTAGGGACCTTGTTTTGACTGAAATATTTCCGTGATATGTCAAATTCTTCTCACAGTATCATCTCACCTCTTTCATCTTCCTCTACTTTCTCTTCAATTTCTAGAATACTGTCTTCACGTTCATTTCCTTTCTATAGGCCCTATATTTATTCCTTCCATGTTTCAGCTTTCCCTTTTTTGATTATTACTGGTTTTCTGTCTGAGCTCTTGATATTCATAGAGCTGCTTTTTTTTAACTAATTTGTTATGGTCAGGGTCTATATCTACCCCTGGATATGTATTACAGTTTTGAACATGGTTTCTAAACCTATGTACCTATGTCTTATCATTATAAAGTCAATCTGGTACCTTGCAGTGTCTCCTGATCTCTTCCACATATACAGCCTTCTTTCATGATGATTAAAACAAGTGTTTATGGTGATTAAATTGTGCTCTGCACAAACTTCTACCAGGCAATCTGCTCCTTCTTTCCTTTTCCCCAGTCCACATTCACCTACTACATTTCCTTCTCTTCCCTTTCCTACTACTATGTTCCAGTCCCCCATTACAATCAAGTTTTCGCCTCCCTTAAATGTCTGAATAATTTCTTTTATCTCCTTATACATTTGTCCAATCTCGTCATCGTCAGCAGATCAAGTTGGCATATACACTTGTACTAGTGTGGTCAGTACTGTCTTCATGTCTATCTTTCCAAAATAATGTGCTCACTATGCTGTTCATAGTACCTTACCTTTTTCCTATTTTCTTTTTTATTATCAGACCTACACCTGGGTTACCATCTACTGACTTTGTATTTATAATCCCTGTACTCACCTGGCCAGAAATCCTGTTCATCCTGCCACCAAACTTCACTAATTCGCACCATATCTCATTTAAACCTATCCCTTTTCCTTTACAAATTTTCTAACTTACCTACCCAATTGAAGGTTAGAAAATTCCAAGCTTTGAACCGTAGAATGCCTGTTTTAATTTCTTAATTATGACATCCTCCTGAGTAGTCCTCACCTAGAGATAAGAATGAGGGCTATTTTACCTCTGAAATATTTTACCCAAGAAGACAGCATTCATGTATTCATACAATAGAGCTGCATGTCCTCAAGAAAAGTAACGGCTGTTAGTTTCCCCCTTGCTTTCAGATATTTACAGTAACTGCTTGGCAAAGTCACATTAGCTGATGTTACAAGGCCAGCTCAGTTAGTCATCCAGACTGTTGCCCCTGCGACTACGGAAAGGCTGCTGCCCCTCTTCTGGAACCACATGTTTGTCTGGCCTCTCCACAGATACCCTTTACTGTGGTTGCACCTGCAGTATGGATATCTGTATCGTTGAGGCATGCAAGCCATCCCACCTCGCCAATGTCTGTGGTTCATGGAGTGGAATATCAGATTTAATTATTGCAGAAGAATTAAAAGAGTGGTAGAGCTTACCCTTAGGGTAGATCACTTATTCTGTAGAGAAATGTAGGAACACATGAAGCAGTAGTGCCCCTATAGCATACCCCACCGTATAAAATCCAATTTTTGGTGTCCTGATCTTATTGTGTCAGGTACTGTATATGACGATTTACAGATGGTAGTAGTAGTAGTAACTGTCTTGTAAGGGACTCAGAGATTACATGTAGATCACCTAGGATTCCTGCAGATGATCCTTTCTTTTGCTGCCTCTTATGAACTACTTATTATTATTCTTTTGCATGTACTATCAATATCATTGTGCCATGTACTCTTGGGTGTTACCCCTGATATTTTACAGTATGACTTCTCCCTGAATATTCTTGACACAATTTGGTCTTCTTTGATTCCTATCAAATGGCAGGCCATTGAAGTCTTCTACTGTACAGTATTATTGCTCTTTGTGAATTTCTGTGTTGTGTCTTCTTTGGCAGCATTGTGATTCATTATCAAAAAACAGACCACAGATTTCGTTGTAAACTTTAGTCTATAAAATCTGTAACTTGTGTTCTTTTGTTTTCGACAGGCTCTGTGTTTCTCCTCTGTAAGTTAGAACTTGTGTAATGATTGTATTATATAATTTTATTTAGCTTTCCTTATCAGTAGTCTAGACCCAAGAAACTTCGTTTTACTGAATAGTTGGCTCTATTAGCATTTTTCAGTCTCACTCTTGTTTCTACTTGTGTCTGATTTTGCTTGTCTGTCATATTGATTCCAGAAATGTGAACTGTTAAGCTTGCTCAAATTTGTGTCACCCATTATTAATTATGATTGGTTGTCCTGTTCATTGTGTGTTTTCTTTTCTAGTCTTTTACTTTTAAGCCAACTCTTAATGCATCTGCTGCAAGCTCCACAAAAATGACTGTCTAATCTCTGGTTTACTGTTTCCAGTGAGTATGTGTTTTCCTTCAATGCTTTCCAGTGCTATATTATAGAAAAGGGGATATTGAACATTCCTTATCTAAGCCCAGTTTTATTTTTCAGTTGGCCAGATTTTAATCCATTTTGCAAAACTGTGCTTTTATGTTCATCCCTTATCAGTTTAATTAGGTATACAAATTCAGTCATTACATTCCAAAGACTTTACCAATGAATGGAGTCATAAGCTTTCATGAAATCAATGAACAAGTAATGCATTTTTGTTCATAATCCCAAACTTTTTTGTTTTTGGTAATGGTAGTTAATCTATTTCTGCAGAAGCTGTTTTGACAATCTCCAATTATGTTTGTTGCATTATGTTTTAGCAATAAACAAACTGTTTTCCAGATTACCCATATAAAATGAAATAAAGGCCTATGCAGTGGTTCTCCTCCATATTTTCGTACATCTGTTGGAATGCTATTACTCCAAGTTGACTTATTTTAGGTATTCGATACACTCCACCACCTCCTGAAACGAAGGTTCTGGAGTTTCCTTATAATTGGAAGTGTTAGTGCAGCTATAATTAGTGCTTCTGGATCATAACAATGTAGTAGGCTGTCAAAATATTCCTTGCTTGCCTCTAAAATGTTTCTTGGTTCAGTCATATTTCCAATTAAATGCTTCATCACTTTTGTTTTGTAATAGATGCCCGTTTTTATTTCTGTTGTTTTGTGCCATTTTCTAAATGTAATTATTTGGTGATACTCATGAATAGATTCAACATGTTGTTTTAGGAATTGTATCTTTTTCTTATGATTGATTTTATTAGACTGCATTTGAGCCTGCAATAAGAAAGTTCCATTTCAGGAGTCTTATTTGCTTGCAACCATTTTTTTACTAGTTTCATTACCTCTCCATCTTTTTCACATTCTTCATTGAGCCATTTCTTCCTAGCTCACTTAGTGCTCCTTAGTTTATTATTTGCAGCTGTGAGGATGACAGTTTTTACATTGTTCTTGCATTTGTCAATGGTTATTTCAAGGTTTTTCTCCCTTATTACATAAAGCTTCAAACCAGTTTGAAACTTCAACCATGTAAATCAGTATTTTTTCTGTCCCTGTTATACTTTGCAATCAAATTTGTTCATACTTTCAGGTTTGACTTTCACTTTAGGTTCTGTCTTCAGCCTTATTTTCATTGTGCTAATTACTAGATTGTGGCCAGACCCCACTGAACAGGATGGTGTGAAGAGCTGCATCAAACCAGTTTTTGGAGTGAAGACCACAACAAAAACAGCAACAACCTGTTTAAAATAGTCAGAGATAAAAGTGGGGAATCAGCTGTCTGTCTTCATTCCACCTTGCTCGCAAATGTTTGGCATGTAAGGCCAGTATGATTTTCTGTGTTTCAGAGGCAAGTACTTTTAATGCATTGGCTAATTATTCCATAAATTGTCTATTACCTAAACAGAAAACTGTTTCTTCTGCACTATATATTAAATATTATTATAGCAAATTAAAGAAATATGTGATAAATTACAGTTATTTCATATCACTAACAAAACAAGATCACTGGAATTAATTTTAATGAATGAAATTAGATTGAGTAAGCATGAACAGTAGTTATATGATATTGTCATCCTGTAAGTAACAGCTCCTTCAGTCTTTCCTATCTTGATGCATTTCAGATCACTGTAAAGTTTGTTGAATGCCAAAATTCATGGGGTATGATGATTTAATGAATAAAATAAGGTATTATTTTAATGCTTGCTGTTGCTTTTTCTGGTCAGACTTACCTAGAGGAGGGCAATGGTCGTACTTGGGGCAGCAGGCACCTGGTTCATATCTTGGAGCACAGTCAAGTCTGCGATAGCATTCAAGTGCAGCACAGACTACATAACCTCCTCGGCAGTAACAAACATGGCATGGACGTTCAGCTGCCTGCACCTTTTCACCATTCTGATAAATCTGTCCATTGAGCTCACATTCTGTTAAACAAATAGAAATGTTACAATTAGTATTTTACTTTATTATACTGCAGTAAACTATGTATGACTTGAATTTAATAATATAGTCAACATAATTCACAACAAACATTTCTACTGTAAGGAACTACATTACAGTAAGTTCCTAAGAGTGTAGGCCTACCAATATGCAGTCTGACCAAAGTGACAATATTCAAATAAACTAATTCCAAAATAAAAGAAAATTTTGTTTCAAAGTAATCTGTAAGTAATTTTACCTCATTATTTTAAATTATATTGATGATTTACAAAATTTTTATCACAGTCTAAAATTGGTGTACTTAGAAAGAAGTATGTAATTCGGAATACCAACGAATTCTTTCTACATAAGCATGCAATATTAACCATGAATGAACAGAGATGTACACAATGTAACTCAGAACTTTTTTATTGTTATAGAACTAACAAACTGTGCAAAACATACATTCTTTTAACTGCATATATCAATGGGAAGTTTACTTACAGTACCAAAATGGAAGGAAGGAAAGGAAGAGTTTAATATCCCATCTACATGTATATACATACTCCGCAAACTACCATAAGGTGCATGGCAGAAGGTACCTCAATCCAGTACTATTTATTTCCATCAAGAAAGTGCTCATTCGAGTCAAAGAACAAGCTCAGATAGTAATTGTTAGGATTGGAGAAGGAAACTGGCCATACCCTCTGAAAGGAACCTGAAGTGATTCAGGAAAATCACTAAAATCTCAAGTCTTTCTGTCCAGTGTGCTGACCAATGCACCACCTAATTCAGTTTACGTTGTAAATTAATCAAGGTGCCTACATCATTTTGCTTGATACCTAGAACTTTGCACCTCACAGTAAATACAATACACTGAGCCACAGACAGGCACAACTAAAAGACCACCAGAATCACATGACTTAGCATCCTGACACAGTTTTCCACTGAAGAACAACACACACACACACACACACACACACACACACACACACACACACACTTATCCATAAAGTCTTATAGACACAGCTCATGTGCACATGACTGCTTCACCAGCTGCAACACCCTGAGAGTTATGTCTGTTTGAATACAAGTGTTCTTTGTTCGACAATGACTTTGACCGAAAGTTGTGAGTTGTGATTGTCTAAAATCTATCCTCTTTATAATGTTATTGTCAATATTCCAACTTGGACTTACCCTTTGTTCTAAGAGCATTTGTCATTGTTTTTTACTGACAGGCAAAGACATTTGCTTACTTTTTATATTTTCACTCCCACTTCTCTTATGCAGTTATCATCTGGAAGAATGTAACTTATAAAAATGAATCAATAAGATTTTTGTACATGTAATGCAGTCATCTGTCTCACATGTCCTCTTCAAAGATCTTGAATTCTTATATTCAATTCACTACACATACTCATTTATTAAGATCATTTTCAGATGGTCTGTGACTGATATTATGAGAATACATTACAGCTGTCATCAACTCAGACATAGGTTGGCTTGAACAACACAATATTTTGTTAAACAAATATAAAAAATAGAAAACGGATGACTTGCCCAAAGGACAGGCTCGTCGACAGACACAAATAAAATCACACACAAACAAGCTTTCACAACCGTTGGTTGCTTCTTCAGGAACAGAGGAAGAAAGGGGAGGAGAAAGGGAAGGATATGGGTTTTAAGGAAGTGGAAATGGAGTCATTCCAATCCCAGGAGTGGAAGGACTTACCTTAGAGGGAAAAAGGAAGGTAAACAAATACACACACACTCAGACATATCCAAACGCAAACACCAATACATTTTCTATTTTTTATATTTGTTTATCCCACCAGGAAAGTTTCCTTCTATGATTTCCATTTCAACAATATTTTGTTAGTCATAGAATTGTTGGAGGTGGTATGCCCTTGTTCGTATCTGAGATATGAATTGACACAGCTACTTGAGGGGTACTTAAAAGTTTAATATGACTTCAACCCATGGTGGAACTTGTTATTTTCGCTTCAACAAGCTATTGCCATAGGTGAAGGTAAGTTATTACTTAAAGAAAGAATCCTAAGACCTAACGGGGATTAAGACCTAGCCTTTTAGATTTGTATTCACTTATACATTGAGCAACAATGATAAGACATAAAACTAAGTTTCTTGTAGACTTTTCCTATTTGTCTAAGGAAATGAATGAGTATCCATATTCTGGTGTTATAGAGTTCACATAACTGCTATCTAACAACTAAAAATTTAGGAATCTCAAGAAAATAAGAATATTGTTCAGCTATTGTGTTGACATGATTACTTTATCATATGATCACAGAAGCACAGAAGCACAAAGACAACAAGAAAATGTAAAAAATAAATAAATGTATAATAAAAGTTACATGATTGGCAGACAGCTAGTGCACATGACTTTCCTTCCCTAGTCAATTAAAGGTCATGATGATCATAAGAATATCCAGCTACAAAATAAAAATAGTTGATCAGATTTTGCTCATCACTCTGTTAGCAAGACAGTACAAGAACATAGTGATGAAGATGGAGCTGTACACCATCATCACCATCTCTCATCCATATATCAAGTTTCATTTGGTTTATGATCCACCTGACAATGGCAAGACAGGATGTAATAAAAACAATATGAAAAGGATATATTGCTTCTTACTAAGTACAGGAGGCACAATGAAAATTACTTTTAAAATAGTTTAAGCTTTCAGACAAAGATTGAATGCTGCTAGTGATGGCTACCGACCTCATTGTGGGCCCAAACAGATATCTGTTTTGGCCCACAATGCGGTCAGCAGCCATCACCAGCTGCATTCAATCTGGCCACTGAGTCCTGTACACAACATGTGTTTGGTGTCACCTAATGTAAGTCACTCTATTTTCGTCATAATGTTGCACATTCACATTTAGCAGCTTGGTATAGCACTTTACATTTGCTCACATACTCCCATTTCAGGCCAAAATTTTTAAAATAATTTTATACAACCATGATGATAGGTTTTCTTCCTTTCTTATTTTAGAAATAAAAATATGCCTCCAGAAATTTCTTAAATACTCTATAAAGGCACCTAAGCTCATAAACTATTTAAAAGTTTTATGGCCTACTAATCAGTGGCACTTTATGACCTGTTATTGATATCGACATTCATTATGATTATCTCAGTCCTGTAACACATTTTCTATTTCAAATATTTTATTCCTAGTGCATTTAGGAATGGAAGTCTCATTTGTGAATATTTAAACAACAATTTTGAGAAGGATAGATTGCTATAACCACAGGGATATCTCTGTAAGCTTTTTAATAATTTGTAATCAGTTATGTGTGCTATTTCTGTGGCTCATCAAGATGTCTCTAAGGTGAGCAGCAACCTATCCTTCTAAAAAATATTATTGAATTCTTCCTGTAATTTGCATTGTTTAATTTGTGAATATTTTGTAGCTATATTGATCAGTTTGCATATCATTTTGTTAGATGCTTGCTGGATTTAATGGGTTGGTGGTATAGTTAGTGGCAGACTAAGGCTGCCAGAGGCCTGGAGCTGCAAAACAAAAGAGCCCCCCCTGCCCCCCCCCCTCTGTCTATGCTGAAATAGATGCAGTCGTTAAAAAAGTAATGCTTCCAAGATTTGGAGGCCCACCCAGGATTAAAGGAATGGGACAGTAAAAAAAAGAACGAAGAAGAAAAAAAATTGTTTGAGATATCTGGAGAGCTCCCAAAACGCGAGGTTAGGGCAGTCTGCCCCCTCCACCCTTTATCTGCCACTGGGTATAGTTTCAGATCATTGCATTAAAATGACATAAATAATCCCACTATATAATTAAGAACCATAGTACACCTGTGTGTTAATGAGGCACACACATAAACTTATACATCATAGTGATCTATCTGAAAAATGAAAGTGGACTTTGTGTCACGGTTGACAGAGAAAAAGTGCAAAGCCATCAATGCCCATAGCAGTGTAAGCATTTTTTGTATCATTTAAGAAACAGATCTTGAAGTATCAGTAATAGAGGATAGATAGAAAATCACCATAAAGATGGTTGCTGAGCTACAGATAGGTACAAGAAATAGAGAATCACATTCACACAAATTAAATTTTTTAACAATGGCCTTCATCAGAAAAAGAAACACATACACAATCACCCGTACATAACTCCAGCACAATTGATCACTATCTCTGTCCACTCCAGCACCAGGACTATTATTGACACCCAACATTGGTTTTCCTTTGTTAGATCTTGAAGTAAGGCATGTCTTAAAATTCAAAATGTAGGGTGTAGTAATAACAATATTAGAAACTTCCTGGCAGATGAAAATTGTGTAACCAGAACTGGGAAAGTCAAACGTCCCAGGTTCACATTCCAGTTCCGGCACACAATTTTAATTTTCCTCGAAGTTTCACATCAGCGCACACTCTTCTGCAGAGTGAAGTTTCATTCTGGGAACATTATTAGAGTCATATCATCTGTGTAATTAGCTATGTTGCCTTAAATAATACCGTGTTGGGTGTGACTTGTGTTTAAAATACAGACCAATGGGCAAAGTATGGAATCCTGTAGATGGGACAAGAGGATGTCTTTCTTCAGATCTTATTTAGTCTTCCTGTTTTTCAGGTATAATATGTCTCCATTCCATTTTATACAATAAGCATCTGTTATTCCTACTAATATTTTAAGGTTTACAAAGTCAAAACTCTTTAGTTATATTCATAAAAACTCCTGTATATTTACAATCTGTTAGGTATTCTGATGATATCTATGACTGCATCTAAATATAGTACACATAGCTTTATGGAAACTAAATGATGTTTAACAATGTATTTAATCAAAACGTTATGAGCATCTGTGCATGAACACAAGTAGATATTTTTATTGGACTAATAGAATAGCCGTGAGTCTATAATTTTTTGGTTTGTATTCATCTCCCTTTTTCCATTTGTTATCAACACAATTTTATGAAAACCACCGCTAAGTTAAAGTTTTGATGTTATCCGTGACTCACCACAGTGGTAATCAGGGCAGCACTGTCCAGACCGCTGCACTGCACGACAGCCGGGACTCATGGGGCAGGCCATTGGCGAACACACGAAGTCAGGTGGCAGGCACACACACCGCTCGCATGCGTTTGCAGATGCCAGCGAGTCGCCTGCTCGGTACAGCACATCGTCCACCACGCACACTGCAATAAGTGAAACGTTAAATTTTGCTCGTGATTAGGGTTGCCAGATTGAACTAAATGTTCAAATGTTTGTTAAGCTTATGGGACTTAACTACGGGGTCATCAGTCCCTAAACTTACAAACTACTTATGAACTACTTACGAACTAGGACGGCACAAATATCCATGCCCGAGGGGGGATTCGAACCCCCGACCGTAGTGGCCATGCTGACCGTGACTGGAGCGCCTCAGTCACCTCGGCCACCGCGGCCGGCAGATTGAACTCGTGGCAGGCCCGGAGACCACACGTGTCCCCCTCCCCCTTGGCCAATGACTCACCCCCCCCCCCCCAAAAAAAAAAAAATACAGGATTACACGTAAAAAAAAAAAAAAAAAAAAAAAAAATTCTAATCATCTCCTCCCTCCCAGCAAGTAAATGAGATAGTGCATATTCTGCACTTACACATACACTCATCAGTATCGCCTTTTTGTAGCCACTCTTTATAATTTTCTTTCTGCAACCATTCTTCACGGAACGAACTTAGATATCGTCTCTTCATTTCACTGTTATTACTCACTAATCTGAGTTAATGTTAGCTTGTCTGTTCTCACACGATCCAAGTGTTCCAAAAATTGCCGGTAAACTGATAACTAACAATGAACGAACGAACACAAATAATAGACGTCGCCAGTTGACACGTTGCCGCATCAGTGTTTGTTTAATAATGCGCTAGCCAATTATTACCGATGCCAGAATGAAAAGTTTTCAGAGGAAGAACAGAAAAGTAGCGTTTTGTTGCAATAAGAAATTGACATTTATAGAAAGTTATTCATAATTACTAGAGAGGAGCCGGCCGGGAATGGCCGAGCGACTGAGGCGTCTTGCCACGGTGCGCGAGGCTGCCAGAGGTTCGAATCCCTCCCTCCCCCCCCCCCCCCTAGGGCATGGACGTTGTGTTCGTCCTTAGTTTAAGTTACGTGAAGTTCGATGTAGATCGTCGCTACATGAGCATAGTACTTAAAAAGCGTCGGGAAAAAAAGTTATGATGAAGGTTACATTCAAGCCCGGAGATGAGAGTCATTGGCCCGTAGACCCGGAGAATTCATTCCAAGCCCGGGCACTCCGGGCGGCGCCCGGAGATCTGGCAACCCTATTCGTGATCAAATGAGAAAACATCTCAATTAACAGCCAGTGCATAAGTCGTGTCAAATCATCCTATCTGGAGAAAGATAGGAGCAAATCATGTGACAATTCAGAAAAGATCTAGGAAGAGCCCCGTATTAGAATTCTGCAACGTGTCCTTCATGCAGAAGAGCATGTACATATATTTAGCAAGATAAGTCCTCTGATGTTTCAAGAAAAATGAAGTCCATAGGAGTTCTTAAAAAAAGATATAGAGAGATCACCAGAAATTCTTCGGAATCTTAATACAGCGTCAAAACAAAATGCAGCTCTGAATTTAGATTAAAAATATATACTAAGGATGAAATCCTTACGTCAAGTGTGATGACAATTATGCTTGTTTAATACGTTTTATGATTTGAAGATGGCTCGTTAAACAGCTGCTCTCGTAATCAAATTAAAATAAATTCGCGATCTTGACTAAGGATTTCATTCCTAGTATATTAAAATAAGAGAGATAGCGTCTCCAGTTGTTGTCATTGTCAACAAGCATGATGAAAAAAAGCTACCATCGGATATACAGGTAGGGTTACCATATGACAGTCTGCAGAAAAGAGGACATTTCTAGATTCATAAAAGAACCTTTCTCTCTCTCTCTCTCTCTCTCTCTCTCTCTCTCTCTCTCTCTCTCTCTCTCTCTCCCTCTCTCTCTCGTATTGACAAGTCAAGTGCTAGTGATGTCTCTACTGTATTATCATAGTCATGTTTGTAATATATCTTACGGAATCTCGTCATCTTCTTGTAAATTAAGAAGCATTAAATGTTGAGACCAGTAGAACGAATCACAGGACTACGTAGCCGTGAAACACTGATATTTCATCACTTCACCAGATGTAATTATCGTCTTAAGTGCTGAACATTTGTTCTATACTTTGCCGATCACCCCTGGTTTCACCTGAAAGTTTTTACGATGCATCATTTATACTGTTGACTGTAAAATCGTCGCGAATAAAGTAACTGTAAAAATTTTGTAAGCGTTCCTTGATATAGTTATGTTCCCATTTCGGATGAGACCGACGTGACTATATAGGCTACATGATTAGCATGTAGGTTCTAGTGAGTAAATGGAATATGTAAGGCCTAGGTGAAAAAAAGCAATGAATAAAATAAAATGTTTATTTACCGTACAAAGGCTCTCAATTAAATATTAAAACTCCTCAGTTTTAGGACGAAAGCTTTAAGTCGATTTTTTCAAAACACTGTTTATGTAGTAACATCTCTTTGGTCCTAAAGAGGCGTATGCTAAAACGGCAATGGTGACTGTAGGATCTGACCTTATTTGTATGAAATTTTGAACAAGGTTTTAACATATGTATAACGAACATTGCACTAGCTTTTGATCTTAAAGTCATAAGTGTGGTTAACAGACACACACAGAACTGCCGTGTCCCAGCACGACAGACTGAACATCTTATTTTTGGGTGTCACACAACACTCCGACCAGAGGAGGGGAGAGTTTCATACTATGTGTATTGCATTGTCTAGCATTGTTGCAGACGTATGTTTGTAATTGGCCTCCTCGAAGCTCGTATTCCGCGACAATTGCCACGCCAATTATGTCAATTGCTACGAAGTAGCTTGACCTCAGTGCAGCACGACACAGAAACGAGAAAAAAAACATGTTTTCAAAAAAGGTTGAATTCTCTAGCGTTAGTTCAGAGTGTTATATTTACGCACTTTTAAGTTGAAGCATTGCACAACGCAAAAAAGAGGACATTTTCCCATTTTGTTAAAAACCCGGCCGGACCATTTTAGGGTCCAAAAAAGAGGACATGTCCGGGTAAAAGAGGACGTCTGGTAACCCTATATACAGGTCAACAACAGAAACGTTAGCAAACAACAAGTTAGTTACTAAATGAAATGAATGGGTACGACAAATTCGCCGTAAAACGTGAAGGAAGTACTACTATTCCAGAAAGAATCTGGAAAACATTGTGATTCGCGATGCGTTTCTTGTAAGTCCCAAGCGGAACGGCGTAGTTGTTAGATTGGTCTCTTGTTAGATAGGGGTGAAATTCAAGACATGTGCAATCGGCTTAATTTATGTTCGTGTGATTCTCAAAAATCTCTTCTAACGGCTGCCGAGATGTTTTCTTCGCCATTGTTGATGCTTCCTTTTTCTGTCGTTATACAAGTATCTTCCGAATTTATGCATTCTTTTAGTTGAGACATCGAAAAAATCGTAAACATAGCGGTGTGTTTGTATCCGTTTTCTTAGCAAAACCGACTCTAGTTAGCTTGATTAAATAGATATATTACTTATTCGTGTGGTATCTTCTGTTTAGTGACTTTTTCTTAAATAATTTGGCTTGAAGCATCAGTTTATTACTAAACAAGATGTAAAGCTGTTATTGTCATGTAACAGCCCATAACAATTTAATAGGAACAGTTGTAGGAAGATAAATAATGCAGACATATTCTGACATAGTTGAGTTTACTTACCGCTTTGTTCATTGTCATACGTTGTGTTCTGTACTCCGAACCCAAACGTGTTCTCATCCTTGTTGATAGGAACTGAAACAGAAAGTATGAGCTATTTGGTCTCTGCAAAAATTTGGGATATATTGAAAGCATAGTCATAGTAAATAATAAGTTATTAATAACAAATTTTCTAGTACATACAAGAGCAAACTTGCTAGCCATTTCTAACAATCACACAGGAAGACTGTTGTTGCGTTGGTGGTGATCATCTTCCTGAAGACTGGTTGAGTGGAGTAGCGTTACAGCACCAAAATAAAATTCAAAAGCTTCTATTCTCTTATTGACTAAACCGCTAATTATCTTACGGTCGGGCTTTCGAATCCCTCCTCGGGCACGGATATTTGTATGGTCTATAGTATAAGATAGTTCATAAGTAGTTTGTAAGTTTAGGGACTGATGACCCCGTAAGTCCCTTAAGCTTAACAAACATTTGAACGTTCGCTAATCATCAACGTTTTCCTTCCGTACGAGGTTACACTCCAGACAAATAACTCATTAATACACAGTGGCGTAGCTACTACACCAAGGGCCCCGGAGCAAAAATGAAGTTGGTGCCCTCTCTAAACTACAACTATACCACAGGCGCCGACGTCTGATAATCTTGGAGTATGCTCAGTGGCGTTTCCAATAGGGGGGAGGTGGTTGCCGGCCTGCAGCCCCCCCCCCCCCCGCGTCAGGTATTTCTAAAAAAATCTTTATTATATTTTTCCAATTCCAGGTACAAAGGTAAATTTATAATTTTTTTCAGTAGTATTTCTTATTTTTTGCTTCATCTGGTGTTAATTTAGGACCATTTTAATCTCTGAAACGATAAAAGTAATTTTTAACATACAGTAAAGAAATTAACAGCCATTAATTTATAATACTGGGTGGCTTTTCCGACCATTTAAACCTGTTT
Organism: Locusta migratoria; assembly: GCA_026315105.1. Classification (NCBI taxonomy): domain Eukaryota; kingdom Metazoa; phylum Arthropoda; class Insecta; order Orthoptera; family Acrididae; genus Locusta; species Locusta migratoria. The sequence continues at coordinate 363,999,657 of CM048744.1, forward strand.
TCGCGTTGTAGTAAGTACAGAAAGCATTTTCAGAGTTTCGTCTTCTTACACATGCATATCAGATAATGATGTGCCTGTATTGTGAATACTGCGTTCATTATCGCAAAAACTAACATCGAATGGTCTTCCTGCCTTCTCTCTTCTGCAGATTTATTTTCTATACAGTACCACGAAAATAGTCCATAACCACTTCTGCTGTCAAATCATGTCTGTCGATACCAATAGGCCCACAACCCATTGTTACATCACACACCAATTCAGTAAACAGAATGAAAAATGTCAAGACTTAACACTAACACGATTTCTTGAAGATAATTGACTTCTAAGAGAATACATAAACGTTAAATTAGTAGTGTACACATTTTCATCGTATCGTACCAGTATCGTATTTCTATTTATTTAATACAACAATTAAAGGTTACCGCCTTCAGTTTACGATGTTGAACTTACAAGCAGCATTCCATTAACATTCGGACTGTTTAGAAAATGATCACTTCACTCATACGTGTACATGAATTTTAATGCCTACGAATTCAATTACCTGTTTGTTTTAGATAATCTTTTTACAGCGGTGTATTGCAAAACCCAGCCGCCCATCAATGGAATGAGAGAATCGAATTTAATTACAATCAAGAAATAGCCTATAACGTAAAGAAAAAAATAATACCAAAATTTTCAGTGGGGTATGCCGAGTATACTCACTCAAACTTTGGGGTATGCTTGAGCGACCGAGCATACCCGTAATCGGCGCCTATGAATTATACAGATGCAATACTACTTCGTCAGGTCCTAACCGCTTACTGCAAGACATAATAAGGCAAACCTACTCTTAAGTAAATTACTGGGTGTCACGCAGCAGATAATATTTAATCGTACTCTCTAATATAATTACAACTGTGAAAGTTAATTATGCTTTCAGGCAGAAACTACTGGGTGGATTTGGATGAAATTTTGGAGAGGGATAGAGTTGGACCTGGGTAGGACATACAGATAAAACAATCATGGAAGAGTTTTCGAAGTTGCTCCATACTAAGTGAATGAAGTCGCAGACAGAAGCTACTAAAAATTAACAATGAAGTTTTACTCAACCACGAAAATATGGCCCCCTGCCGCGAATCAAACCATGAACAGAATTGTCACACACTGCTAGTAATTCAGCAGGTGGCAGGGTGCACGTCTTAGCGGACAAACAATACCTTTTTATGTTTATATTCTGAGATGGGAATAATTTTTGGATTTCACTTCTTGCGCTTGAAGTTTGTTGGCAGTGTTCAAAACGTTAAAAGTCGGAAATGCTTCATTCATCTAAAATATTATATACAGTAGAACCTCGATTATCCTAAGTGTAATTGGGGGACATAGATATCCAGAAAACCGTTTTATTCGGATATTCGAACTGTACACTTCTACTTGCCAATAAGAAGTACTGTACAGTAAATGTATTTATACAGTATTTGGAGTCGCGCGATCCTTCATATTGCGCCGAGCGACACGCCGCAACACTTGGAAGGCACAGCTGTTGCGGTGAACAGTCTTCTTGCTACAGCTACTTCTGCCGACTGGAGTGTGCTGATTGTTGTACTCAGCGACTGTCGGCTTGGCCTGTCAGCAGGCCCCACTAGAAGCAATGTTCTGTCACCCTGTGGCCCAGGAAGCTTAGTTTGACGGGAGGGGGAATTGATGGACGTTAGGCACTGATTAAAGCAGATTAATAGTTTCTCCATGATTCGATGCTTGCTGTTGCCGCAACTGTGGCTCAATGAAATGAAAGTCCAGCTCCAGTTGCATTTATTGGTGCTTTATTTAAGCCTACACTACCGGTTTCGGCCTCTATGTTAGGCCATTTTCATGTGTGACGAACCTGCATATAATGTGTAGCAATAAGTTTACAAAAATTACATGGTACAAGATAGAATGTTAGATATATAAAAAGGTACTGTAAAGAAGCAGAAGGAAACTTACGTTATGCCGTAGAGAAAGCAACGGCAAGTCATTAAAACAATAGAACTAAGAGAATTTAAAACTTTTGGCGCCCAATGGCGACACAAGAAAAATGGGCGTGTCATATTTAACATTCCAAATCATTATAATCTGCATGTTCTGATGTGTTCTGATATAAATATTACACCATTGCAAGCATAAAATTGTAAACATTAATTGATAAAATGTAACGATCAATAGTAAAATATTATAAATGTCAGTTAGGATAAAAACGAAACATGTAGCGGCCAATGAGGCTACGTGAAAAGTGGGCGCGTCGTCAATTTAAAATTTTGATACAGGGAGTATAATAATTTAGCTTAAAGCCAATTGTATTCGATTTAGTTTACATTAAAATTGGTTGTATTGTTTAAACAAGGTACAAAAATTCTTAGGATATAAAATGTAAAATGATTGCAACGAACGAGGCGTCCAAGCCGATAGTTGAGGGGCGGTCTCTAGCGAGCGAAATTTGAACCAGGAACGCTGGTGCGGGCTCCAGAGCAGTTTGGACGCGTCGTTGATTGCTTACATTGTAGATGTTTCAAAAACAGCCACAAACTTGCGGAGCATTTCTATGAACAAATGCAACTGGTGCTGGACTTTCATTTCATTAAATCAGATTGTTACTAACATAGTGTATCACTATAATATAAGTTTGCGTTATATTGTGCTTGACAACGAAATACCTACACTTTTTACGGGCGAGGACAGACTCAGTTGAACGGCGGGCCGTCAGCTAAGGTAAAACGTTACTGTTCATCGAATCCATTCCGAACGCGACCCGTCTTAATCAGTAAGTTCAAGAAAGCTAGTTTCGGCCAAGCCGAAGATTCGGCAGATTTCTGGCCGAAACCAATATTTTGGCCGTAACCGAACCCGAATATTCGGTCGGTCCTTAAATAAAACATTAACCAAGGAGTTCTGCCGTTTAAAGAAAGGAAAAAAGGGGGAATATGTCTTAAAACTATGGTACCCCATGGTTAATGCATTAATAGTCTTAAACCTGATGATGTGACTGCAGTTCACAAAACCGGTCAGTTCCTTATCAATAAAGTAGTGAAATAGCTGCAGCAGACCAGTTTTAATCATCACATCAGTAAGACATGAAGGTTAAATTACAAACTACTTATGAACTATCTTATACAAAAGACTACACAAACATCCATTCCCGAGGGGGGACTCGAACCCCGGACCGCAGCGGCCGTGCAGACTGGCACGCCGCAGACCGCTCGACCACCGCGTCCGGCTGCAGCTGTCCGACCTGGACTCGATGCTCAGCTGTTTCCAAGCACTGATTTAACTAGTAGACCACCAGGCTCAACATCTAACATATTCAAAATGATATTCTACGAGTTTTTCCATACTTCATATTAAATTGATGCCTTAGCAGTATTCACAACTATCAGCACTTAAGATTATTTAAAAATATAATTATTAATTTGGTCTTGAAGCTTAAAGGTATTTCACCTGTCCTATAATTCTGAAGGTCCGTCGTCTACTCCAATGACCTTGTTTTCCCTTAGACATTTCAGTGCTCCGTGAAATTCTTTTCGCAGTCTCATATTTCTTAACTCATCTTCACCTAGTTCAGCTTCTCTTCCTATATTATTGTCCTTTGTATATTCCTTCTACCTGTGAACTTTCACTTCTTTCCTCAGTATTGGTCTACCATCTGAGCTCCTGATATTCATACAGTTCCTTCTCTTAAATTCAAACCCCTCAGTTTTCCTTCAGACTAACCACGGCTCCACTTTGCGTGTTTCAGTCAGCCAGCCAAACGGTCATCCCCAATGAATTCCCTTTTAAACAGTGATAACGCTATTCCACACGAGTTCGTAGTGTCATTGTGTTCTTCAAAGGCCAGTAACAAGAATAAACAGGAACAACGCTAATGTACTCTGTTAATCGCCAGAGAAAACTGCGACTCCAATCATTAACGTTCCAGCGAATCGTGCGTTTGTGTACGAAGTTACATTGTAATCCGGCCACAAGTTGTGTGTGCTTCGCCTTTTTTTTTGTCAGGCAGTTTGTTTTGAACCTCCAATAAAGTTTCTGAGGTACCTAAATTTCTTTTCTTAATACTTGGATTATTCCGTTTCTCTGTGCTTAACACCTGACGTACTGGTTGTGTGTGTTAAGGTCTTATAATATCAGCAATATAATGATGATAAATTGTTAAATAAAACCTGAAGGATCAGTTGAGATATCTAGGTTCTGAAGTATTATCATCGGTACAATAGACTAAATTGGTTCGACGTCTTTCTGTTGATTCTATGGCGTGGAGACAACATTATGGGAACCGAGTTCGTGGTAATAACAGAAATTTATTCTAGAGAGGGTTGGTTCCACAAGCAGTTGGGTTCAGATGTGTAGTGAGCAGGTAGTGCAATGCAGCAACAATGTGACTTACCCGAAGCTGTGGCATGCAGAGCCATAGGAATTTTGGAAGCGGGACAAAGACAGAGGGAGGTGGTTGCAGCATTTGTAGTGTCCCAAGGTATATTTTCTATGAAATGAAAGTAATTTCAGACAACTGTAAACTCCGTCCGACAGGCCTCAGAGGGCCCACTGGGTACTGACCGGCCGTCGTGTCATCCTCTGCCCGAAGGCGTCAACGTTATGGAGGGGGCCGTTATGTCAGTTTTCGTGACCGGAACCTCTACTTCTTCATCAAGTAGCTCCTCAGTTGGCCTCACAAGGGCTGAGTGTACCCCGCCTGCCAACAGAACCCGGATGGTAACCCATCCAAGTTCTAGCCAAGCCCAACACTCCTTAATTTCGGTGATCTAACGGGTGTATCCACTGTGGCACGGCCGTTGGCCATTTCAGATAACAGGAATCGTTAAAAGAAGACAAGTCCAAGATCGTCCACAGGTAACATCAGGAAGAGATGAACGTAATCTCCGGTTAACAGCCCGTCGAGACAGGAGGCTGAACACAACTCAGCTGGAACGCACCCTCCAGGCAGAAACAGAACGCGCAATATCAAAACAAACAGTCGGAAATCGCCTTCGACAATATGGTCTTTACGCACAGAGGCCTATGGTGTGTGTCCCATTAAAACCACGACACCATTTAGCCCGCAGAAACTGGGTTGGGAAACATCAGGATTGAAGTCGTAACAAATGGCGCCGGGTTCCATTCACAGATGAATGAAAATTTTGTTTTGAGCCGGACAGTCGTCGTTGCCTCATCAGGAGAGAAAGTGGAACTCGGAACAATCCTGTTTATGTGTAGGAAAAGTCACCAAATTTTAGTGGTGGACGAGTGGGCATGAGTCAGTATTGGCGCTCAGAATGACGCTTTGACTGCCCAGAGACACGAGATCCATTGACCTTTTGTTGTGCCCTACGCTGGCGTCATAGGAGATGGGTTCCTTCTGGTGGACGATAACGTTCGTCCCCACAGAGCTGCACAAATGGACAACGTGCTTGAAGCTGAAAGAACTGAACGAATGGAGTGGCCAGCTTGTTCACCGCACTTAAATCCGAACGAGCATGTCTGGGATGCACTTGGCAGACCCATTTGCAGCCAGACCAGCACCTCCCACAACGATTGCAGAGCTGGATATTTCACTCACGGAATATCCCTGGAGAGCTGATTGATAATCTCATACTGTCCATGTCAAGAGAATACACCTTATTAGAGGGCAAAAATAAATACTTTTTCGTTATTATGGTAGCGACATGGTGCCTCGCTCTAAGTAAGCGCCATGTTATCCTCAAGTAAAGAGTTGAGACAGCAAAATATCGTACTGTATCATACTCAAATTACTACTGTAACCAAGGTCTGAATACGTTACCATGGGTATATTGTGTATGATTTCTCAAGTGGTCCCCTAATTCTTTTGAGCAGTGTAGTAGCAGCAATATAACAGAGATATTTTGCAGGTCACTGCAAAGACTTTCGTCAGCTGCGACAGGCACATTACGAAGACACTCATACACACATACTTCCAGCTTTCGGCCATTAGCCTTCGTCAGAAAAACTGACGCCATTCATACAGTGATACAGATAGAATGCACACTGCCGCTGCCGCCAGAGATGACGGTAGTGTGCTTGTGAAGTGTGCCCGTGTGAATTGTCTCTGTCGAAGACTAGAAGCCGGAAGCTGAAGTTTCGCGTGTATGACTGTCTCTTTCATATGGCTGTCAGAGCTCGACGAACGTCTTTGCGGTGAGTTACAAACAAATCATCATTATATTGTCGAGTTCCAACGTGGACTTTCCACTCTTATAATATGAGCACTTTAAGGTGAGACAGCAATTACCTGATGCGGAGAGGGTGACAGCAGCGAGTACGGACGCCAGGAGCCTCAGCGGCGCCATTTCTGACACCTGCAACAAGAGAGAACAGTCGCCTGAGTCGACGCTAGCAATCAGATCCTGCGCTCATTAGGAGCAAGGGGGCCATTAATTACGTTAGGCGCTTTGGGGGGAGGGGGGGTCGAGCTGAATCGTGGGTGAGGGGACACTCTTGTCAAAAACCAAATAATTTTCATCGAAAAAAAGTGTAAAATGTCTCTCCTAAAATAGTACTAAATCGTACACAATATTATTTGTTACGGTTATACAAACGCCACGCACAGCAGTCTTAAATACAATTAATTAAGCAGTCAAACACTGATTGATATATGTAAACTAAAAGTATGCATTTTGAAAATTGTCATGAGATTATGGGTGGGTGGGTGGGTGATGGAGTCCAGCCAACTCTCACATCTCACCTTGGAGAGAGGGAAGAATCGAGAAAACACCAAAATCTTTTCACGCTCATTAGACCCTTTTTGTTCCGTATCCTCTTCTCGATCAGAGCCTAGAGGCCGAGCGGTATTAGGCGCCAGTCGAGAACTGCGCGGTCGCAACCGACGGATTCCTTTCTCGGGCTTGAGTGTATGTGTGTTGTCCTTCAGTTAGTTTAACTTAGTTTAATTAGTTCGTAAGCCTAGGGACTGATGATCACAGTAGTTTGGTCCCACAGAATTACGAACATTTTATTTTAAATGTTCAAATGTTTGTAGAACTTATGGGACTTAACTACGGGGTCATCAGTCCCTAAGCTTACAAACTACGTATGAACTAGCTAAGACTAAGGACGGCACAAATATCCATGCCCGAGGGGGGATTCGAAGCCCCGACCGTAGTGGCCGTGCAGACCGTGACTGGAGCGCCTCAGTCCCCTCGGCCACCGCGGCCGGAACATGTTATTTTATTTCGTATAGTGTGTACACGGTGGGGAAAATCACCCTGTGTAGTATGTGTGTTTCTGTGTTTGTATTGCATACAAATAAGCAGTTTTGTTCCAATTGTGATGAAACTTTTCACATTTGACTTTTAAACCAAGAGGAAGGTCACTGTCAACATAAAATTAGGTACAGTGCGTGGCGGAGGATAGTCTACATCAGTATTCGACAAAAATCTATTATTTTACTACTATCTTGATGAAAATTTGCCCACTTGACCCTCAAAATAAGAGAAAGCTCACTCGCTATATTAAATTTCGAATGGTGCATGGTACAGGGTACTTTACAACCGACTTTCACATCAATATACATCCAAATAAGCGGAAGACCATTGTCTACTTAAGATTTCATGCGGAGGTTACCTGGCAATGGACTTCAACACGTGTTTACTTAAGGCAAAGCAGTCAACAATCCGAAGATTGGTTTGAACACCACAGTGCTTTACTAGGCATAGGACCTTTGAACTGACTTACCCAGCCAGTTACAGGGGGACCTACAGTTTAACGTGTGTTCCGAACCAACTTTTAACATAAGCAATACTGCCAGAGGTGAAAGAAGTGGAAAGTGACAGATAAAAATCCTGGGACCTAGCGGTGAACAGAGCAAAGGAGACGTGGACTAATGGGAGTGGAGGAATAAGCGGACAGAGATTGGGAGGAGGAGGTTGCGCTAGAGAAGACGGACAAAGAGAAGAGGGATGAGGAGAGGGGCTGACAGGAGGTTCTAATTAATAAGCAGCCGGGCAGCGCCGTGTTTTCAGCTAGTGCTATACTCTGATTATAATTACATGCTAGTTGATGTTTACCACGGCCGCTACAGTGTTGTCACATGGGCTGCTGGCTACCGCTCCCGATACAGGGCATACACAGTGGTCACTTGACAAACGCTTTTAATGAGTAAGGCGGAGAGCCGTGTTAAAGTGACCGCTGCCAGTTATTTTGAGAGTGTAACAGCTGATTTTAAGTGACCAGTGATTCAACTGTGGCATATGACTCGTTTTGTAGCCCTGAATTTAAATACATGTCCTAACCTTACCTTAATCTCGCGGTGTGATATGTAACGACTGTCAGAAGTCTGCGCCAGAACTAAGATCATGATCGCTTCGTTCACGGTGATTAAACATAGCATTTACAAGAGAACTCAAGGCAGAAAACAATCGGTTACAGCTCTATAAGCAAAATGTGATTCGCTGTTCATTGTTTACTTGAAAAAATCCTAACCTAGCTATTGCGTAGAGGAGCTACTGCTGCGTCGCTAACCTATGAGCAGTCCTGTTTGACACTCGGTTACAGCTTATAGACAACATAGGCTGATTAGAATCGATAACAGAATGATAGCATGTAAAACAATAGCAAATACAAAATTCGATAACTTAAGATTCTGAAAATGACGTACAAAAAAAATTAGTAATTTTGATTAGATATAAATGTTTAAAAAAATTATTGCTATTGACGAGATTCGAAACCACAGTATTCAGCACGAGAAGCTAGAGCTGCAGTCGTTTTGTTACGTCAAAAAAACTGTCACGCTAAGCTCTTATGTTTCTAGATAAATACTGACAACGATGAATCGTACTCTTCGAAAAGTTCGGCTTTACGTTAATCATGCGCAGCTCTTGTAATGAGAGCCGATCCCTGTTATTCAAATGTTCAAATGTTTGTATAGTCTATGGGACTTAACTACGGGGTCATCAGTCCCTAAACTTACAAACTACTTATGAACTACTTACGAACTAGGACGGCACAAATATCCATGCCCGACGGGGGATTCGAACCCCCGACCGTAGCGGCCGTGCGGACCGTGACTGGAGCGCCTTAGGTCGCTCGGCCACCGCGGCCGGCTCCCTGTTTTTATGAGAACTGTATACGTGACGCTACAACGTAGTTTGTGCGATACGATGAAAATCCAATAGTGTTTGGTTAGTGTTGTCTATAAAACATATGTATTTTGTTAGCATTGATGTGCAGACATTTGTGCTACACGGGAATGGCCATGCGGTATAAGGCGGATTACGCTGCCGCTCCCGTCGGAGATTGGACTGCTCCCTTAAGCTGTTGTGTTTGTAGTTCTTAGCATTAGCTAATGTAAGTAATTTATAAGTCTAGGGATCGATGACCCCAGCAGTCTAGTCCCATAGGTTTACAAACACAAGAACAGTTGTTTTCCTGCAATTCAAATGGTTGTATAGTTTATGGGACTTAACTACGGGGTCATCAGTCCCTAAACTTACAAACTACTTATGAACTAGCTAATACTAAGGACGGCACAAATATCCATGCCCGAGGGGGATTCGAACCCCCGACTGTAGTGGCCGTGCAGACCGTGACTGGAGCGCCTCAGCCCCGCAGCCACCGCGGCCGGCTTCCTGCAATTATCATGTGTCATAAAATGCGAAATAACCTATGATTCGGGATAAAACACACCAACAAAGAAATCGAGAAGAAGGAATTGTAAGAGTTGTGGCAGTAGGAGAGCACCTGTGACATGTTGAGTGTCAGTTAGGAAGGAATTTTAACCTGATAATCCTACTACACTGCTCAAAACAATTACGGGATCAGGTGAGACACCATACTCAGTATACATATGGTTATGTATTTTATGTGGATTTTTGTTACAGTTGTAGTTTTGCTGTCTCAGTTCTTTACATGAGGTTTTCATGGCGTTTACGTAGAGCGAGACACCACGGGGCTACCATAATAGTGAAAAAATGACTGTTGTTGCCCTCTAATATGGTGCGCGATCACCTCGAACTGCCAGTACAGTAGCAAACCTGCACGGAATGTAAAGTGTGAGGCGATCAGTCAGCTCTTGGGGGATACCTGGCCATTCTTCCATGAGTGCACTAACCAGCTCTGCAACCGTTGTGGGAGGTACTGGTCTTGCTGCAATGCGTCTACCAAGTGCACCCCACACATGGTCAGTCGGGTTAAGTCTGGTGAACAAGCTGGCCACCCCAGTCGTTCAATTATCTCAGCTTCAAGCATGTTGTACCAGTCCAGCTCTGTGATGACAAACATTATCATCCACTTGAAAGAACCCATCTCCTATGGCACCAGCGTAGGGCAGATCAAAATATTGAAAGATCTTGTCTCTATACCTCTGAGCAGATACAGCATCATTCTGAACGACATAGACGTCCGTACGTCTGCCAATCTTGACCTAGACCACACCATTCGTCCACACTAAGATGTGGTGTTGTTTCCTGCAGATAAGGAGGATTGTTCCGAGTTCCACGTTCTTTCCAGATGAGGGAACGAGGATTTTCCGGCTGAACACAAAATCATGTGAACAGATCCCGGCGCCATTCGTTACGACTCCTATCCTGATGTTCCTCCACCCAGTTTCTGCGGGCTAAATGGTGTCGTGGATTTAATGGGAAAGACACCATTGGCCTCCGTGCGTAGAGGCCACATTCCCGAAGGCGATTTCGGCCTGTTTGTATTGATATGGCGCGTCCTGCTGCTGCCTGGACGGTGCGTTATAGCTTAGTTGCATTAACCGGAAATAACGGTCATCTCTTGCACATGTCACCCATGGACGAACTTGGCATTGCCCACTTTTAGGTCCAGGAAATTTCACTTTGGGGCCTCATATTTGCAGCCACCTCCCTATGTGTGGGTCTCGCTTCTAACCTTCCTATGACTCTCCATGCCATAACTTCGGGTAAGTCACGTCGTTTCATTGCTGCCTGCTGCCTACACTGTCTGAACCCAATTGCTTCTGCAGCAATTTTCTATTATTGCCACTATCTCGGTTACCGTAATGTTGTTGTCTCCAGTCCATAGAAGCGATAGAACGACGCCGAACCATTTTAGGTCATTCTGCCCTATTTCTTGATTTCCAGAGGGCTTTTGACACCGTACCTCACAAACGGCTTTTAATCAAATTGCTTGGTTATGGTATATCGCTTCAAATTTGCGACTGGGTACGGGACACAGTTCGTAGTAATCGATGGTAAGGCATCGACTAAAAAAGAGGTGATATCGGACGTTGCACAGGGTAGTGTTACTGGTCCCCTGCTGTTCCTTATTTGCATAAATAATTTAGGGTAAAATGTAATTAGCTCTCTTAGGTTGTTTGCAGATGACGCCGTCATTTAGCGTCTAGTAAAATCATCTGAAGATCAAAACCAACGTCAGAACGATCTGAATAACATATCACTACGGTGTAAAAATTGGCAATTGACTCTAAATAATGAGAAGTGTGAAGACGTCCACATGAGTACGAAAAGAAATCCGATAAACTTTGTTTACAAGATAAATCAACCAAAAGTGAAGGCCGTAAACTCCACAAAATACGTAGGAATTACTATTACTTCAGGCTTTAAAAAAAAAGTTCAAATGTTTGTATAGCTTATGGGACTTAACTGGGTCATCACTCACTAAACTAACAAACTACTTACGAACTAGCTAATAGTAAGGACGGCACAAATATCCATGCCCGAGGGGGGATTTAACCCCCGACCGTAGTGGCCGTGCAGACCGTGACTGGAGCGCCTCAGTCCCCTCGGCCACCGCGGCCGGCTACTCTTCAGACTTAAACTGGAAAGAACACGTAGATAGCGTCGTGGGAAAGGCAAACCAGAGACTGCGTTTTATTGGCAGAACCCTTAAAAGATGCAACAGAACTACTAAAGAAACTGCATACACTACACTTGTCCGTCCTTTTTTTTGGAATATTGCTCCCGAGTGTGGGATCCTTATCAGATGGGTTTGACGGAGGACATCGAAAGAGTCGAAAGAAGGGCAGCTCGTTTCGTATTGTCACGATACAGGGGAGACAGCGTTACGGAAATGATACAGTATCTGGTATGGGAATCATTACAACAACGACGCTTATCGCTGCGGCGTGGGCTGCTTACGAAACTCCAATCGCCAACATTCTCCTCCGAATGCGAGGAGAATAGTTACATAGGTAGAAATGATCATCTGAATAAAATACGAGAAATCAGAGCTCGAACGGAGAGATTCAGGTGTTCTTTCTCCCCGCCGCTATTCGAGAAGGGAATGGGAGATAAATTGTATAACGGTGGTTCGATGAACCCTCTGCCGGGCACTTAAATGTGATTTGCAGAGTATCCCATGTAGATGTAGATGACGAAACTTGAGAACTTGGATACTCAAATGATCCCCTAATTGTTGTGACCGTTGTAACACTAGTATTCATCGGCCTGGAAGCAGCGAACACGGCTGGTTGGATGGAAGCGCACGGTGTGTGGGCCGGGTGAGCGTTCCCGCGGCGGCCTTCGGAGGACGTGCTGGGCGGCGCGGTGCGGCGCGTGCCAGCCGGCCTGCGGATGACCACGGCGAGGCGGCGGCCGCCGCGGCGGGGCGCCGGAATTGATCAGAGGCGGCGTCGCCGAGCCGAGGTCACCTGCCGCCGCATCGATCAGCGCCCGCCACACTTCCTTACGGCGCCCCCGCCTACTCTGCATCTCACAAGTCCTCTGACGAGCTTCCTGAGAGCCTCTTTTCGTTATTGAGTCATAATCGCTGATTTGCACTTGGTTCCGATTAGAAGACGCGGATTGGTTTAACTTACACTATACACTCTAAGAAGAAAGGGGAGGGAGACGACTGACCACAAAAAATTACCAGAATTGGGCCACGTCTCTGCTTCGGTTCACTCATTGCTGTCAACATGGTCGAATAGTTGCATCGTCCTCATTTTAATGTTGAGTGATTCGCCGATTCCTCTACCCAACTACGCGGTCTGTTCAAATCAAAGGGTACGTACGACACTGTGCGTATAAATGTTTATTCAAAAGTAATCACCAGAGGACTGAGCACAAGTTTGACGAGACGTTCCCAGTATTCCTGAAGCTGTGACAAGTTGAAGCAGCGCTTCCGTTTGAAGTGTATTTTTAGCGGACCAACAGGTGGAAGTCACGGGGCGACATGTCCATGCTGTAGGGTGGATGCTCAAGCTGCTCCCACTTGGTCAGTACACTTCGTATGACCATAGAGACGTGTGGACACACATTATCATGGAGCAGAATCACTCCTTCCGTTAGCAGCCCTGTCCGTTTGCTCTTTATGGACTTCGGTAACCTACGGAGTGTCTCACAGTACAAGGTACTGTTAATGGTTTTTCTATGAGTATCGGACCTCGGACGTCGAAAAAGATGGTGTGTGGTGTGCATCACCTTCCCTGTTGAGGGGACAGCCTACTTGTCGTACTACGTTGTCCCAAAGCGGCGTATTCAAATTTCAACCGGTTTGGTTGTTAAGACTGTTCGTTCCTTTTTATTTGAACAACGCTCGGATTCAACTAAACGTCCTTTCTCAAATGCTAACATCTCGGTATTGACGGATATCGGTATATGCTCTGTACAAGTACAGACAAATGACAGTAATTTCAGAAAAATGGATGATTTATTCGAGAGAAAAAACTTTCCGCAAAGAGCAAGTAAATAACGTGTTGGTCCAACTCTCGCCCTTATGCGAGCATTTTTTATTTTGCTAGGCACTGATTGATAGATTTGTTGGATGTTCTCAAGGGGGAGACCGTGCCTAATTTTGTCTAACTGGCTCGTTAGGTCGTCAGCGAGCTGGTTGGAGAGCCTGTTCTATAATCGTCTAAATATTTTCAGTTGATGAGAGATCATCCCTAAAGACTATCATGCGGGTGAACTGGTCGCTGCTCTTTCCTCACGCCCTGTCGTTTTTCTGGGTCGACCGCTTCCTGCTTCACGCTAGGTTCGGCCATTGCAGTCAACATCATCGAGTGATGTCCAGTGATTCGCCCCAACTACACTTCCTCTCTTAAATGCTGACATCTCGGTTTAATGTGCATGCGTCAGACTGCGTCGCATTGTTACTGCCAAACTGACTACACGGAGTGAAATTTGCAAATACTTCATGCCCTGGTCTCGACATGTCCTCTCTTTGCTACCATTGCCGGTGTGCGTTGAAATTATGCTGTAGCGTCATCTATCGCTTGTCAAAAATAACAATTTTGCATTTACCGTTGATACCTGTGTGAAAATAAATTTGTGACAATTTTGCATAACATCTTCGTGGTGCGTCGTTTTTATTTATTTATTTATTTTTCTAATACCGTACAACTGAAATCTGAGTTATACATTCAGAATAAAACTATTTCCTTTCCTATAAAATGATGTTTACGGTGCGAAGAAAAATGTTCATACATGACCACAGCAGCCTTACAAAAAGCGGAAAAACCTAAAATATATAAAATATATCAGTCAGTTTTACTCCAAAATCAGTTAGGTCCGAATGAAATGTAGATACTAATTAGGCACCAACAATTGTTCGATCATGAACGGGATAAAAGTGGTCAACGTGTCTGGCGCCTATGCGGAAGACCCCGGTACCACCACGGATTTTTGTTCGTGGTGGCATGACTGGAACGGGATGCTCTCAGCATCGTGTGGGCAACAAAAGAGTTAATCCACTGAGAAGTTGAGGCTCCAAGGTTCAATACAGTAGACAAAAACCAGGAGAGTGATGTTCTGATCTGACCACATCCAAACGACGCCATTAACAAAGGGTGACACTGCTATCGGTCAGTACCAATTGGCCCATTTGTGTCACAAAGTGGAGTTTTGGATTTAGAAATCATAATGTAAAGAAGTGAGAAATTTTGTAGAGAGAGTATCTTATACTCTGCAATCTCGTGTCCGCTGTTGGGATTCTTCCTAAGGGATTAAAACTGCTTGCCGTGTCAGAACCCAAACCCAGAGATCATCTATTTAGGTGTCTAGTCTCGACACATGATTCATCCTCACAAGTTGAGTTTTTTCGTCATTTCTTTCCTTCACACAAGCTCTCCTGTCTACCTTTTTCGACCGGCTCAGAGACGATATATCACGTATTCAAAAAGTTATTAGTCTGTGGCCCATTTGCGAATGGCAAATAATGTCGCTAATCACTGCAAACTAGCACATAAATTTCCTAAATAAGTAACTTAAAAAACAGCATCAACTACTGTTGTGAGGTTAGAGAAACTTGTGTTTTATTTTCAATCTGGAAACCCCCCATTATTTAAAGAATCAAACTCCCATTTTTAAAGTGGGTTCGAATGTCTTATTACTATCTAAATGATTAAATGTTTTAGATAGTGAAGGTAAACATGCAAGCGAGAAAGTGTTTGAAAATCATTTGTTGCGCATATGTTTGGAAAACTACAAAATGTTTCAAATGTTTGTAAATCCATCGGACCAAACTGCGTGGTCATCAGTCCATAGCTTACAAGCTTACTAGGTAAACTAACCTAAGGACAACACACACACCCATGTTCCAAGGAGGACTCGTTCAAAATGTTGAAATGTTTGTATAGTCTATGGGACTTAACTACGGGGTCATCAGTCCCTAAACTTACAAACTACTTATGAACTACTTACGAACTAGGACGGCACAAATATCCATGCCCGAGGGGGGATTCGAACCCCCGACCGTAGTGGCCGTGCAGACCGTGAGTGAAGCGATTTAGTCCTCTCGGCCACCGCGGCCGGCTGGGAGGACTCGAACCTCCACGGCGAGCAACCGCGCGCTCCGCAGCGAGATGCTTTACACCGCCCGGCTAATCCACCGCGGCAGGAAAACTACAGCTTCGTTAAATTTGTCACCAGAACATACTCTCGAAATTCTATTTTCTAGGGTATGAGCCGTATACGCGGAAAATTAAAGACCCTTTCATGGCTACACATAAACTTTCCTGTCTAGATCCAATTACAATATTAAAGCATAATCATTTAGTAAACTATTGCCCTTAAATTTACATTCTTTCCTGCGTGAATGAGGACGACACCTGTCATTTCGCAAAAGCCACTGTTTCAGGATAGGGCGTTAAAGACTGTGATTGTAAGCTTTTTGTCCCTCATTGTTTACAAAAAAATTACCTGTTCCTAGCTTAGGAGTGTTGTCTGAAAAGAGCGAAGACTAGTCGTAAGTCACTGTGGTAAGGCTTGCGGCCACCTTGTGGAACTCTTTCGTAGAATCCTTGCTGTGTAATACCCGTCGGAAAAGGAAACTGAAGATACTCCAGGGGAAAACCATTACATCAGATTACCGACGGAGATGGCACGGATAGAGCTAGTGGAGCTTCTCTAACAATAGTGTGTTCTCCGAGCGAGAACCTGTGTGACGGTGAGTCTGCGGCAGAAAGTGCGATCGATAAGGCGCAGCATTGAAGCCAGGTGGCGACCGTGGAGAGTCTGCGAGCAGCCGCGGAGGCGCCGCCGTCTTTTATGATCGCCATCGCGGGCTGACCGCCTGCGTGGGTGGCGCGCCTCATAATCCGCCATTGTCTCCCGAGACCCCATTACCTCTGCTAATGACCTGACCTGGCGCGCCCATAATTTGTTCGGCCACGTCATACTCGGTTATAGGCTTCGTGGACACGTCGGGATCGCGTTTCTCGTCCTTTCCAACTGTGAGGTACAGGGGAGAGCGGGGCAAGATGGGGTGGAGGGCAAGACGGGGTTTTTGTAATTTCTACCACGACAGATATCGCAACCCAGCTACGAATAGTTGAACTAGTAGGCACTTGCTATGCGAGTGCCTGACAGTGCTGGTAGCCATTTTCAGCAAACCAATCGGAGTGAATACAGCCGGCCGCGGTGGCCGAGGTGATTGAGGCGCTCTAGTCACGGTCAGCACGGCCACTACGGTCGGGGGTTCGAATCCCCCCTCGGGCATGGATATTTGTGCCGTCCTAGTTCGTAAGTAGTTCATAAGTAGTTTGTAAGTTTAGGGACTGATGACCCCGTAGTTAAGTCCCATAAGCTTAACAAACATTTGAACATTTGAGTGAATACATCCAAACGTGTTTTTGTCTGTGCTGATATAATTTTTGAACGAGATAGAATGGCTGGCCAGTACTTACCTTTGTGCTGTACCGCCGATAGTAACACAAATGAAGAAACAGAAAAAAGGGGACAAAAAGTACTAGCTTTCGGAACACAGGTGCTTCATCAGGTGGGAGAGAAGGGAAGAAGAAAGGATGGGAACAGAAGGGAAAGGTAGTTCACGACCTAGGTCATGAAGGTGGTGTTTCGATCTAGGTCGTGAACTACCTTTCCCTTCTGTTCCCATCCTTTCTTCTTCCCTTCTCTCCCACCTGATGAAGCACCTGTGTTCCGAAAGCTAGTACTTTTTGTCCCCTTTTTTCTGTTTCTTCATTTGTGTTACTATCGGCGGTACAGCACAAAGGTAAGTACTGGCCAGCCATTCTATCTCGTTTCAACAATATTTATCATCTCTGAGGAGAATTTTCATCATTAATCTGATATACTTTTTCGTCGTTTTCAAACGTGAAAAGGTAAGAGAAGTAATTGTTTCTCATACTTTCAAGTATTATCAATGAAAAAACAGATTGTTTAGCAATAAATTAATGCATGCAATAACTAATTGAATATATCCTTGGTGCTATAATATTAACCTAACGTAAAAATGGTCCCTTGTGGCAAGACGGGGTACCTAGTGGCACGGCAAGATGGGGTATCCCAAGAGGTCACCTGAGAAGCCTGTTAAAAAAATCTACTTTTTTTGTAAAGGCAAAAGTGGGAAGAATAAAAAAGCAATGACGAACTTGGCAAAGAGGATAAAAAAAAAGTTGAAGTAGAAAGCACATTAAATGAAGATCACACTGCGTGCATGTATTGCGGCTGTTTCTACTCGCAGTCAACAGGAGGATGGGTGTCATGCGTCTCCTGCAAAAAATGGGCTCTGTTCATGTGCGGGAGAAGAAGACGAGGATGCCGAGGTACATCATGTGTTGTGAATTTTGCTTATAAAACGACGATAATAACTGAATAACAATAAACTGAACTTTAACACCACACAATGTTTACTTAATGCATTTTCATTAGATATTAAAATAAATCTTTTATGAATTTGTAAACCTGTGTTCGCTGACTCATTTAATTACCTCTGCCTTATACAGTATTGAGGTAACCCATCTTGCCCCACCTGCGTACCCCATCTCACTGTAGGGCAAGATGGGGTTCTTGGTGAACCGTGGGAAAATATACTTTTTCTAAAAGTAAATACTAACAATTTTGGTCCTATTTTTTTCCTATAAACTCTAGAAATACTGAAGTTTAGAGTAGAATATATGGTATTTTACTAGTGCATTTTGTAAGCCTACAAAAAATTGTTAAGTGCTTAAATACCCCGTCTTGCCCCGCTCTCCCCTAACTTTATTTGCAATAAACCGCTTACTACCAAAACAGTAACTGAACAACAATGTAAAATGCTTAAAATAATTTATTATCTTTTATTGTCAATAACTTTTGTTCTATTCAATCCGTCCGTATCAGTTGCGTGCGCAACCTGTCTCGTCTGCGCTATAACAGATAATGCACCGCAGACGAGAAGGGCTTCAGACGCAGCTACATGTATTCGATTATGTAAACTATAGTAAAAATGTAAAATTCTATCATAGTGCAAGAAAAGACGGATATGTCGTGGCTATAATCAAAGATGTGAAAGAGCTCTAACTTCTCGAGTTATATGGCAACTGGAAAAAGTTTTTTAAATAATTCTTGGCATATTCGCACATGTGTAAAATAACACGATGTATTTTAAATGTCATGACATGCTGCTTGACACATGGTATAATGTCATCACAGTCTAACATATACAGTGACGACACTCCCACTGATTTTTATTTTACATTGTCATAGTAGCGCTCCAAGCGGTGAGGGTGGAACGTAGAAACCGTATATTATATATACAATGCAATAGCTACAGTAATTAAAGTTCCAAATCAGCCACACATACATACCATAGCGTTGCCAAAGCCCAGCTGGGTTCAGATTCTGTTCTGAACCTCCTAGCCGCGCGGGAATAGCCAAGCGTTTCTAGGCGCCATGGACTGCGAGGTCGTTCCCGCCGGAATTTCGAGTCCTCCCTCGGGCATGGGTGTATGTGTTGTCCTTAGTTTTGTTTAAGTTAGTTTATGTAGTTTGTAAGCCTGGTGCACTGATAAAATTTGAACATTTTTTGCACCTCTTGAGTCAGTGTATGGGCGTTTATTCTGGTGGGAGGAGCGAGAGGAAACGTCGCTTGCAACATGCACGTTTGCGCTGCTGAAGCTGTTTGGTCCTACGGTATTCTCAAGACAATGTAGCTAGTTCCCGCATCTTACTTTGCGCATGCCAAAATCCTTTCTGAAGGCAACATCCGCGAATCATAGTCGTTTTTGGCGCATTGCTGATTTATCAGAAATACATTTTTGTTAAAATTTACTATATTGAGTGTCATTCAGTGATGTATCAACTGTAAACGCCTTCAGAAGGTCGTAAGATGAGTAATAAAAAATTATCACTCACAAAATTTGAGGATGCCCGTGTGCCTTAAAGACATTACGATGCGTATTAAAAGGACGTCGTTTCGCGTCCGATTAGAACTTATGTATTTTTCCCCATCTTTGCCTTTCTAACAGATTCTGAAATCACGTATCAGGTTTGTATTTTTACTTGATACAAAGGTTTGGTCGTTTTTACCGAACATGCGATTTCGAGTTTATATTCTTCGGTGTCACAAATATTTAGCTTTTTGGGAAGGGATGGGAGAGACCAGGCCTTGCACACCCTTAAGAGAAGATGTGGGTGGTGGTTAGTGTGTCGTCTGACCTAAATTAGCGTGTCTGTTCATTCTAACAGAGCTATATTCATACAATCACTTGGCACTGTATTCACTGTACTTAACTGTTCATGTCAATAATCATCTGTTCTTGGAGTTAATTTTCAACGGTGAATGAGCAGCGTGCAGTATCGTTTCTACAGCTACATAGATACTCTGCAAATCACATTTAAGTTCCTGGCAGAGGGTTCATTAACCACTTTCATAACTTTTCTCTACCGTTCCATTCTCTAATAGCGCGCGGGAAGAAAGAACACCTAAATCGTTCCGTTTTCGATCTGATTTCTCTTATTTTATTGGGATGGTCATGTCTTCCTAAGTAGGTGGGTGCTAGCAAAATATTTTCACATTCAGAAGTAAAAGTCGATGATGAAACTTCGCAAACAGATCACGCCGCAATGAGTAACGTCTTTGTTTTAATGATTTCCAGCACAATTCGTGCAACATTTCCGTGACGCTTTCGCCCCCCCCCCCCCCTCCGTAACGTGATAAAACAAAACGAGCTGCCCTTCTCTGAACCTTCTCTATATATCTCCCGTCAGTCCCACCTGGTGAGGGTCCCACAATGGGAAACAGTACTCCAGGAGAGGACGCACAAATGTGATGTAGGCAGTCTCTTTGGTGGAGCTGGTGCACCTTAGAAGCGTTCTGCCAATGAAACGTAATCTTTGCTTCGTCTTCCCCAAAATATTTTCTGTGCGTTCTCTCCAATCTAAGTTGTTCGTAATTGTAACTCCTAGGTATTTGGTAGAATTTACGACATTAAGGTTTGACGGATTTATCGCGTAACTGAAGTTCAGCGAATTGCCTTTAGTGGCCATGTGTATTACTTCACACTTTTTTTTCAGTGTCAATTGCCAATTTTCGCACCATGTAGAAATTTTGTCTAAATCGCTCTGCAGTTGATTTTGATCATCTGTTGACTTCGCTAACCGATAAACGACAGCATCATCCGAGAACAGTCTAAGGGAGCTATTCAGATTGTCTCCTAAATCGTTTATAAACACGAGGAAGAGTAGAGAACCTATAATGCTTCCCTGGGGAACGCCAGATATCACTTCCGTTTTAATCGATGACTTACCGTCAATTACAACGAACTGTGTCCTTTCTGATAGGAAATCGTGAATCCAATCGCACAATTGGGGAGATATTCCATAAACAGGCAATTTCATTATAAGCCGCTTGTGGGGTACAGTGTCAAAAGCGTTCCGGTAACAAACTGCATAATGCAGTGGAAGTAGTGAACCCCCAGTCACTTTAGGTAGCAGCCGGCAGTGGCGGGACTGGAAGAGCGTGTCAGGAATGTCCGCAGTGTTGAGCCGCAAAGGCTTTTTCGCCGCCGCGGCCTGCGGGCTCTCACAGGGAGAGCGGGCAGCGCGAGAGGCGGCGCCAGGCGGCGGGCACCCTGCCAGCCACCGAGCTGCTACTGGAAGGCGACACCCTACTCCGTGCAGTCGTTACTGTTTGGTGCAAGCGCTGGTGCCGACTCTATGCCATCAGGGAAACCCGTCGTGAACCGAGCCATTTCATATCTTTTCTGAAATCCCAGCACTATTTACAGAAACAGAAAGATCAGCTCAAATTTTGCAATTGTTCAGTAATATATGTGTAAATAGATCTGATCCATATGCTAGTACCATCTTCCTACTAACTAAAATCGCAATAAGGGAAAAAAAAGACAATCTCATGTTTGTAAATGTATGAGACTTAACTATTGCGGATATCAATCCCAAAGCTTACAAGCTACTTAAACTAACCTAAGGACATTGTGCAAGACTGGTGCAGAAAGCAATAAACTTAGTTTCGGTGCGGGCAGTAGCGGGTTGGACGAATACTGTTTTGGCTTCCCTGAGAAAATCGATCAATCAATATGTGTATTCAATATGGTCTTATCCATATGCTAGTACATCTTCCTACTAACTAAAATCGCAATAAATAATTTAAAAAAATCAAATGTTTGTAAATGTATGAGACATAACTATTTCGGATATCAGTCCCCTAGGCTTACAAGCTACTTAAACTAACCTAAGGGCAACACACACATTCATCTTGCCCGAGGGATACCTCGAACCTCCGACGGGGATCAACCGCGCGCTTCGCAGCAAGGCGCCTTAGAGTGCTCGACCATTCCACCGCGGCAATTTGTAATGTCATACCGCATAACGTGGCACATGTATAGTATCATCCAGCATGGCAACTTTTGAGAAGGGCTATCAGTGAAAATAATGCGCGAAAAAAAAAAACTGAAAAGACGAATTTCGACATACACCGGCTTGACGTAAAGAATAATACTTCTGAGCTACGAAATAGAATAACTCATGCTTCAAACAGGATACTTAAATGAAATCATATCTACTTACACCATAGGTCAATGTTTGGAGCATACATGACTTTCTTGAGACATTAAGAGGTATGTGATAGTTGAAAAAGCCTTTACATTACTCTAACACAGGGAAGAAATAACATAATACACATTGTAAATCGAATGCTAGTTGGACTTTAAAAGTTATAGTTATGGCCTGCTTAGTTTTGCAAGAAGTCTTGGTATATATGCATTGTCATAACGTGTGCGCCTCGGTTGCACAGTGGTAGCGTGCCAGACTGCAAATCCAAAGCTCGCGGGTCCGATCCCCACCAGGTTCTAGGATTTTTATCTGTCGCTTTCCACTTCTTTCCCCTCTGTCAGTATTGCTCATGTGAAAAACCGTGGTTCGGAACCCAAGCTGTAGGTCCTCCTATAACTGGGTGGTTAAGTCAGTTCGAAGATCGGAGGAAGGCAACGGCATACCACCTCCAATCAGGACCATGCCTAGTGAAGCACTGTGGTGTTCAAACCAATCTTCGGATTGTTGGCTGCTTTACCTTTTATTGTCTTAACAGAAAACCAGAACTACTGGTTTTCAAAATAATAGTGCCGCGCGGGAGTGGCCATTCGCTCTAAGGCGCCTTGCTGCGGAGTACGCGCCTGCTTCCCGTCGGAGTCCTTCCTCCGGCCTCGGGGTATCTGTTGTCCTTAGCAGAACTCATTCTAAGTAGTTTGTAAGTCTAGGGACTGATGACCACTCCGATTTGGTCCCATAACTACACAAACATTTGAACAAAATAAAAAGAGATTCCAGAGATTCATTGGACATGGATTATTTGAACAATGTTCTATTTTTCTTCACAAGGCTGAAAAGACTTTCATATTCCGAAGTGCTATGAAGTGTGGTCAGAACAGAGAGCCCTACTCTAGAAACTCGTTTATACTTAACATATTGCCCGCCGCGATGACGTCAGAGGCGGGCCAGAGCAACACCGTCTAGGTGCAAGGCCTCACAACAAGCCCGTTTCACGTCACACCGACAGGCTGCCCTCGCAAGCTCACTGGATGGCCGCTGGGGCACAGCCAACACGTCACAGCCCACTGCCTCGTAACGCCATCCAATGAGCTTGCGATGGCAGCCTGTCGGTGTGACGTGAAACGGGCTTCTTGTGAGACCTTGTATCTAGGCGGTGTTGGCCAGAGCCACTTGCTGTGGCCGCCGGCAGCTACACGGCAGCCAACGTGTTATGACGTCCGTCGACTCTACGAATTCTTCGTATTGTGTCCCACTGGAATCACTTGCACAGCCTTGACGTGCTACCAAACTGTCCTCTACCTGAAGAGCTGTGAACTACCACTGAAGCTCATTCATCAATTCATCTGTATTTTCATTATCTTCCTTGCAGAACATAACACGAAATTTTTCCATTAAAAAACTAATGAATTATGTTTAATCTCGAGTGTAAAATTGTTCATTATGTAATCCTAAGCAGACCGTACAAAATTACTTTCTAACTGATAAGAAGAAAAATGATTTATCTGTGTCATGCAGATCGATCAGTATGTTCTAGGTCCGAATGCCAATAACTAACTGATCATCACTTCTTTGGATTTCCGGACCAGGGTCTGCCGACACTTAAGAAGAACTGTTATCCTGGCTTCGAATTCAATTCTAATGACGACACAAACATCGCAATTTTAGAAGTATCAATTATGTCAGAGAATTATTTATAATAGAGTTGGCTCCGACCAACGCAAATAACCGATTGTACGGAAGTCGTGTGATCATTGGATGTTAACGTTTGAGATATCTTCCCGGGAAGTCGTAAAAGAACACCGCTCATCCGTAAACCCGTAAAATGCTGCAATTGTCGTAAATTTTCATGGATAAACCGTAAAAGTCGGCAGGTATGAACATGGCAATCCTCACGTCGAGAAATATAAAATGCCGTTGTGAATGAAGTTGCATGCTTGCCCCCTAAGGAATACTTGCCGTTACATATGTATGTTCATCTATGGACAGGACATACTCGCGTTCTGCTGTACTGTAATAGATTTTTCAGTGTGCTTCCAACAGTAGATTAACTGTCATGTTCTACACGGGTTGTATCTTCAAACTTTGTTCATGAAAATTTAATTGAACACCGTCTTTATGATTATTTTACTGCAATTCTTAAAATCTTATTGCAATCAACGTATAAGAGCGGGACGATAATTAACAAACAAATTATAGTCTAATTGTAATCAATCTTTGTCTGAATGTCTAACGAGTCCTAGCACGTACAAAATTTGGTTAAGTTTAAACCATAATACCTTGACAACAATGATGATTGCTGAAAAAAAAAGTCGTTTATCCATTTTTAATGGGTAGAACTGACTCGCTTCCAAAAGCTCGAAGAAATCTAAGTTTGTGACACTTAATAACAGTTTTTTGTACCACGTACGAATTAGTGTTTGGTATTACAAATGTCGAGGGGTCATAGTTTTATTGTCAGCTAAGATTTTTATTCACGACTAACAGTGTTGTTTGTATTGTAGAACTGTGGATGGGCCGCGCGAGGGTGGCCGAGCGCTCTAAGGCGCCTTGCTGCGGTTGCTACCCCGTCGGAGGTTCGAGTACTCCCGCGGGCATGGGTGTTTGTATGTGTAAGTGTTGTCCTTAGCATAAGTTAGTTTAAGTAGTTTGTAAGCCTAGGAACTGATGACCACTGCAGTTTGACCCCACAGCATTACAAACATTTGAACTGAGGAAGGCTCTAATTGAGTATATTTGATTTGATTTCCCCCCTTTTTTTTTCTTGTGGTCGTGGTGAATGATATTTCAGGAAATGGAACCCAGTCTGGGAAATTGTATGAGAATAGCGGGAAAGTAGTAAGCGATATAAATTATTTTATTGGACAGATGACCACTGCAGTTAGGTCCCACAATTTTAGAAACATTAAAAAAATTATTTTATTTCGTAATTTTATTGGGGTTGTCAGGGAGAAAAAGTTTCATATAGGCTTGAAGATATGTGTAAAGTTTGTAGCATGTCGCTAAGTGAACTCATTTCCGAATAGTGGGTTAATGAAGTCTCATTGTTCACGCGTCCCGGACGTGACAGTTACTTGCACATCACATTGTTCATGTCGTAACTCCCAAACCCCCGACAGCCATTGTTGCCTACCGATGAGAAATACGTTTACCGGGTTTGGCTGAAATATGTTCCGCAGTTTAGGATGAGATGTGGAATACACACAAACATACACATTCAGGTTTACAAAGCGTATTGATACCCCTTGCATTTTTATAGACAGTACCGTATTTATTACATCTGAATAGATATACCATGTATTAATTCGTGTTTTGCACCTTTTCATTATCGCCCAACGACGAGTTTCCTCTATAAAACAGCTTATCAGCGAATAATATGAAAGTTATGCTGTCCCTGCCTGAAAATCGCATGCATATTACGTGAATATCAGCGTTCCTATTACGCTTCCAGGGGCACATTCTTAGTTACTTTTTGTCGCATACTGTATAATATACTGCGTTATAGTAGCCTTATAGGTTTCTCCGTATGGTAACGTATTGATTGTCAGTCGACTTTGTGTCGACATTGTGTCTCCTCTTTTCGGATGGAAACCCCCAATGATTCCACAAGTAGTGTCAGAAAAAATGTTCAAATGTTTGTATAGCTTATGGGACTTAACTACGGGGTCATCAGTCCCTAAACTTACAAACTACTTATGAACTAGCTAATACTAAGGACGCCACAAATATCCATGCCCGAGGGGGGATTCGAATCCCCGACTGTAGTGGCCGTGCAGACCGTGACTGGAGCGCCTCACTCCCCTCGGCCACCGCGGCCGGCGTAGTGTCACCGTGTTCGATAATGGAATCGTTCAAGAAACTGATGTTAGAGATATTTGTCTGTAGTTGTCCTTGGCGCTGTGGTCGGGCAGGTCTACGGTAGAAAGATCTCAATGCTTAAATGGCGCCTTGAAGCTATAATTTAATGTTTCGTATTTTATTTATGCTCTTCAGTTTCGAAAGCAGTCAGATTTTCGTGTGGGAATGGAAGTGCTAGATCCTTCGCATAAATTTCTTTTCGAAATGTAAATATGAAGATGCAGGACAACTGTCGTATCATATGCATTAATCGTGCAATTTTCCATATCTTGTTTTAATAAGTTTGTTTGTTAATGGTAGATTAATCAGTTATGGTACACTGTACTAATAATATCCTCTATTTCCAGACAAAATATTAAGTGTATTATAAATAAAATTATCAATAGGAAGCTGGCAATCCTAGTGAAGAAGATAGGAACGGTCGGAATAGCCTGTCGAGATGGCCTCATCCTCCGTTGGTGTGAAACGAGGAAAGACGACTGGCCATTGTTTTCGTTGCCGACCTCTGCTGCTAGCGATGTCCTTGGGGCACACTGCCGACTTTTGATTCTTAGAAAGCTATGACAGCTCTTTATAGTCTGTCTCATTGAATCTGCTGAGTTTTGTTGTGCAAGTTTAGACTTAAAGCTCCAGAAAAGTTGAGTAGTGGATATCTATAGTAGATATCTAAGAATCAGCTGGAGAGAAGATTACCGTACTGAGGGAGTGACAAGGCTCGGAGAACGGCGGTTCAGATGCTCTACCTACCATCCAGATTTAGGTCTTCTGTCTAGGTGGTTCCTCAGAAAGAACACCATCTTTGACTTATCCGTGCTTGTGCTGTGTCTCAAATTATTTCTTTCTCTCTTTCTTCCATTCTTCGTTTTCAATACTGAGAATGAAGTACACTACGTAGTAAAATTTTATTTGTGCCAAAAACCGAAACCGAAAACGTTTCCTTCCGTGAACCTAAAAACTTAAATTAGTGCATAAATTACTTTGGTCCAAAAGTCACTACGTTGTAATTAGCATGAGCTGAAAATCCTGTATTTGGTTAGTCCAACTCCTCTTCACTTCTCTCTTTATCCATCTCCGCCTCTCGCCTCCCTGCGTTCATTTCATCCTCCCTATCTATCTCTGAGCTCATCTGGTCCTCCGCCTCCTCAATGCATAGCCTCCCTCCCTCTGTATCTGAAAGCCTGCATACATCTACCAGTTTTCATGTTGATCAGTGAAGCAGTATAGAAGTATTTTGTAAGGTACCCTCCGCCATGCACCGTACGAAATCTTATGTGTACAGTGACTTTCCTCTTGCTCTAAATTTCATTAATATCGGAATAAAACTTTAGACTTGTATGAATTACAAACAAACGGATACTCGTATTCTCTCTTCTTACAAATGAAGAAGATTAAGGAGTATTATGAAAATCTTTGAACGAGAACAGTAGTATTCAGGATTTATACGTGTATAATTTTCGTCACTGTTATTAGTTAAAAAGTTGATGGGACATATATTAGCCACCTACAAAAACTGTATAATGTAACGGAATGATCTCTTCCCTACAAAGCACTTTCTAATTACCATGTTCTCGAGTGGATGTCAAAACTTAATCTTCCATTTCTTCTGTCGTAATATGACGTAAGTTAAATCTACAACCAACCAGGACGCCGATATCCCGTGTACGTTTGTTAGTGAAATGTATAGTAATGGATCAAAATCAAGAACTAACTCCTCGGAACTTAACTGTCCACAAGGATAATTTGAACAGTTTCCTTTAGGACAGACAACAAATATTTAATTATGTATTTAAATGTAATATCGTTAAAAGAATTACTTCGGATCAATTATGTTTCGAGGTAGATGTAAAAACTATTTTTCTCCCACTGGGGAGAAACCTCCTGCCGGAGGTTCGAGTCCTACCTCGGTCATGGGTGTGTGTGTTGTCCCAGTAGCGGACTAAGGGGGAGGGGGCGGACCGCACCGGGGCTCTAGTCTAATGGAGGCCTCCAAATGCCTCAAAAGCAATTTTTTCTTCTTTTTTTGCTTTTGACGCCCTTGGCCTCTTGTTCTGGGACTTCCAAATCTCGAAAGCTATTTTTTAAACTATCCAGTGCCTCTTGTCCTAGGGGACCTCCAAATATCAAAAGTTACTTTCTTATAGTAATAAATGTATTTCCAAGTGGGCGTGGGGCCTCATTTTGTTTTGCCGCCGTCCCGGGCCTCCGGACAGCCTTACTCCGCCACTGTGTTGTCCTTAGTGTAAGTTACCCCAAGTAGTTTGTAAGGCAGGGAACTGATGACCATAACAATCTGGTCCAATACTTTACAAACAATTTAACATTTTTCTACCAGTGTTTAACGGGAAAATTATATCAGTCGAATAGTATACTCAGACTGTATCGATTTTTCGTTCAGTTCTGTTGGGAAGTGCAGACCGAGTAACGTGCTATCAATTTTCTATTTATTTTTATGTTCTGCCTCAGTCCAAGCATGCCGTTATATAGTGCTCCTATTCGGCTCTTTTAATAATTTAGCGCCGGCCGCGGTGGCCGAGAGCACTGCGGCGCGCCAGTCACGGTCCGGGGGTTTGAATCTCCCTTCGGGCATGCATATTTGTGCCGTTCATAGTAGCTAGTTCATAAGTAGTTTGTAAGTTTAGGGATTGATGACCCCGTAGTTAAGTCTCATAAGCTATACAAACATTTGAACATTTGAATAATTTAGCGGTTCGGGGATTCGAACCTGGGCCGCCACGTGGCAAACTCAGCACGCTGTCCACTGGACTTGGGAGGCGGTCGGTAACAGTGGCACAAAAACTGAAACTTTTTCTTTGCTGAGTATATGAGTGAACTTGCAGCGGTAGCTCAGCCGCCTTTTCATTGTGTTGCCGTGGGCCAGTAGCGTGACTGTTCCCTGTGATACGGACGCAGGCGTGCCTGCGCCTGTGCTTTGTTGTGGCCGGGGCGTGCCAGATACTCGCTCTATTGCGGGGCCTGCGGCCAGGGACCACGGTGGAACGCCGCCGCTGGCCCCACCGCACAAGCGCCAAACCAAGTGGGAATCTACTGGTTCATCTAACAGAAACTGAAATACTAACGATATCTAGCGTTGCATATAGTTGTCTGCACACAGTGTGTGCCACAGTTAGTGTGATATTTCAGACTGCATTGCTATCTGGTGGCGTGTTGCGACCTTGCCATTTTTGAATTTTCAGAAAAAAAAAAAAAAAAAAAAAAAAAAAAAAAAAAAAAACTGTGTAGATCAAACCGCCAGCATCACTGCAGCAAGCGTGCTGGCAACGAATGTAACAGTATGTATCTCACAGTCGTAGAAAAAATGGCAGTGGAGCAAAGAGGCAAAATCAAGTTTTATGTTAAGTTACGTAAACCTGCCAGTTAAACGTTGTATACAAGCTCTGACAATAAAGTTCGGTGAATAGTCCCGTAAAATTAACGTACACTACTGCCCATTAAAATTGCTACACCAAGAAGAAATGCAGATGATAAACGAGTATTCATAGGACAAATATATAATACTAGAACTGACATGTGATCATATTTTCACACAATTTGGGCGCATAGATCCTGAGAAATCAGTACCCGGAATATCCACCTCTGGCCGTAATAACGGCCTTGATACGATTGGGCATGAGTCAAACAGAGCTTGGATGGCGTGTACAGGTACAGATGTCCAAGCAGCTTCAACATGATACCATAATTCATAAAGAGTAGTGACTGGCGCATTTTGACGAGCCAGTTGCTCGGCCACCATTGACCAGACGTTTTCAGTTGGTGAGAGATCTGGAGAATGTGCTAGCCAGGGCAGCAGTCGAATATTTTCCGTATCCAGAAAGGCCCGAACATGACCTGCAAGATGCGGTCGTGCATTATCCTGCTGAAATGTAGGGTTTCGCCGGGATCGAATGAAACTTGGAGCCACGGGTCGTAACACATCTGAAACGTAACGGCCACTGTTCAAAGTGCCGTCGATGCGAACAAGAGGTGATCGAGACGTGTAACCAATGACATCCCATACCATCACGCCAGGTGATACGCCAGTATGGCGATGACGAATACACGCTTCCAACGTGCGTTCACCGCTATGTCGCCAAACAGGCATGCGACCATCATGATGCTGTATACAGAATCTGAATTCATCCGAAGAAATAACGTTTTGCCATTCGTGCACCCAGGTTCGTCATTGCGTACACCATCGCAGGCGCTCCTGTCTGTGATGCAGCGTCAAGGGTAACGGGTAGTCCATGGTGCTGCAAACGTCGTCGAACTGTTCGTGCACATGGTTGTTGTCTCGCAAACGTCCCCAGCTGTTGACTCAGGGATCGAGACGTGGCTGCAAGATCTGTTACAGCCATGCGGATAAGATGCCTGTCATCTCGACTGCTAGTGATACGAGGCCGTTGGGATCCAGCACAGCGTTCCGTATTGCCCTCCTGAACCCACCGATCCCAAATTCTGCTAACAGTCATTGGATCTCGACAAAAGCGAGCAGCAATGTCGTGATACGATAAACCGCAATCGCGATAGGCTTACAATCCGACCTTTATCAAAGTCGGAAACGTGATGGCACGCATTTCTCCTCCTTACAAGAGGCATCACAACAACGTTTCAACAGGCAACGCCGTTCAACTGCTGTTTGTGTATGAGAAATCGGTTGGAAACTTTCCTCGTGTCAGCACGTTGTAGGTGTCGCTACCGACGCCTACCTTGTGTGAATGATCTGAAAAGCATCGTTTCCCTTTCGGTTAAATTTCGCGTCTGTAGCACTTCATCTTCGTGGTGTAACAATTTTAATGGCCAGGAGTGTAGATCAACTATGAACTACAGTTATCTTACTGTCGAAAATAGTCACCAACTCCTATAACTATGGACCGAGGAGTTCTACTATGTGTCCCAGAAATTTTCCACGAAGTGACGGGGCTTTTGAACACCATCTCAAAGGAAGACTTCGTGCAAAGTTTCCAGGACACGCATCACAGAGCCCAGCGTTGAATAGTTGTCGGAGGTGAATATTTCTAAGATCAGTAAGCTAAATGTAGTTCGTAGTTCATCTACGTTAATGTTACAGGAGTATTCACCGAACTGTATTGTCAGATGTTGTAAACTTGTGGAATTAAAACATTGTTAACCTTTTCCGATGATTATTGACAATTACATAAATTACTTATGTCAGTACTGTTAAAAACCCTCACAAGAATGAGTGTGATACAAATGATATGTTGATCTCTCACTAAAATATTCCTTCACTGCTGTTCGTACTTTGCAAACGGCTCTTCATTATGCGTTTATGGATTTTTTTTTTTCTTTGTACAGTGAAGACGCGGTGATTTGAAGCAATACGAAAAGATCTTCCTGAAGTGTTGAAAATACTGTGGAATTGTTGTATCAAATATCTAATTTTAAAGCCTTAACATTTTAGACATAGATTTTTATTTCTGCTTAATCCGTAATAATAATTGTTATTATTAAATAAATAATATCGTGGTATTAAACTGTAATCTATTAATGTTATTAGAATGACTTAAGTGGTGACTGCGTGGTGGTAACGTTAAAGTGTTGTGCTTACCTTACACACTCAGTGGCGACCTTGGAGGAATGAACAGGCGTCCTATCCTTTAGCCTTTAGAAGGCGGATTCGTGATCATTAGCTGCTAATTTGTCTGTAAAGAGAAAACAAGGTAATTAGCTATAGGTTCACTAGTAATAAAATGATACTGATCACGCGAACTAAGTTGGCAATCGGCGCGGTGACCGATAGGAGTGCCCGCTAATGCATTTCCTACTTTAAGTCGCTCCCATCAGCTACCGCGCCGTGTGGCAGCTTAGTTTGTGTGGACAATATACTCCCTGATGCCCTTGATAAAAATACGTAAAGCGAGACAGAAGCTGTAGATGTGATTAAGTTCTCGTATTCCTGGCAGCCCTGCGTCTGGACTCGCCTTAGTCAACGCATGTGAGCCATTGATGACCACATTGCCTCAAAACCGGATAGTACTAGTCCTGATGCCAACATCAGATGTTTAAACTAATAGCTTGTCACCTCATGCGAGTCAGCAGAAGCTAGTTTGTGTGTACGAATTTTATTTTAATGTATATCCGTAAAGAAATAATACATGTGAATAAGTGAATCAAACCCAGAATGTGGCTTTCTCAAAATTTTATAACACCACACGAATCTCTGATCACACCATGTACTCGGCATAGTTTACTGAATCCACAAATGCTTTAAAAGTTTATTAGGTAGACCTCGTAGCTCATTCACAATAAAAAGCTATACATATACATCGTAACAAAAATTTCATCGTTTATTCCATAAACTCCAGTGCTGGTATACTGCTGCAAGAGTAATAACGCCACTCTACCTATGCCAACCATTTCTCGATGAAACTTCAACCAACTAACGTTCGGACTACTACGATATGTAACTCAGCCGACGTCTTTTCTTATCATCAGATCTATCTCATCCCTCTGTATCTTTCCCTTCGCCAGGGTTTTATTCTTTTCACTACTTTCCTCACCATAACCCGACATCCTATATTTTCTTCCCCAGAAATTCTCCAGACTGTCTCAACAGTGCTGATTTTTTCCGCTCACCTTAATACGTTTGCACAGCAAATTGTTCGTCACTAGTGCGAGTCATTTCAGTACAGAGTTACATCATGTATCTTTTCAGCAATTGGTGATAACACGGCCATCTTTTTAATCAAGGGAACATTTTTTGTTAGTTATATGAACTATAACATTTATAAAGCTGCAATGTAAGAGGAAACAGAAGTGCATAACAATACAGAGAAGGATGTAAAGGACTAGGAATAGTAAAAACATTATTGGATAAAAAGTATTCGGACTTCCTTATGCAATGCGGAAATGTTCGTTAGAGGTCACGAAAGGCGGACACGCGATGTTAACAGATGTGCATTAGCAGCAGAATGGCCCGTTCAGGAGAAATCAATGACTTCGACCATGGAATAGTCATTGGGTGTCACCTGAGTAACAAATCCAGCAGGGAGGCGTGTGTGTATACCTCCCCCCCTCCTGTTATCTACGCCCTTAGCCAGAGACAAAGCAATTCTGGGGCCAAAGACAAATGTTGTTATATATGGGAGCAATCCTGTAGATCTACATTCCGATCTTACATTTCTCGCTAGGTAGAGATTGTTAATTAATTCAGCGAGAAGCCTCAATATCTGGAAAATTTATCATTAAAGCACGATACACTGTGATAAATATATGAAATTGGCGAGTGCAGAATCGTGAGTCTAAGGGACTTGGTGGTTGATTCCTGTTTCAGACAGGATCGTGGGGTAGAAGGTATTGGTGTAGCTCGTCGTACCAGCGCCCATTTGTACGGCTGTAGAATATTCTAAACGTGAATAGCATACGAGAAATATCAAGTGCTTTGATATACGACATGACTTTAGGAATTGTATTGCTTTACATTTGCGCGAATATGTCAACATTTTATGATTTAAATATTTTGGAAACTGCCAGGTAAATGGAGAAGCAAGTTTTTACTCTTCTGTATCGCTGACGCGGGTACGAGATATTCCCTTTTATTCTGGAGTGGTAGGAGCATTTTTCATTTTAATGAATATAAGCTGAAGCATAGAATTAAAATTTGTAGCAGGGTCGGGATTCGAAACCGGACCCCATCATTACTAGGCAGCTCCACTCACCAACTGTGCCACTGTCTCAAGGCGAAAACGATCCAGATCAGCCTTAATGCGGAAAAGCACCCCAACATTGGGCAGGGAGGCGTAATTAAATGTTCCGTGGAGTTGTTGTTTGCCAGCAAACCGGGGTGGCGCAGTTAGCAAGCGCATCTGCCTAGTCGGGTTGTAATCTCGGCCCTGGTACAAATTTTCATTGTATGCTTCACCCTATATTCAGTATCACGTTAAAATTTAGATCAGATTTGTGTTCAAAAATATTCAAATGTTTGTAGAGCTTATGGGACTTAACTACGGGGTCATCAGTCCCTAAACTTACAAACTACTTATGAACTAGTTTATACTAAAGACGGCACAAACACCCATGCCCGAGTGGGCATTGGGCAGCAAATAAACAACAACAATATTGTAGGTAATAACACCTGATGATGGCCTAAGGCTAAGCTTATAGTGAGTTAATAAAGTTTAAAGCAGTGTTAAAAAAAAGTAAAATATGATTTTCAGTTATTTGCATAGTGTAGATTTGTTGTAGAGCAGGCCTACATTTGTTTTGTCTAATGATGAAATAGGTTGACATTAATGTCATCAACCTGTGCATACTTATTGTTGGAGGCTTCACGTAATACACTACCTTTTTTTATTGTTCCCTGAGATATTTTTAATTCGGTTAATTGATGGTATCGGTATGGATAGTAGCAACAGTAGATTATATCACTTATATTTATCTTTTAACGTCCCGATCCTAGTTCTGTGCGCAGTGAACATGCGTCCTGTTGTTTCTTTGTCTAATTATGAGCTGCGACGAGTCTGTGCCGCGTGTGTAGATAATCGTCTCTGTACCAAATGCTTCCGCGGAACTTGTGATTTACACAACAAGTAGTCGGTAAAATGCTCCACCTCTAGTCAAAAATGTTTGTATAGTTTATAGGACTTAACTACGGGGTCATCAGTCCCTAAACTTACAAACTGCTTACGAACTAGCTAATTCTAAGGACGGCACAAATATCCATGCCCGAGTGGGGATTCGAACCCCCGACCGTAGTGGCCGTGCAGACCGTGACTGGAGCGCCTCAGTCCACTCGGCGACCGCGGCCGGCCCACCTCTACTCAAGGAACTAGAAGAAGTGAACAGATTTTAGTTTTATGCTCTGCCGCTGACCTAAATTAATCTTGGTGGACGTATTAGTTTTGAAGTTATGGATTAAAATGTCAGTGGTCGCTGCTTTGATCTTAAAGACATTTTCACGAGAAAGAGACGTATGAGTGTAATATGTGAAAATATGAAAAAGCTGACGAAGTCGAAAAATGCCAAGGGGAGGGGGGGGGTGGCGTTTTAAATTTTAGGAGGGGGCGGCAAAATTCCTGGGGCCGGCCCTGGTTTGCTGGTTTGGTGACGCGCCTTTCAGCAGAGTGCAGTGCGCGCCGTAAGTGAGAGGAGTCCGTGCCGACGGTCACGTCGAGGAGTGCAGTGGAGCGCGCGTCGGTGGCGGCAATTGCAGGAAGCCCTCCAGACTCCGAGTGGGAGCGCCGGCCCCGCCGCTGGACTGGGAAACACGTACGGCCGCTTCCGTGCCGCGGACCGCCGCAGCCGCAGCCGCGGCGCCGGGCGCGCTGTTGCCGCCTCCAGCCGGCCAGCGGGGCCTCTGCCGCCGACGCCGCCGCCCGCGGGAGTGGCGAAACGGGCTGCAGTCCTCACCTCACTGCTGCTGCTCACTACTTTGCTGCCCTCTCTTTGAGGGACAATGTTGGGGAGTCTGTAGCCTGCTGTTGGCCTTTACTCCTCTTTGTGCATTATGGTGTGTGAGTGTCTTTTACTGTGTATTAATTGTCTGTGGATAGTGTTGGAGATTCTGTGTGAGTGGCCGTTCAGGAGAATGGCCCGTTCAGGAGAAATCAGTGACTTCGATCATGGAATAGTCATTGGGGTGTCACCCGAGTAACAGATCCAGCAGGAAGGAGTGTGTTGCCGGCCGCGGTGACCGCGGGGACTGAGGCGCTCCAGTCACGGTCTGCACGGCCACTACGTCCGGGAGTTCGAATCCCCCCTCGGGCATGGATATTTGTGCCGTCCTTAGTGTAATGTAGTTCGTAAGTAGTTTGTTAAGTTTAGGGACTGATGACCCCGTAGTTTGGGGGGGGGGGGAGGAGTGGGAATAAGGATGGGTGTCTAGGATTTTCCTCTTTGATCTAAGGATCAAAGATAGTCATGGGACGTTTGTGTTAGTCACGGGACATGTCATATCGACCTAAGGAGCCGATAAGTTCGATTCCAGATCTGAAGGAACTCTCGTAGAAAGCCTTTGGCCGCGGTGGAGTAGCCGAGCGGTCTAAAGCGCCTCGCTGCGGAGCGCGCGGTTACTCGCCGTGGAGGTTCGAGTCCTCCCTGGGTGTGTGTGTTGTCCTTAGGTTAGTTTACCTAGGTTTAAGTAGTTTGTAAGCTACGGACTGATGACCACGCAGTTTGGTCCTATAGATTTACAGACATTTGAACTTATTTTTTTATTTTTATTTATTTATTTATTTATTTATTATTATTATTTTTTTTTAAGCCCTTGCCAGATCTTGCGAACGATCCTTCAGGAGGGGAATTCCAGCAGCAGCGTGCAGGTCGATTGTGGGAAAACCATATGGTAGGTGCAAGGCTCTTCTGAGGGAACGGTTTTGGAGTGTTTGGAGTCTATCCAGGTGTTTCCTGGCTGCGTACGCCCAGGCAGGGCAGGAGTACTCCATTTGGGGACGGATTAGGGATAGGTATGTGTTGATTCCAAAGGAGGGGGATAGGGAGCTATTGACGTTAAGGATGGGGTAGAGGTCGGACATTCTGGCGCAGACTTTCCTGTAGACCTCGTCCACATGGGGTGTCCTCAGTACCAGCAGCTCTCTACTAATCCAAATTCTGCTCACACGTAAAGTGTACTAGCGGCGAAACGTAATATCTTCGCTACCCGATAGCAGAGGTGATACCATTGATGACAGTTCTGCTAAAGCAAAATTGCCAGCTTTCTGAAATTCCTTCATCAAAGAAGGCGAAGCAAATACTTCAGAATTGAAACTAAGAACATTTGGCAGGATGGAGTCCGGAGACAACCATTACGCTTCGAACTAACCATCATCCGGGGAGATGCTGAACCGCTGTCTACCGTCTTCACAGCGCTGAATATGGTTGCTGTCTGAGGTAGGTCAGTCAATGATCCTGCCGACGCGCAAGCACTCTGGTGCTAAACCTGGCAGCGGTACCAAGACGTCAGCGGTCAACACGGCAGCCGACTCCACTGGCTCTGAGCATGAACCCACAAGCAGCTGCCTAGACAGGAGGAGGGACAGAGTACTCCACCTGGCAGTGTTTGCTTCGATCACCAGACGTCGCGGCGCGCGCTCATCCGTCCGTAGAAGACACGGTGAGGCGGCGTGCTGACGCGCCTGAAGGAAACGCCACTGGTTCAAATGTTTGTAATTCTTCTGGGACCAAACTACGTTGGTCATCAGTCCCTAGACTTACAAACTAATTAAACTAAAACTTGTTGTGGCGTTAAGCCAGCGCCACACGCCAGACGTAAGAGAACGAACTTGGGGAAGGCAGCGATCGACCAAAAGCCAATCACAAGCAGGCGCCGCGCATCCTGGAGGGAGTAACCGAAGATGCGCGCCCTCTACAAGCGGCTATATCTAGGCCGACATACGTCTGGACGGCCCGTCAGATACTAGTGAGAACTCGTCAGTTACTATTCAGAACTCGGGCAGTTACTAGGCAGTTATGACGACAGAATTAGGACAGTACTAGGTCAGAACTTCAGAACTCGGGTACAAACTTAGTAATCATTAGGTCTCAGCGCAGCTAGCATCATACGGACGACGCCGCGAGAAGCAAGAAGAGAGAAGAAACAGACACAGTTGAGTGTTGTAAATTTCAGTCAATAAATATCTTGTAATACCAACTATATCAATGTTTTGGATGTCAAAGGATCCTGCACCAGTACCTTTATTGACAACTAGTCCAGGAAGAGTATTAAACAAAAGGCGACGAGGTCACAACAAAATTAAGCTAAGGACAATAAACACATCCATGCCCGAGGCAGTATTCGAACCTCCGACGCGGAAGTCCGCGCGATCCGTGAGGTGGCGCTCCAGACCGCTCGGATACTCCCGCGCGGCAACGTCACTGGTGATCTAGCTCCTACACCACGGAATCTTCAGTTGAATAAACTTGTAAGCTCTTAATACTGTTTTACTAGCGCCCTTTGGCGGCCCATCAGGTGTCACGCCTCATCCTGACACAAAGCTGAAAAGCTATCGCTCTACCACAGTAATAGCTTTACGACGCGATAGCAGAGGTGATGTCATCGATAACAGTTCTGCTAAAGTAGAATTGCAAAACACGGCTTTCCGAAATTAGTTGACCAAAGAAGGCGAAGCTAATACTTCAGAACTGGAACTAAGAACAGTTGCCAGGATCCGTTATTTCGATGTAGATACCCCTGGTGTATTAAAGCAACTTAAATCACTTAACAAAAGCAAGTCTTCCGTTTCAGATTATGTACCAATTAGGTTCGTTTCAGAGAATGCTGATGCAATAGCTCCATATATAGCTAGCACATCGAACCGCTCACTCAGCGAAAGATCCGTATCCAAAGACAGGAAAGATGCACAGGTCACTCCAAGGAAGACAATAGCTGTGACCTGCAAAATTACAGGTCCACGTCATTGATGTCGCTTTACAGCACTATTTTGGAACATATACATTTTTCGAACATTATGAGAATGACGTATTGAGCCATAGTAAACACGGATTCAGAAAGAATCGTTCACGTGAAACACACATGAAGTTGAGAGTGCTATAGATAAGAGATTCCATATCCATCCATTATTCCATTAAATATATATATATATGCCACGATCGCAATATTTTTTTATTTATTTAATCAAGATGACTGATTTCAATACTCACAAGCATCATCTTCTGGTCTTTGGTTTTATGTTCGACGATCCACCGGCACAATTTTCAAATACGAGTAGTATCGTGGAGCGCATCAATAACCAGATAAATGCCAAGTGCAAAGGAGATCACAAGATGATGCCTTTTAGTTTTATAAACGTGGTCTTCCTTAAATAATTAAAACATATTGTGATCGTGACATATGCTCTACTTTATACTGAAAACAGATCGTTCCCAACCATGAGCAAATTACGTCAAATCGATTTCGTATTTCTAGATTCCCAGAAGGTTTTTGACGTAAATGACGCACTAGTTGGACTGTAAATAATTAAAAGAAAGGCTTTGTTCGTTGCGGCGAGATCTACTTGCAAACTTTATTTTACCAACTTTTTCTTGCGAATGCAAACATATTTTGTTAACACTCACCATCACAGGAAGACGTGATTATTATAATAAAAATACGAGACATCAAATCGCCAGATTTAGGTGTTCCTTCTTTCCGTGTGCTATTTTAGAATGGAACGGCAGAAAAACATTATGAAAGGGGTTCGACAGACCCTCTGCCAGGTACTTAAACGTGATTTGCAAACTAAAAATGTAGATATAGATGTACTTTTCGTCTGAAGGCGTTTGCTGCCCA
Organism: Locusta migratoria; assembly: GCA_026315105.1. Taxonomy (NCBI): domain Eukaryota; kingdom Metazoa; phylum Arthropoda; class Insecta; order Orthoptera; family Acrididae; genus Locusta; species Locusta migratoria. Next base: position 364,038,927 of record CM048744.1, read on the forward strand.
TCATAGAAAATTACAACAGCACTGCAAGTTCCAGAATATTTTCACTCTGCAGCGGTATTTCCGTTGATACGAATCTTCCAGGCAGATTGAAACTGTGCCGGAACAGGGATTCGAACCTGGGTTCTTTGTCTTTCGCGGGAAAGCACTCTACCGAAGTTTGAAAAGTAGGAGCGAGGTGCTTGCTGGTGGAAGTAAAGGACGGACGATGAAGCGTGCCGAGATAGCTCTTTCGGTAGAGCGCTTGCAAAATGCAAAGGTCCCTGGTTCGAAACCCGGTTCCGCCATACAATTTTAATCTACCCAAAAAGTTTCAGCACTGCAACTTATCAACTTGCGCCATTCGAAACTTGTCTCCTCCCATAAGTTACTTCATTATTGTGATAATAATTGTATTGACACCAGTTCTTCTAGCAGTGAAGGCAAAAATCATAACTGTGACGGTACCTTGGGTTTCACGGACAGTGCTCGCACAAATTTATTTATTTAGATTAGATTTATTTTTTCCTAGTGTTTAAACAATTTATCATAAACGTATAACCCTTAACATTACGCATAAAAAGATAAGTATAGCATTTTTAGAATGAGAAATGCTCTTCCTTAATCTTTTTGTGTTTATTGACGCTCCTCTTATAGTGTTGCAGCCCTAATATATCACTGTGCAGTTGACGCATTCGCTTTTAAGTCTCAGGATACCACCTAACATCTTGTCGGACCTCTTTTTGCCCCATGAAGTGCAGCAACTCGTCACAGCACGGACCCAACAAGTCGTTGGAAGTCCCCTGAAGAAATAAACATGCTGTACAACCGTCCATAAGAAAGTGTTTACCACTGCAGAATTTTGTGCTTGTACCGATCTTTCGATCATCTTCCATAAGTGTTCAGCGAGATTCATATTAGGCGATCTGGGTAACAAAGCAGTCGCCACAACCGTACAGTGTTTCCAGAATGAAACTTTCACTCTGCGGCGGAGTGTGCGCTGATATGAAACTTTCTGGCAGATTAAAATTATTGCGGAACCGGGACTCGAACCTGGGACCTTTACCTTTCGCGGGCAAGCGCTCTACCAATGAGCTGTCTCACTCACTGCCACGTCCCACAACTTCAATTCTGCCAGTTCCTCTCCTCCTTCTTTCCAAACTTCAGAGTGAAAGTTTCATTCTGGAAACATCCCTTAGGCTGTGGCTAAGCCATGTCTCCACTGTATCCTTTCTTCCAGAAGTGCTGCCGGCCGTGGTGGCCGAGGAGACTAAGGCGCTCCAGTCACGGTCTGCACGGCCACTACGGTCGGGGGTTCGAATCCCCCCTCGGGCATGGATATTTGTGCTGTCCTAGTTCGTAAGTAGTTCATAAGTAGTTTGTAAGTTTAGGGACTGATGACCCCGTAGTTAAGTCCCATAGACTTTACAAACATTTGAACATTTTGAACCAGAAGTGCTAGTCTTGCAAGTTTCGCAGGAGAACTTCTGTGAAGTTTGGAAAGTAGGAGACGAGGTACTGACAGAATTGAAGTTGTGGGGCGTGACCGTGAGTCGTGTCGGGATAGCTCATTGGTAGAGCGCTTGCCCGCGAAAGGCAAAGGTCCCCCAGGTGCGAATCCCGGTTCCGGCACACAATTTTAATCTGGAAGGAAGTTTCAGTACACAATGTTCTTTGACCAATAGCGGACAATTATGCGCAGGTGATGTGGCGCAATGACACCCGTGAAAATTCCGTTATTGTTTTCGAACATGAAGTTCATAAATGCCGCCTGCCGCGTTGGCCGAGGGGACTGCGTCGCGTCAGTCACGGTCTGTACGGCCACTACGGCCGGGGGTTCGAATCTCCCCTCGGGCATAGATATTTGTGCCGTCCTTAGTGTTAGCTACTTCATAAGTAGTTTGTAAGTTTAGGGACTGATGACCCCATAGTTAAGTCCCATAAGCTATACAAACATTGGAACATTTTTTCATAAATGCCCGCAAGTGGTCTCCAAACAGTCAAACGTAACCATTTCCAGTCAATGATCGGTTCAGTCGGACTAGAGGACCCAGTCCATTCCACGTATAAACAGCTCCCACCGTTGTAGAGCCACCATCAGCTTAGACAATGCTTTGTTGACGAATTTTTAGTTCCGCGCGGTCTGAACCACACTCTAACACTATCAGCAGCACTTACCAAATGAATTCGGGATTTATCTACTCAAGCTACTGTTTTCCGGTCGTTTAGGGTCTAACGCATATTTTCACGAGCCCAGGAGAGACGCTAACAGTTCTGTACAATGATTACAGTAGTTCAGACCAGTCCTGTTTCTTAACCTTGTGAAGAATGTCGCACAACCTTAGCACACGGAATATGGAATTTTTGTAATTATTTTTGACAAAGAGAGACATTATTTAAGTTTATTGTTTCTGAAGTAATGGAAATTTAGAAATTCAATATGAATGATATATTATTTTAAAAAATTTGTTGATGTATAGGTGCTTGAAAATGACGACATAGTTCCGTCGAAACTAGTTGTTCAGTATAAATAAAATATACAAACCATGAAATTAAAAAAGCGACTGTGGCCTGTGAGTCTGTCATAAATTATATATACACCGAAAAATTAAGGCATCTTAATAGTCCCTTGGAGCTCGTCAGAAACGACTTTAGGATCTGAAGACTTCGCTCGTTTCAGAATGACATACTGTGTTTTGCAAAAACGGGGAAGGGTTTCCAAATGATAGGTCGCTTGTGTGAAAACATTTTCGAATCGGTTATGGAGGTAGGTGCGATTCATACAGCCAGTACCTATGTCCAGCTTTACAGACGGCTAGAAGTCCTGAACCGAGAAGGCCAAAACCTGCCTTCGTTCATCTTAATTTAGGTATTCCGTGATTTAGCTGTATCACTCCAGGTAAATGTCGCCATCGTTGCTTTCAAAGGGCAAGACTACCGAGAATTCCGAGCGTGATCTCCTACTCTAACGTGTCGACGGAATATTAAAACATAATCTTCTTTCCTTCAAGTCCTGGTCAGGTACCCAGTGTTAAACAGGTACAAAATTTAATTTTGTTTTAGGGATCGAAATACGGGGAGTATCTATTGAATGTAAAAACATTCTTTCGCTAAAAAATTGAGATGCTTTTCTGAAATGGAACGTGCCCAACAAACACTGGGAATATGCATCTGGATGAACAGAAAAAGAAGCAAATGGATGAGATAAAAGTCAAGAGATTAAAGATGTGATTGTTACAAAACGGAAATGGGGAATGAATGGGCATACAGCGAGACTAAATTATTTGATATGAATATATCAATCAATACTGGTCAAAACAGAGGATCAGGTGAGATATCATACACATTGTACATACGGTAACGTATTTTATTCAGATATTGCTTAGAATTATAATTTGTGTGTAATATGCTACGGTATTTTGCTGTATCAACTCTTTACTTGAGATTCACATGACGTTTACGTAGCGTAAGGCACTATGGGGCTACCTTAATAGTGAAAAAGTAATTCTACTTTCCCTCTAATATGGTGTGTAAACACCTCGAACGGCCAGTACAGTTGCACATCTGCGTGGCATGGATAGTATGAGGTTATCAATCAGCTCTTGAGAGATGTTTGGCCATTCTTCCACGAGTGCAACATCCAGCTCTGCAGTCGTTGTGGGAGGTGATGCAGTGCGTCTGCTAAGTGCATCCCAAACATGCTCAGTCGGGTTTAAGCTGGCCACTCCATTCGTTCAATGCCCCCAACTTAAAGGATGTTGTTGACCAGTGCAGCTCTGTGGGGACGAGCGTTATCGTCCACCAGAAGGAACCTATCTCATATGGCATTAGCGTAGTGTACAACAAAAGGTCAAAGGATCTCGTCCTATACCTCGGAGAAGTCAAAGCGTCATTCTGACCGACTTAGAGACTCGTACGTCCACTAATACTGACTCGTACCTAAGTCATTCGTTTACTACCATGATATTGTGATATTTCCAAAATATATACAGTATTTCATATTCACAGAATATATGACTTCAACTGAGAATGGGCAAAGCCGAAAAAGTCTACCCAGCCGGGATTCGAACCCGGGTCTCCTGCTTTCTAGGCAGTTGCGCTGACCCCTACACCACTGGTGACACAGTGATCACCGCACCTGCAGGGACTACGTAAGCACGCCTCCCGTCAGACACAAATTTCCAGCTTTACCCTGCCCACAGTGCTCAAAGTCGTAGTTATTATGTACTAATTCACGTAAGGGTAAGGGCTCCAAACTTTCCCAGCCCTTCCCACGCGCGCGCGCCCACACACACACACACACACACACACACACACACACACTGTTCCGTGATGAGGGAATGACGACTGTCCGGCTGAACACAGAATCTTTACTTATCTGTGAAGATGAGTACCCGGAGTCATACGTTACAACTTCAATCCCGAAGTTCCTCCGTGCAGTTTCTGCTGGCCTAACGGTGTCGTGGTTTGAATGCGACACCCACCATAGACCTCCGTGCGTAGAGGTGACATTCCCGAAGGTGATTTCGGACTGTTTGTATTGATATTGCGCGTCTCGTTGCTGCCTAGAGGGTGCGTTGCAGCCGATTTGCGTTCAGCCTCCTCTTTCGATGGGCTGTTAATCAGAGATAACGGTCATCTCTTGCTGACGCTACCCGTAGACGACCTAGGCCTTACCTTCTTGTAACGGTTCCTGTTGTCTGAAAATTGCGTCCAGGTCCTGGAAATTACACATTGGAACACTGCAATAGCCGGCCGCGGTGGCTGAGTGGTCTGCGGCACGCCAGTCACAGTCTGCACGGCCAGTACGGTCGGGAGTTCGAATCCCCCCTCGGGCATGGATATTTGTGCCGTCCTTACCATTAGCTAGTTCATAAGTAGTTTGTAAGTTTAGGGACTGATGACCCCGTAGTTAAGTCCCATAAGCTCTACAAACATTTGAACACTGCAATATCTGCAGTCACTTCCCTCTGTCCCGCTTCTAACATTGCTATGGCTGTCCATTCGCATAGCTTCGGGTAAGTCACGTTCTTGTTGCATTGCACTATCTGCTCCCTATAGTATCTGAACCCAACTGCTTGTGTAATTCGTTTGGTAGAGTAAATAAGTGAAAACCCCTTCTGCAGCAACTTTCTGTTATTATCAGAATCTGGGTAGGCGTAATGTTGTTGTCACCACTCTGTAGAACCGACAGAAAAACGTAGAAGCGTTTTAGTTCATTCTGCCGATGACAATACTTCAGAACCTGATCACGTAATTGTTTTGACGAGTGTATGATGCGTTCTCCGTGGCAAGAAGAAAGCTAAAGTACGAACCAATGAATTGGCGACATGAAGAATCAAGCGAGGTGTAGATGTAAAGACATAAAGGATGAGTGTAAGGTTATGTTGAAACCCCATCGTTAATGACTTGTCGGTGAGTGGTTATTCAGTATTGTACGAAAAGCGAGTTCCGCTGGAATGTTGTGGTTACCCCCGCATAAAGGTAGTGAATGAGGTGCGATCGGTGAGACGACAGTGGTAGCGGTGGTGCGTGGGCGGCGGGCAGAAGCGACTCAAGGCGAGGCGTCCAGCAGAGGCGGCGGCAGCGGCAGCGGCAGAGGCAGCTGCCGAGTAGCCGCTGAGTCACGCCGCCCACGCGTCGGCCGCCGTCTGGAGTGGAGGCTAGCGTCTGCCGTCGCTCCTGCCCTCAAGGACGCACAGCACCGGCGCCACGCCACCTTGCTCCTCATCGGGAGCTACGCGCCGTGTCAAAGGAGTTGAAAAATTGTGACAGCCAGGGCTGCCAACCCGGGTCTCCTTACTAGGCAGTTGCACTGTCCACCACTCCACTCGGACACAATGGTCACCACCTACACGGCTTACCCTAGCACGCCTACCGTCAGGTGAAAACTGTTAACTTGTAGCACCAATATTTTGGGCTACCTAACTGCTGAAGGAAGGCAGTTGCAGTTGACAGATAGTCCAGCCCTGTGAAAAAAGGGATAGTGCCGCAATAAAATTAATCTCGTGATTTTGACAGCAGATTCGGTCCTTAGGTGAAATTACGAATAGAACGATATCGGTCGCTGGCTGAACGGCCCAGTACTTTATAAGTAGTGTAAATTAATTGCCAATTTAATCGCATAAAGTGAATTTTCCCCGACAAATAGGAACCTCCACAGGCTTGGCTGATACCTTGACTCCCTACTGGCGGAGGATTTATAATTTTATCGAGTACCATTTAATTAATACGGAAATGAAGCAATATGGCGTACTTTTGAAAGGCCGTTAGTTTAAATTCGCTTCTTCTACACCAACGGCGGAGGAACACACGCCTTCGCGCCGTTTGGCTGAAGAACCGCTAGTCCAGGTGTCCCAATCGCCCAGATCGCCGACCCTTCCCGCACGGGCCGGGGGGGGGGGGGGGGGGGAATGGCGCAGAAGGTGCGTTGTCAGATTGGCTGCGGAGCCCTACTTCTTCTCGGCGGAGCGATACAGTGTCCTGGAGAGACGGACATAAAAATGAAGAGAGACGCTCCCGACTCCCCATTCGTGGGCAGGTGTTGATCGCCATTTCTTCAGGGGGAGCAAGTAGCAAGCAGCCATTCCATAGAATTTAACATTCCCACCAGACAACCACAAGGGCTACACTACTGAACCCGCCCAGTTTATTCATTCCTCGCGGCATTTCGCTGTTTCATGCATCAACTAACTGAAATATATGTACGCAGAAAATCTGGATCGCAATTGTAAGGTTACAAATTGATTTTATGACCGGTTTCACAAGTTCAAATATATGGAAAGTTACGGGACCGAACTGCTTACGCTAATGACAACACGTACACCTATTCCCGAGGGAGGACTTGAACCTCTGATGGGGAGCGGTCGCGCACTTAACAGCAAGGCGCCTTAGAGCGCAGGGCCAATCCGCGCGGCGACGTTTTTTGTATTGCTGTTTCTGAAGCTATTGTGAACTTGGGTAATTCAGTCCTAGATACACACTGATGCGACAAAAGTTATGGAACACCTCCTAATATCCTGTTGGGTCATCTGTAGCCAGTCGAAGGGCAGCGACTCTGGGTTGGCTGTCGCCTGCAGAAATGAGCCATGTTGCTTCTACAGCCGTCCGTAAATGCGGAAGTGTTGCCGGAGGAAGGGTTTAGTGCTGGAACTGATCTCTCAATTATGTCGCACAAACATTTGATGCATTCATGTCGGGTGACTTCAGTGGCCAAACTATTCGCTGGAATTTCTCAGAATTTTCTTGAAACCAATCGCGAAAAATTGTGACGATACGACATGACGCATGTATATCCATGATAATTCCATCGTTGTTTGGGAACATGAATCTGTCAGATGATCTCCAGTTATCAGAACCTAACCGTTTCCAATCAATGATATAGAGCCACCACCAGCTTGCTCCGTGCCTTGCTGACAACTAGGGTCCATGGCTTGCGGTCTGCGCCACACTCGAACACTACTATCATCTCTTACCAACCGACATCGGGACTCGTCTGACGAAGCTACTGTTTTCCAGTCGTCTAGGGTGCAACCAGAAAGGCCACGAGCCCAGGAAACGCGCTGCTGGCGATGCTGCGTTATTAGCAGAGGCACTCGAGTTGGTCGCCTGCTGCCATAGCCCATTATCACCAAACTGTGTCGCACTTTCATAACGGATACGTTTGTCGTACGTTTCATATTGATTTCTGCGGTTACTTCATAAGGTGTTCCATGGATGATAGCCACGGACGAAGATAATTTTTTTTGGGGGGTGGGGGTGGGGAGGGGGGGAATATCTGTTGTATAAGTTCTAAATTTCATTCAGGTCAGTATCTAAACTATCAAGCCGTTTGCATATGAGTTATTAAAAAAGAGAGAGAGAACACGTCCCTCTATGTATGTGGTTCCATGGTGGAGACGGAGGGTTGGACCCGCTCACCCCCTCCAGTATATCTACGCCCCATGGTGACAGCACTGGCAGCTCCACGGAAACGCCGCTATCGTGGTTATTAAGTGCAGCCCATCGTGCACTGATCTAGTGGCGAACACTTTAGAGCGGGAAGGGGGGGGGGGGGGCAAGAAAACCTATTTACTGACTTCGTGTTTCACTGTGGCGAATCTAGGACTTTGGTATGGGGGAGGGGGCGAGGTCATGGAACATTCGATATTCGTTCATTTGGCCGAGTGTTCCCATTTCCGTTTTTGTAAAAAAAAAAAAAAAAAAAAAAAAAAAAAAAAAAAAAAAAAAAAAAAGGTTCACCATCAGTCTCAACAATTACTGTCCCAATGTGTTGTGCAGCATTTGTTACAAATGCGTAGAGATGTTGTCTTCTAATAGCAGTCATAGATTGAAAACACGGACGAAAGGACAGGACAGAATGTAGTAGGTATTACAAGATGTTTCAGTCAAAGGCAAAACTGGCTGCCATCAAAAACACTGTCTCATAATTAATGAGGGCAACATAGTTTATCACTGGCTCCAAGTGAATATGGGGGGGGGGGGGGGCGCAGAAACAGTGTCTTGCCCCTCGAAAGTTTGAAATTGGGGGGAGGCACTGCCCCTCCTGCTCCCCCCCCCCTTACTGATTCGCCGTTGCACTGAGCTGTCAGTGGTGATGGGCAAAACACATAATTTGACATTTTCGTCAGGCTCTTTACCTGTTGATATCGGAATTTTGGAACCCCTAACAATTCCCAAAGTAGAAGTCCCATATGTCTAGCAACTACCATTCCATGTTCAAAGTTTGTTAAATGCACTCGTTAAGCCACGGTCACGCAGGAAACCTTTTCGCACGATTCAGTGTAGTGCAAATGTTAGCTTTCTCAAAACACCGCCCTATTACACCTTGGTACGTGATACTATTGTCATCTCCGTCGCCGGTCGCAGGGCCGAGCGGTCTGCGGCGTGCCAGTCACGGTCTCGGATGGATATTTGCGCCGTCTTTAGTATAAGCTAGTTCATAAGTAGGTTGTTATTTTAGTTACTGATGACCCCGTAGTTAAGTCCCATAAGCCCTACAAACATTTGAACATTTTCATCTTCATCTGTGCCTTATTTTTCTCGCCTTAGGTTTTTCTTCATATGATCAGAAACTTTCTTCACGGGATCAGTAACTGGAGTGTGTCAGTATTCCTGATTAAATACACATAATAATCAATTGGTGGTAACATTTACTAAGTCACATAATGATCGTCCTTAAGCAGGGAAATGTAAGATATGTAAAAATGGAAAATTCTCAAGTAGTCAGGAAAGGATTATGTATAGGAAGAGTAAGGAAATGTCTCGGAATGTCTCTGTCATATTGCGAAGCTGTTGGTTCACAAGCCGCGTTACGGAATGGCGTGTCTGTGTCACTGATTTCACAAAGAATAACTCACGTTGCAACCATTAAAATGTAATTTAGAACCGGAAATTGAGCGCGGCAGTCGTTTTTACCTTTGCAAACAGGTCAACAGTCATCTACACCGCACACATAAAGCTATACCGTCCGCTAAAACTAAGTTGACGCAATGGTGACTAATGAGAGCGACATTTTATTATTATTTTTTTAATTCTCCATTCTGAGGAGTGGAGCGGGTATTTGAGATCGCGGTTCTCAAATGTTCAAATGTCTGTAAATCTATCGTACCAAACTACGTGGTCATCAGTCCGTAGCTTACAAACTACTTAAACCTAGATATAAGTTAGATTAAGTTAGGCTTAAGAGAAACACGAAAAGAACACAAGGACTGCAGTGCAAAAGGCCAGCCCAGTGCCAGGGGCACGCCCTCCGGATTGGCGTTCGGGGGGCACAGGCCAAGCAGTAGGTTTGTACATTACTGGCACATCTGTGAGCACTGCAGAGGGCGGGGGGGAATAAGTCACTAAACGTAGCAGTAGCGACTTCCACATGAAACACAACATGCCAACGCACCCTGCATGACACAGCACATACGGCAGACACAACAGCAAAAACACATATCATGTAGCTCAGTAGAAACATTAGAAGTAGCATAAAAAGCACAAAAAATGTAATAGCATAAGAAGACCCATTTATGTATAGGTATTGGGTTATTGTATAATTAAAAGAATAAAAGAAATTAACTGCTTAAAAAATTAAAAAAAAACTACTTAAACCTAGGTAAACTAACCTACGGACAAACACACACACCCATGCCCCAGGGAGGACTCGAATCTCCACGGCGAGCAACAGCGCAGTGCTTTAGACCGCTCGGCAGATCGCGGTTCTATTCAGCCAATTATCGAACAAGATGGTAGTGGGGCAAATGGGTATCTCAACAGGAAATTAATAGGAGAGACTGAAGCAGTTCCGATATATGCCTTACAAGCAAAGGCAACCTCCCGGAAACGTTGGAGGAAACCGAGGGATTGAAAGCATTGTATTTTGATATATGTGTGAGGTCTTATGCGACCAAACTTTTTGGTTATCAGTGGCTAGACTTACAAACGAATTACTTAACTAACTTACGCTAGGGACAACACAAACATCCATGCCCGAGGGAGGATTCGAACCTCCGACCGTAGCGGCCGTGCAAACTGTGAATGGCGCGCGGCAGACCGCACGGCCACTGCGGCCGGCACATTGTATTTCATTCCTGGGATGTTGTCCTTCATAGAGATCCACTGCGCCGAGTGTTACATTACGCGGATAGTGGCTTACTGTGACGTTACACTGTAATGTGGCGAGAATTTGCTTAGTGCAAGTTTCTTTGTAGAGGACCTAGTATAATTTCGTCCAGGAGAAGATGTTTCAGCAACCTGCAATGGCAAGCAAGTGACACCCCTCCCCGGCCGGCCCTCATGTAGAATCAACAGATGCGTTTGAAATGCTCGTGGAGGTGGCGGGCCTTTCCGGCGCTGGTGGAGGCGCGGCCATGAATATGAAGCAGGCGGCTGGCAGGTAGGTGGGGAGGAAGGGCGCATACATTCTGGCCGGCTAGGCCGCCTCTCTGGGTCAGACGGCAGACGGCTGCCAAACGCGCGCGCTGCGTCTCAGTTTGAGCGCACACCGCTGCCCGTCCCTTGAAGGAAAGCACACATCCAGGGCAATTTGCAGCCACAATTTGCGCCGACGACAGATACACATGATTAGCATTTCCGTGCCGGCACAGAGTACGGCGGCATCTGCAACCACTATACGACGGGGCCGGCCGCGGTGGCCGAGGTGACTGAGGCGCTCCAGTTACGGTCAGCACGGCCACTACGGTCGGGGGTTCGAATCCCCCCTCGGACATGAATATTTGTGCCGTCCTAGTTCGTAAGTAGTTCATAAGTAGTTTGTAAGTTTAGGGACTGATGACCCGTAGTTAATTCCCATAAGCTTAACAAACATTTAAACATTTTTATACGACGGGGGGCACCCAAAAGAAACCTTTTTATAAAATTACTTCAGTCACCTTCAAAATACTCTCCATTACATGCGATGCACTTGTCAAGTCTCTTTTTCCCACAGTTGGAGCATGTTTGGAACTCTTCAAGTTTGATATTGTCCAGTGCACTTTGCGAAGCTGTTTTTACCGCCTCCACATCATCATAACGCTCCCCTTTTAGCGTTTTCTTTTTTTTTTCGTGGAAATATGAAAATGTCGCACGGGGCTAGATCCGACGAATACGGAGCGCGGGGAACGACAGACCACCTCTGAGATGCCAAATAGTGGGTCACGCGTAAGGCCGTGTGTGCTGGAGCGTTGTCGTAATGCAGAAACCAGTCAACTGATCGCCAAAGTTCCGGGCGTTTTTGTGGTGTCGCACAAGTCTAAAGTGCGCGCCACCTACTTTCGCCGCGCGCCGCCATGCACGCACAGCGCGGCGTTCTTACGACGTCAGCCACGAGCGCCCTCCGCTCGTGGCCACCACTGAACGACATCGTTCACTTGGAACTGAGATAGGAACCAGCTAACACTTCGGAATCAGATAGGCACCAGTGAAGACTTGGCTATCGGACAGGCACTAGGCAGGCCTCTAGCTCAACTATGTATCAGCTTTCTGCAGTACTAAGCTATGTAAAAGTTAAGTATTACTAAGTCTCTGTGAAATATATAAAAAAAAGGTAAAGCAGTCAACAATCCGAAGATTGGTTTGAACACCACAGTGCTTTACTAGGCATGGTCCTGTTTGGAGGTGGTATGCCGTTGCCTTCCTCCGACCTTCGAACTGACTTACCCAGCCAGTTATAGGGGGACCTACAGTTTAACGTGGGTTCCGAACCACGGTGCTACTCGGTATTTTTCACATGAGCAATACTGCCAGAGGTGAAAGAAGTGGAAAGTGACAGATAAAAATCCCAGGACCTAGCGGGGATCGAACCCGTGACCTTTGGATTTGTAGTCTGGCACTCTACCACTGTGCAACCGAGGCGCACGTGAAAAAATCCCGTTCTAATTTACTCTGGTGTTTCTAGTTTCTGCTGTCCCACTGGCTGCTCACCTACGTACCTGCACAAGCGTGCATCCTTTATTCCTGTGTCGGTCTCATTCTATTCGGCCACTGACACCTACGACGGAAACGAGTCACAAAAGCGGCGATGAGGCAGGACCACAAAAGTTTCCTCCTCACATCCTCTCGCAGACGCCTTAAAACATCCAAGTAAAAGTGCTGGTTAACAGTCTGGACAGGGGGTACGAATTCCCGAAGCACAATTCCACGAACATCGAAAAAGACAATGATCATCATCTTCACTTTTGACATCACTTCCCTTGCTTTTTTTGGTCTGGAAAGCTTCCTGAATCATTTGGTGCGTTTCCGTTGCAATTTTTTAAAGCAGGAAACAAAATTTCACACACACTCTTTGTTCTTTCACAGTAGCAGGGGTAACCCGCCAATAGTCAGAGAAACACAATACCACACTTGCACGTTCAGCTCTGCACTGACGCACTAGGAGTTACAATTACGAACAACTTTGACTGGAGAGAACACACAGAAAATATTGTGGGGAAGGCGAACCAAAGGTTACGTTTCATTGGCAGAACGCTTAGACGATGCACCAGCTCCACCAAAGAGACTGCCTACATCACACTTGTGCGTCCTCTCTTGGAGTACTGTTGCCCCTTGTGGGACCCTCACCAGGTGGGACTGACGGAAGATATTGAGAAGGTTCAGAGAAGGGCAGCTCGTTTTGTTTTATCACGTTACGGGGGGGAAAGCGTCACGGAAATGTTGCACGAATTGGGGTGGAAATCATTAAAAGAAAGACGTCATTCATTGCGGCGTGATCTGTTTGCGAAGTTTCAATCACCGACTTTTAGTTCTGAATGTGAAAATATTTTGCTAGCACCCACCTACTTAGGGAGACATGACCATCCCAATAAAATAAGAGAAATCAGATCGAAAACGGAACGATTTAGGTGTTCTTTCTTCCCGCGCGCTATTAGAGAATGGAACGGTAGAGAAAAGTTATGAAGGTGGTTAATGAACCCTCTGCCAGGCACTTGAATGTGATTTGCAGAGTATCGATGTAGATGTAGATGTAGATGAATAAAATACGAGAAATCAGAGCTCGAACAGAGAGATTCAGGTGTTCTTCCTTCCCGCGCGCTATTCGAGAATTGAATGGGAGATAAATAGTATAATGGTGGTTCGATGAACCCTTTGCCAGACACTTAAATGTGATTTGCAGAGTATCCCATGTAGATGTAGATGTAGACGCCGTCTGCACATCTGTTTCATGAAGGTCTCTACTAACGCCATCTAGTGTGAGAACCCTGTACTAGGTCTACGAATGTACGAATGGCAGCGCCCTCGGAGTCCGGTTTCTTTTAGAACCCTCCTCCTATGCAGGGGGAAACAAGCGGCGCGCTATTCGAGAATTGAATGGGAGATAAATAGTATAATGGTGGTTCGATAAACCCTTTGCCAGACACTTAAATGTGATTTGCAGAGTATCCCATGTAGATGTAGACGCCGTCTGCACATCTGTTTCATGAAGGTCTCTACTAACGCCATCTAGTGTGAGAACCCTGTACTACGTCTACGAATGTACGAATGGCAGCGCCCTCGGAGTCCGGTTTCTTTTAGAACCCTCCTCCTATGCAGGGGGAAACAAGCGGCCGTATAGATGCACTCAAATGTTTCTTTCGAGTTTTCTTCTTTTTTTTTTTATGCACAAGTAGCTTCAGAATGCCTTCTATAGGAGAGCCTGCACGTTTCGGTGTTTCAATGTTCATGGAAGAAATTACGCTAGATCCACTGCAAAGAAATTTGCTCTAAGCAAAATATCGTAACATTACTGTGTAGCGCTACAGTAAGCTACTGTCTACGTGAGCAGTAGTTGATGGGAGCGGCCAAATGGAAGAGGCTCGTCCCTTACATATTCGTCTATCTGATCTCTGAATCTAACCTTTAGGGATTCCGGATTATCATTCAGAGATATCAGTGAGCGTGTCGAACATATCCAAGCATTTCTGATGCGTATCTGTATTTTATTTAATTAATTTAGCGTAGAGCGCAAACGTTAGAATTTATCAACACGTAGTTTCGATACTTCTTCAGGCTACTCGAAAGCTAGCGTCACAACTGTGACAGTACCTGGAGGCATCCAACGCACTGCTTCCCCTCCATTCCAACTTTGGAATAGCATGAAGATGAATCTCCTATGCCGCGGTCGAAAGGCCGTGCGCTGAAAGGCAGCTTGCTGCGGAGGGCGTAGTTGCTCCCTGTTGGAGGTTCGAGTCCTCCCTCGGGCATGGGTGTGTGTGTGTGTGTGTGTGTGTGTGTGTGTGTGTGTTGTCCTTAGGTTAGTTTAAGTCTTTTATATTCCACATAGGACTCTCAGCGTGGTATAGGTCAGCAAGTGACATAATAATAAAATTAACCTAAACGCTGCTATTTACGAATACCGAGCGAGGTGGCGCAGTGGTAACACACTGGACTCGCATTCGGAAGGATGGTGGTTCAAATCCACCTCCGGCCATCCAGATTTAGGTTTTCCGTGATTTCCCTAAATCACTCCAGGCTAATGCCGGGATGGTTCCTTTGAAAGGGCAGGGCCCATTTCCTTCCACATCCTTACCCAAAACTCCGAGCGTAAGCTCCATCTCTAATGACCACGCTGTCGACGGGACTTTAAACTCCAAGATTCTTTCCTTCCCATTTACCACGACGGTACCGTTTCTGATTACATTGCCATTTTCAAATGTCGGTTATGTCTAGATGGCTTGGCATACATATGACATCTAGGCGTCTGTATATATTCTGTCAAATTTGGTTGGTACTTCCATTTTGTATTTTGACAGTTGACAGCCACGACTTCCGCAAGGCGTCCATTGCTGTCTTTACCAATGAGTCCACGACACGGACTGTGAGATCAGCAATGGTGCGATGAATGACCAGTGGACTCGAAGATAATCTGGAGGCTGTACAGTGTATTAAGACGACGTTACACTCCATCGAGTTGTCAGTATTGTGGGCTTAAGAAAATGTAACGTACTGAAATTACTATTAATTGGTTCTAGTTGCTTCCGTAAAAATTAGCTCCTATACAATGACCGAAAACAGTTCTGATAACTTTAAAACTGTATACTAAATAGTTGAGAGACGGAATAAAACAGAGGTTATTTGTGCAACAAATCAGGAGGAAAAGACGTATAAACCTATAAGTAAATTATGTTTTTATTCAGAACCACTCAACCACATTGGAATTTATAAATAAATTGCACTGATGTATACAGATTCATGAAGGTGCAAAAATAACATTCAAGGTGTCTGATACTAGCATTATTTTTACACAGCGTGCATACCCAGTGAGCTCAAAGCGGAACTCAGTGTAAAACTGACCACGAAATATATCGTAGACAATAATGCAATTTATTAATCGAATAAAGTGTGATAGAAACACTAGTTCTGAATACTAAATATATAGCTCATCTGTGGATCTGAACTCGAGTTCCGTTCCTTTGAGTTCTCTATAGCCATAATCGAAACTATATTTAACTATTATTATTTATTGGAGTAATCGTACGTAAGTTCTTTTCATAGAAAGCAAAGCACGAAAGAAGAACACAACGTATGCGTACAGAGTTGCCAACCTAACAGAAATAGCCCGTCACAGTTTTCACACAAAGCACTACCGTTGTGTATCCTGTTAATATTTGAGATCACGACGTACATGAACAAATGAATAGAACGACGTTATTTGTAGCATCGAATGCCGATTCTGCCTGCACCACCATGTGGTGATCCGATTAGTGTATGGAAACACTGTGCTGAGAGACAGTCGAAGTGTTTTCTAATGCATCGCCTTGCCGGTCCAGCATTCGGCATTGTGGTTTGGGGTGCTATTGGATGCCACTCCGGCACCGCCCTGTTACACACTCTAGGTACGCTGATCAGCCAACGTTACATGTCTACAGTGTTGCAGCCTTTTGTCGTCCCGTACCGTCACACTTAGCCAACACTGCAGCAGGACAATGCGCGAGCACACGTGGCACGCAATGTCAGATCAGAGTTCTTCGTCTCCCAAAGGACTGCACTACAGCTTCGGCAACCCTGTGATCCCGAATCCTCGGCCTATCGAAAACGCCTGATCGATTACTGCGGAACGACTGGCTAGGCATACATCACCCGCTGCTGTGCTAGATTAACTTAATTCAATAATACTGAAAAATTAATAAAACATATTGTACATAATCAATAAAATTCTGGGCACTGGGCCGCACCCTTCAATATATCATATTTCGTCGTCGTTTCGGCCACTGTTGCAAACGACCTTCTTCTGGGTGTCGCCTGCAACAGTAGTCGAAACGACGACGAAATTTGATATATTGACGATCGATGAATGTCCAGAACAGTTATATCGACAGTATCAATGGCTGCGGAAGCCTTAGTTTACTTTCTGTACATAGTTAAACACTAATCTTTTATTATAAATCAAGAAAAAGTTTTCTTGTATTAATTTCACACACTTTTGATATAATGTATAACTCAATTTGATGTTAATTGTATGACGTTTCTTTAAACAAGATAAACAGTAATAAACCTAATGTATTTCTTCCCACTAATATCATTGCAATCAATGTTTTGTGTTGCATTTTATATTCTGATAATTTCATATGTTTCAAAAATGTTACCTCGTAAACGTATAAGTTAGGGATTTTTGAACCGTAGCAAAATCAAAATCAAAATAAAAATTAAAAATTTTGGTCATTAATCATGTGCCGCGATGGAGTAGTCGAGCGGTCTAAAGCGTCTCGCTGCGGAGCGCGCGGTTGCTCGCCGTGGAGGTTCGAGTCCTCCCTAGGGCATGGGTGTGTGTGTTTGTCCTTAGATTAGTTTACCTAGTTTTAAGTAGTTTGTAAGCTACTGACTGATGACCACGCAGTTTGGTCCGATAGATTTACAGACATTTGAACATTTTGAACATTAATCATATGATTTACATAACACTGAATAATGACTATATTTGCCTGTCAGCTATGTTTTTTGTCGCCTTCTTTGACTTTCTAAAAACACAATTTGATTCTTTAAACCTTACATCTTTGAAATTTCCTTTAAATTTTTGAATTCTCGGATATTTCACGTTTTTATTGTGATGAGACAAATATTTTTCGAAAAATTTTGAAAAAATGTCTTTTACCGACGTAATGTCTACATACAAAATGCAATCAAAATTTCAAATTTTGTATTCCTTAGATGTAGGATTTGTTACTCTACATTATTAGTACCTTTGGCATTTTCCATAAAACGTGTATTTTTAGAGAAATCTGAAAAATCATAGAGAAAGGAACATTTTGTGGCTTCTTTTCATGACGAATAAAGTTTCGATTAGTAATCAAGCAAGGCAAACCGCGGTGGAATGACCGAGCGCTCTAAGTCGCCTTGCTGCGGAGTGCGCGGTTGCTGCCCGTCGGAGGTTCAAGTCCTCCCTCGCGCATAGATGTTGTGTTCTTCTTAGGTTACTTTAAGTAGTTTGTAAGCCTAGGGACTGATAACCATAATAATTTAATCCGATAGATTTACAAACGTTTTGCCGGCCGCTGTGGGCGAGGAGACTAAGGCGCTCCAGTCACGGTCTGCACGGCTACTACGGTCGGGTGTTCGAATGCCCCCTCGGGCATGGATATTTGTGCCGTCCTAGTTCGTAAGTAGTTCATAACTAGAATGTAACTTTAGGGATTGATGACCCCCGTAGTTAAGTCCCATAGACTATACAAACATTTGAACATTTGAACAAACGTTTGATTTGAAGCAAGGCAAACTCAGTTTATTCATATCAGACGGCTACTTAAGTAAGTGATTAAAACAGTACGAAGCTAATTTTAGGCTACTGACCTAGTCAACAGTACACGTAAGTTCAGTTACGGAGAACTACAGGTTTTACTAGCTCGATTTTGCCGTTAAGAATATCTTGTGGTTCGCTGTTGTGAACGACAATCTCTTGCTTTTTGTTACGTCGCCATTGATGAGTGAAACTGCTGGCGTGGAAAGGGCTGTTATCTTTAATGCGAATTTTGAACGCCGCGGTAGGTAGGGTATTCTGTTTAAAGCAAAAAGGCTTCACAGCCAAATGAACCACGTGCGTAGTTAATGTGCGACATAAAAAGCTGATGGCTTAAAACGAAAGGAAGCGGCCGCTGCGGTAGGCAGTGTTCCCGGGCGCCTGCGAAATCTGGCCGTTAATGTGACCACCAGCGTGGCTTTGTTCGCTTCACGCCTTTATAATTTACTTCGGTCTGTAAGCACGCAGAAGTGTGCAGCAAACCTGCATGCAGCGGGTGGTCGAATGGCGTATGCTGATGATGTGCTTTCGGGCCTTTAATTTGGGCCTACTCACTTTTTTGCTGCAGTCCTCTACGATTTACTCTTTCACTATAACTCAGAGTCTTTGTTCTCAGTTATTTGTTGCAGCTATTGTAAACTTTATCTTTCCATTCAACGTGTCCTGTTTATAGATCGTTGATACCGTGGGAGCTATTCATTGATGTTTTAACGCTAGACATGTCATTCTGTTCCGTCTTAGTATTTTTCGTGTATTACTTTCCTCGCTGATTTTCCGATGTAGTATTTCGTGTCGTATGTTACTGAAAGTCATAGTGGCTTAATTGGTTGTCTTTTTTTTTTCTTTTTTTTTTTTTTCTTTTTTTCTTTTTTTTTCGTCTGACGGTATTTTACAAGTAGAGTTCGTAATTGGGACAGTTGAGAATGGATTAAGGAATAAGCTTCAGAGGTGTCGAAGGAAACGTGCTATCGCCTAAATGTATTTCAAGTAACGAGAGAAACTGAAATCCTTATTAAAGTTAAAACATAACAGATAGAAAATTCTAATTTACAGTCAAATGAGCATCATCTACAGACGATGACTATTGCAATGCAACAATCTTTTAGAGGAACATCTAAAATGACATCAAAATCCCAAATTTAACTAACTTTGTACTCATGGTGGCAGGCGGTGGCGCTGGGCGTCAATTATGACGATGAAGATGGAGCTTAGGGAGCTCGACATCGGCATCTTTAACACTAGGGGATAAAAAGTATATTGCAACATAACAATTAAATATGTCAGTGTCTACTTTTCCTGAATAGCAACGATAAACCAGCTCAATTTATTATGTATTTTTAAAGCTACAGTGGGATATGGATTTGTAAATGTTAATACCATTGGTATTAGCAGTATCACTAAAACGCCCCAGGATGGGTATATGAATATCACTAATAGGATGACGCGTTCAGTGAGTGAACAACTATGCCACTACGATCCGCACCGTTGACAAACGGATAAATAAAGAACTATACCAGAATAATTGACGAGAGAACAGTCTAAATGATAAAGACTGTATTATATGTATTGAAACAAATTTGGAGATTTGTTGACGTAAGATCTGCGCAAGAAGATGATACCCGGAACTTGGAATAGTGACATTTTTAATTCGTACTGAAGAAAACAAAGAGCAAATGTATGTTTCTGTAATGTATTCTTAACGATATCCATTTTTTTGGTTTTGTTTTAATTCTCACGAAGTGTATAAATGATGTGTTTCTGTAACAATGGTAAAGAACATGCAAGATGTCGAAATATACCATGAAACTGCTTGTAAAATAGTTAAAGGCCAAGTCGGTATTCTAACTTACCTGTCCAAAACCGGCAGGTTATAAAAAGACAAAGAATAAAATGTATATAACAGATAGTTACAACACAACAATTGACAGAGGAATCAGATTTTAGGTATATACATGATTCTGTGGATCTAAATCCATGACGAGATGGGTATTTTTCAGTTGGGAACTGCGGAATTTGTAGAAATGAGTGCCTCTTTGACTTACAAATTTTGTGGAGGGTTTTCAAACAGTTAATGCTAACGTCATTTCGAAATCGTACAATTACATTTACAGAAAGCGGAAAATACTTGGTATTGGAGTCAAATGTTCAAACGTTTGTATAGCTTATGGGACATAGCTACGGGGTTATCAGTCCCTAAACTTACAAACTAGCTAATACTAAGGACCGCACAAATATCCATGCCCGAGGGGGGATTCGAACCCCCGACCGTAGTGGCCGTGCAGACCGTGACTGGAGCGCCTCAGTCCTTTTTTCTTTTTGGAGTTCGGGGATGGGTTGTTTCGGGAACGTCTTACGGAAGTACGAGGTGGGGACTTGTCCCCTTGGCCACCGCGGCCGGCAGAGTTGCCAACGAGGCTTAATTAAGTGAAAACTTTTTTCTACAAACGTGAAATATATTCGTTGTTCACTTTATAACTTACTAAAGTGCCGTATTGAAGGAAAACACGTTGACTTATAAAAAGTGACTACACTTCGTTTTATTTGCTCTGGTTGCAGAAAGCC
Source organism: Locusta migratoria (assembly GCA_026315105.1). Classification (NCBI taxonomy): domain Eukaryota; kingdom Metazoa; phylum Arthropoda; class Insecta; order Orthoptera; family Acrididae; genus Locusta; species Locusta migratoria. The sequence goes on from CM048744.1 coordinate 364,059,658, forward strand.
TTCAGCCAATTGTCAGTGGCATGAGACTGTGAGAAATGTAAGTACGCCGTATTACTGTGAAACAAGTAATTATTGACATTACCTACAATCGGCCACGCTTGTCACTGAGCTATCTGTTGGCGGACGACGTTGAAACCATTATAAAAAAAAATAAAAAATAATAAAAATAATTTAAAATCAGTCTCAAGGTGAAGAGAGGAAGGAGTTCAAAAAATTTTCAAATGTTTGTTAAGCTTAAGGGACTTAACTACGGGGTCATCAGCCCCTAAACTTACAAACTACAACTAAGAACGGCACAAATATCCATGCCCGAGGGGGAATTCGAACCCCCGACCAAAGTGACCGTGCAGACCGTGACTGAAGCGCCTCAATCCCCTCGGCCACTGCGGCCGGCGAAACCATTATCAGTACATCTACTATCACTCCAGGTGGCATCTGCTGTCAACGTGTTAAAATCTACGTAGATTTTCCAGGCGTATTATTATTATTCCCAGCGGTGTCTTTTACAATTTCTACACGCTTCAGAGAGAAGACGTTTGAGAAACTGGTGCCTGGCGCGCCCCTGAGAGTGAAACGAAACGAAAGGGAAGGTGTCGAGCCGGTTGGCTACCTGCCGCAGTGGCGGGCGTGTGGCTTTTAATGGCGCGGCCGGCCGCTGCGTGTGGGCCGCCGCCCGCCGCCCGCCGCCCGCCGCCCGCCGCCCGCGGGGCCCTTTTCCAATTACTGCCGCGCCGTTGTTTATTAAGCCGCTCCCTCCCCATTACACGCGCCCCAGCTGCCGAACCACCGGAAGGGATCCCGGCTCTGCATCTGTTACTGGACGGCGCAACAGGACACGTGTGTTTACCAATCTGTTATTCGTGTTGTTCGACAGATCACTGCATCTTATCATTAATACCAACACATATGTTTCTATAGTAGGTCTGTCAGCTTGATTGATTAGCAGTCCATTCCGGTTGTGCCTGGCATTAACACTGTTCACTTGCATTACACCGCGCCGAATGGCCGCGTGATCAAACGCGTCATTCTACGGACTGGGCGGCCGTTCCTGCTGGAAGTTCGAGTCCTCCATCGTGCATGGGTGTCGTGTTGCGCTTAATGTAAGTTAGTTTAAGCATAAACTATTCATAAATAGATTAAGCAATTTCTAAGTCTAGAGACTGATGACCATAACTGTAAGGCCCAATAGGCTTTCAAACATTTGAATCATTAATGTATTGTTCACATACCACTACGCAAAATATTTATATTTATTTGCCAATGGCATTGTCATTACGTTAGAGACAGCAAAGAACCTGGAAGGACAATTGAACGGAATGGACAATGTCTCGCAGGCAAAGTATAAGTAAGACACATATTCAAAATGTTCACAATTTTGTAGAGCTTATGGGACTTAACTACGGGGTCATCAGTCCCTAAACATACAAACTACTTATGAACTACCTTATACTAAAGACGGGACAAACATCCATGTCCGACCGCAACGGCTGTGCAGACCGTTACTGGCACGCCGCAGACCGCTCGGCCACCGCGGCTGGCAAGATACATATTAACAAGATCAAAACAAATCTGATGATTGCGTTTTTTATGCCCACACACTTTTCTCCAACGCTACATTCACAATTCCTTGATGTCTAAGAATGTGTCCTACCACCCGACCCCTTTTTTTAGTCAAGGTATGCCAGAAATTCATTTTCTTCCCAATTCTGTTCAGTACCTCTTCATTAATTACGCGATCCACCCACCTAATCTAAAGACGGGACAAACATCCATGTCCGACCGCAACGGCTGTGCAGACCGTTACTGGCACGCCGCAGACCGCTCGGCCACCGCGGCTGGCAAGATACATATTAACAAGATCAAAACAAATCTGATGATTGCGTTTTTTATGCCCACACACTTTTCTCCAACGCTACATTCACAATTCCTTGATGTCTAAGAATGTGTCCTACCACCCGACCCCTTTTTTTAGGCAAGGTATGCCAGAAATTCATTTTCTTCCCAATTCTGTTCAGTACCTCTTCATTAATTACGCGATCCACCCACCTAATCTTCTTCAGCACTCTTCTGTAGCACTATATTTCAAAAGCCTCTATCCTCTTCCTGTCCAGACACGACAGTGCCAAATTTAAGACCGACGCTGAGATGGTAAAGAATAGGCAATCTGCTAAAAATGTTCAAATGTTTGTTAAGCTTAAGGGACTTAAATGCGGGGTCATCAGTCCCTAAACTTATGAACTACCTTATACTAAAGACGACACAAACATCCATGCCCGAAGGGGATTCGAACCCCCGACCGTAGTGGCCACTGCGGTCGGCGGCAATCTGCTCGGTGAATACAACCTTTGATCTACTGACACTGTGACAGTCTTGGTTGGGAGGTTCTACCTCATCGTCCTTACAGATGTGATCATTCCTTTTCGTATATTTATCTGTTTGATACGATGAAAGACGTTGTGTGCGGTATTAAGTTCAGCCTAATGTAGTGAAAAAATATACACAACTGTTTGAGATATAGGTGAAGGTGTTTTCGCTGAGGAGCTAAGAAGATTCGTAAAAAGTTAGACAAGCACATGGAAATTGGCGGGAATTACGTAGAGAAATAGAAGAAAGAGGTAACAAAAAACTATTAATGATTTACTTCTGTCGGGGTGAGATATTTCAGCATTACTATTTAAGATTTGCATTAGTTTAAGATATATTACAATCAGCGAGCCTTTTTGGTAGGGATACATGTACAATGGCTCAGGACCTAAGGTATTAAGTATTCGTTTTATTTTGTAATAAATTATGTGGACTAATCAATTCTTTTAGTTACAGAGCTACGTCCACATCCTTGCTCGTCGCGGCCCACCTCCAGAACATACAGTATATACACCAGAGACAGAACAGTATGGGTAACACATTAAAAGATGTATCTCTGTACTCGATGAAAATTGCACAAAAGTTATACGGCACATATTATCATCGAGTAAAACAGAAGTGATATCTGGCGTTCCACAGGGAAGCATTATAGGTCCCCTACTCTTCGTCGTGTTTATAAATGATATAGGAGACAATTTGAATAGTTCCCTTAGACTGTTCGCGGATGATGGCGGATGATGATGTCGTTTATCGGTTAGTGAAGTCAACAGAGGATCAAAAGCAGCTGCAAAGCGACTTAGACAAAATTTCTGCATGGTGCAAAAATTGGCATTTGTACACTAAATAAGGAAAAGTGTGAAGTAATACACATGACCACTAAAGGAAATCCGCTGTACTTCAATTACGCGATAAATCAGTGAAACATTAAGGTCGTAAATTCTACGAAATACCTAGCAGTTACAATTACGAACAACTTTGACTGGAGAGAACACATAGAAAATATTTTGGGGATGGCGAACCAAAGGTTACGTTTCATTGGCAGAACACTTCGAAGATGCACCAGCTCCACCAAAGAGACAGCCTACATCACACTTGTGCGTCTTCTCCTGGAGTACTGTTGCCCCTTGTGGGACCCCACCAGGTGGGACTGACGGAAGACATCGAGAAGGCTCAGAGAAGGGCAGCTCGTTTTGTTTTATCACGTTACCGGGGGGAAAGCGTCACGGAAATGTTGCACGAATTGTAGTATAAATCATTAAAAGAAAGACGTTATTCATTGCGGCGTGATCTGTTTGCGAAGTTTCAATCACCGACTTTTACTTCTGAATGCGAAAATATTTTGCTAGCACCCACCTACTTAGGGAGACATGACCATCCCAATAAAATAAGAGAAATCAGATCGAAAACGGAACGATTTAGGCGTTCTTTCTTCCCGCGCGCTGTTAGAGGATGGAACGGTAGAGAAAAGTTATAAAAGTGATTAATGAACCCTCTGCCAGGCACTTGAATGTGATTTGCAGAGTATCTATGTAGATGTAGATTGTACGATATTTTATTGCAATTCGTTTATAGTACCACCTCCTACAATATCTATTATCCCACCTTAAACACCCTGTATATTCCCAAATACCTACCAGCTGCACGCCTGTCGGGTCTCGCCTTACGGGTAAGAAGTAGACAAATGAAGTGCCACCTACTACAGAAATTAACATAGCAGCGCATACCGGACTGGTCACGGCCGCCCGTTTTGCCCCGGCCAGGGAAAGTCCAGCAGTGGACAAGTAGGCGGATGTCTCGGGATGTCCTTGGTGTCAGGAATGTGGCGGTGTCAGTTATGACGGCCGGCGGCAGGCGGTGTGAAATACGCGGGCGCCACGTCGCGCCATGCCGTGGTCCCGCCTGGACGGCGCCGCGCGCGATGCGCGTGACGGCCCCACAGCGAGCGCTTTACATAAGACGACGCCGCGACGAGCCGAGCCGCCACTGACCTGGGAAACCGCCGTGTGCCAGACAAGAGCTGCCAAGTTGCCGCCTCCATTATCTCACCACTGTTAGCAGCTGTGCACCAACTGGGTGGCATATCAGCAGTTGCTCAAAACCATTAGAGAGGTCAGGTGAGATACCATACACAATATACGTATGGACAAGGACAAAATAGGTAGGAAGGCAAGACCTACAAGAATTATTTACAGAAGGATAGAAAAGCTGGTAGAAGCCGACCTCGGGGAAGATCAGTTTGGGTTCAGGAGAAATGTAGGAACACGGAAGGCAATACTCACTTTACGGCTTATCCTAGAAGATAGATTAAGAAAAGGCAAACCTACATTTCTAGCTTTTGTAGATTTGCAGAAGGCTTTCGACAATGTTAATTGGAATAAACTCTTTCAAGTTCAGAAGCAAGCAGGAGTAAAATATAGGGAGCGTAAGGTTACTTACAACTATACAAAAACCAGACAGCGGTTGCCAGAGTTGAAGGGCATGAAAGGATCCAGTGGTTGGAAAGGGAGTAAGACAGGGTTGTAGTCTTTCTCCATTGTTATTCAATTTGTACATTGGTCAAGCTATAAAGGAAAGCAACGACAAATTTGGAAAAGGAAATAAAGTTCAGGGGGAAGAATTAAAAACATTGCGTTTTGCCGACGACATAGTAATTCTGTCAGATACAGCAAAGGACCTGGAAGAGCAATTGAACAGAATAGAAGGTGTGCTGAAAGGTCCATATAAGATGAACATAAACAAGAGCAAAACTAGGGTAATGGAGTGCAGGGTAAGAAAATCAGGTGACGCTGAAGGAATTAGATTGGGAAACGAAGCAATAAAGCAGGTAGATGAGTTTTGTTACTTGGGCAGTAAAATAACAAATGATAGCCGCAGTACAGAGGATATAAAATGCAAAATGGCAATGGGTAGAAAAGCGTTCTTGAAAAAGAGAAATTTGTTAACATCGAATATTGATTTAAGCCTAAGGAACTCCTTTCTGAAGGCATTTGTGTGCAGTGTTGCCTTGTATGGGAGAAACATGGACGATAAACAATGCGTACAGGAAGAGGATTGAGGCTTTTGAAATGTGGCGCTACAGAAGAATGCTGAAGATTAGGTGGCTGAATTACGTAAATAATGAGGAGGTACTGAACAGAATTGGAGGGAAAAGGAATTTCTGGCATACCTTGACTAAAAGAAGGGATAGATTGGTAGGGTACATTCTTAGACATCAATGAATTGTGAATTTATCGTTGGAGGGATGTGTGTGGGGTAAAATCCGCAGACGAAGAACAAGAGATGGATACTGTAAGCAGATTCAGACAGATGTAGGTTGCCGTTCTTATGTGGAGTTTAAGAGGCTTGCTCAGATAGGGTATTGTGGAGAGCTGCATCAAACCAGTCTCCGGACTGAAGACCACAACAACAACAACAACAACAACAACGCATTTTATTCAGATATTGGTTACAATTGTAATTTCTGTGTGATACGGAACGATAGTTTTCTCGGCAAAACGCGTTTAAAGCGAGGCATCATGCGGCTACCACAATAGTGAAAAAATTGGTTTTCGTTGCCCTCTGATATGGTAGGTGATTCACCTCGGACGGCCTTCACAGTTGCACACCTGCTTGGCATGCACAGTGTGAGGTTATCAATCAGCTCTTGAGGGAGGTGCTGGTCCAGCTGAAATGCGTCTGTCATGTGCATCCCAGACATGGTGAATCGGGTTCAACTCCAGAGTACAAACTGGCCGCTCCATTCGTTCAATTCCCTCAGTTTCAAGCACCAAATGTTCAAATGTTTACCGAGCGAGGTGGCGCAGTGGTAACTCACTGGACTGGCATTCCGAAAGATGGTGGCTCAAATCCCCTTACGGCCATCCAAATTTAGGTTTTTCGTGATTTCCCTAAATCACTCCAGGCAAATGCCCTTTCAAAGGGCACGGCCGATTTCCTCCTCCATCGTTCTCCATAAATCCGAGCGTAAGCTCTGTCTCTAATGGCCGCGCTGTCGACGAGTCGTAAAACTCTAAGCTTCCTTCCTTCCGTTCAAATGTTTGTACAGCTTATGGGACTTAATTGCGGGGTCATCAGTTCCTAAACTTACAAACTACTTATCAACTACATTATACTAAAGACGGCACAAACTTCCATGCCCGAGGGGGGGATTCGAACCCCCGACGGCGGAGTGCCGCGCGCACTGCAACACGGCGCTCCAGTACCAGCGTAGGGTACAACAGAAGGGTTGAAGATCTGTATCTATTCCTCTGAGCACTCAGAGCACCATTCTGAACCACATACAGCTCCGTACGTCCGCTAATACTGCCTCCTGCCGCGCGGGAGTAGCCGAGCGGGGTCCAGCGCCATGTTACGAATTGAGCGGCTTCCCGCGTCGGAGGCTCGAATCTTGCTTCGGGTGTGGATGTGTGTGTTGTCCTTAGGTTAGTTTAACTTGGTTTAAGATACTTTGTAAGACTAGGGACTCATGAGCAAAGTCGTTTGGTCCTATAGAATTACGAACATTTGAACTGACTCCTTCTCACACCATTTGCCCACCACTATGATATGCTGATGTTATCTCGGTTGCACATTGGTAGAGTACCAGACTACAAATCCAAGGGTCGCGCGTTCGATTCCCGCCAAGTCCTAGGATTTTTATCTGTCACTTTCCACTTCTTTCACCTCTGACAGTATTGTTCATGTGAAAAATACCGAGTAGCACCATGGGTCGTAACCCACGTTAAACTGTAACTGGCTGGGTAAGTCAGCTCGAATGTCGGAGGAAGGCAACGGCATACCACCTCCAAAGAGGACCATGCCTAGTAAAGCACTGTGGTGTTTAAACCAACTTGACGTTGCTTTCTCTATGGCATAACGTCTGTCATACTTGAAAATGGCCTAACATAGAGGCCGAAACCGGTAGTGTAGGCTTAAATAAAGCACAACTAATTGCAACTGGAGCTGGACTTTCATTAAATCTTAGTATTGTTGACTGCTTTACCTTTTTTATCTGCACATCAGCAGGATTGTTCCGAGTTCCAAGTTCTCTCCAGATGAGGGTACGACGATTGTCCGGCACCGGGCGCAGTGGTCTGCGGCGCGCCAGTCACGGTCTGCACTGCCGCTGAGGTCAGGGGCGTGAGTCCCCTTTCGGGCATAACTGTTTGTGTCGTCTTTAAGCTAGTTCATAAGTAGTTTGTAAGTTTAGGGACTGATGACCCCGTAGTTAAGTCCCATAGACTATACAAACATTTGAACATTTGCTTTTCGATTGTCCGGCTGAACACAAAAATCTTGACTCATCTGTAAAACAGAACCAGGCGCCATTCGTAACGACTCCAGTGCTGTTCTCCCTCCACTCAGTTTCTGCGGGCTAAACGGATGAGGGGTTGATAACCCAGCAGTTGAGTCCCCTTTAAATACCCCAAAACAACAACAACAATCTAAACGGATGTCGTGGTTCGCCTCCCTCTGTGTTGCCTGTTCCGCCTCTGACCTTCTTAAGAGTCTTCATGCCATAGCTTTTGGTAAGTCACGTCATTGTTGCATTGGGCTACCTGCTCACTACATTATGTAAACTCAATTGCTTGTGTAAATACAACACCAAACCCACTGCAGCAACTTTCTGCTATTACCACCATCTCAGTTGGGGTAATGTTGTTGTTTCCAATCCGTAGAACCGACAGAAAGACGTCGAACCATTTTAGTTAACTCTGCCGATAACAATACTTAAGAACCTAAATATCTCAACTGATTCCATGATTTTTTTGATCAGTGTAAATTTGTGTTTCGGTTTACCTGTCAGAAGACAATTACTGACTTAGCAGATGCGATGCGATAGCCTTCTCTGGCACTGCTGACTGCAGAGAGATGCCGTGGAAGTGAGGACGCAGCTGCCTCCAGGTGTATGGCACAGCGGCAGCAATTCTGTTCTGTTGGTAGGATCTTTTTGCAGCTGCCTGCCTCCTCACGAGTGGCCCTTGGTGAGCGCTCTCTGCGCCGGTCACCAACTCGGCAGACCTCTGATGACTCTTAAAGGCAAAGAAGACGTCCTCGCCACCACATTCTCGAGTACTGCCGTCCTCAACTGGTTACACGAGTACATGTCACTTCTTCCGCATCTCAGGCGCAGTTTGCCCAGCAGGAAGCAAAAACATTACGTGACCCTTATATCTTTTATCTTTCGTCATAAAATTCAGATGTTTGTTACCCTAAATGATTAAACTGCTAAGATCATAGGTTCATAGACTTACAAAATACTTAAACTAACTTATCTTAAGAAAGAAGCACATTGAAGACCTGCTGAAACGCCGGCCGCGGTGGCCGAGGGGACTAAGGCGCTCCAGTCACGGTCTGGACGGTCACTACGGTCGGGGGTTCGAATCCCCCCTCGGGCATGGATATTTGTGCCGTCCTAGTTCGTAAGTAGTTCATAAGTAGTTTGTAAGTTTAGGGACTGATGACCCCGCAGTCTATACAAAAATTTGAACATTTGAAGCTGCTGAAACGTTTGAGCTCAGCTACTTATGCTATTAGGGTGATTGCAAACTTTGGTGATGTACTCAGTAAACTAGCATACTACGCCTATTTTCATTCTCTGCTTTCGTATGGCATCATATTCTGGGGTAATTCATCATTTAGTAAGAAAGTATTCATTGCCCAAAAGCGGGTCATCAGAATAATTGCTGGAGCCCACCCAAGATCATCCTGCAGACATTTATTTAAGGATCTAGGAATCTTCACAGTAGCTTCACAATATATATATTCACTTATGACATTTGTTATTAACAATCCAACTGAATTCAAATGTAACAGCAGTGTGCTTAGCTACAACAATAGGAGAAATGTTGACCTACACTATTCAAGGTTACATTTAGCTCTGTCACAGAAAGGGGTTAATTATTCTGCCTCAAAAGTCTTTGGTCACTTACCAAGTAGTATCAAAATTCTGACAGATAGCCAACTAGCATTTAAAAATAAATTAAGATAATTTCTGAATGGCAATTCCTTCTACACATTAGATGAATTTCTAGATAAAAGTTAGTGCTTTAGGAAAACAAGAATAAAAATAATTTAAAAAAGACAAATAAATAAATAATAAAAAAATAAAATAAAATATTCAAATATTGAGTGTCATGTAATATTATGTATAGACACATTTCATTTAACTGACACGTTCCACATCATTACGAAGTGTCGTATTCATGATCTATGGAACAAGTATTAATCTAATCTAATCTAACATCACCTCCGTTACATGAGACACCAGACCACGCGGCCATTCGTGGACGGCATTTCTTTATAAACTGCTCTGGCCCTATATACTTGAAGCAGAGCACATAGGGATACACTTCGATTCGCCTAGTCTATCAAAATGTTGCAGTGTCGAGAGAAAAGATATTTTTATACATACCCATACGACTATTTAAAAAAAGTTAAATATTTCTAAATGAATACTATTGAAAATTTAACAGATAAAAATGTCGTTCTGTGGTCTTTAACGTACATTATAATGGTACACCCAGATCAGTCCAAATAGACTTTCCAAGTCTCTCCCCCCCCCCTTCCGCTATTTTATTTTTTTCTTCGACATTTGTCTAACAGCAGTACTATCGCTTCCTTAATGCCAAACTCGGTCACATGTTATCAAGTGGTATTCCAATGATCCATTTATGATAAATAACTTAGAAAAATCTCTGGTCTAACCCGGTTAGCCGTGCGGTTTAAGGTGCTGTTTTTCGGGACTGGGATGTGTGCCGACACCCCTTAAACTAAACCACGCCAAATCCGATTAACCTCGCCGACTCTGCATAAGCAAAAGAAAGGCAGAAGAAAAAGAAGAAGCAACAAAAATCGCCGATATCTAACAAGAATGGGACACGCATTAGATAGATGTATTAATTCTAGTTTATTTCTGACAAAAGTAACTAAGAAACAATGGTGCTCGTAATATGTTTAGGAAATGAGTTGTCTTAAATGTTTCTTTGCTCTGTTTTAGTTCTTAATTCACAAAACATTTGACCGATATTTTTCCATGGGAACCAATTATCTTACCAAAGGCGATATAGCGAAATGAATTCGTCTGTTGTATTTTCGATGTTGTACTTTTTTCGATGATGTACTGTTCTAAGCACTGGTCCATCTTCAGGGCTTTGCATGACCTTCGACGGTTCTTCACAGTGACGCCAGTACGACAGAGACTGGTTTATGTAATATGTATCGGAAATGAAGAGGTTTCTACAGGACAGAGTAGCATCGAGAGCAGCAGTCCTCGGACTGAAGAGAACAACAGCGTCAGCTAGCTACTTTATTGTGATGCATTACAGGACAGGAGTTTATGCGTTGATATTATAATGAAGGATGTTCTATTGTCATTTGTCTTCCTAAAGGTGAAGTTGTGCTGCAGAAAGATCATTTACGAATAAAATATGTTTTGGAACTGGTATTAATTACTTATTATTTTCTTCCAAAGTTACATTCCTTCGTAAAACGAACTGCAAGTTCAGTATCTTTCCATTTCATTCCATTCCATGATGATGGTGGTGGCGGCTGGTGCAGCAACAGTGTTGAATAATTAAATAATTCTCAGTCTCGCTTGCAATATTTTGGGCGGAGATGGAGCCACAGAACTATCTATAGCTGCGGTGGAGGTAGCGTAACAGTTTGTAACTAGATTCCATTTTGTGCCACAAAATTATAATGAAATAAAAGGTTTCCGCTTGGTAGGCGATGTGAGATGTTTATTTTATTAAACTTCAAAACATATCGATTTCGTCCCTATGATGGCACATCATCAGTGCAGAATTACAAGTCATGATGACCTGCTTTAAGCAGAGCACATAGGTCATCATGACTTGCAATTCTGCACTGATGATGTCCCATCATAGGGACTAAATCGATATGTTTTGAAGTTTAATAAAATACCAAGCGGACACCTTTTATTTCATTATAATTTTGTGGTGGGCTGGCATAAAATGGAATCTAGTTACAAATTGTTACGTTACCTCCACCAGATAGTTCTGTGGGTCCATCTCCGCCCAATCTGACGATGCGCTAACAGCGCGAAACGCATAATTGGAGAATAAAAATATTCCAAGAGAGATTGAGAATTATTTAATTATTCAGTATCTTTCGTCTATCACTGATTATAGAAGTCTTCACAGCAGGAATTCATGTCGTTACTACCTTTAGAGTTAAGGAACAATTCCGTGGACGATTCTCAGCAGTGTTAGATTGACACGAGTAATTCGGGGACGGAAATAGCACCTGCAGGAACTGATGGAAGAGAGGCTGGCTCTAGAAATAGGGCCGGGCCGACAGAGGGAAGAGAACGCCCACTTAGCAGATTGCCGCGGGACGAGTCTGCCCTGCGGGGGCGGCAGTGGCGGCGGAAGCGGGGGCGGACGGGGGCGCAGCTGTAGCTGCCGCCCTCTGCCTGCTGCCTGCCTGCCTGGACTCCCCGAGGACAGGACCTTTCCCAGCACCTGCCCCACCAGCGCGTCTTCTGTGGACGAGGCGCAGCTGCCGCCGACACCAGAAAATACACTCTGCACACGGCGCGTCCCAGTTCTCTCAGGACTGGGTCGTGGATTACGTTCGCAAAATCGCTATATTTATTCAAAACAGTCTCCGCCTCAATCACTCTGAGTGTATAAAAAAGAACACCTCTGCGTTATTCTCGCTAAAACGACAGGCACGACACTTCCATAGATTTTTGTTAGACGCCACGACAGTAGCGCTCCAAGCGGTTGTCGAGGTACATTTCTGAATACTGTAGCGGATGAGCGTGAAATCTGTCGTTTAAACTGATTTTTTTTCATACCATTTACAACGGGGGAGGTATGTAGTGCCATAAAAATAGGAAATAACCACAAAATAACTCCACATTTGCCTTTATGTTTCCTAAGAACACATTGGAGGCTATGAAATGGTGCTTTGCAGGATAATTTATGTAAGATTATTTTGAAATCTACGACTTTTTAATCAAGAATTTCAGTTTCTATTAAGAGCAAAAATTGGCAATAAACAACAGAAGACCCATGCATCTGAAGAAAGACGTTGGTTTTCTATTCAGAAACGTCAGGATTTCTTCAGTACAATTCCAGCCAAACAGTGATGTATCCAGTATCGTGGTCTTGGGGAGATGGAGGGGGGGGGGGGGGGGGGGGAGAGCGCGGGGGTCAATCACCGAGCTGACGTGATTTCAAAAAAATAAAAAGAAGGGCTGCGCTTTTACTCATACTAGAAGGGTTGATCCCTTTCTGTTTTCTTCCCCCCTCCCTCCCCCTTTCACACTCTCTCCCTCTCCCTCTATCTCTCTCTCTCTCTCTCTCTCTCTCTCTCTCTCTCTCTCTCTCTCTCTCTAGGGGAGACTGTAGCAAGGTCTGGGGGGAAGCCTCCAGGAGGGTCTGGGAGGGGGGATACAGTTCGACAGCCTCCCCCTCCCCTCGATATGCCACTGCAGCCAAATCAATAAGTTATGAACATAAGAAACGTATATGGGATGCATTCCCTACATTATTAAATGTACCAGGTCAGCCACTACAGCTGTAGCTGAAGGGAAGTCCTCACAAACGTGACAACGAAGCTGAAACCAATTCTACAAATGTGAACCACAAACGGCACGAATCTTCAAAACATTCGTTCTATAATCAGAAGTAATTATACTCAACAGTATATGGGTTTATAACAAAGACGAGTGAAGTATAAAACTGTTCAAATCATTAGACAGCTCATTGGATTTTTACACGTCAAAGAAACTTCCTGTCTTATAGGAACAGACCACAACAGAAATTAATATTTCTCGTTTGTTTAATGTTTTTCACTTTCAGCGGAGTAGGCCACAAAATAAACACATATTCGTACTTATTTCCTCATAAATAAGTTGTTGTTTATACCACTGAATCAGGGAAATTCGTGTGTTTTTACATTTATTTCACGATTATTTGTGTCTTTCGATATTTTGCTTGAAACGCAAAAATTACACAAACAATTTGGTTATTTACGTAGAAAAGTAATTACAAAGAAACATTTCTCTTACGACAGCTTGCCCACCACTAGGAGCGCTAGTGTCGTTACAACTGTCAGTTGGTAAGAAATTTCACAGCAGTGAGTGTCGCGACTGTGTATGTGAAACTGTGCTAAAACACAGAGGTGGCTTGGTCGATTTGAATAATTTTGTTTTTGTTTGTTCGCTTTAATAAGGGGTGATTTAGAAACAAAAGGGAAAAGCGAAAGGAACAAGTGAAAAATCAAAAAAATCTAAAATCCAACGCCTATTATCCCCTGAAAGACAACTTGCCATTCACATCTGTTTGGGAGCAGATGGGTGCACTGCTACTCCTTTCATGCATAGTAATATGAACTGAAGAACACGGAAACGTAAGTACCGATTTTAACCTCATATTTCGTATTCTAAGAAGAGTGTCCCTTTCTGTGTTGTGTGAAATTCATACAAATCTCGGATCTTTACGACATTTGGTACACTTAACCTTCAAAACAAGAGGAAGGTCACTGTATACATAAAATTCCGAATGGTGCATGTCGGAAGGTACTTTAGTAACAGACTTCGACACATGTCTAAAGTTTTATTTCGATCTTAAAGTACTTTTGCACACTTGACTCTCAAAAATGAGGAAAGGCCTCTGTCTACATAAAATTTCGTATGTCGGATGGCAGAGGGTACTTTCTTACAGCTGCGCGGGAATGACCGCGTGGTCTAAAGCGCCTTGCTAAGAACTGCGCGGCAGCTCCCCGTCGGAGGATCGCGGGATGGAGGTATGTGTTATCCTTAGCATAAGTTAAAGTTAGTTGTAAGTCTAGTGACCGACGACCTAAGCAGTTTCGTCCCTTAGGTTGACAAACATTTGAACATTTTTTACTTTTTACAGACTTCGACACATACCTAAGGTTTTATTTGTGTTTTGAAGAAATTTTGTACAGCAGACCATCAAAACAAGAGGGTATCTCACAACAGTCTTTGACACCTTTCACGAAGTATTAGAAAGTTCTCTCGTATGTGAATGTTTCGTGGGGACAGTTTTTATAAGCCACAAGTCAGCGTATGGTCCATGGCCGGTAGTAACTTGTAAACTTTTACAGTGTTTCAATCATCATCATGAAACGTGACAGATGTATGTTAGTTTCCATAGGCAGGAGAGGAGGAGATGAATTGAAAGGCGGACTGAATAGAGAGGAGAGGATATAAAGGTTGAGGGGAGGGGAAAGTGGAGATGGGAGAGGTAGGTGTGGACAGAGAAAAAGAGGGAGGGTTGGAGGAATGATGAAATGCGAGAATATGGAATATATAAATGCCCAGCCAACGCCGGGTTTTTAGGTAGGAGTTTTATAGATGTAGTGAAAGCAACTGTAGTCATTTTGATTTGGTACTGCGTACAGTTGTCTTATATACCCTTAGCGGGTGCTAACGCTGTCCTTTCATTACTTACTTACTTATATTGGTCATAGAAACCGCAGCCGGTCCTTGGCCTCATTCAGTCCAGCTAAATGCAGCTTGTTCAAAATGTTCAAATGTTGGTATAGCTTATGAGACTTAACTACAGGGTCATCAGTCACTAAACTTACAAAAAACTAACATTAAGGACGGCACAAATATCCATGCCCGACGGAGGATTCGAACCCCCGACCGTAGTGGCCGTGCAGACCGTGACTGGAGCGCCTCAGTCCGCCAGGCCACCGCATTCGGAGGAGAATGTTGGCGATTGGAGATTCGTAAGTAGCCCACGCCGCAGCGATAAGCGCTATTCGAGGATGGAATGGGAGATAAATAGTATAAAGGTGGTTCGATGAAACCTCTGCCAGGCAGTTAGATGTGATTTGCATAATATCCCCTGTAGATATAGCCTTCCACACCTGCCTATCAGTCACGGTCTGCACGGCCACTACGGACTGAGGCGCTAAACTTTTCAGCTGTAGTGTCAGACCAATGCTGAAAATTAGGTGGTAGGTCGCCTAAGTAATGAGGAGATACTGAATTGACGAGAAAAGGAATTTCTGGCATCCCTTGCTAAAATAAGGAATCTATTGGTGGAGGACATTCCTAGATATAAAGGAATCGTGAATTTAACATTGGATGGAAGTGTGTGGTGTAAAAATCGCAGAGGGAGACCAAAAGACGAGTACGGTAAGCAGGTTCAGATTGATGTGATTTGCCGTTCTTGTGAGGGGATGGAGAGGCTTGTTTAGGATAGAGTAGGGTGGAGAGCTGCATCAAACCAGAGTGAAGAACACACCAAGTCATAAAAAGTTAATTGAATGAGGAACTACCAGCAGTTTTAATTTCTTCTAATTGTTATCAATTCGTATGGGCAGAGACTAAGAGGACGACGGGCGGAACGAGATTCAAATTTCCGATCCACACCCAGATGTAGATTTATCATCAACATCCACATACGTAATCCACAAGCCATCCAATGATGGCGGAGGGTTCCTAGCAACAATAGTAATTTTATTTTCTGTTCCATTAGCAAATGGAGCGAACGAAAAACAACTGTTTGTATGCCTCCCAATGACCCCTTATTTCTCTTATCTTGTCTTAGCGGTCCTTATGCGAAATGTACGTTCGTGAAAGCAGAAAATTTATCCAGTCAGCTACAAATTCTTAAATCTTCTCATTAATGTTGTGTGAAATGAAGAGAGTCTCCCCTCCAAAGATTTCCACCTTAGTACACGAAGTGTTTCGGTAACACCAGCATTATGTCCAAACCTACCGATAACAAATTAAAAACTACGCCGTGGGATCCCAAACGCTTGAGCAGTACCCAAGAATCGACGGCAGAAGTGTTCTATGCTCATGTTCGGTTTGCTTTGTAAATCAGCTACACTGACCCCCCCCCCCCCCCCCCACAATAAGCGAAGTCTGCCGTTTTCTTTTCCTAGTACCATTACATGTTCGTTTCATATCGCTGTTTCAGTTTACGCCCACATTTTTAAACAACGTGACTTTGTCAAACATAACACAAATCATACTGTATTCTAACATCACAAGACTCTTTCGCTTAATTAACTACATTTGACTTATTTTAATGCAAGCTAAAAATAAAATGGAATTTTTACATTGACTTAACGATTATAATAGTGTAGCGTCATGAGGCAATAGTTCCTTAAATTGCTAAACGAATATCAGAATAATACTGTTGTGAAGCTTATGGCTAATTAATGTCCTCAAATTTCGTCCTCTTCTATTCGAATTAATATTGCCGCTCATATCAATTTGCTGTCGAAAAGACCTTAACCTCCATCTTTCTTTTTGTTTCCATTTGTGTGTGTGTGTGTGTGTGTGTGTGTGTGTGTGTATATGTGTGTGTGTGTGTGTGTGTGTGTGTGTGTGATTGTGGTTACTGTTTCATTCGGGATATAAGGCAAGACATAATAATTGAAAATACCAATGTTTCAACTAAATTTTAGATACTCATACAAGAAGCAGAGAATATTCAGACTCCCGCTTTTGTAAGAATGTGGGATGAAACAGAAAAAAGATGTAATTTCACGCCATAATTAAATGATTCTTTATGGTCGTAGAATGGATTTTAATGGATCAGACTATCTGTGTTGGTTTTTCCGTGTGGTTTGTTTTTAACGTACGTGCAAAACCTATAGGATGATCTTGCAAATGGAGCCACACAACAGTTACACTACTAAGTTTTTTTCTACTACTTTTCCAGTTTCATGTAAGTAACAGTACCATTAAGATTTAGTTTCACAGAAAAATTGAACATCGAGTCGAAATGTCGACTGTTACAGCTTGCAGCTGCACCCTTTTACATCACGCGCCTGTTAAAGGCACGAGGACAGGAGAAGGACATGTCAACGACTTTTCACGACCTGTACATTGTTACTTCGTCGTTGCACGCTTAGTGCCATTCTGTAGCAACACAATGCTTGTGGAAAATGACTCGCTCCACCCTGTAGTCTCTACGAGGAGTTAATAGCATTCCTTACCCTGTGAGTTGATCGATGAGCAATGTGACACAAATGGGACTAGGAGACAACTGAGCTTTCCTCACAGTCAGTTATTTTCACAGATACTGCAATATATTCACATCTAACACTAAGAAGGGTGGAATAAGCCCGATATTTGAAAAGTATGATACTATAAGGACTTCTCACTGTCAAAATTGAGAATGAGGTATAATACTTCATTCAGTAAATTCGTAACCCCCAAGCAACTAATGTCAATAACAGATTCTAGTAATAGTGGCTCATGTCGTTTAACAAAATTTCAAGCATTAATAAAAGTCAAGATTAGTAACCATCACTTCATGGGGCACCGCAGCAGGAATATAACTATGGATGTCACACGCAGGCTTGTGTTACGTCTATCAAATGTTTGTTAATGAAAGAGACGAAACTGCTAAGGTCATCGGTTTCTTGACTTACAAACTACTTAAACCAACTTACGCTAAGGGCAACAAACATCCATGCCCGAGGGAGGACTCGAACCGCCGGCGGGAGAAGCCACACAATCCGTGAAATGGCACCCTAGACCGCAGGGTCATTAAAATAAAAATAAAAAATAAAAGTTTTAATGCGGTGCAGACTGTGACGTAGCACTTGCCAGGTTGTATCTGTAACCGTAGTGCTTCACACGCACTATTTCTATAATGAGAAGTTATCACTTGTGTTGTATGGGATGTTGGAGTTCTCCACTAAATAATAATCCTAGAGAGCATTGATCTGACGAGAAGTATGATGTACAGGCTCATTTGGCGCGTTTTTCTCAAAGAACATGGGAAACCCTATTTGATCTCCCATAAGGTGCCACAGAGTATGATTATGTGACAGGACTCAGTCGCCAACGACAGCAAAATTTTTACTTTATTTCATTACATACTTTTTTATTTCTCACGTTTCTTATCGGTTTATGACTAATAGTATGTATAAGTAATCATACTTAAAAAATTCGTGTAATACGTTTGCGCAATGGCTTATTGATCATGGAATCACTAATCATCGTTTTCCTTAACTCCTGCATATAATATTTTGTCATTACAAATCAATGGCAACAAGATTAGACTTGCGTCTCATACAGTATATTGCGAAAATTACTGCGACAAAAAAAAAAAAAAAAAAAAAAAAAAAAAAAAAAAAAAAAAAAAATACGTTTGCTCCTTGCATGCAGTCTAGAGGACAACCGCTCAAGTCATCCAAAGTGCAGGAAGTTACCTACAGCCAGTTTCTCCTTTCCCTCCTAGCACATTGGATTTCGTTCATTGATGTTGACAGCAGAAAGTTTCTTAAATGCGGATTGCCATTACGAATCTTGGCAGAATCAGAAGTATGCGAACGCGCTATTTTTGAAACATGCTGCTACGTAACATTATTGAGTGCTTAAACAATTTTCTGTCTCGTCCGTTACAAGGATGCAAGTGTTTAAATGACTGACGAAGCAGACTGTAGTCACAATTTTACGTAATCACATTCGGATTACTTCAGATTTTTCGAGATACCTTTATAAACTTACGTTGTATTTCTCTTGTCGAACTGAGGGAGCAAAGGAGTATGTTTCCATTTCGGCTGAAATTGCACTCATCTCTGATCGAAGAGGCATCGACAGCCGACACAGCGATATCGATTGTGCACCGCCGTGCCCGAGTGGATTTCGTGCTCCGGTGCTCGTCCCTTGCTTCACCTCGTTGAAAGCGACTGCCGGCAACACGAGAAACTTCGCTACCGTCCGCGCCGAGAAGTTAGCAGGTGTAGTAACAGCCCACGACGAGCGTTATCTGTTTCCTGGTTCCCAACGCACAAACCTTCGTCATTTATTTTAGACCATGTGAATGTTTTCAGAAAAGAGAAAAGAAAACTCTGTCGTTTTGCCTTTGTTCCCTGTTACATAAAACCGCCAGAAATTAATGTTTGAAGCCTGCGTTGGCTGACGAGAAAATCATTCAAATATCTAGAATGAAACTTTCACTCTGCAGCGGAGTGTGCGCTGATATGAAAATTCCTGGCCTATTAAAATTGTGTGCCGGAATCGGGACTCGAACCGCGGACCTCTAGTACCTCGCCTCCTACTTTCCAATCTTCCAGGAGAGCTAGTCTTGCAAGTTTCGCAGGAGAACTTCTGTGAAGATTGGAAAGTAGGAGGCGAGGTACTGGCGGAAGTAAAGTTGTGAGGCGGCATCGTGAGTCGTGTCGGGGTAGCTCAGTCGGTATAGCGCTTGACCGCGAAAGGAAAAGGTCCTACGTTCGAGTCCCGGTTCCGGAACACAATTTTAATCTGCCAGGAAGTTTCATACAGCGCACACTCCGCTGCAGATTGAAAGTTTCATTCTGGAAACATCCCTTAGGCTGTGGCTAAGCCATGTCTCCACCGTATCCTTTCTTCCAGGAGTGCTAGTTTCGCAAGAGAACTTCTGTGAAGATTGCCCGCGAAAGGCAAAGGTCCCAGGTTCGAGTCCCAGTTCCGGCACACAATTTTAATCAGCCAGGAAGTTTCATTCGAATATCTATTTCCCAACGTTCGGCATATAGGGTAAGGTGTTACAAATTCGATATAGGTACAATTCCGATCAACATTATCTGTCAGTTTCGTATTGTTGGTAGCACTTTCCTTTGTGATGCATTGTAGTGTAGCAGGTTTTTATAGCTCGTTTTGTCTTTTCCAAGAATACATCACTTTGTGCTACGCAGATATAAATTTTTTCCTGTTGAGAGGTAAGTGAAACAACTTAGTCTAACGCGCTCTTATAAAAGCAGTAACTAAGGATGAATAGATTCGATGCCAAAAATGCTATGTTTGGTACCACGAAGTATGCATTGGTAACCGAGGGAAAAAGTGCTTTTTATGTGGAAGACGCCAGTGATCAAAATTTTACGAGGAAGTGATCACAATTGTATCTAGTGTGGTACATTTTTTCGATCGATATTTTTTAATTCTGTAACGTTCTTTTGTGTTTACCACATTTATAATTGTCTAATATTTGTGTTCATATTCATTAAACATCCAAGAACAAGTGCCATAATTAAAATTATTTCTTTTCTGTTGTTTTTGTTTTTTAAGCTTATGGGACTTAACTACGGGGTCATCAGTCCCTAAACTTACAAACTACTTATCAACTACCTTATACTAAGGACGGCACAAATATCCATGCCCCAGGGGGGGGGGGGGATTCGAACCCCCGACCGTAGTGGCCGTGCAGACCGTGACCGAAGCGCCTCAGTCCCCTCGGCCACCGCGGCCGGCATTTCTTTTCTCAATATATTTCCAGTTACAATAATATTTGTCCGAAATGATCTCAACTGTACCACCTTACTAAACTTGCGCATAATAGTTCGCAATCGGAAGCGCTCACTTTAGTTCGCGACTCTGCCGCGAACTAGTTCGTTCTTTTAGACGGCTGAGCGGCGTGGTCTGCGCATGCAGGTGGAGGAAGAAGTCCTCCCACCTAGCTGCTACATTCGCTTGCTGCTAGAGCCGCTAACGATATCACGCAAACCAAAAGACATAGTTTGTAGATACTTTCTATCTTTTATGTTTAGAGTTGTCCCTATATCTTGGCGTTATGGAATTTGTTAGTCAGATATTGCAGAGTGCAGAACAAAACAGAAATTTTGTAGCAGTGAACTATGTAATCTAGCAGGCAGACGCTCAGTTCGAAATGGCTCTCATCAGCAGAAGGCAAGACGTGATTTTTAATTCTGCTACGCGCCCTCTCGCTATTGCCCGTCGTTCTTCGGAAAAAAGTCCAACGAACGAAGAAGCGAGATACGTTTTGGCATAATAGTTCGCGACCGGTAACGCATGTTTTAGTACGCGACAGATCGCGCATATTTTAGTTCGCGACCGATCGCGCATATTTTAGTTCGCGACTGATGGCGCATATTTTAGTTCGCGACCGGTGGCTCTCGTTTTAGTTCACAGCTCGGCCGCGAAGTAGGTCGCTCTTTTTAGTTCGTCCGCTCTTTTTGGCTTTTGCTATCCCTACTAAATGAGCTCTTTCTTTTGTTATGACAGCTTTTTTATATAATAATGTATAATTTCTCGCATATAAATGAAAACAATGTTAAGTTTTGAGTCCTCTTTACTTCTTTACACTATGGAATGAGGGTTATATTTAGACACTGCTGAATACTTTAGAAAAAAAAATTGTGGCAGTGAGCTATGAAACTGCAGCTGAGCTGCATCTCAGCTCGAAATGACTGTAACTGGCAGAAGGGAATCACGCGATTATGCGCGCTCTCGCGTCCTCTCGCTGTTCCCCGTCAGTCTTCGGAAAAGGAGCGGACGAACTAAAAGGCGAAGGATCTGCGAACTAGTTCGCGTAGTTCGCTTTTGAGAGAGCTCTTCCGAACTAGTTCGTTCGCGAATTACACAAGACTACACCTTACTACTTTCTAAATTTGTGACTTAACTATTTTCTGTTTATGTACACCCAGACCTATTTGAGGTTGTAATAGTGTAAAACGCCATCAGATGAACTTCCATGTCCACTTTTCTCGAAATAAGGGCGTCTGTCTCCTATCGATATTGATTAAAGGAATTAGAATTCACTCCGACCCTGGGAGTCGGGACAGGTTCCGTCTGACTGGACGACAGCGGTAATCACGCCAATTTTCAAACATGGAAATAGAAAAGATCGTAACAACTATAGAGGCATCTCTTTAATTAGCGTTGTAGGTAAAATATTCTCAGGTATTGTTTAAAGCAGAGTGCGAGTATTTATTGAGGACAAGTTAGATGAAAACCAGTGTGGGTTTAGGCCTCTTAGAGGCTGTCAGGACCAGATCTTTAGCTTACGGCAGGTAATGGAAAAGTGCTATGAGTGGAACAGGGAATTGTATCTATGTTTCATAGATCTAGAAAAGGCTTATGACCGTGTTCCTAGGAGGAAGCTACTGTCAGTTCTACAAGATTGTGGTATAGGAGGCAAACTTCTGCAGGCAATTAAAGGGCTTTACGTAGACTGTCAGGCAGCAGTTAATGGCAAATTAAGCTCATGGTTCAGGGTAGTTTCAGGGGTAAGACAAGGCTGTAACCTGTCACCACTGTTGTTCATTATATTTATGGATCGTATGTTGAAAACAGTAGACTGGCAGGGCGGGATTAAAATAGATCAAAACAAAATAAGCAGTCTTGCATATGCGGATGACTTAGTTGTAATGGCCGATTCGATTGAAAGGTTGCAAACTAATATTTCAGAGTTCGATCGGAGGTGCAAGGATTCTGATATGAAGATCAACATCTCCAAAACGAAAGTAATGTCTGTGCGAAAGAGATTTAAACAGATTGAGTGCCAGACAGGAGGAACAAAGTTAGAACAGGTGGACAGTTTCAAGTAACTGGCTTGTATTTTCTCACAGGATGGCAACATAGTGAAAGAACTGGAATCGAGGTGCAGCAAAACTACCGCAGTGAGTGCTCAGCTAAGATCTACTCTCTTCTGCAAGAAGGAAGTCAGTACCAAGACTAAGTTAACGGTGCACCGCTATATCTTTCGACCAACTGTTTTGTATGGGAGTGAAAGTTGGGTGTATACAGGTTACCTTATTCATAAGGTAGAGGTTACAGATATGAAAGTAGTAAGAATGATTGCCGGTACTAATAGATGGGAACTATGACAGAAGGGTGTCCATACTGAGGAAATCAAAGAAAAACTGGGAATGAACACCATAGATGAAGCAGTTAGAGCAAACAGACTGAGATGGTGGGGTTATGTCACACGCATGGGAGAAGCAAGGTTACCTAAGAGACTCTTGAGCTCGTCAGTGAAGAGGAGTCGAGGTGTTGAGTATTAACAAATAAGACAACCTGAAGCAGATTCAGTATATTTTTAAGCACTTTAATTTTTTTAAATTATTGCACTACGTAGTGCTCTTCGTAACACAAATGTTTGTAAGTGCTATGAATTTTCATTGTCAAGGCGTGAACGTTCGTTCAGCCCACGTCGGCAATGATTCACTTGCGATAACAGTCCTGTTAGTGCCCTGGCAGAGGCGCGATGGTCGCGAGTTGCGCAGTGGCCTCGCGTTCTCCGCTGCGGCCGGCGCGCCGCCCTGCTGTGTGTGAGCGTCCGCTCAGAGGCCGCCGGTTGTCGATTCACCTGCAGAATTCCGCGTAGCGTGGCGCCAGCACGCAACCCCGCACTTCGGCGTATAGGTCGGGGACTTTGGACGCGCCATTTACGAGGTTTCGGCGGTCAAAGGGGGGCCTGCCATTCCTTTGCCTCTACTCTCACCGCATCGTATCGGTAAATTCCATCGTCTTTCACGCTCAGTGAAACGAACTGCGCTCGTGTAGTTTCTTAACAAACGAAAAGTAAACAAACCCTTTACTCAAGTTCCGACCTGTAATACTAATCCTCTTTGTAGCCGTTTCATATCTGACAGACTGTACTAAATACTTCATTATTGACTAGGTTAGTAAGAGCTTAAGATATGGTATCAGATTTCCCTCAATATTGCCAACGATGATAATAAATTCGAAAGTTCTATGAAATTCTCTTCGTAATATAGAAATGTTTGTAAATCTATTAAATCTATTAGACCAAACTGCAATGGTAATCAGTCCCTAGCTTTACAAGCTACTTACACTAGCTTACGCTAAGGAGAATAGACACGACCATACCCGGAGGAGGACTCGATCCTCCGACGGGGAGCAGACGCGTTCTCCGCACCAAGCGGCCTTAGCCCAGGGCCATCGCCGCGCAGCTTTCATAATACATAACACAGCAGGTAATAAATCAATTCATATAGTTTCATGACAAGCTTTAAGCCCATTATCCACAACTGCTGATACTTACTATGCATAATGCTTTTTTGTATTAATTTTTTTAAATATAAAGGAAACGAATTCCCTGTAAAAGCCCACGATCATTATTGTTTATACGAATAAAACTCTCTCGATAGCTAAATTGTCTACTTACGTCAATCCGGCATCATATATATAGATGAAGATTACTTACCAGGCAAAGGAGCACAGGTAGTGATAGTAACACAAATGAATAAAACACACACACACACACACACACACACAAACACAAACACAAGCTTTCTCAACCCAGTTTCTTCTTCAGGCAGAGTGGAAGTAGAGGGAAAAGGAAATGAGGAAATGATATGACGAGGGTTTTAAGGGAGTGGGTAAGGAGCCATTCCAATCCCGGGAGAGGAAAGACTTACCTTGGGGAAAAAAAAGACGGTAAACAAATACACACACACACACACACACACACACACACACACATATACATAAACGCAAACACACCTAGGCAGACATACTGTAGAAAGCAAAGAAGTTGGACAGAGATACCACTTGAGGCAGAGGCCCTGTCCAGAGAATCGAGGCAAAGATGTTAAAGATGGTGGGCGGGATTTTGAATTTAGCGGAGGTTGAGACCAGGTGGCAACGGGAAGAGAGAATATGCTGAAGGGTAAGTTCCCATCTCCGGAGCTCTGAAAGACCGGTGTCGGTGGGAAGTATCCAGATAACCCGGACGGTGTAGCAATGTGCTAAGATGTGCTGGCGGTGCACCAAGTCGTGTTTAGCCACATGGTGATCCTCATTACCAACAAACACTGTCTGCCTGTGACCGTTCATGCGAATGGACAGTTTGTTGCTGGTCATTCCCACAAAGAACGCTTCACAGTGCAGGCATGTCAGTTGGTAAATCACGTGGGTACTATCGCAAGTGGCTCTGCCCTTGATTGTGTACACCTTCCTGGTTACGGGACTGGAATAAGTGGTGGTGGAAGGGTGCATAGGGCAGGTTTTACACCGGGGGCGGTTACGAGGGTAGGAGCCAGAAGGTAGGGAAGGATATATATATAAAACTCTGAAAAATTGGCATGCACGCCCGTTCGATGGGCACTGGCTACCTGCAATCAGAATTGTTAAATCGCTGGCACAACCTTTAATAGGCAGCAGGGAAAGGTAGCGTTGGTCAACATTGGAGAATAAATTTGTAGATTTGTACAATCAAAGCCAGTGCCTCTGCTAACACAAGACACAGTAGACAACAGAACTAACATAGATCATAGAAATGGGGTAAATCAGTAGAGTGTATTCAAGTAGAATCCACAAGTAACGAGAAGAAAGGAACACTGCCATATATGTGCAATACGACCCCTTAAATATGTAACTTGTTGGGTTATTGCACAAAAAGTAGTAATGGAGATTAAAAAGAAAAACAACCTATGAACTTGCGAAGTGAAGTTCACTGTCAGTAATGAAGTCTGTACCTAGTAGCTGACGATACTGCTGGGTACAGATTTTATTACTGACACTGAACTTTACTTTGCAAGTTCATAGTTTTTTTTTTAAATTCTTTATTACTATTTTGTATGCAATAACCCTTACATATTAAATAGTTCGTATGGCTACATACATGGCACTGTTCTTTTCTACGTGATGATTCCTACTTGAATACATTCTACGGGCATGAAAATGTGCCTATGCAAGAAATATATTCAAGATTTAAAAGCCAGTCAGGAACAAATTAATATCTACCACTGCACCGAGCCCTCTTGAGAGAAACTGAATGATTTGGAACGGTAGTTAAGAACTCGTTTGCGGATGACATGCGTTTCAAATTTGATTCAGGCCTTATTTAGATCCTCTAAATTACCCGAGGTAAATTCCAGGATTGAACCTTGTGCGAGAGCATTTTCTCTCGATCGTCCAGTTTAAACTCGGTTTTCAAGAATCTGGGATGATCAACATCCTTCTTAGTGCTAATCATTAATTATAAAACTTCACAGACAAACCGTGTTCCAGATTTCGTAGCACAGCCATCAATAACAGTAAGTTTAGCTAGACCCACTCGGACTGGGTCAAACGTTTGGCTGCTCTCGCCTCTTCGGCCTTTATTTCCGACTGCGTCTCCAAATACGATTTGCAAACGAACTTTGGGTTCCAACAAGGTAACTTATTGTGATCTTAACAGACTGAAGAAAATGACGATGTAAAGGAAACGAACTATTTACAGTTGTACATCCTGTGCTCCAATACCGCATTCCCCAATCAGTATATTTATAGCTTATTCCTGACAGACAAAATGTCCACTAATGGTTTTCGT
Source organism: Locusta migratoria (assembly GCA_026315105.1). NCBI lineage: Eukaryota > Metazoa > Arthropoda > Insecta > Orthoptera > Acrididae > Locusta > Locusta migratoria. The sequence goes on from CM048744.1 coordinate 364,086,036, forward strand.
CTTGCACGGTCATTGGAAAATGAGTCTTGTCTTTTTTTTTTTTTTTTTTTTTTTTTTTTTTTTTTTTTTTTTTTTTTTTTAAATATGGCGCGTCGACGGAATCCAGTAGATGAACAAAACAATACGGAAGCGGATATGGTATGCACTAGAAGAAAAAGTACCATTCCTTCACAAACGCCTAACCAGTAGTGAGTAAGTTAGTGGAAGAGTAGTTCGTGACTGTGAATAGTAAATGGAGGGCCATAAAATTAGATACTAAACCGTCAAGTGTATCAGTGCAGGCTGTTGCAAGGTTAATATCAGGCTGCTGCACTCGCCTTGGCAAGCCACCAGTGAACACTGATGGTGACGTAATTTTCTGGACACCATCATTTAATTTGATGACTTCCTTTCGACAGTCACCCTGCGCTTTCAAAGCGTATCTTCAAGCTGTTTTGAGGGGTATGATGGGACGTGTAGTGCAACTAGATATATTTGAACTATTATTACTGTAAGTTTTTAATACTGAAGCACGACTAACTATGAATATTTTGTAATGAATGGATGTACCGTTACCGTTACAGAAAATTTGTTAAACGAATGAAAATGCATCATAGAATTGCTATGGAAACGTGATTTGCCACTATTTAATGCCGATGACGAAGCAAGCTGTTCCTTTGCTTTAGGGACTTCCCGTTCACGTATATGCATAATGTTATCGACACTGGTGTCGTTCTCGGTAGAGTGATGTGTAGCGTGTTGGAATATCCAACACCGACGAATACGATATTCGAATCACCACTTTCTACAAAACACTGTGTTTTTCCGTTCTTGTTTTCAGACATTTGTCAGCAACTATATGCAGATAGCAAGCCATACTTGTTTCAAATGCTCCGAAAAGAGTACAGAAGAGGCTTCAAAAAGGTTTGTGTACTGTCACTTCGCTTGAAGATGGGTAGTGTCCCGACAGATTTTCATTAGCAGTACACACCACGACCGCCTAAAATCGAAATTATATATGTTTATCCATATCCCTGACGTTTGTGTTATGCAGTATCGCCAATGATTCTTTGCACGTTGGGACGGGGGGAGGACTATTATTTGGCACTCAGGGCATCGATGTTCATTCGATGTAATAGGCTGTGCAGTGTTGTTCAAATGTTTGTAAAGCTTATGGGACTTAACTGCGGGGTCATCAGTCCCTAAATTTACAAAGTACTGATTAACTCAAGAATGAAACTTTCACTCTGCAGCGGAGTGTGCGCTGTTATGAAACTTCCTGGCAGATTAAAATTGTGTGCCGGAACCGGGACTCGAACTTGGGACCTTTGCCTTTCGCGGGCAAGCGCACTACCGACTGTGCTATCCCGACACGACTCACGATGCCGCCTCACAACTTTACTTCCGCCAGTATCTCGCCTCCTACTTTCCAAACTTCACAGAAGCAATCCTGCGAACCATACAAGACTAGCACTCCTGGAAGAAAGGATATGGTGGAGACATGGCTTAGCCACAGCCCAAGGGATGTTTCCAGAATGGAACTTTCACTCTGCAGCGGAGTGTGCGCTGTTATGAAACTTCCTGGCAGATTAAAATTGTGTGCCGGAACCGGGACTCGAACCTGCGACCTTTGCCTTTCTCTCTTGCATGCATCTTGCCGTGGGAAAATACGACGGGTGTGTGTTTAACAATTTCATCATAAATTACGTATATTATTAGGCTTTATGGGATTGTCAATAAAATTGTTCAGGGTGTGATACCGCGTTGTGAGTGTTTAAAACTATCCAACGTTTCGCTCACTGTTGCAAGCAGTCTTCTTCTGGGTATTTTTCTGTCATAAAAAGGCCATTTGCAACAATGGCCGAAACGTCGAACAGTTTTAAAGACTGACGTGGTATCACACACTGAACAATTTTATTGACAGTGACAACGGCCGCGGAAGCCTACGCTTTACACTTTTAAGGAAGGGGTGTCCAACCTGCGGCTCGTGGCTCTCTTGCGACGCAAAGGAACTGCCAGTGTACAGAAAGTACCTACAACACTACCGACAAAAAAGAAAGTTACGATAAACTGAATGAAGCATTATAGAAACGAAACAGAGGAGCTGACGTGATTGCATGCGCTAATAGCAGGAAGCGGACGCTCGTGGAGCCGAGGCAGGGCCCGGCAGCGGCGGACTACACGGAAGAAGTGGTGCGGCGCGGCGCCGCGATGTTCGATCCCGTTAAGCTTGTCGAAGGCCGCGACGACAACCGGTACACGCGTTGCGTTAGCGACTCTGCCCGCCGGTGCGTCACGTGACGCGGACGAGTGGTGCCGCCTCTGTGCTACGCAGGGCAGCCACCTTGACGCTCGTTGCACTCCTCTTGCGTGCCAAATGAGGACCACGCTATTTCGGCTGCAAAGACTCCGCTGTCAGTACAGCTACATGACTCAGCACAAAAACATCGAGTGAACGGTGATTTCACCACACAAAATAAAAGAGAGGCGCTTGTGTTTCTAGCAGTGCTCAGTCACCCAAGGAGACTGAGAGAAAGCTCGTTGTTATACGCAACGCATTAAACATAAACAAGCCTGACATCTTGCGAGTTATGGATGAAGGGCAACAGGCAGACTCCATATTTTTCGATTTTCGGAAGGCGTTTGACACGGTACTGCACTACAGACTGCTAACAGATACGAGCATGGATGTATTTGTTGTCCTTAGCATAAGTTAGTTAAAGTAATTTGTAAGCCTAGGGACTGATGGTCTAAGTCCCATACATTCATAAGCATTTCAACATCTTGGAATAGTTACCCAAATATGTGAGTGGCCCAAGAATTACGTAAGTAATAGAATCCAGTACGTTGTCCTAGATGGCGAGTCTTCATGAGGGACTATTGTCAAGGGTGCTGGTATTTTCTATCTATATAAATACTGTAAATGCGACATAAAGTCACTGAGGAGGTAGGCGACCATGATGAAATGATTAGGTAGTACTGCTGTGAAGCTGGTTAGGTCGCAAATTCTTTATTATAGGTCACACGTCATGTACAGCGTGCCCTCAAAAAATGACGCGTTTCGGAATTACCATCATCACCTGTTGTCTGCTTTTGTATATATATCGAAGAACATCTTCCATTTGTTCACGTATGCACATGGCACGGAAGAGATGCTAATCTGATGATGGTAATTCCGAAACGCGTCATTTTGAGGGCACGCTGTACATGAAGTGTGACCTATGATAAAGAATTTGCGACCGAACCAGCTTCACAGCAGAACTGCCTAATCACCTATCCAAATGATCTGACGGACAGAGTGAGTTGCAATCTCCGGCTGTTTCCTGATGATGCTGTGGTGTACAAGAGGGTGTCGTCATTGAATGGCTGTAGTAGGATGCAGGATGACTTGGAGCAAATTTCTAGATGGTTTGAGGAACGTCATCTAGCGCTAAATGTAGAAAAATGTAAGGTGGTGCAGATAAGTAGGAGAAACAATCTCGTACTGTTCGTACAGCAGTAGTGTGCTGCTTGACAGAGTCGCATTCATTAAATACCTAGGCGTAACGCTGCACTGCTATATGAAATGGAACGAGCATTTAAGGACAGACGTGGAGAAGTCAAATCGACTTCGTTTTATTGGGAGAAATTGGGGAAGGTGTGATTCGTCTGTAAAGGAGACCGCATATAAAACGCTTGTACGATCCCGTCTTGAGTATTGCTCAAGTGTTTGAGATACCCACCACATCGGTTTAAAGAAGATCATAGAGGCAGTTCAGAGGCGGGCGTCTAGGTTTGTAACTGGTAAATTCGATCAATGTGCGAATGTTACCGAAGTGCTTCGGGAACTCAACTGGAAGTCGATGGAGGAGAGGCGACGTTCTTTTCGAGAAGCATTGTTGAATAAATTTAGAGGGCCGGATTTTGTGGCGGACAGCAGAACGATTCTACTACCACCGACCTTCATTTCGCGTAAAGGCCACAAGGATAAGTTAGATTAGGGCCCGTACGGAAGCATACAAGTATTACTTTTTACCTCGTCCTATAAGGGAGTGGAAACGGAAAGCAAGTAACTGGTAGTGGTACTGAGTACCCTACGCGACGCACCTTTGGCAGTTGGAGCTTCAGATGTTAACAAGAGGAGCCAAGCCATGAAACGAAATCTTCATAACACAGACAGCAAAACTGGATCATTTCTGTACTGAAATGTCGCTACTTTTCTTACATAATGAATATCGTACTGTTTTGTTCCCGAACACACAGTATGCACAATCGTACTTGTAGAAACGTGTTGTGGCTGTTTGAAATCAGGCTGCATGTGAACTTTACAGGTGGTATAATTGCAGAGTACTAATTTAGAGTACCCTCTAAACGTGTTAAAATATGTCAATGAAAATTTTTACTTGGAGCGACATTCTCGCTAAGATTTGTATCTGATGTAGTGACTGTTAAAATTTTTTTATTTACGTCTAAACCTATTGGAGCAAACTGCTATTGTACTCAGTACCTAGACTTACAAATTAATTAAACTAACTTACAGAAGGACAACAAACACACGCATGCCCGAGGGAGGACTGGAACCTCCGGCGGGAACGACCACCCAGTCCGTAGCATGACTGGTTAGACCACGCGGCCATTCCGCACGGCGTGGTGACTCTGACAACTTCCTTTTTGCCTTTCGTGGCAGTGTTTTGAACCAGAATCAGTCGGTTAGTGTTGTTACTGAGGTATATAGTGTCACGAGAAAAAATCTGATTAATAGAGTTAATGTCCCGCTGTATACTCTACCGTACACTCACTGAATGTCGACAGTATTAGGCCTCTGACCCGTTGCTTGGAGACTGGAGGAAGCTGGGTCGCGTGAGGCCGCGCGCAGCGACGATCGGTGGATACAGCAGCGGCCAACAGGCGAGGCCCAGCTCCACATCCTAGGGATACGCCTGCTATCTAAGTTAAGGCTAGTTTACACGACGACAATAAGTTTCACGAAACTGCACTAATGACCAATGCGCATGCGCGGCAGGCGTTCGCGCAACTCGTTGACGAAACTAAATAATTTCGGCACGTTCCAACTTTGGCGAAACTGATTGCGCGTGTTTTTAGGTTAGGTTATGACCAATACAGAACAACATACAACATAAAGGGGGGAACGGGAGAAATAATTCGGTTTTTGAAAAAATACGCGTTGCGTAGGTGTTTGTGCGATTTTAACGGCATGTTAGTGCTCTTCTAGCAATTATTTGTGAAATTAAATATTGATAAGTTGACGATTAGTGATTTGTAGACTAAAATACATCCAATTCGAAATACCTATACAAACGAAGTATGGCAGTTGTGGATTTCGGAACGCGGTACAAGTACTGCAGACACGAATATCTGCTTGACAAGAAAGGTAATGCAATTTGTAATTTCAGTTCTGGTAACAATACTTCACCAATAACAGTATCTTGTTGTTTTATTGCATTACTAACTCTGTTTATAGGGAACGTGAACTGCTCTGGTGACATTCTAAGTTGATTAAAATAGCTTCTAGGGTCTTCAATCACAATTTCTTTCAGCAAAGTCGCTGAGCAACAGAGCTGACGTCTTTTTTTAATCCATTCACGAAGCCAAAAACGTTTCTTATTCTTTTTATGTTTAGTCTTATGCAGCGACTTCACACAGACAAGCAATAGATTCGCCCCAACTCGTACAGCTACTAAAACTTTCAAAACAACGAAAATGAAGTGTATGGTATTGGCGCCGTGTCTACAGACATACACGAAACTAGTTTCGCGCAATTCATTTCATGCACTTAGTGTCGTCGTGTATACTCGGAACATCGGACCTTACACTTCCGCACGGACGGACAGTGAACGTGCCGGCGCATCTGCGCCAATGTCCCCAAGGCTTATTATTTGCACCAATTACACACGTCAGCTATATCAAGGACGGATCGGCTGCAGCCTACCTACTATGCCGATGACGCAACGCTCTTCTCTAGGAACATGAACGCCACCATCCCAAAGAGAAGACTGCAGGGAACGTCATTGGTATAGAAATGGTGACTTAGCTCCAATGACAAACTCTCATCGTTACCAGGAACGCAGTACCAGCAGATCCACCGCGTCTCAATGTTTGAGGGACCGCCGTTCCCTGGGGAGTGATGCTGTATAGAAGGATGAAGTGTGGACGACGTCGTCAAGAAAACCAGGGATCGTATCACCCAACTATACTTCTCCCTGAGCCTTACGTCGAAGCTACCACCGCACACTGGAATGGCGCTCTACGTCATCCAGGTCGTACCCATCTTTGAGCACATAGCAGTGGTCTGAGGGATCAGCTCCAGAACACGACCCTTCGTCTCGCGTTTCATCTACTACGAGATTTCCAAACTGCCACCTTCTTCGGGTCTACTCGGACCTTTGATCAAAGGGTGCAACGCATCAACAGCACCTGACGGCCACACTTCCTTCGTGACAATGTCACCACCTCTATACGTCGTTGTTTACTACTAAACAGTAAGGAATCCAGACAGCCAGGTTCATCCCTTCTTCAACCACTACGTACTAGAGGCACGGCTGTCAAGACTGATACAACAATCTGCAGCAGCATTAGGGGTGGGAACTGTTTCACGGCAGAGCGAAGACTTGGAAGACCGTTTATGTTAGGTCGTGAGAGCGCTACATTGGGCCAGGCATAGCGGCAAGGCTGCGGCCAAGCTTGAGGTGTCCGTTCGGTGGAATCAGAATGTTAGAGCTGCTGTGAGCCACCCGACCGTAGAAGGAAGCGAGCCTGCTCGGGTGAGAGGAAGGGGGTGGGGGTTGCATACTGATTGTGGTCTTTATGGTCAGCCCTTGTCTGTAGCAGTAAGTGATTTACTTCTAAGCTGACAACGCACTGGTCCTTTATAGATCCAGCTGATATTGGTGATCGGTACTCTAATCTTCTGATACTTGTACTTTCCATTGGATTGCGTTCGACAAGTGTTGTCATTAGTGGTGAGCGTAAACTGTAATTCGAACTTTTACTGCAAGCCAGCAATGAGTGATTGAAATTTCCTGTAATTAATTTGTTATCCCCTTTCCCTAGTCACTGCACTCGATACTTATACTGCAATTTTGTAATTTACTCGAGTACGGATTCCACAACCATATCCACTATACCAAGTGTAATATTTTTATGTGTTGTTTGATGAAGATAACTAACGTGTGATCGTAATCCACATGAAGTCTCAATGCAAAGAAATTCTAGAGATCAACTTATTCCTGTGTTTGTAATAGTAAGGTGAATATTTTAGGGGCCTTATCAATCCAGGCGTGAAGATGGCCCCGGAATTTTCGGCGATCTGTGCCCTGGTGCTTAAACTGGCGTGGAAGGTGGCCGCGGCCTGACCCAGGCACCTGGCCGACCCTAGGTCCGGCTCGTCCGCCGCATCACTTTCTCTGCACCGCGGGCGAGCGTTTCGCAATGCGTCCCACCTGTGACGCAGCGAAACCGTTTCCTTGTGTAATACCACCGTCTGCTTTGTAAACGAACAATAAAATAGGCCAATTCGTCGAAGTAATACGATGTTCATGCAAGAATAGGCATATGCTCTAAGAATGAAACTTTCACTCTGCAGCGGAGTGTGCGCTGATATGAAACTTCCTGGCGGATTAGAATTGTGTGCCGGAACCGGGGCTCGAACCTGAGACTTATGCCTTTCGCGGGCAAGCACTACACCGCTCGGTAGAGCGCTTGCCCGCGAAAGGCAAAGGTCCCAGGTTCGAGTCCCGGTTCCAGCACACAATTCTAATCCGCCAGGAAATTTCACAGGCATATGCTGTTAGCAGAAACGTACAGGAGTACTCGTTAATGTAAGCTCCCTTCGGAAAAGTAACCTTATAGACTAAGTCATTGTAGAAATTTTGTTTCCCAACTTGTAATCAGGGTTCGGGTGCCCTAGTTCTGTTTCCAACATCTCTCTATTAGTTTTGTATTCAACTTTTTCAATATACCTTTCCCAGTCGACATTCGGGACGTGAAGAAATCAAATATGGTCCATAAATGTCGAACATCGTAATGTGAAATGTACTAGGTACACGCTGCAGCGAACAGTGCAGTACGTAACAAGCAAACGTAACAGCCTCATGTGGCAACAATACAATCACCCGCTGAAAAATGCTCCTGTACTAGTAATAAATGAAGAAATAAATAAATGAAAATGAAATATGAAAATGACTACTATGTTCGTGTTTAAAACACCAAACAGAAAATCGGGGCATCAATTACCGAAGCCCTCAATCCGTCATCATCACCAAACATCTTTCACAGAATAATTTACTGTCGGCCGAGGGGACTGCGGCGCATCAGTCACGGTCTCCACGGCCACTGCGGTCGGGGGTTCGAATTCCCCCTCGGGCATGGATATTTGTGCCGTCATATATATGTGTGTAAATCTATCGGACCAAACTGCGTGTTCATCAGTCCGTAGCTTACAAACTACTTAAACCTAGGTAAACTAACCTAAGGACAAACACACACACCCATGCCCCAGGGAGGACTCGAACCTCCACGGCGAGCAACCGCGCGCTCCGCAGCGTGACGCTTTAGACCGCTCGGCTACTCCACCGCTTTGTGCCGTCCTTAGTGTTAACTAGTTCATAAGTAGTTTGTAAGTTTAGGGACTGATGACCCCGTAGTTAAATCCCATAAGCTAAACAAACATTTGAACATTTTTTTTTTTTTTTTTTTTTTTTTGAATAATTTACCTGTTATTGACACGTATTCCGTAATGGCCGCGAAGTCCGCTTGTACAATAATGGACACACCGCGCGGACCGTCTGTCGACACACACACACTCACACACATATATGAAAGGAAGTGACGCCATTTGTTGACATTAAAGGCCGTAACTTTTTTGAAATCGAGATATTTAAAAATTTTGGACCGTTTCTCCTGGACCGGGATTCGAACCCGGCTTGGGGTCAGCGGTCGCCTTAACCAACTAGGCCATTCAGGCACGATGGCCCAAAGCGGAAAATTCAGGTTCCAATACCGGTCCATGATAATTGTTCAACTGTCACGTTGTATTTATTCCAATGCCCTGAAACGGTCGAAATGTTTAACTATTTCGTATTCATAAGTTCCTACTAGCAGTCTGTCTCTTATGACCGTGAGTGTATTTTTGTGAGGAATTATTTCATTGAGCAGCTATCCTCTTTTCGCTATCTCTGCTACAGAGGCAGGTACGGTGATATTCGTCTAATCCTAAGATTGGTTTGAACACCACAGTGCTTTACTAGGCATGGTCGTGTTTGGAGGTAGTATGCCGCATGGCCGTCGATACACGTGAGTGCAGTCACACGCGCGTGCAGACCTCGCCGGCTGCGTGACCGCGTGGCAGGTAGGCGCTGGCCGCCCCCGCACCCCTGCGGCACGCGCGGCGCTGTTCAATACGCGGGGCGCGCGCGCCACTATAACAGGTTTATTGTGCGCCAGCGGCCGCCGTGCCCGCACTTGCAATAAACAGAGCCCGCGGCAGCGCTCGGGTCCGCGCTGGCCGCTTGACGACTCTACCCCACACGCTCAACATCGTGGATTATGAAAAGCCCAGATTGCCGGCCGCGGTGGCCGAGGAGACTGAGGCGGTTCAGTCACGGTCTGCACGGCCACTACGGTCGGGGGTTCGAATCCCCCCTCGGGAATAGATGTTTGTGCCATCTTTAGTATAAGGTAGTTCATAAGTAGTTTGTAAGTTTAGGGACTGATGACCCCGTAGTTAAGTCCCATAAGATTTACAAACATTTGAACATTTGTGAGGGCTACGGCGCCTACCTGCGCCTGTGACTCCCCTAGGCCCCGCGCTCGGCGCCGGGCGCGCTGTTTGTTTTGGTGTCCGGCGCCCGGCCACTTGTGGCTCGTTTGCGTTTGCGTTTGCGGCGGTGTACGTGTAATTGGCCGCATACCCGCACGCGACCGCGCTGCCCACGCCGCCTGGGTCAAGGCTGTCGCCGCGCCGGTTGTTCACAAAGCCAGACGCCGGCCACAGCTCGCCTGAACACAATGGCGACTGCTCGTTAAATACCTCTTATTGTTCGAGCTCGTATCTCTTGTGCGCTAACACAGACTGTGAACCCTCTCGTTCCTTTTACTCGTTTGCAAAATACCACTAGTCATTTAATTTGTGCTTTTTCAAAAATGTTCAAATGTCTGTAAATCTATCGGACCAAACTGCGTGGTCATCAGTCCGTAGCTTACAAACTACTTAAACCTAGATAAACTAACCTGCCGACAAACACACACACCCATGCCCCAGGGAGGACTCGAACCTCCACGGCGAGAAACCGCGCGCTCCGCAGCGAGGTGCTTTACACCGCTCGGCTACTCCACCGCGGCTGTGCTTTTTCTGTAACTGTTGTTCCATCCCTGATCGGAATGACAGACCCATTTTCGAACATACTGATGGTTTCGTTTTAGCCACAGTTATATTTTTAGTTAGTGGCAACACTCTTTATTTACACTGAAGAAAAAAAAACTGGTGCAGTCATTGGTATGCAAACAGTGAAAGGAAATGTGTCTGGCACACGCGTTAGACCAGTCTCTGCTGCTACAATGGCAGGTTGTCAGTATTTAAGTGAGTTTGAACGTGATGTTATAGTCAGCACAGAAGTGATGGGACACAGCAACCCGAGGTAGCGATTCACAAGTCCACTGCGAATTTCGGGAATTCGGTATAGCTTCAAATCACCGAGATAGCTGCGACCGGAAAAGATCCTACAAGAACGACACCGACGACGACCGAAGATAATCGTTCAATGTCACAGAAGTGCAGCCCTTCTGCAAATTTCTTCGGATTTCAATACTGGGCCTTAGACAAGTGTCAGCGAGTGAATCATTCAACGAAACATCACTGATATGTATTCTTGGTAACTTCATGACACAAAACTTTATACCCCACTCGGGATAGTCAATAACTACATTGCACTTGTACAGCACTTGATCTTTATCCTACGGATGATAGGAAAAGTAAATAAAATGGGTTGGAAGCGTTGTCAGGATTGAAGGTGGAGCGAAGAAGGCCTGAGGGCGCCCTAGGAAACGGTGGCTGACTGGCAAATAAAAGATAGCATTGAAGTTAATATTTGGTATATTCTGAAATACGGGATACATATCGGGACTCGCCCTGGGGTCGGATGCAATGAATGAATGCCAGTCTAAACGGATTAGAAAACGGTGAAGGTTACGATAATAGTTATGGTTCACATAGTTGGTGGCTGATACCGAACAGCCGCTAGGCGGGAGCGGACGGCATGCGGCCGTTCGCCCCGCACAGACGCTGAGCCTCTGGAGTGCGTCTGTTCTGTACGAGAACTCAAACTGAAGAAGCGAAGGAACTGATTCTCGCACCTCTGAGTCCCGCGGTAGTAGCACACGTGATCAAACGTGGGTGTCTGCTATTGGCTCCACGGTAGCATGGAAATGTCAGTAGTTTCAGCACGGACGCCAGAAGGGTGGCGTGATTTTAGAATCAGCATTCATTACTGGTTCTGGCCGGCTCTGTCCTGCAAGGTGGACAGCCTTGGTCACGTTGTTAACGCGTATTTCTCAGTGGAAGAACATTTGTAAAACTTAGGCGAAGTTTTGAAATAAAATTTTGAATTATTTCCCTAACCTATTTTAGACTGGCTGGTCATCCTGTACACACTGTTGATGATTGAAAACAAGTTGGATAGTCCAATGGGCCTTGTTTCCAATTGTTTCGATCGGTTGAACGTGTGCAGCCATGGACCCTGTATATCAAGCTGATGAAACCTATGTAATGGTGTGGGGCATGTGGGGATGAAGTGATAAGGGACTCCTGATACTTCTAGATACGACTCTGGCAAATGTCACATGCGTACACATCCTGGTTGGTCACTTGCATCCATTCATGTCCATTGTGCATTCCAACGGATTGGGCAGTTCCAGCAGGACAAGACGCCACCCCACATGTCCAGATTTGTTATAGAGTGTCTCCAGGAACACTCTTCTAGATCTCCAAAGGTACTCTGCATATTACATTTAAGTGCCTGGCAGAGGGTTCATTAACCACTTTCATAACTTTTCTCTACCGTTCCATTCTCTAATAGCGTGCAGGAAGAAAGAACACCTTAATCGTTCCGCTTTCGATCCGATTTCTCATATTTTATTGGGATGGTCATGTATCCCTAAGTAGGTGGGTGCTAGCAAAATATTTTCACATTCAGAAGTAAAAGTCGGTGATAGAAATTTCGCAAATAGAACTCGCCGCAACGAATAACGTCGTTCTTTTAATGATTTCCACCTCAAATCTTGCAACATTTCCGTGACGCTTTCCCTCCTGTAACGTGATAAAACAAAACGAGCTGCCCTTCTCTGAACTTTCTGAATGTATTCCGTCATTCCCACCTGGTGAAGGCCCCACACTGGGCAACAGTACTCCAGGAGAGGACGGACAAGTGTGATGTAGGCAGTCTCTTTGGTGGAGCTGTTGCATCTTCGAAGCGTTCGGCCAATGAAACGTAACCTTTGGTTCGCCGTCCCCACTATATTTTCTATGTGTTCTGTCAGCTACGACTGTAGCTTGGTGTTTCGCAAAATCTGAAATAATTTTTGCATCAGTATAAATACCTTGCATAGTGATGTAGGAAGCGTAAGTCTATAATTTTATTTCCAAGATTATTGGTTCTTTTACTCTTGTTGGCTTTGCAATGTATCCATCCTCTAAATAAAATATTACTCTTAAAGCTACTGAGTGAGGTGCCTTATGATATACTGAAATATTGCTACTCCAAATAAAACTCGACGGTTGTAAATAGATAAATAAGCAGTTGTAGTAGTACGTATTTTAACTTACCATAACGTTAGTGGACAAATGAAAGTAGGTTATTCTCTTTTTTTCTTGTTATGAACTTATTCATAATTGGAAACTTATCTTAACAACACAAAAGAAATAAACGCAGTGGCAGCATTCCAATGTAGTGTTTAACACAGCAGTAATGGAATAAGGCCAATAAGGACAACGGCTAAAGGAGGACTGGCCAATAAAATGATCAAATGTTTGTTAAGCTTACGGGACTTACCTGCGGGGTCATCAGTTCCTAAAGTTACAAATTACTTATGAACTACCTTATACTAAAGACGACAGAAACATCCATGCCCGAGGGGGGATTCGAAACCCCGACCGTAGCGGCCGTGCAAACCGTGACTGAAGCGCCGCAGCCTCCTCGGCCACCGCGAATTGAATTAATTCCCTGACCACCGGTGACTAATATCATGAATTCCTTTGTGTCTTCTCATTATGCTGTTGCAGTTGCAGTGGCGGCTCGTACAAAATTTTACCAGTGTGCTACAATATTACAAAAATAAACAGGAAACAAAATATGCTAAAGTAAGTCAACCTTTGTATGATTGCCTTTAATTAAATATCAATTAATACTGTATTCAGGGGAATCTATAACAGCTGCCAACTGCATGTATTCACTGCAGATAGTAAATATAACGTTTGAAAATATTAATTTTATTTACAGAAATTAAAAATTTAGACTCAGAGGTATTTGAATACGAGCCTCACACAGGCAGGTTTAAGAGACAAAACGCAAGACGCCTGAGCCAGCGCGCTATTTGACTCTGTATGCCGCAATATTCGTCATACACTATTCTTCCGCAGCCGTTACATGCAGCGCGAAGAGAAATATTGATCTGGTGCTGCAGTCGGTCTCAGCACACATGAGCCGTCAGGCCTGACGTCACGTCTGCGCATGCGCACTAGCGAACAGACGACTGCGCCGCCTCTCTGCGCACGTACCAGCGCGGCTGAATCCCACTTCAGCACACGGAGCTGGTTTCCAGCTATCGCGGCGAGAGTGTTTCAAAATGCGTTTTCATCCTTATTACTAGCATTCTAATACGCATTGGAAAGGAATTGGCATAATTGTATTGTGATATCTGGCTCGTATTCCAAGAGAAAGGATGTAAATTTATAGCGATTTCTCGCTTGCATTCGAAGAGAAATGGCATAATTTTAGAATTATATTTACAGTGTTCTACATCACATTATCACATTATCACCAGCCGCCACTGTGCAGTTGTAAAGTTTAGGGCGAACCGTAATGTTAAATGCACAAAATTTGTGAGCTGTGTATGTGAGTGCTCTGCCATTGCAAGCCATCTAAATAGAAATTGTAAAATGTAAACTTTCACGGCCGGAAAGTTCAATAGTACTAAAAAATTTCCGGGCTATTATGCCGTGGTCTTACGGATTTATTTGTTGTAGTTGTGGTCTTCAGTCCCGAGACTGGTTTGATGCAGCTCTCCACAAACCCTATCCTGAGCAAGCCTCTTCATCTCCACATAAGAACGGCAACCTACATCTGTCTGAATCTGTCTACTGTATCCATCTCTTGGTCTTCCTCTTCGGTTTTTACCCCACACAGTTCCCTCCAACGGTAAATTCACAATTCCTTGATGTCTAAGAATGTCTCCTACCAATCTATCCCTTCTTTTAGTCAAGGTATGCCAGAAATTTCTTTTCTCCCCAATTCCGTTCAGTACCTCCTCATTAGTTACGCGATCCACCCACGTAATCTTCAGCATTCTTCTGTAGCACCATATTTCTAAAGCCTCTTCCTGTCCGCACTGTTTATCGTCCATGTCTCACTCCCATACAAGGCAACACTCCATACAAATGCCTTCAGAAAGGACTTCCTTAGGCATAAATCAATATTCGAGATTAACAAATTTCTCTTTTACAAAAACGCTTTTCTACCCATTGCCATTCTGCATTTTATATCCTCTGTACTGCGACCATCATTTGTTATTTTACTGCCCAAGTAACAAAACGCAGCTACCTCCTTTATTGCTTCGTTACCCGATCTAATTCCTTCAGCATCACCTGATTTTCTTACACTGCACTCCATTACCCTAGTTTTGCCCTTGTTGATCTTCATCTTATGTGCACCTTTCACCACACTGTCCATTCCGTTCAATTGCTCTTCCAGGTCCTTTGCTGTATCTGACAGAATTACTATGTCGTCGGCAAATCGCAACGTTTTTAATTCTTCGACCTGAACTTTAAATCCTTCTCCAAATTTCTCTTTGCTTTCCTTTATAGGTTGCTCAATGTACAAATTGAATGTTGTTGTTATGGTCTTCAGTCCGGAGACTGGTTTGATGCAGCTCTCCACCCTACTCTATCCTGAGCAAGCCTTTTCATCTCCTCATAAGAACGGCAACCCACATCCACTTGAATCTGCTTACTATACGCATCTCTTGGTCTCCCTCTGCGATTTTTGCCCCACATACTTCCCTCCAATGCTAAATTTACGATTCCCCGATGTCTAAGAATGTGTCCTACCAAGCGATCCCTTCTTTTAGTCAGGGTATGCCAAAATTTCCTTTTCTCACCAATTCTATTCAGTACCTCTTCATTAGTTAAATTGAATAATTTATTTATTATAATATTTAAATAGGAAACCGTCAGGTAGCACTGTTTTATATTCAAAATCGAGCGATGGAGCAAGGCTGGATGCGGCCTGAAAGGACGGGAGAGTGACAGCAGGTGAGCGAGTTGTCGCAATCCGGAAGCCCATTGACTGCGGTGGCTGGAGGCGTAGCCGCCCTGTGAGGTGAGCTGGGAAACGCGCGCCAGCGGACGCCCGTCCTGTCCCCCTGCCTCCTGCAGCAGCGGATTAATGGGCCGGGCTATAAAGTTACCTCATTAGAGCCGAGCGAGCCAAGACCGGAATTAACACGCGCCACTTACTGCCACTCGCCCCGTTCTAATGACGCGCCGCTTAATGCACTGACTGTCCGACACCAAACTCGCAGGCTCTGCTTCACACATAACAAGGAAAACAAAAAATGTAAGTCAACTACCATTTCAGAACTAGTCGCCATAGCTGTTAATACAAACATTCCACTGCGAGGCTGGAAAAAATAATTACTTGAGCAGCAAGCCGATGCCCTCTTCCAACGCACTTCAGCGAATTGAATGATGTGGTACTAAACGAGACAAAAATGGAAGTAAAACTGCTACGAGAAATTAGAAGATAGACGACGGGAAAGACAGAAGTATGTAATAAACCAGTTTTTGACGAGCTCAGTTATGGCAGATTACGACTCCGGGAAGATGAGAAAGATGAAATTAAACGCTGTACTTTAACGTCCTGTTGACGTTGAGCTCATTAGTAGCGTGGATGTTCAAGGATGAGGACAGAGTGTCGTCGCTACCTTCTGGAGCCAACCCTGGCAACACGTGACTGATGTCATCTACGAAAGCCGGCCGCGGTGGCCGAGGGGACTGAGGCGCTCCAGTCATTGTCTACACGGCCACTACGGTCGGGGGGTTCAAATCCCCCCTCGGGCATGGATATTTGTGCCGTCCTTAGTCTTAGCTAGTTCGTAAGTAGTTTGTAAGCTTAGGGACTGATGACCCCGTAGTTAAGTCCCATAAGATCTACAAACACTTGGAAGCCGGCCGCGGTGGCCGAGGGGACTGAGGAGCTTCAGTCACGGTCTGCACGGCCACTACGGTCGGGGGTTCGAATCCCCCCTCGGGCATGGATATTTGTGCCGTCCTAGTTCGTAAAGTAGTTCATAAGTAGTTTGTAAGTTTATGGACTGATGACCCCGTATTTAAGTCCCATACGATTTACAAACATTTGAACATTTGAACATTTTCATCTACGAAAAGCACAGAAAGTACACAACAACAAAAAGTGTGGGAACGTCGCATCAGTTCAGCCTCGTACCCACTGGGGCAACTCACTTAGTGCGAAAGGTAAAAGCGCAGGGTGTAGCCAAGTGCTATCAGAAATATTACGTACTGGTTGGACACTGTAGAACATGTAGTTTCTACAGAATTTAATATATGTACAATGCTGGCTATCCAAAATGCAACACCAAGCAAGAAGGACCGCTGCTACACATCACGGAATTGAATCGGGAAGGCTATGAATTATGTCAGAGTATAGCAGTCCACATATTGTCGAAGTAGAGCTGATTTAGCCAGCCTGGGGGAGGCCTTATAAAACAATTCACAAAACATGAAATAAGAAACAATAAATCAATGGTACCTCCGGCAGCAGGACGGGCCTGTCTTTGCGTAATTACTGACGAAACGTTGTCTATAGACGAGTGAACGGGAGAACAGTGAGACCACATCAGCAGCGTAACCCGATGAAGAAGTCCTGAACCCTGCGTGCCACGAATAGTCCACATTTTGTTGTTGCCTTTTAGGCATCGACAAGGACCAAGGATATACGAGGACATCAGCCTGCAGCACTTCAGAGATGTCACGCTGACTAGTTAGTGTACCGATAATACGTACTGGTTGGTGTGAGAGAGGGGGTGGGGGGGGGGAGAGGTTGTGGGACTGGAATCCAATATTGGGTGTACTCAGTATGACGATGAATAACGCAACCGTTCAACAGACAGATCAACTTCGGAAATATGTCGAAGTAGTATCTATTGATATTCCCCAATAACACGTCCATAGGGTTACTCGTGAACGATTCAAAACACTGAAGCGAGGTTTTTGGCAGTGTTCTAAAGGGTACGACGTAGTATGGTACGTGCTAAAAGAGTTGTACCTCTTCTATCAGTCGAGTCATTGCAGCAAGTTTTTTCCTTTCTTTAATGGAACCTTATACTTTTCATAACCGCGTTCAGTAGCTCTTGGGAGGTCAATTACAGTGATATAGCGCTTTTTAATATCAATGCCGAAAATTTTCACAAAAAAGTCTAATAGTGTGCTATAACTGGAAAGCAATGGGTAGGAGTCGGCTATATACGAGTGTACATAGCTAAGCCGCATCTGATTCATCATAAGCTGGCATATACCGTAGGTCCATACACAGCAATCGTAGCTTATCCTGTGTCTGTGTCATATGGGAAATGAGGTCTTATCTCCATTTCTGCAGTGTAATTCCGCCTGCAGTGACACGTCTACGTGGCAGTGTTTGCACGGCAATAGCCAACTCTGGCCGTATTGCTGCCCAGTTTCAGTAAATTTTCTATATTATTTTTGCGAAAAATTTCAAAGCTGTTGTTAGCAATCGCCATATCACTGTAATTGTATCTACAACAGGTACTAAATGCAGTTATAAAAAGTATACGATTCCATCAAGAAATACTTGTTTCCCTATCTCGATCGATACAAGAGCTACGACTCTATCACACACCAAACTTCGACCCGCACAAAGCACAAAAATTTGCCGAAAACCTTATTTCGTTATCTGGCAACGTTCACAAGGCGATTTCAGTCTTATGTGACTCACAATATATAATGAAGATTTTTAAATAGATGAAACAACTGATTGTACATTAAAGATTTTTGTAAATACAGTCAGTTGAAACGGTCAGTACAATAATACAGCATTTCACTTATTGGAAGTGCGAGAAATGAATAGAACGTGATGATGACTGTTAGAGGAAGAGTGCTTTATAATCGATGTGGGGTGCAAGATTTGGAGAGAACAACTGCAAAGCAAGCATCCGGAAAAGGAGAGACGAAAGTGAAGATGCGGGGATGAGGGCAGAAAGAAGTCGAAAGGTAGATAGAGATCCAAAGATTTCGAGATCAAGTACAGGAAGTGGAGTGTGTGTGTTTTGTCTGTTAACTATGCAGTCATGAACGAGGTCACGAGATACGAAACATGTACCTAATAGATAGTAATGCAGGAACATTTGGTGGCATCTTAATCTAGGAATAGCCGCGGTGGAGTAGCCGAGCGGTCTAAAGCGTCTCGCTGCGGAGCGCGCAGTTGCTCGCCGTGGAGGTTCGAGTCCTCCCTGGGGCATGGGTGTGTGTGTGTGTGTGTGTGTGTGTGTGTGTGTGTGTGTGTGTGTGTGTGTTGTCCTTAGGTTAGTTTACCTTAGTTTAAGTAGTATGTAAGCTACGGACTGATGACCACGCAGTTTGGTCCTATAGAAGTACAAACATTTGATTTTAATCTAGGAATCTATGCGGAATGGTTAAATCAATTGCGGAAATCCTTTATGGAACGAATTTTTTGATACCCAGCTGCTTCTTCGTGAGATCTGATTAACCTTACAAATTCTACACGTCTTTAACAATACTAAAATAGCACGTATATCGTTAGAGTTAGGTCGTAGTTTTGCACAAATAAAGCTACGTATTTTACATATGTACCAGATAACTGACAGTCATCCTGTGAAAATTATTATTTGATATATACTGAAGGTCAATTGCGCTTCTGTTGCATTTTCTGTGTATTACAAATTATTCGTATTTTTTTCGAATGAAGCGTTTCGGAAGAGTTATTTAAAGCATCCACGGTGGCACCATACAAAATTAATGCTGTAACAATCATAACAAATTTATTTTTCTGTAAAGAAAATTATCTGCCTCTTTTGTAAGAGCTATAACGTGGTTTACGCGTGCGTTTACAGTGTACTACCTTGGAACTTCCCCTTCAAACACGAAACGACTCTTTAACCCGTCTGGCGCGCTGTTTCCCTTGAACTTGATGCGCGGCGTAGCTTTCTCTTGTAATGAATAGAAATGCATCATAAGACCTGGTTCACGCCAGGCCTTTTGAAGAAATCTACAGCATTTAAGAGAACTCTACGAAAATGTCAATGGGCGGAACATAAAACGATGTATTTATTTATGTAAGCGAAGAACCTGTACGTGCAGGATAGCTAGCAGTTTCTCTGCATTGAGCAGCAGTACATTTCGCAGAGTGGCAACAACAAACTGGTACCTTAGTGAAGGGAAATAATCTTCGTAAGAACTACAATTTATATTCGTCAGTTGCTAGATTCTTTTCACGTCGACACACAATAATACCTGCATCTACATAATTACTCTGCAATTCACATTTAAGTGACTGACAGAGGGTCCATTGAACCCCTTTCAGACCATTTCTCTGCGGTTCAATTACAATAGCGCGTAAAAGAAAAAAAAATCTTTCCGTTTAACATACGATTTCTGTGTTTTTTTTTTTTTTTTTTTTTTTTTTTTTTTTTTTTTTTTTTTTTTTTTTTAACATGTTTCCCTATATAGGTGTGTGTCGACAAAGGCTGTTCGGATACGGAGGAGAAAGTTTGTGAAAGGAATTTCGTAAAACGATCTCACCGCAACGAATAACGTCTTTCTCTAGAATAATTTCCAGCCGGCCGCGGTGGCCGAGGGGACTAAGGCGCTCCAGTCACGGTCTTCACGGTCACTACGGTCGGGGGTTCGAATCCCCCCTCGGGCATGGATATTTGTGCCGTCCTAGTTCGTAAGTAGTTCATAAGTAGTTTGTAAGTTTAGGGACTGATGACCCCGTAGTTAATTCCCATAAGCTTAACAAACATTTGAACATTTGAATAATTTCCACCCCAATTCGTTCATTATTTCTGCATCACTCTCCCCTTGTAAAGCGTTAATATAAACCGAGCTACCACTATCTGAACTTCTTACATGTCGTTCGTCGTTCATCAGTCCCACCTGATGATGATCCCACTGCAAAAGAAGACAGACAAGTGTAGTACAGGCATTCCCTTTAGTGGAACTGTCACATGTTCAAGTATTCTGTCCAAAAAACGCAGCGTTTGGTTTGCCTACTCCACATTTTGTATATTTTTCTTTCAATTTAAGTAGATTAATTCATTAAATATCACCCACATAGCTTTGGAGTGTTTAAACTGTTACGACACACTTCAAACACAGTACGGTGATACTTGTTGCATAATATTTTAAGAATAAGAGACTTCCACATGAAAACGAGACAAATAATAAAACAAAGTTGATCATGTTAATACATGTACTCCAATGTGTGCCTTGAAGAAAACCGCGTGAGGTGGCGCAGTGGCAACACACTGGACTCGCATTCGAGAGGAGGGCGGTTCAAACCCGCCTCCAGTCATCCTCATTTACGATTTCCGTTGTTTCCCTTAATCGCCCCAGACAAATTCGTCGATGTTTCCTTTGAAAGCGTACGATCGATTACCGTCCTCATTCCGACATTAGAATTTATAGTGCCAACATCGGTGTCTTCTACTACACATACACGAAAAATATTCATCATAGAAAGGAGGATCTTAAAGTTTTAAATGTTCAAATGTTTGTATAGTCTATGGGACTTAACTACGGGGTCATCAGTCCCAAAACTTACAAACTACTTACGAACTAGGACGGCACAAATATCCATGCCCGAGGGGGGATTCGAACCCCCGACCGTAGTGGCCGTGCAGACCGTGACTGGAGCGCCTCAGTCCCCTCGACCACCGCGGCCGGAGGGATCTTAAAGATAGCATCAAGACTGAGCCCAATCACCAACAGGACAGAACGTTATACAACCACCTGAACAACGTTTGATCAGACTGACTGCAAACTTTGGTTTATCCAGATTTATATTATAATCCAAATCAAATGAATTGTTAAAGCATGTACTATTCAAACTAAACTTTCATGATACAAGTATCAAGTCCCTTTAAATATAGTTCCCAGAACCATTACGATCAAACTGTCCTCAATAATACACTATACACTCAAATTTAAAGGAAATTTTACTGAATCTTTAAGAACAGAACCAGAGTGATTTAAACTTATGTGAATATTTAAAGGGATTTTTTGGAGTGAGGTTTGTCCTCAGTTTGGTAACATGGAACCGAGACGTTGCTAGTGTTCAAATACAAAGAAACACTTCTCATCTGATAATCTGACTTCGTTTCGAATAACATCTGAAGGTTCTTCTGGCGTATATTGAAACAATTTTTAAGAAATGTTTTCCTCAATATTGTATATAAAGTATTGCAGTATTTATAAGAAGGTCTTACAAACGCAAATTATGTGCATAAAATATAAAAAATATGTTTGCTTGAGTTTGTCTTTAGAATATATGGAAAACATGAGCCTTTGTAAATTTCTCTTTAACCATTCGGACCTCCCCCCTCTTTTGATAATATCCTAGCTACGTTACTGCCGGCCGTGAAAGTCTACATTTTACAATTTCTATTTAGTTGTCTTGCAATGGCAGAGCGTTCACATACACAGCTCACAAGTTTTGTGCATTTAACATTACGGTTCTTCCTAAACTTTTCAACTGCAACAGTATAATGAGAAGACACAAAGGAATTCATGATATTAGTCGCTGGTGGACAGTGAATTAATTCTATGGAGAAAGTTGAAAATGTGTGCCGGTTCGGGTTCCAACCCGCTTCTCCTGCTTACTAGGCATTTGCGATGTTCACTACGCTGCCCGGAAACAGTGGTCGACACAACCGCACGGACTTCCCTAGCACGCTTCCTAACAGACGCAAAATTCCAGCTCACAAGGAGCTTACCCCTTCCCATTTTACTCCGTATTCACGGCATCTCATCGATTACTGTATTGGTTCGTACATGGTATCGTCCGTACTGTAGAAGGGATCACTGGTCGACTTCGTCTCATAGACTCTATATATTCCTTAGGACATGTCTGAAAGAACGCATCACATATATATTTATACTCAAAGTTGGCAAATGTTTCGTTCTTCTACCTGTTTAATCTTTCGTGCGTGCCGCGCGGAAATGGCTACGGACTGGGCAGCCGTTCCCCGTCGGAGGCTCGAGTCCTCAGTCAGGTAAGGGCGTGTGTGTTGTTCTTAGCATAACTTAGTTCAGTTAAAGTAGTTTGTAAATCTAGGGGCTGATGACCTCAACAGTTTGGTCACATAGGTTTATAGACATTTGAATTTTTTCCTGTCCTTTCTTTATATACATTCTAGGTAGCTCTTGGTGCTCGAATTTCTATCTCTGAAACATTTTTAGCAAATGGACTAACTTAGATACTGAACATTTTGATTTCAAGTTGAAAAGGTACTTAAAGTCAGACCAGGATACTTCCGCAACGTTCATTCTGTCATTTCCGACAGTACTTCGTTAGTGGTGGACTCCATGCCGATGAAACATGAAACAGGCGAATGTTATTCAGTATAATAAAAAACAAAATTTATTGTTTTGTGTACATTGTATATTTGAGAATGGCCCGGCGGTCGAACCAATCTTGACAACAAAAAAGATTTTATTTAATTGCAGCAACCAGGGACGAACACTGGTCAAAACAATTAAGGCGTTAATTGAGATATCTAGGCTCTGAAGTATTGTCATCGGCAGAATGGACTGAATTAGTTCGACTACATAGGTAGTCCAATATAACAACAACGTGCCTTACCCGGAGCTATGGCATGGAGAGCCAGAGGAAGGTTGGAGAAGAGGGACAGATACAGACGGAGGTGGCTGGCTGTCCCAGAGTGTAATTTCCAGGACCTGGACGCGATCTCCGACGACAGGGCGCGTTAAAAGAAGGCAAGGCAAAGGTTGTCCACGGGTAACATGACCAAGAGATGATCGTTATCTCCGGTTGACAAGCCGTCAAGACAGGAGGCTGAATGCAACCTAGCTGCAACACACCCTCCAGGCAGTAACAGGCGGCGCAATATCAACACAAACAGTCCGAATCGCCTTCGGGAATGTGGCCTCTACGCACCAAAACCTGTGTTATGTGTCCCATTAAAACCACGACACCGTTTAGGTAGCAGAAACTGGGCGGAGGAACATCTGGATTGCAGTCGTAACGAATGGCGCCGGGATGTGTTCAGCCGGACAATTGTCGTTCTCTCATCTGGAGAGAACGTGAAACTCGGAACAATCACGCTTATGTGCAGAAAATATCATCGTATCAGACGGCAACGAGGATGACTACTTCACTATTATGGTAGCACCACAGTGCCTCGCTCTAAGTAAACGCCAAGTAAACTTCACGTAAAATGTTGAGACAGTAAAATATAATACTGTATCACACACATCTTACAGTTGTAAACAATATCTGAATAAAATACATTAACATGTGTGTATTGTGTATGATGTCTCATCTGACCCCCTAATTGTTTTGAGCATTGTGGGTAATAGGGTGTGTGTATGTGTGTGTGTGTGTGTGTGTGTGTGTGTGTGTGTGGACCGCTCACAACCTATATTCCAGTTTAAAATGTTGAAATTGTTTACCCATTCAGCTGCAGGTAATTTGGATATAGGTTCGAATGAACTTCTAAGAACTGACCTCCTCCCCCCCCCCCCACACACACACCACACATACACCTAAGAGGAATAAATTTTCTATGCAACTGGCAGCCGCTGTTACATCAAATAGCTTACATGATTTCTGTCTGACTGAAAAACATCCACCGTTTGTAGCCGAAAGCATTAGCTCTATTACATATCGCCGGTGTTTCCCTTTCTCGATTGAGTACCAAGATACTGCAAGAAGTATCGTGTGTTCACATACCAAGATGTCACATTCGTCGAACGTCATTAATTGCGCTAGCTTCTGAAACGGGACTACAGGTTTGACAGGGACATATCAAGAGACAAATTACTGTGAATTAGAAAGTAGGAAATTGCTGTCTACTACGAATTTGGAATCACTTTTGACATTTTATTGACAAATATCGTTTTGTAATATTCAACTCTTAGTCTCTCATGTTACTTCAGTTATGTTTCTTTACACAACTTTCTCTTATGGACATATGCCAAATCGTAATTGAATTACAAATCGTTTATTTCGTTCAATAGGCGCATGTATAAATAATCCTTTAGCTTTCAATTACTTCTGCCTTTAGCGAGAAAAGTTCATAAATAAAACACTAAGTGTAAACTTAATTACAGGTAGAAAGCATAATTTCATAAATGTTCTTTCATAGTTTGGGCTTATTTAATCTTATACCGCAGCTGACTGGCTAATAAGAATACATATGTTATGCTCAATATTTTCTAACCACAGCACACTTTTTCCATGGATATCAAATTGTATTCTAGCTACAGCAGAAAAAAAAGTGGGAATGAAAGTTGTGGCGAAACGAATTGTCTTAAGATATAAACTCGATATATATTTTGCAATAGAAGAAAGAGAGTATATACGCGGAAACAATTTTCATTTAAATATGGTGTGGTTTACCCGAGTGATCAAGATGTGTGCCACTAATATATATATAAAGCTGAGACTGGCATTGTCATTAAAATCGAAAGGAAGGCGCGTTGTCATTGGAAACGCAGTATATACGTGTTGCCCATGGATGGGAAGCAAGCTTCACCACTGCGTTTTGAGCGATTTACACAAACGTTTACGTAAAGAGATTTAGAGAAAACTCTAAATACTATAATCACTGTTGCTGAATGGAGATTACAATCACACTCGTTCCAGATACCAGCTCTGTATCATACCTACTATATCTCATTCGTTCGAGAAGAAAGAGATCTTCATTATCTCGAACTAAGTCTCATCGCGAATAATACGTTCTCATAAAGCACAAAGGGATATCACGATCATAATTTTTACTCAACAATTAGTGATTTTTAAGCAGATTGGATTTAAAACCTTATAATCACTAATGTAGATTACAACGATGCTGCAGAAGTATGGTGTTGAAGTGACATTCGCTACAGTGTCCTTCTCACTACGTAAGGACGTCCATCGCGGACCATGTTTCTATGTGAGGCAGGCAACACAGGGTCCGCAGCCGGCTGAAGAAAAGAACTGGGGACATCGGTTGCTGACAGCCTGTTCCGCACAATGGCAGTTCTCGTAAGCACCGCTCGTGCAGCACAGTATGGAAAGTGGTGAGTCAGCTGGTAGCTCAGTCTGACGTCACTCACCTGCGTTCCGTGAACCACCACCTCGCTCCGGTACCGACATTCCAGGAGGGAATTTCCTGTTGATGGTCGATGACAAATTTCTCCTGCGCTAGTCACCCACGGTGCCTGTAGAGCGCGGAATGAGAACTCTGCCTTACAGCTTTTTTCTTTCGTTTCCTGAACTGCAGCTTTGACGAAAGCATCTGACACAACTTCCATGTTATGAAGTCTTTCAGGCTATAGTATTGCAGACGGTTTTGTGAATTGTGAAACTGGCACATATAATTCGTGAGTGGCTGAAATACGAATTTTGTAGTATTCGTAACGTATTTGTTGTATCTGTGATGGCAGTGTACTACTCTTTCATATGTTGTATAGCCAATACTACCGCCATCCGTATCGTGCATATCGCTATCCAGTGACCTTGGTCACCTCAGTGTATTTTTGCTCTGGGAGTTCTTAAAGAAGCAGAATGAAGATTCCAAATACATTTATTTAAGGCAATTGACTCACATACCCATTTCTTTTCAGTGCAACGGCTCCTTCTCGTTCATACAGAATATATATTGCTGGAAAGTTTTTATTTCCTGAACAGATTTTGAGTTTGGAGTAACCGCGCAGTGCAGTTTGTACATCAATTCGTCAGTTAACTACCACTCACTTTCTATTCCGTCGTTCAGCGGAGATAGGGCATCCGTCACCATTTAGTAAAGTGGTGGACTACTGTTAATCAGTCGAAACGACCTTGACGACGATAGGACAGATTTAATTTCTAGCATATTTAATAATTTCTGAGACTGTACGACATGGACAGTTCCAAGAGTGAACAGAGCGACGGACAACGGTCTCACCTGTCAATTTCAGTTTATTATCAGTGTAACGCTTCGCTTAGAAGGCCGCCGTCATAGCGTCTCAGACGACACTTCAAAAATGGTGCCACTCAGCGTTCGTAGCCAGGCTTTCAGATGCTCTTACGTAGGCCTATTGGGTGGCTGTAATTAACTTTACTTAACTCTTTATAATTTCAAAATTACGGGGATGTTCAAATGAAAATGTACGAAACGTCTTAATAACCAAACCGGTTAAAATTTGAATACGTCGCTTCGGGATAACGTAGTGCGACATCTAGGGACGCGAAGCCTGCGTCGTCACCTCTCCCTAAAAAATTCAAGGCCTCAGCAGGCTAGGTGATGCTTATCGTCTTCATCGACAATTCGACACTCACGGAATTCCTCAAGCACGGAAAAGCCATTAACAGCGACGTGTACTGCGAGACACCCCGTAGCCTACGCAAGACCATCAAGAGCAGACGGCCAGGGATGCTTACGTAGGGAGTGATTCTGCTCTACGATAAAGATGAGTGTGCAAGTTCAAGTGGGAGCGGCTTGAGCATCCGTCCTGCAGCCCGGACATGTCGCCCTGTGACTCCAATCTGTTTTATATTCTTCAGAAATGAAACGCCAAGATCGCGAATTGATAATTTATTGACTGGTTTCGGATTGTGCCACCATCATCTGGTCATATATATTTTATAAGCTGGTCATTTTATTTTTAATAATGGATATAAAATAATAAGTGCAACATAGCACTTAGTCATCAATAAAAATACGTATGTTAAAATATGACAGCTTACTAGATACTCCATCTGTTTGGTCCGCTGCGGAGTGCGCGGTTGCTCGCCGTGGAGGTTCGAGTCGTCCCTGGGGCATGGGTGTGTTTGTTTGTCCTTAGGTTAGTTTACCTAGGTTTAAGTAGTTTGTAAGCTACGGACTGATGACCACGCAGTTTGGTCCGATAGATTTACAAACATTTGAACATTTGATTTTGTTTTGTCCGCTAAAAATAAATAAATTAACTAATTAAAAAAATAAAAAATTCAAAGGGAAGCGCTTCAACTCGGACCACGAACCGAAGGACACAGAATTGGTAGATGACTGTCTCTCGACACAGCCACAGGAATTCCGAGAATAGGGAAACCTACGGCTCGTTAAAGAGCGGGATACATGCAGTCGGGACTGTGGTGATAACTTTTGAATAAAGACTTCAATTATACCAAAAGTGTCGTTTCGTACCTTTTCAGTTGAACACCCCTCCTAATTGCGTTACGAGAACCAGAATGGATAGCATTAATGTCCAGAGTATGGGGTACACGATTTCGATGCGCCACAGTGCCACAGTCCAGTTCCAACTATTGGATACAAGGTGCTGCGATCACTCATCATGATCCATAGTCTAACACACCTGACCGGTCGCAGTGCACCTGTTAACATTTCAACCTTAGACAAAAGGAGCGTGGCATTATTAAAACAAGTGTAATGCTGCAGCTGCACTCCGAGAAAATCGCCGGTTGAAAGGATTACGATAGGTTCATCTTACTCCACCTGCTGTGCGGAGCGTGATGAAGAAGTTCAACTGGAGAACTGGGCGTCGCTCCGGGAAGAGTCCGACAGCCGGTTGCACCACAGGTGGTTGATGAAATCGCTGTTGTTATGGCAGACAACGCTGCACGTAATTCCCGATCGTCAAGCAGTGCGCGTGCTGTGTCACGAAGGTTGAACATCCCGCGGTCCACTCCACGGAACTGTAGTGCAGAATCCAATCCTGCACTTTCAGACTCTTCTGGGCACTGATGGGCGCCATATTGAACCACTTTTGTAGCAATAATGATACGGGTATGTAATGTTATGAAGTACAGTAGCGGCACATTTACATAGCTTGAATTGATTTTACTCTGCATTATTTTTCTTCCCCATGTGTTTGACATTAATGGTACCAATTTTGGTAACTACTTTTCGAGTTATAACGTGTTAAGTAGGGAAATTGAATTATATCTACATCTACATCTACATTGGATACTTTGCAAATCACATTTAAGTGCCTGGCAGAGGGTTCATCGAACCACAATTATACTATTTATCTCCCATTCCATTCTCGAATAGCGCGCGGGAAGAAAGAACACCTGAATCTCTCTGTTAGAGCTCTGATTTCTCGTATTTTATTCTGATGATCATTTCTACCTATGTAAGTGGGAGTCAACAATATATTTTCGCATTCGGAGGAGAATGTTGGCGATTGGAGTTTCGTAAGTAGCCCACGCCGCAGCGATAAGCGCCGTTGTTGTAATGATTCCCATCCCAGATCCTGTATCATTTCCGTAACGCTGTCTCCCCTGTGTCGCGACAATAAGAAACGAGCTGCCCTTCATTGGACTCTTTCGATGTCCTCCGTCAAACCCACCTGATAAGGATCCCACACTGGGCAGCAATACTCCAAAATAGGACGGACAAGCGTAGTGTATGCAGTTTCTTTTGTAGTTCTGTTGCAGGTTTTAAGGGTTCTGCCAATAAAAAGCAGTCTCTGGTTCGCCTTTCCCACGATATTATCTACGTGTTCTTTCCAGTTTAGGTCTGAAATAATAGTAATTCCTAGATATTTTGTGGAGTATACGGCCTTCACATATGATTGATTTATCATGTAAACAAAGTTTAACGGATTTCTTTTCGTACTCATGTGGACGACTTCACACTTCTCATTTTTTAGAGTCAATCGCCAATTTTTACACCGTACTGATATCTTATTCAGATCGTTCTGCAGTTGGTTTTGATCTTCAGATGATTTTACTAGACGGTAAATGACGGCGTCATCTGCAAACAACCTAAGAGAGCTACTTACATTTTCCCCTAAATCGTTTATGTAAATAAGGAATAGCAGAGGACCAATAACACTACCCTGTGGAACGCCCGATATCACCTCTGTTTTATTCGATGCCTTACCATCGATTACTACGAACTGTGTCCTCTCTGACAAGAAATCCCCTATCCAATCGCAGATTTGGGGCGATGTACCATAACAACGCGATCTGATTAAAAAGCCGTTTGTGAGGTTCGGTGTCTAAAAGCTTTCTGGAAATCAAGAAATACGGAATCGATTTGCGAACCTTTGTCGATAGCACCCATAACTTCGTGTGAATAAAGTGCCCCGACTCCACTGTATGCTGGACACAAGGAATTAATTTGTAATCCGTTGCATTGCCGCCAAGTATGGTGCGGCATCACCACGCACCCGGCGTCTGCTGCGAGTCGTCACCCGCACTGGCAGGCTGACGGCTGGCCAGCGTTATGCAACGGAAACTGCTTCACGGTGCGGCGTGGAGACTAGCGCGGTCGCGTGTGTGCTCGCCGACACCGACACACGCCGGCCGTTTTGTAACCGTGGGAGACACGCCACTGCCGGACTGCGTCTGGACACCGAGCCGCTCTCTCCGTGCCACGTTTGGAGGCTGTAGCGCCGAACACGTCTGCACTTCTGCCTCCCTGGAGATTGAGCTTCGGGACCGTGTGGAGTCAACAGATCACCAGACTTCTTCACAGGGCGAGGATGCAGTGTATACAAGAATGTGCAGCATATGGTTCACTTAAGTGTAAGCCGAATATGTCGCAAGAATATTTATTTTATGTATTAAAACATAGAGCAGAGAAATGTCTGAATCTGTGTCAACTTCAACTGTTTCCATATATCATCATCATCATTAGAAACTGATTATGCCTTTCAGCGTTCAGTTTGGAGCATAGTACCTCTAATAAAATGCCTCCATGATCCCCTATTCAATAATAACATTGATGCCTCGTCTGATGTTATGCCTTTTACTTCAAAATCATTCTTGCACCGAATCTAAGTACTTTCTTCTTGGTCTACCTCGACTCCTCTTACCCTCCGCTGCCGAACTCACGAGTCTCTGACGTAACCTTGCTTCTCCCATGCGTGTGACATGGCCCCACCATCTCAGTCTGTTCGCTCTAACTGCTTCATCTATGGTGTTCATTCCCAGTTTTTCTTTGATTTCCTCGTTTGGACACCCTCCTGCCATTGTTCCCATCTATTAGTACCTGCAATCATTCTTGCTACTTTCATATCTGTAACATCTACCTTATGAATAAGGTAACCTGTATCCACCCAACTTTCACTCCCATACAACAAAGTTGGTCGAAAGATATAGCGGTGCACCGCTAACTTAGTCTTTGTACTTACTTCCTTCTTGGAGAAGAGAGTAGATCTTAGCTGAGCACTCACAGCGTTAGTTTTGCTGCACTTCGATTCCATTTCTTTCACTATGTTGCCATCCTGTGAGAAAACACATCACAGGTACTTGAAACTGTCCACCTGTTCTAACTTTGTTCCTCCTATTGGGCACTCAATCTGTTTAAATCTCTTTCGCACAGACATTACTTTCGTTTGAGAGATGTTGATCTTCATATCATAATCCTTGCACCTCTGATCGAGCCCTGAAATATTAGTTTGCAACCTTTCAATCGAATCGGCCATTACAACTAAGTCATCCGCATATGCAAGACTTCTTGTTTTGTTTTGACCTATTTTAATCCCGCCCTGCCAGTCTACTGTTTTCAACATATGATTCATAAAGATAATGAACAACAGTGGTGACATGTTACAGCCTTGTCTTACCCCTGAAGCTACACTGAACCATGAGCTTAATTTGCCATCTACTCTGACTGCTGCCTCACAGTCTACGTAAAGCCCTTTAATTGCTTGCAGAAGTTTGCCTATATATATTGTCAGCTGCATTCGACACACTGCACGCCAAAAAAACAACAGTGGATTTCCAGTTCAAAACACAACTGCATTCTAGTTGCCGAAGACGAAGTTAACTAAATAAAAATCTGTTTGCGAGCGTTTTTATCCTACTCTTTAAATGCTCATGCGGTGTTTGAGGACTCAATTATATATCGATGACAGGTAATCTACAACAGCGCTAGTTAAACTTGAATACAATACCCATAATGCTGTAATGCAAACAGCGTATATGTAAGTCGCCATTCCCGCACTTATTCGCCCACACTGTCCTTTAAAAGCTTTTGACACCGTACCTCACAAACGGCTTTTAATCAAATTGCGTGGTTATGGTATATCGCCCCAAATTTGCAATTGGATAGGGGATTTCTTGTCAGAGAGGACACAGTTAGTGGTAATCGATGGTAAGGCATCGACTAAAACAGAGGTGATATCGGGCGTTCCACAAGGTAGTGTTATTGGTCCTCTGCTATTCCTTATTTACATAAACGATTTAGGGGAAAATCTAAGTAGCTCTCTTAGGTTGTTTGCAGATGACGCCGTCATTTACCGTCTAGTAAAATCATCTGAAGATCAAAACCAACTGCAGAACGATCTGAATAAGATATCAGTATGGTGTAAAAATTGGCAATTGACTCTAAATAATGAGAAGTGTGAAGTCGTCCACATGAGTACGAAAAGAAATCCGTTAAACTTTGTTTACAACATAAATCAATCAAATGTGAAGGCCGTAAACTCCACAAAATACCTAGGAATCACTATTACTTCAGACTTAAACTGGAAAGAACACGTAGATAATATCGTGGGAAAGGCGAACCAGAGACTGCGTTTTATTGGCAGAATCCTTAAAAGATGCAACAGAACTACTAAAGAAACTGCATACACTGCGCTTGTCCGTCCATTTTTGGAGTATTGCAGCCCAGTGTGGGATCCTTATCAGGTGGGTTTGACGGAGGACATCGAGAGAGTCCAAAGAAGGGCAGCTCGTTTCGTATTGTCACGATACAGGGGAGACAGCGTTACGGAAATGATACAGGATCTGGGATGGGAATCATTAGAACAACGGCGCTTATCGCTGAGGCGTGGGTTACTTGCGAAACTCCAATGGCCAACATTCTCCTCTGAATGCGAAAATATATTGTTGACTCCCACTTACATAGGTAGAAATGATCATCAGAATAAAATAAGAGAAATCAGAGCTCGAACAGAGAGATTCAGGTGTTCCTTCTTCCCGCGCGCTATTCGAGAATGGAATGGGAGATAAATAGTATAATTGTGGTTCGATGAACCCTCTGCCAGGCACTTAAATGTGATTTGCAGAGTATCCCATGTAGATGTAGATGTAGATGTAAATAATTCTTCTTAGTTCGCTCTTGATGAGGTGCGGAAGCTGTCTTAATTCTATTCAGGTAAGATATTATTTGTCTGCCAAATAGATTTTTATTTCGACGACCTATTTCGGTACGCTGATCAGCATTATCACTATCATCTGGCCTGATAAGGACAATACATGTATTTAGTCAGAGGTAGAATGGAAGATTCGAGTTTAACGCCTCGTCGACACCGCGGTCATAAGAGGCGGAGAAAATACTCGCATAGTCTCTGTTATGGATGGGGAACTAAATAGGCCAAGCCCTTTGAAAGGAACCATTACGGCATTTTCCTGCATTGGTTTAGGGAAATCACGGAAAAACTAAATCAGGATGGCCGGAGGCAGATTGAACAGCCGTCCTCCCGAAACGCTGGGTCAGTCTGAGGACTAGATGTTCCTCGACATCTCACTGTGTAACGTCAATTTGTACAAAATTTGACATATCCGATCAAAAATAATATTTACAATACCTGTATTACTGAAATGTGACATGGCATTATTTGGCATGTCACATGAAGTACTGTTATGTTTCGCGCATATACTCCCATGGCTGAACAAATGTTTTGGCGTTATGAGGCCTTATGAAGTTATTGAGTGACGATGTCAATCAGAGTACCAAAAAATTCGACAAACAATTAATATCTTTTCTCTGCCATTTAAATAATCATGCAATTTGGGGAATCCATTACTTATTCATGACAGGTAATGTAAAATAGTACTAGTTAAATTTTAAGACTATACCTTTAAGAACAATGTAAACTATTACTACTTCTGAATTCAGCAATTTTTCTTATACTACGTTTCTTTTAGGTGTTTTAAAGTATGTTCAAATGTTTGTTATTCCAAGAGACCAAACTACTCTAATCATCGGTCCCTAGACTTACACACTACTTAAACTAACTCACTTATACTAAAGACAACACACACACCAATGTCCGAAGGAGGACTCGAACCTCCGACCTTGGATTACGATGTACACCAACTGACTACCCTTTTTACCGATCCGCAACATTGACAACAGACTGAACTAAAACTTTTCACTTGATATTACTTCTCACACTTATATAAAAAACGATAATTCACACTAAGACTTGTGAATATAGCAACAGATTTATTAATGATTGCCTTATCATCGACTGCACAAATATACCATCATTTGATCAACGTACTAATTCCGAAATGGGGGACATAACAATAGGTATTTCCGGTGTAGAGAAGCAGCTGAGAGAGCTAAATACGAAAAAGTCTGCTGGTCCGGATGGAATACCAGTTCGGTTTTACAAAGACTATTCTGCGGCATTGGCCCCCTACTTAGCTTGCATTTATAGCGAGTCTTTAATTCAGCGCAAAGTTCCTAGTGATTGGAAAAAAGCGCAGGTGACTCCCGTGTATAAGAAAGGAAAGAGAACTGACCCATACAATTACAGGCCAATATCGTTGACATCAGTTTCATGTAGAATTTTGGAGCATATTCTCAGTTCGAACATAGTAAATTTCCTTGAAACGGAAAAGCTTCTTTCCATGAATCAGCACGGGTTTAGGAAACATCGTTCATGTGAAACTCAGCTTGCCCTTTTCTCACATGACATCTTGCGAGTCATGGACGAAGGGCAACAGGCGGATTGTGTTTTTCTCGACTTCAAAAAGGCGTTCGACACGGTGCCACACTGCAGACTGCTAACGAAGATACGAGCTTATGGAATAGGTTCACAGATTTGTGACTGGCTGGAAGACTTCCTAAGTAATAGAACGCAGTACGTTGTTCTCGACGGCGAGTGTTCATCAGAGACGAGTGTATCGTCAGGCGTGCCCCAGGGGAGTGTGATAGGACCGCTATTATTTTCTATCTATATAAATGATCTGATGGACAGAGTAAGTTGTAATTTGCGGCTGTTTGCTGATGATGCTGTGGTGTATGGGAGGGTGTCGTCTGTAACTGACTGTATTAGCATACAGGTTGACTTAGACAAAATTTCTAGTTGGTGCGAAGAATGGCAGCTAGCTCTCAATGTAGAAAAATGTAAGGTGATGCGCATGAGTAGAAAAAACAATCCTATAATGTTCGAATACAGCATCAGTAGTGAGCTTCTTGATGCGGTCGCGTCGTTCAAATATCTAGGCGTAACATTGCAGAGCGATATGAAATGGAACGAGCATGTAAGGACAGTTGTGAGTAAGGCGGACAGCAGACTTCGGTTTATTGGGAGAATTTTGGGAAGATGTACTTCACCTGTAAAGGAGACCGCGTATAAAACGCTTGTACGACCACGTCTTGAGTATTGCTCAAGTATTTGGGACCCGCAGCAGATCGGTTTGAAGGAAGACATAGAGGCGGTTCAGAGGCGAGCAGCTAGATTTGTTACCGGTAGGTTCGACCAATGCGCGAGTGTTACGGAAATGCTGCGGCAACCCAATTGAGGATCCCTGGAGGAAAGACGTTCTTTTGGGGAATTTCTGTTTAGGAAATTTAGAGGGCCGGAATTTGAAGCTGAGTGTAGTACGATCTTGCTGCCGCCTACTTACATTTCGCGTAAAGATCACAAAGACAAGATAAGAGAAATTAGGGCTCGTACGGAGGCATATAGGCAATCTTTTTTTCCTCGTTCAATTTGGGAGTGGAATAGGAAAGGAAATGCCTAGTAGTGGTACAGTGTACCCTCCGCCACGCACCTTACGGTGAATTGCGGAGTATGTATGTAGATGTAGATGTATACGCTTCCGTAAGTCAGATGCTGTCTGAAATTTATCAATTATTGTTAACAAAACGAAGTGTATTCTATTGACTGACAGGTACTGAGAAATATAATAGAGCCGTGTTCGTTTTGTCGTTCAGTCAATTTGTAGCAGAACGCATGGACCATGGCGAAGTTTTTCCAGCCGTCAGCGCCTCAGTGAAATGAACAAGACGCTTGTTGTTTTTACGTAATTTTCGAGACGATCACGTTTCTTCTAAAACTGATGGCTTCATTGTATGTTAATGTGCAAGTTCTCCGAAGCAAGGAGAGAGCCGAAATAAGTTTCTGAGTACGAGCTGTTAAGCCTCCACATATAAGAAACTTCAAACACCGGTTTGAACCTATGTGAATCTCTCGCTGCGCAGTACCAATCCTATATTGGAAATGTACGTTAGTCTAAGAGCATTTTTACGATGGCCTTATAAGTCGTTCAAAACTTCGACTGAGATACTTCCGAAGGCATTCTGTGCAGCATATTAAAACGAAGGGTAACTGAATTTAGAATGGAACTGCTACTTGCTTGCGATATCTACTCTTTCTATTGACTCATGATTGGGGTTCTGATATAGATTTACTTACGAAAGCAAAATGTGACATCTCCTTTAAAGTATTCTTAGCCGCTGAATCCAGGAAATTGCACTCTAGAGATTCACTTTCACGAAGAGCTGGAGTAATTCAACCATTGGAGGCTGATTGTCCGTGGGTATGACGTACGCTACGGTACCGAAATATGGGCATTGTGAAGCTTAACATTCAGATACTCAACAATAAAAGGTCGCCGTCTCTAATTTATTGCATTACTTTGTCATAATTTTGATTAACGTGTCCACTGCAACATATGTAAGGTGACAGAGAGGTTGACTGAAAGTTTTTTGGACATCGTGAAAACACTCATCAGACGGATAAGTGAATGTAGCTTGTGGCCAAGACTAAGTAAGTTTCCTAGACTTGAAACTAAAAAGTAAAATACAAACTTGGATTAAGTTTTTTGATATTATTCTGATTCAGGCGACATCGAAACATAAAAAAGAGATGCGGTATTTAAACGTAGTCATGAATGAAAATCATCACTATGACCTTAGTTTTGATTTAAGGTAAAACGGAAAGATTGCATTTCTTTGTGAAATCGACTAGGAATCTGTCAGAAAATATTTAGCATCGACTTTAAAGTTTTATGAAAGTGAGAATGGTACCGGCAGCCTTGGAAGATTTGTAGCTTTCGTACGCTCTCACTCATAGAGCTATTTCTCTCCCCGCTGCACTTCTTCAGTTACAAGCGTAATTAATTTTATATCTCATATCCATTACTGTATTGAGCTCAATGTAAACGACAGAACGGCTTCCCCGAAATACTGTTGTATCGACCATCTGATGTTACTTTTTAATATCACCTAAATTAAAGAATATTTCGGAATGTTGTTGCTATTAGAC
The DNA here is from genome assembly GCA_026315105.1 of Locusta migratoria. Classification (NCBI taxonomy): domain Eukaryota; kingdom Metazoa; phylum Arthropoda; class Insecta; order Orthoptera; family Acrididae; genus Locusta; species Locusta migratoria. Next base: position 364,122,724 of record CM048744.1, read on the forward strand.
AGTTAACTGTAACTGTGGTTTCGAGAAGAGTGTTTTACATTCTGTTCGATTTTCTAAGTGACATTTCTTCGTACTCTTCAATTGCAGCTACAGTTAATCATACAACCTTTTCACACGGTGTTCAGTTAACAGAGGACATTGTTAGCACGTTGAAACACCATCAGGGAAGATCACCCACCCTGCATTTTGAGCACTTGTTAACAAGCGTGTGCGTAATTGTTTGCATAAATTGTAAAACGATATGCCTATTAATAACTATACCACTGCGAGAAATTTGGAAAGATTGCCACAACAGATGCGTATTTAAATATAATACCAAAAGGAACAGAATATCCCTCGTTTCAATATGAGAATTCGTAAGATCAAGGTGTTCGTTGCTTTAGCAGCAACAAATGACAGTAAGTGGATACAAATAACAACAGTCCATGAATACATCGATGCATATATTGCCAGCTTGTTTTGCTAATGCGATATGACGCTTCATAAAATGATGGCAATATATAGTGAGAACAACATGATAAAAGCTACGTCAAAATTAAGTCGATGGCAACTTAAATAAGGTTATAGAAACAGTTATTCTCCCATATCAGTTATAACCGTTATCGTTATTTTTTCTATCAGTTAATTTTAACGGTTGTAAATAACTGTCCATTATTTCTTGAATTAACTCCTACATGACGATGCTGCAACATACTAGCTTCAAGTTCAGTTTGGCACTTGATGCAATTTTGAGTAGCGCATAGACAGGAGAGGTTGCGCAGAGAACCTGTAGTATCGCACAAAAACGTACTAAACAGAGTCGTATTTCCTGCACTATCCAGTCGTGACCGCGCTCACTGATGATTCCTAGGTGTAACGTAAGCTAAGAGCTCCGCATCTCGTCAACATAGAGGTCGACATTAAAAAACACAAATGAACAATGACAGGGGAAGAAAATCTGACGTAATCTAATTGAAGAAACAGTTGCAATATCCCACTGAAATTTCAATTAATCACGGAACATCTAATTCAATGTAGCCGGTCAAGGCTTTCGACCACGCTTCTCCCGTTTAGCAGTGCAGTGTGTTACTCTACGCTATTGTTCTCGCTTTGTCTATTAGATGAGAACAGCTCAGTGGCACCTGTTGGTTAACACTTTGACTGCCGGCCATGTAAACCATTCCCTCCCTTAGAGTGCCAGATATTCTGCTTGCAGGAGTAACCCCAGCTGCACTTAGTTTCTTTATCTTCAATCTGGCGTAAAGAATTGTCTGATCTTTGAAATAAATCCAGAACTGAACACAGAGCATCTAAATCACATACAACTCCGACGCCAAGGGACCCACTAAAAACTTCTCTACATCGCAAACAGTCTGTAGAGTCACTACGATATGTTGCTTTGTCACCTCTCTATCATAGTCACCTCTCAGTACTTTCGGGGAGAATAATTTGCGTGAAGCCATGTCCGTTGATTTACGTATTGAGTGAGCGGACACCACTTTCTACCTGCCCCGTTTCATACAATGAATGCGACCAGTCGGACGATTTAGAAACTAAATATATATAGGCTGGTTTAGACACTAGGTTTACCAAGTAAGGTATTTAAGGTAGATCTAGCTCGTCAATAAACTTGATTCTGTTTTTAAAAGCACGAAAACAAAGATCACGTCAAATGACGTGATTGGCATTCTACAGAAATTTTCGTATCCCGTCAATTGAAGTGAATGGCACTCGGGGTGTTACAGCATTCTAGTTTAAAATCCAAAAGTGCGTTGAAGTTACTGGAAGGGTCTGGATTTTAAGTAGATTGCAATGTTCTGAATCGTTGCTCGTAGGAAAAGTACGTCCCTCTTGTCGGTATGTCTAAAAAGCTTCTATGAAAACTGTAAACGCTAAGTTAATTATGAGAAAACGGCAGCTGTGAAATTCATAGAAAAGGAGACGATTATACTATATTAGACTTGGACCAATCATTAGGCTTCGGTTAGATCTCGCAGTGTTACTGGGTAACAATATAAACATACAGCTGAAGAGCGTAAAACGTAAGCGGAAGGCGTCACATGTGTGAATGTGAGCTGGACAATAAACCGGCTGCGCTGCCGACTCTGCAGAGTGGCAGGGACCCAGCGGCGAGCGCGACGCGTGAGTACTCACCGTTGTCAGGAGGGCGGTCTGGGATCGCGCGGCGGTGCGGTGTCTGCGAGACGGCGCTCCTCTGTACGGCGTCGGCGTCGTCGAACAACTGAGGCGGAGCGCGCCGGGTAGCGCGCCTAGTAGACGAGCGGCGGCGGCTCGCGCATGCGCCCTGGGCCCCTCCGCCGGGATTGGGGTGTCGCGGGGTGGGGGGTGCCGCTGCCGCTGCCGCTGCCTCTGCCGCTGCGGCTCTCGAACTTGACACTGAGTGCAGGCTGCAGGTGCTACACGCGGCCACCGTGGGGTGTCTCCCGCCAGAATTAATAGAGGCCGCGCCAAGAATGGCCAACCTCCACGACAGCTCCCGGCCTTTCTCCGCGTCCTCACTGTTCCGCACGACGTGCATTCTACACAGCGTCTTTGCCTTCCCTTACTGAACACGCGAAGAATCACTGACGCCGTCCTTCGGTAGCAGTTCCGCGGTATCGGAGATCATTGGCAACGGCGATGCTAGTGACGACGTGCGTCAACCTTCAAATATCCATCTTAAAGGCCACTACACACGCTCCGATTTATCGGACGGCCAACAAGATATCCAACGAACCAACCAATTGGTAAGCAGCCTACACACGTTCCGACCAAGTGCACGCAGCGCCACCCTGTTCTGGTGTCTATCTGTCGAAATATTTTTGTTTTCGCGTGTTCGCCGTGCAGACGACCTCAGGCATGCAAGTTGCTCGGGAAGCACCACACACGGTACAATTTGTCGGGTGAAGTGGTGTGAGAATCGGAGATCGGGTATTCAGGCGTAACCAACCGGCCGACAAGGAAAGTTGATCGGGTAGAGACTAAAACAACCCAATTTATCGGGTGACCAACGAATTGGTCCAATAAATCGCACCGTGTGTAGCGCCCTTAACTCCGCAAGCAAGATACGATGCGTGGCAGACAGTACACCACTCTGCTCCTATCGTGCATGTTGTGCAGGTTAAAAAAAATGTTCAAATATTTGTAAATCTATTGGAACAAATTGCTGTGGGCAATAGTCTCCAGATCTACAACTAAACTAAGTAAGTCAGGCCAACACACACTCACATGCCTGCCGCGGCGGATTAGCCGCGCGTGCTGGAGCGCCGTGTTGCGTTGCGCGCGGCAGTCCACTGTCGGGGGTTCGAATTCCCCCCCCGGGAATGGATGTTTGTGTCGTCTTTAGTATAAGGTAGTTCATAAGTAGTTTGTACGTTTAGGGACTGATGACCCCGCAGTTAAGTCCCTTACGCCTTACAAACATTTTGAACCCATGCCTGACGGAGGACTCGAACCACCGGCGGGAACGGCCGCCCAGTCCGTATCATGAAGCATTTAACCATGTGGCCTTTCCGCGCGGCTGTTGTGCAAGAAGAAAATTTCTTAGCGAGACTCCGTGCCGACTTGAATCTGTGGGACTTAATCTTCCAGCAGAATCAATCAATATATTGTTGTTGTTGCTGTTGTTGTTGTTTTCAGACTGGCTTGATGCAGCTCTCCACGTTACCCTGTCCTGTGCAAGAATCTTCATCTGAGAGTACGAACGAAAACCTACATCCTTTTGAAGCTGTATACTATATTCGTCCCTCGGCCTCCAAATGTTCAAATGTTTGTATAGTCTATGGGACTTAACTACGGGGTCATCAGTCTCTAAACGTATAAACTACTTATGAACTACTTACGAACTAGGACGGCACAAATATCCATGCCCGAGGGGGGATTCGAACCCCCGACCGTAGTGGCCGTGCAGACCGTGACTGGAGCGCCTCAGTCCCCTCGGTCACCGCGACCGGCCCTCGGCCTCCCTCTACGATTTTTACCCCACACGCTTCCCTCTAATGCTAAGTTGACGATTCCTTGATGTCTCAGAATGTGTCCCACCAATCTATCCCTTCTTTTAGTCAGGATATGACAGAAATTCCTTTTCTGCCCAATTCGGTTAAGCACCTCCTCATTAGTTACGTGATCTAACCATCTAATTTTTATCATTCTTATGTAGCATCGAATTTCGAAAGCTTCTATCATCTGAATTCCTTATCGTCCACGTTTCACTCCCATACAATACTACACTTCAGAAAAATGCTTTCAGAAAGAAGTTCCTAACGCTTAATCTAATATTGGATGTCAACAATTTTCGCTTCTTCAGAAATGCTATTCTTCCCATAGTCATTATGAATTTTATATCTTTTTTACTTCAGCCATCAGAAGTTATCTTGCTACCTAAATAGCAAAACTCATCTACTACTTTTATTGCCTCATTAAATGTTCAAATGTTTGTAAATCTATCGGAGCAAATGCGGGGTCATCAGTCCGTAGCTTACAAACTACGTAAACCTAGGTAAACTAACCTAAGGTCAAACACACACACCCATGCCCCAGAGAGGACTCGTATCTCCGCGGCGAGCAACCGCGCGCTCCGCAGCGAGACGCTTTAGACCGCTCGACTACTCCACCGCCGCTTGCCTCGTTACCTAATCTAATTCCTTCAGCTTCGCCTGATTTTCTGACATTGCATTCCATTACCTTCGTTTTACTATTGTTAATGTTCATCATATACCTTCCTTTCAAGACACTGGCCATTCCGTTTAATTGCTCTTCCAGATCCTTTGCTGTCTTTGACAAAATTACTGTGTCGTCAGCAAACCGCAAGGTTTTAATTCCCTCTCCCTGGACTTCAATCCCCTCTCGAAATTTCTCCTTGCATTCTTTCACAGCTTGCTCAATGTACAGATTGAACAACATTGGGGAAAGGCTAGAACCCTATCTTACTTCCTTCCCAACTACTACAATCCTTTCATGGCCTTCCACTCTATTAATAGCTGTCTGGTTTTTGTAAAAGTTGAATATAACTCTTCGCTTCCTCTGTTTTATCCCCGCTTCCTTCAGAATCTGCAAAAGTGTATTCCAGTCAACATTGTCAAAAGCTTTCTCCAGATCCTCAAATGATAAAACCGTAGAAGTCCCTTTCCTTAAGCTATTTCCTAAGATAAGTCGTAATGTAAGTGTCGCCACGCGGGTTCCTACATTTATCCTAAATCCAAATTGATCTTTCCCAAGGTTGGATTCCACTAGTTTTTCGATTTGCCTGTAAATAATTCGCGTTACTATTTTGCAACCATGACTTATTAAAGTTATAGTTCTGTAATTTTCGCATTTGTCTACACTTGCTTTCGTATGAATTTTTAATGCCTTAATAAAAGTCGTTTTGGTTGCCCAGTATTTTATTAACTTCAGTGACGCGTTTCGCTCTTTAGCAGGGCACCATCAGATTAGTGACAGATGTAACACAAGAATTAAAAAACATACCTTGAAAAAAGGGGGAGGAGGGACATGAACTTTTTTTTTTGTGCTAACGATACATACATAAAAGAGCAAAAAATCTTAAGTCACATTCTCCGAAGCGTGACACCGTACTTTGGTTTATGGTATCCAAACGTTGCTTTGCATTTCTGTATTTTTCCATAAGCCTACAATGTTATTCGATCATTAGAAGTTATTAAGATTTCCAAATACTGGAGTGACTGAAGCTGTTGTAGTTTTATTCCATATAGTGATATATTGATCGTGTCGTTTTCTTTTCTCATTTGATCTTTCTGAAGTTTATTTTCATTCAGAATTCTTTCCCCGTCCCTGCGGAGGAGCGGCCGAGCGCATTGAGGCGCTATACTACGATGCGAGAGGCCGTCCCCCGTCGGGGGTTCGAACTCCCCCTCGAGCATGGATGTTTGTGCAGTCTTTAGTATAAGTTCATAAGCAGTTTGTAAGTTTAGGGACTAATGACCCCGCAGTTAAGTCCCATACGCTTTACAAATATTTGAACATTTTCTTTTATGGTGTGGGTTCCTGTAGTCATGTCCTAGTTCATGAACCACGGGCAACGTATGAGTGGCCAAGTAAGTGGTCCTGACAGTTGGGATACCAGTTACTTTGGAATAAGGTTGGGCATCTCGGGCATATCCTGAGGCGTGGCCACCTTTGTGCTAGGGGGCAAAGACTACCAAATCCACCGGTTAGTGCCTCAACCGTCAGTGGTAAAACCCAGTGGGGCCCTGGGCAAGTAAGGCTAGCAACCTGCTTCCCTGGTACTTCAATATCACGCTGGCAACAATCAGAGCAATATGCCTCGGACCTTTGGAGGTGATGGACCCCCACCTCTAATTGACAGACCAGGGACTCCTCAGATACGACTTGGCAAACGATCTGGAATGAGATGCGGAGCTATTAATATCAATGGGGATTACACTGGGAAGAAGGTAGAGCTGGAGGAGGTTTCAAGTAAGATGGGGTTAGATGTCTTAGCTGTTAGTAACGTTAGAGTAAGGGGAGAGAAAGAGGACAAAGTCGGAGAATACAAGGTCTACCTGTCAGGAGTCAAAGTAGGAAGAGCACAGTGGGGTGTAGGGTTTTAAATCAGGAAAGCAATCGAACCCAGCATAATTGCAATAAGGTATGTAAATGAACGACTGATGTGGATAGATTTGGCCATCTCCAGTAAGAAAATTACGATAGTGGCAGTATATTCACCCTGTGAAGGGACAGATCAAGATGAGATGGACAGATTTTAAAACGCACTTAGTTGTTAGAGTGAAGGATATGGATAGTGTTTTACTCACGGGTGATTTCAACGCCAGGATAGGAAATCGAACAGAAGGTTATGAAAAGGTTATGGGTAAGTTTGGAGAGGATATGGAGGCCAACAGGAACGGAAAACAGCTCTTGGATTTCTGTTCCAGTATGGGCTTAGTTATCACAAACTCCTTCTTTAAGCATAAGGACATTCACCGCTATACTTGGGAAGGAAGGGGAACCAGATATGTCATTGTTGTTGTTTTGTTTTGTTTGTTAAGCTTATGGGACTGAACTACGGGGTCATCAGTCACTAAACTTACGAACTACTTATGAACTAGCTACAACTACGGACGGCACAAATATCCATGCCCGAGGGGGGATTCGAACCCCCGACCGTAGTGCCCGTGCTGACCGTGACTGAAGCGCCTCAGTCTCCTCGGCCACCGCGGCCGGCGATATGTCATTGACTATGTAATAAAAGACCAGGAATTCAGGAAGATAGTCAAGGACACACGTGTTTTCAGGAGGTTCTTGGATGATACTGATCATTATTTAATCTGCAGTGAAATTGGTTTTGTGAGGCGAAAAGAGCAGAAAGTCAAGTCCATGTGTAGAAGGATAAGAGTGGAGAAGCTTCAAGACAAGGAAATTACGCAGAAATACATAACAATGATCTCGAAAAGGTACCAGTTAGTTGAATGTAATGATTTACAGTCACTGGAAGAGGAATGGTCAAGGTACAGGGACATACTACTGGAAGCAGCTAGAGAATGTCTTGGAACAGTAGTGTGTAAAGGTAGGAACAAGCAGACAGCCTGGTGGAATGACGCAGTCAAGGCATTTCAAAAATGGCTCCATACTAGAAATCAGGCAGACAGAGAAAGTTATGTTGAAGAAAGAAACAAAGCCAAACGGATAATTGCAGACTCCAAGCAGAAATCATGGGAAGAATTTGGAAATAAGCTAGAAACTCTGGGTCAAGCAGCGGGAAAACCATTTTGGAGCGTAATTAGCAATCTTCGAAAGGGAGGGAAGAAGGAATTAACAAGTGTTTTGGACAGGTCAGGAAAGCTGCTAGTCAATCCTGTGGATGCCTTGAGCAGATGGGGGCAATATTTTGAAGAATTGCTGAATGTAGGTGAAACGTTCAATGATGTGTCAGATTTTCAGGTAGAATGGGGTAGGAACGACGATGGAAACAGGAATTTGAGGAAACTGAACGCTGAAAGGCATAATCAGACTCTCATGATGATGATGATGATGATTTCTTTCCCCGTCCTTACAAAATTTTTCATCCTTAGCTGAAGCTCTTCTTCCTTTTCTCCTAGTACGGTTTTATCATCTGCTTACCTGATAGTTTTTATTCTTTCTCCTCCCACTACAAGGCCTTTTGTTTCTACCAACGCTTGTTGATTAGGCTTCTATTTTTAAAATGAAGATCAGTATCTTTCAGAATCTTCAACAGCATACGCCAGTCAGTACTGTCCAATACTTTTCCCAGTCGACAAAATAAACATACATTTCTCTGAAACTTCCTGGCAGATTAAAATTGTGTGCCGGAACCGGGACTCGAACCTGGGACCTTTGCCTTTCGCGGGCAAGCGCTCTACCGACTGAGCTACCCCGACACGACTCACGATGCCGCCTCACAACTTTACTTTCGCCAGTACCTCGCCTCCTACTTTCCAAACTTCACAGAAGCTCTCTTGCAAACACGCAAGACTAGCACTCCTGGAAGAAAGGATATGGTGGAGATATGGCTTAGCCACAGCCTAAGGGATGTGTCCAGAATGAAACTTTCACTCTGCAGCGGAGTGTGCGCTGATATGAAACTTCCTGGCAGATTAAAATTGTGTGCCGGAACCGGGACTCGAAACTGGGACCTTTGCCTTTCGCGGGCAAGCGCTCTACCGACTGAGCTACCCCGACACGACTCATGATGCCGCCTCACAACTTTACTTCCGCCAGTACCTCGCCTCCTACTTTCCAAACTTCACAGAAGCTCTCTTGCAAACACGCAAGACTAGCACTCCTGGAAGAAAGGATATGGTGGAGACATGGCCTAGCCACAGCCTAAGGGATGTTTCCAGAATGAAACTTTCACTCTGCAGCGGAGTGTGCGCTGATATGAAACTTCCTGGCCGATTAAAATTGTGCTAGTCTTGCGTGTTTGCAAGAGAGCTTCTGTGAAGGTTGGAAAGTAGGAGGCGAGGTACTGGCGGAAGTAAAGTTGTGAGGCGGCATCGCCTCACAACTTTACTTCCGCCAGTACCTCGCCTCCTACTTTCCAACCTTCACAGAAGCTCTCTTGCAAACACGCAAGACTAGCACAATTTTAATCGGCCAGGAAGTTTCATATCAGCGCACACTCCGCTGCAGAGTGAAAGTTTCATTCTGGATACATTTCTCTATTCAATTTAGACTCTTTCTGCTAACACACTCAGACCCCCAATTGCAACTCTGGTTCCTCTTACATTTCTAAATCCGAAATTATATTCTCCTAAATTCACTATTTTGGTCTCAGATTTGGTACCATTGCATATAAAACTAATTATCCTATAATATTTTCACTGTTTACCATTGCATTTTTTTGGATAAGGAAACCATTATGGTCCTTTGAAAATCTTCAATTCAGATACATGTGTCATATATTCTGTTATCAGAATATTCCGATTACAGCGCCATTCCCTAACCCATTCAGTGCTTCAGTTGGTATTTGTTACAGCCCATTGCTTTTCTTTCCTTGACAACCTGGATCGCATTCTCCACCTCCCAGTTTTCTATTATTGGTCCCCATCGATTTTCGTCACATTCTTGTTCCTCCTCTAAGACCAATACTTTACGATCAGCTGCAGAATCAGATAGATCTTCTATGTACTTTTTCCAAACAATTTTGTTTTCTTCGGTGGTCGTTATGATCCACTACTTGTTTAGCATTCCTTTCTTACTGACTGTTGCAGCTCTGTACATTCATCTATTTTTCCTTGCCTTTCCAACTTGCCTTTCCCTCACTTTGCTTTGCATCATCAAAATGTTAGAAGACATTATGAATGTCATTGTCAGTTGTCATTACTGCAACAGCCTTTAAAATAAATTTGCCATTAAACACGTTAATGCGCCACCAGGAAGCAATACATGGCTGTCTACTACTGTGGTGTGTATACCAGCCATCTCGCAGAAGGGGCTGTGCTGACCTGCTGATTTCTCAGTGCGCATGTATCTGTCAAAAGCCGATTACCCCGGGAGATCCCGGGGCTCCATACAAGTGTTATTATTGTTATGGATCAAGTAAATCTATAATGTTTGGTATTATAATTAAAATAGTACTGTTTAGTATTGTACTCGCAGCTTGTCAATAAAATTGCCGTCTGTACTTAAGAGGCTTCTCAAACAATTTTGTCGTGTGTAGTTGTGTATATGGGTAGCTGTAAATGAATCTGCACTTCATCTCAAACTTGCTAGTCTGACTGACTAATTTATCCAATTAGTTAAACATGACTTTGAACAAAAACGAAATAAGTTATAAAAAAAACAATTATGACCCTGTGACTTTATTCATACAATGGGCAATTTGACATCCAGTAGAAAATAAGCTGTCTCATTAAAGATTGCTATTGTTTGCACAATAGGACACCTGCTTGCTGCAGAAGTGACTGATTGCCAATCAGATCTGAGTTCGACAATTATTCCTGAAGTATCTCATTCAAGGGTTTACACTGATATTATGGCCTGCCTGTGCGTAAGGAAACATGTGCAACTGCTCTCAGAATTACTGACAAAAAATGCTGCTGCTGCAAAGTTTAAAACTAGCTACAGAATTTGCAGGTGTGCAATGTGAATCCACTAACTACACAAATACTAATTTTTCTGAATGTCTGTAGTTTTTAAAACAAATAATTAATTAGATTGCGGAATGAACGACTACCACTAAACAGACCTGAGGTTGGAATTTAAACCGAAGCACTTTATATTTTTTTCACAAGAGGAGAACATGAACTTAAACAATATGGTACAAAAAATAGTGATTTCAACTTGAGAACGTCTTAACCCAATCTTTTCAGAAAGTAATTGCTTCTATTGTCATTTTACAATAAAGATCAATCTTTCGTTACTAGCAGTGAAAGAAAAACCAGCTTGTACATTATACAATATAAACAAAAAAATCGAAATTGTCTAGATCACACTCCCTTCGTTATTTGTACACTAACACTTACTAAAATTCCTGCACAATACTTTTAATTATTTAAAGAAAGAACATAAAAGACGAAAATTACACCTTTCATGTTGAATGTCTGTTAGAGACAGGGAAGCGATATTGTTCTCCTACTTTTCCTCGTGTTTATAAACGATTTAGGAGACAATCTGAATAGCTCCCTTAGACTGTTCGCGGATGATGCTGTCGTTTATCGGTTAGTGAACTCAACAGAGGATCAAACGCAACTGCAAAGCGATTTAGACAAAATTTCTGCATGGTGCGAAAATTGGCAATTGACACTAAATAAAGAAAAGTGTGAAGTAATACACATGACCACTAAAAGAAATCCGCTGAACTTGAACTACGCAATAAATCAGTCAAACCTTATGGTCGTAGATTAGATTCTACCAAATACCTAGGAGTTACAATTACGAACTACTTTGACTGGACAGAACACATAGAAAATATTGTGGGGAAGGCCAACCTAAGGTTACGTTTCGAACACTTCGAAGATGCACCAGCTCCACCAAAGAGACTGGCTACATCACACTTGTGCGTCCTCTCCTGAAGTACTGTTGCCCCTTATGGGACCCTCACCAGGTGGGACTGACGGAAGATATTGAGAAGGTTCAGAGATTTATCACGTTACGGGGGGGGGGGGGGGGAAGCGGCACGGAAATGTTGCATGAATTGGGGTGGAAATTCATTGCGTCTTGATCTATTTTCGAAGTTTCAATCACCGACTTTTACTTCTGAATGTGAAAATATTTTGCTAGCACCCACCTACTAAGGGAGACATGACCATCCCAATAAAATAAGAGAAATCAGATCGAAAACGGAACGATTTAGGTGTTCTTTCTTCCCGCGCGCTATTAAAGAATGGAACGGTAGAGAAAAGTTATGAAAGTGGTTGATGAACCCTCTGCCAGACACTTGAATGTGATTTGCAGAGTATCTATGTAGATGTAGATGGACTACAACTACGCGAAGCGCCTAAGAATGAAAAGATGACTCTCCTTACCTTTATTCTTCATAATCTCAGAACATTTTCTAATTCAAGTATTTCACAACGTTATCACGCATAAAGAGATTCAAATGATCCAAGCTCATACTGCAGTTTGCGACTTCATTTCATGACCGCTTGCACAACACTACTCCTGCTCACCTGTCCGTGGCCGGCAAGGGCACTCTTAAACTCAAACGCGGGGTAGCGCACTTCAAAGCTTGTCCTCGCGGAGCCAAAGATATGATTTGCGGACATTGGCCGAGCGTTGGCCGAGCGGTGTGCGGCGTGCCAATCACGGTCTGCACGGCAGCTGCGGTCGGAGGTTCGAGTCCCCCCTCGGGAACGGATGTTTGTGCCGTCTTTAGTATTAGCTAGTTCATAAGTAGTTTGTAAGTTTAGGGACTGATAACCCCGTAGTTAAGTCCCATAAGCTCTACAAACATTTGAACATATCCAACCAGATCATCGTCGGCCGAACGAGTGTATTATGATATTTTTCCGTTGTTAACGGACTACACTTACTGAGAATTCCTTCAATGAATCTCAGTCCAGCATCTGCCTTACCCAGAATTAATTAAATATGGTCGCTCTGTTTCAAATCGCTCCTTATGCCTACTCCCTGTTATTTTATGGAAGTAACTGTTTCTAGTGTTAGTCCTGCTATTCCGTAATTATACACGCATCAAAAAAGTGTCACATCACCTTGGTTGTTGAGCGGGAATGGCTGTCCAGATTGCGCAGCCGCTACCCGTCGGAGATTCGAGTCGTCCTTCGGGCATGAGTGTGTGTTTCTTATTCTTAATTTAGTTACTTAGTAAATCTAGAGATTAATGATCATATCAGTTAGGTTCCTTAGCTTTACAAACAATTGATCTGAATCGCCTTGGTTCCAGGTATCCTGAACACAGACGTTGAATGTTAACACATAGCTTCTTAGATTATCCGTTGATGTCACTAACCCGCGAGAAGATGTAAACAACCACGCATCAGCAGTGTCAATGCGACGAAGTGGTTAAGATGGCCCGGAGGTTCCAGTCGTAAAGTTCTGAGAATTACGTACACTTTTGTGTTGACTGTGCTCAGGTCAATTCCTCATTATTACTTGTGCCAAGAGGGACACAAAAGGAAGTTTCCAGACATTTCGGAGGGCAACAAAGTGATGCTGTTCGGACGTGGAGGAGGTACAGACGTACAGGAAATGTTGATAACTTGCCTCGCTCTGGCCGCCCAATGGCTACCACAGCAGCCCATGACCGCTACTCAGTATTTCATCTCGGAGTAAGACAAAGCAACACCACCATGCTGAACAATGATTTTCATGCAGCCAAAGGACATCGCGATCCGACTCAAACTGTACGTGATAGGCCGCATGACCTGCAACTTAACCTCCCGACGTCCATGGCGAAGTCCAGCTTTGATACCTAGACACCATGCAGCGCGCTACAGTTGGTCCTAATAGCATAGTGATTGGACTCGTCAGAATTGGCAGCAAGTACACTCCTGGCCATTAAAATTGCTACACCACGAAGATGACGTGCTACAGACGCGAAATTTAACCGACAGGAAGAAGATGCTGTGATATGCAAATGACAAGCTTTTCAGAGCATTCACACAAGGTTGGCGACACCTACAATGTGCTGACATGAGGAAAGTTTCCAACCGATTTCTCATACACAAACAGCAGTTGGCCGGCGTTGCCTGGTGAAACGTTGTTGTGATGCCTTGTGTAAGGAGGAGAAATGCGTACCATCATGTTTCCGACTTCATTAAAGGTCGGATTGTAGCCTACCGCGATTGCGGTTTATCGTATCGCGAAATTGCTGCTCCCGTTGGTCGCGACCAAACGACTGATAGCAGAAAATGGAATCGGTGGGTTCAGGAGGACAATACGGAACGCCGTGCTGGATCCCAACGGCCTCGTATCAGTAGCAGTCGATATGACAGGCATTTTATCCGCATGGCTGTAACGGATCGTGGAGCCACGACTCGATCCCTGAGTCAACAGATGGGGTCGTTTGCAAGACAACAACTATCTGCAAGAACAGTTCAATGACGTTTGCAGCAGTATGGACTATCAGCTCGGAGAGCATAGCTGCGGTTACCCTTGACGCTGCATCACAGGCAGGAGCGTCTACGATGGTGTACGCAACGACGAACCTGGGTGGAGGGATGGCAAAACGTCATTATTTTAGATGAATCCAGGTTCTGTTTACAGCATCATGATGGTCGCATCCTGTTTGGCGACATCGCGGTGAACGCACATTGGAAGCGTGTATTCGTCATTGTCATACTGGCGTATCACCCTCTGTGATGGTATGGGATGCCATTGGTTACACGTCTCTGTCACCTCTTATTCGCATCGATGGCACTTTGAACAGTGATCCCTGCAAAACCCTACATTTCAGCAGGATAATGCACAACCACATGTTGCAGGTCCTGTACGGGTCTTTCTGGATACGGAAAATGTTCGACTGCTGCCCTGGCCAGCACATTCTCCAGATCTCTAACCAATTGAAAACGTATGGTCAATGGTGGCCGAACAACTGGCTAGTCGCAATATGCCAGTCGTTACTCTTGATGAACTGTGGTCTCCTGTTGAAGCTGCACGGGCATCTGTACCTGTACACGCCATCCAAGCTCTGTTTGACTCAAAGCCGAGGCGTATCAAGGCCGTTATTACGGCCAGAGGTGGTTGTTCAGGGTACTAATTTCTCAGGATCTATGCACCCCAATTGCGTTAAAATGGAATCACATGTCAGTCTAGTATAATATATTTGTCCAATGAATATCCGTTTATCATCTGCATTTCTTCTTGGTGTAGCAATTTTAATGGCCAGTAGTGTATTATTGTCAAATGATACTCGCCTCTGCCTGCCTGCATCGTCGGAGATGTTTTGGAGGTAGCCTGCTCAGCCTGAACGTTTTAGACACAAGACAGCATGAACAGATAGGTGGTGGTTCTGCCATATTTTGGGGTGGCATTATGTGGGGCCACCTTACGCCATTGCTGGTAGTAGAAGGCAATCAAACGGTTATACGGTACAGGGATTACATCGTCCGACGTATAGTGCAACCATATCGGCATCAATTCGTGGAGGGACGACAATTCTTGCGCTCATCGTACACATCATATGAAAGCGTTCCTTTGTTATAGCGACATCTCAATACTAGAATGACCAGTATGTTCTCCGGACATGAACCCTATCGAACATGCCTGGGATACATTGAAATGGGCTGTACTTAGACGAGAAGACCCATCAACCAATCTGCGCGATCTACACCGAATCGCCACTGAGGAGTGGGACAACGTGGACCAACAGTCGCTTGGTGATCTAGTGCACAGTAAGTCACGACGAATACAGGCAGGCATCAGTGCAGAAGGGCATCTTACCGTGTATTAGGGGTACTATTGTATGCTGCAATCTGGAACACAAATTAAGAATGTCTAGTTTATTGTCGTACAACTCGTTTATTTCTGTTTTTATGAGCAATAAAAAGAACTGAGATGTCGTTTTTGTGTATCTCTATTCCAGTTTTATGCAAAGCGTCATGAACCCCCAAAATCGTGACGAAAAACTGTTTTTATATGTGTATAATAAAGAACTTTTCTTTCCATTAAAAGCAGCAATTTATTGTGAGAGTCAGTCGCCATTTCCTGTACCATGCGTTGATACGCTGCAGATCCTCCGGCATTTCGCTATACTTTCTCCAGTGTTGCGACGTCGCGGTATACCACAGAGTTATCTGCAAAAAACCTCAGTGAAGGGGGGTTAAAAAATATTGCGAAGAGCAAAAGCAACGGTCCTGTAACACTTCAGTGGGATGCGCCACAAATCATTTCCACGTCTGAAGACTTCTCTTCGTTGAGAATTACACGCTGCGTTCTGTTGCCCAGGAACGCTTAAATGCAGTCTCAGAGTTAATTTGATTTTCCACATGCTCCCACATGACGGTACGGAAGTCAATAAGCTCTGCATCTATCTACGAGCCCTCTGTGATTATATAGTCGTGACCGTTGAAATTGCACCATACACATATTTCCATATTTAATATGAAGTAATGGATCCAGTAGACCGTTCTGCAATCGTAAGTCCACACAGTAATTTTTTCTTTTTCTTTCTTTCTTTCTTTTTTTTCATATACTCACCCGCAATAATTTTCTCGTTTATGTCAAGCCTTAATTGCTAACAGTTACGACCTTCCTGTACATCACTAAATATCTAACTTGGTAATATTTTTTACACACTGCATCATCCGTGAGAAACCTTATGGAGCCTCCTATCACATCCTTTTACAAATTTAACTATGGGAATGGGAGACGTTTCCTGGTCCCACACATTATATATATGCAGACTGAAGCTTCGTCTGAATATATGGCATGCCTCCTTCTTCAGTCCCCCCATACTTGGGTTTCAGGTGTTTAGGAGAGCATTTGGAGTAGTGTTCGACGTAACGAGAACATAATGGAGACTTGGACAAGGTAGGGAGGCCTTGTGCCAGGGTAAATACGTGCATATTTTAGAAAACATCCTGAAGAATCAGCGATCAGATTGATTCAATTCTCTTGGTTCCAATCCTGGATGCTTACATACTTCCTTTTACGTCATAAGAGTTTATAGTTTCCTTTAACAATTATAATTTTCTTTTCTTTATACTAGGAACTTTTTGTCAAAATCCATAACAGAAACAATATTCCATAGGCTCTTGTTTCGTTCGCTAGGAACATTGAGGAACTGTATTGAACGACTTCCGGAAGTCAATGATATTGGTTTCAACTGTGACACATCTACCGACCATTGGGTTTCGTGTTGTCTTCTGGAGATAAGTCGTCTTTGTATTTAGAGGTAACCATTGACACAGGAATCTAATGACTGAACCTTTGTAGCTATATATATGTACGGTCGCTTCCACTGGAGAATTCGACTGTAAATACAACAGCTGCAGGTTCCCTCAGGCACGGACTTCATTGAGTCTTGAACTTTATTCTGCACTGTCGTTTACTGTTCACAAAGTGTGAAACGATTCACTCAGAATTCATCAATAGCATTTTTTTACACTCATTAGTTGAGATGTGGCTTGTACGCTGTACGTTTGTGAGCAAGACTTTCTTTGAATCATGTATAACGAGCTGTCGGAAAACTATGGCTGTAGTTCACAATTTACTCTGAGGTGACAAAATGCAATGGATTGCGATATGCGCAGGTATAGATGGCCGTAGTAGCGCGTACACGATGTAGAAGTAGGTGGTGCCTTGGCAGAGATGTAATAAGAACTCCGGTGATCGGTATGGAAAGGTTTACCATGTAATTATGGCCGCACGACGAAAATTAACAGACGTTGAACGCCGAATGGTAACTGAAATAAGAAGTATGGTACATTCAGTTTTGGAAATCGTTGGGGAGTTCAGTATTCTGAGAGCCAAAGTGTCAAAAGTGTGCCGAGACTGTCATGTTTCAGGCATTTCCTCCCACCATGTACAACGCAGAGACCGACCACCTGCACTTACACTGAGCGAGCCGTCGTCGTTTGTGTAGAGCTGACAATGCCGACAGGAAAATAGCCCTGCATGAAACTACCGCTGAAATAGTGTGGGACGTACGAAGAACGTATCCCTAAGGACAGTGCGAGGCAGTTTCCTGTTAACGACCAGTGGCAGCACGTGAGAAACCTCGTTGGCTTTACTAACAGCACACGTTGCCTGCAGAGTTTTTCCTGGACTTGTCACCATATCAGTTGGATTCCAGATGACTGGAAAACCGTGGCTACGTGAGTTGAGCAGTTTTCAGTTAATAAGAATATATGGCAGACCCATTAAGGCGTTGATACAAGTTGTAACCAGGCGCTGTTCAAACTGGAGATGGCTCCCTAATGGTGAGCAAGTCTGGGATGCACTTGTCAGACGCATAGCAACCAGACCAGCACTCCCACAACTTATACTGCCTTACACATTTTATGTGTTAATGTCTGTTGTAATTTATTGACAATGTCAAACTTATTCAGCTTTTGATCAAGTGTATGAATTTTGACGTTTGATTTGATTTTTCCAGGGAAGTCAAAACAGTCTTGGTCCAACCCGCCATTGCCCGCACCGAAGCTAAGTTTATTGTGCGGTATCGCTCCCTGTATATCTAGTAAAGCCAACCAATGCCCTTGAACAGTGCAGTTCTTTATTAGCCATAATTTCTTCGGGTCTGATTGTCGCAAATAATCTGTGCCTTTTATTCTCCAATACAATGCATTCGAAGATTAGATGTGATGCAGTTTCATTAACCGTCATCACAGATCCTACATTTAGGGTCCTCTTCTGTTATTCCCATTGTACGTAGGTATTTTTTGAAATTCCCATGGCCTGTCAGCAACCCAACCATAAGTCTAATCTCTCTCCTTTTCAGACCCAGGATTGCAGAGCTTCTTTTAAAACACGGCTTTGGCTTTGCCATGTTTTTGTTGATGGACTTTGGTCCAATATTCTACGTGCTGTCTTTTGAGCCAGTTACGTAGCTCCAATTTGATCATTGCCTTGGTGATTGTCAGGATAGATTCCGGTCCAATAAATGGAGTCTCTGCTCCCATCCTGGCTAATCTGTCGGCATGTTCGTTGCCACTTATCCCCGAGTGGCCAGGGACCCACAATAGGTTTACTCTATTGCTTTCCCCTAGCTCCACCAGAACCCCGTGACATTCTGCAACAATTTTAGACCTTGTTGCAGGAGCTGCCAGTGATCTCAGGGCTGCCTGGCTGTCTGAATAGATATAGCACCTACGCAAATTCTCCTCCACACACGCCCTGATGGCAGTGATTTCGACCTGGTATACTGAGGCCAGTTTTCCTAGAGATATGACGCCCTCCAGTCTTGGCTGCACCCCATATACCCCGGCCCCAACACCTTGGTCTGATTCTGGCCCGTCAGTGAACCAGACAATATCCCCCGTACGGTGTCGAACTATTTTCTCCCATTGCTCCCTACTTCCAATTGTTATATTGAAAGGCTTGTTGAAGCAGTATGGGGTTGTAATATAGTCGGCTGGCATTTCCCCAACCTTTCCTATATTTACCTCACTCACTATTTTAGTGTTTGATTCTGGATATCCCAAAGAGTTCCAGTTGTTGCCAGATTTGAGTCTGTATGCACCAGCCGCTGCCTCCATCTTGACCCAAAGGTGTAATGGGGGCATATCCAGCATGGATTCCATCCCAGCAGTTGGTGTGCTGCTAATTCCGCTTTTTATGGCTAAGCAGGCTAATGTCTGCAATTTTGACGTTAGGTTCTTTTCCTCTTTTCTGTGAAACAAAGAACAAAAATCTATACGTAACCCAGGATAAATGCAAATATCGTCGATCTTATAGAAGCATAAAGAACATTTGAAAGAAAATTATATATGTGTAGTGTTATGTACAACTGAATTATATTTCGGAAGTGACTGATAACAAAAAAAAATATTGTCTTCTGTTTTGAAAACAAATTTATAGATGTTCCATGTGAGAAACAGTGGGACCTCAAGAAAACAGGGTCGTAAAAATGTATAGACATCATAGTTTAGGAAACTCGATTTTAAAACTGGTCAAAAGTCCTCATACACTTTGCCTGTCGAGGTGTGTGTGTGTGTGTGTGTGTGTGTGTGTGTGTGTGTGTGTGTGTGCGTGTGATCAATTACTCGTATTTTCCTTTTTGTAGTCAACAGTTAATCTGAAGCAATTATGCGTACTGATCGACTAAATGAGCGAGAAATATGTCAGCGATACCGAATAAAACTCTGCAGATCTCAATATATTGTCACGTCGCAATCAGATTCAAATCCAAATCCTAAAGCAGGGTCGTCAGCAAAGCAAGTGTAAATGAATGCACGTACATTATGAGCGCGAGGGTACAGGTCCCGGGACAATGCGTGATGCTATTTTATTCGAACATCGCATACTCCTGAAAATACAGTACAAACATTTCAAACGTAGGAATTCCGGGAACCTGACGGAAATGTTTGTTACTAAATAACAAATAAATGCTGATGAAACTGGCGGTGTTTGTACTGGTGCACTGCATTAAGTCAGCAAAAGATTCTAACCTCTACAACACACTGTATACGCCATAGCTTGCGAGAATGTAAAACAATATTTACAAATATTTAATTCTACATGACATGCAGATATGTATCTACCGTTTTAATGTTGTTGATTAACAATATTTGGGGATCCTTCAAAAATAAAGTGGTCAGAATGATTTGTAATTGTGTGTGTGGTTTTCTTCCGAACTCGATTCTGCTTAATATGTTGCTTGTTGCAGAGAAATACAATGAATGCCTGTATTTTTCATAATATTTATGGTTTTAGTCTCAAAATGGGACTGATCAAATCTACAATATGTTCACAGTTTGAGTATAGTATAGTGTCACGTACGGCACGTACCGTTTATCACTAACAGTCGCCAATGAAAAGTTGTATTAATGTATTGTGCTTGAAAGACTCGAATTCATGTTTAACATTCCTTAATCCATAAGTGACTAAGCAGATTTTGTGTCGCAGGATCCAGTATTTCGTTCAGCGTGATAAGCTTTACGACGGTTAAGAAGCATTACAGTAACATAACTTGTTTCATACTGTTATCGACCACTTAATGTCTGTGCTCAATCCTATTTCCATACGATAAATACCTTCATTCAGTTTTACATCTACCTGTACCTGCTCGTGTTCTCTTGAAGTATCAGTTTACTCCTGTTGCCTATTGTTCAACCTTAGGCAAAAGCAAAGCGTAGCACTGACTCAGATTATGGCACGGGTCCTGATAAGATATTGTTCAGTTAAAGTGGCGAATATGACAGAAACTGTAGAAACGTAAGTCATTTCTCGAAAATGAAACTCCCTGTAACCGGAAAATCATTTAAAATATTGTCGACACGGGACATTTTCAGAATCGGTATCAGATGTCACAAAAGTAACAGCACAAGTCACAAAACAAATTACTGCAAGGATAAGTATGAATTTTCATTCTCCCTAGAATTTGTATCGTCTGAGATTTTTGTGTTAGTTGCAACAGAATAGAATATGTTGTGATTGCCTCTCAGAAACAAGCTGATTCAAGTTACGTCGCCGGCCGCAGTGGCAGAGCGGTCTTCGGCGTGCCAGTCGCGGCCTGCACGGTCTCTGCGGTCGGGGTTCGAATCCCCCCTCGGGCATGGATGTTTGTGCCGTCTTTAGTATAATCTAGTTCATAAGTAGTTTATAAGTTTAGGGACTGATGACCTCGTAGTAAAGTCCCGTAAGCTCTACAAACATCTACAAGTTACGTCAACATTGCAACTTCCACTACACTTCAAAATTAGCGAGAACTGCATGAAGATTTAGGGAATGTTTTTCTATAAAAACATTGATTGACATGCGTAATCGCATTTCCATATTTATCAAGAGGTCCGAAACGAATAATACGGTCTGCTGCCATCAACTCGCGATTACGGGCAGCATGGGGTTCACGCCTGAGCCTCAGGACGTGAGCTAGCAGCGCATTTCGGGTTTTTCAAGCGTCAACTTCGCGTCGCAATATCTTGTGATGTAATTGGAATATTGCGATGCAATCAACGCCATTGTTTATGTGATTTGTCATGCTATGCATTGTTGAAGAAAAAATATAGGGTGTCCATTAAAAAATATAAGTTTGTGTTAAAAAACACATTTGCTTTCGTTTTAGTATGTTTCCAAATATGTACATTCATGGGCCCCAGCGGTACATTGATACCGGTGAAAGTCGTTTTCCGATAGCAGTTATTGTTGCAGATATATTTTGGGTGGACAAAATAGCTGGGACACCCTGTATATATATTTGATTTTAATAATAGTGGTATATTTCACGGTAACTAGATGAAAAACTACGATTTAAGAGTGCCCCGCGGGTATAGCCGCGCGCTCTATGGCGCCTTGCTGCGGAGTACGCTGCCGTTCCGCGTCAGAGCTTCGAGTCAGGTATGTGTGTGTGTGTGTGCGTGTGTGTGTGTAGCTCTTCGCACAAGTTACTTCAATGAGGCAAATGTGGCTGCAAAATGTCTTTCTATATGGTAATCTCCTGTAAGCTCAAAACTCTATCGGACCTCTCTTTTTGCCGTTCTTTATATAAAAAGGTAAGCCATTGTGTTTTGCATAAAGCTGTCACCAGTGCCACATCGTAAACAGCGCTAAGTATCTGAATTTAATTTGTGTCAAATTAATTTGCCAGTCTAGTTCATTTTCGGTAGTACTGTTTTAAGAGGTTTATTCCCGCGTACTTGCAGATTTCGTTTGTACTACTGTTTTAATTGTTTATTCTATCGAATTTGATAAATACCGTTGTGTTTAGTCTTCGTCTTTGACCGGTGTATTTCAAAACAAGTCAGAGACCGTTACTAAGCTCGTTATCAGTCAGTCCAGTGCCAGCTGTCACCAGTGCCACATCGTAAACAGCGCTAAGTATCTGAATTTAATTTGTGTCAAATTAATTTGCCAGTCTAGTTCATTTTCGGTAGTACTGTTTTAAGAGGTTTATTCCCGCGTACTTGCAGATTTCGTTTGTACTACTGTTTTAATTGTTTATTCTATCGAATTTGATAAATACCGTTGTGTTTAGTCTTCGTCTTTGACCGATGTATTTCAAAACAAGTCAGAGACCGTTACTAAGCTCGTTATCAGTCAGTCCAGTGCCAGCTGTCACCAGTGCCACATCGTAAACAGCGCTAAGTATCTGAATTTAATTTGTGTCAAATTTAATTTGCCAGTCTTGTTCATTTTCGGTAGTACTGTTTTAAGAGGTTTATTCCCGCGTACTTGCAGATTTCGTTTGTACTACTGTTTTAATTGTTTATTCTCTCGAATTTGATAAATACCGTTGTTTAGTCTTCGTCTTTGACCGGTGTATTTCAAAACAAGTCAGAGACCGTTATTAAGCTCGTTATCAGTCAGTCCAGTGCCAGCTGCCGGACTCAGTTTTGTTGATTCGACAGTGTAGTTACCACTGACCACAGTTAAGTCAGCAGCCAGCCGCCTTCATTAGAGTACTAGGCTTCTTTAAAGTTGTTAATTGCTGTTAATTGTATCGATAGGATGGATAGGATGTGTGCCTGCTGTGTGCAGACGCAGGAGGAGTTGGCCGCGGTTCGCGAACAGCTGAGCGTGCTGTTGGCTACGGTCAGCCGTCTTCAGGCTGCTGTCTCGGGGTGCAGCGATGGTGGGGAGTCTGGTGCGTCGAGTGGGACACCTCAGGTGTCTCACGCTACGCTCTCTGTCCCTGCTACCGAGGCACCTTCAGGTGTACCGGACGTCGTCGAGCCGCCTTCTCCGCAAGGGGAGTGGCGGGTTGTACGGCGTTCGCGTCGCTCGAGGCGGAAGGCCAATGTGGAGGCTGGACGTCCGTCCGCGCCCGTTCGTCCTGTGAGTGAAAGTGTGGCCACTCCTTCAGCAGGGTCCGAGCAGGTGCACGGGGGGAGGGGATTATTAGTTATTGGGAGCTCCAATGTCAGGCGCGTGATGGAGCCCCTTAGGCAGATAGCGTCCAGATCTGGAAGGAATTCCAACGTGCACTCGGTGTGTTTGCCGGGGGGCCTCATCCGAGATGTGGAGGCGGCCTTGCCGGCGGCTATCGAGGGTGCGGGGTGCAGTCGACTGCAAGTCGTGGCTCACGTCGGCACCAATGACGCTTGTCGCTTGGGTTCTGAGGACATCCTCAGGTCCTACGAGCGGCTGGCGGAATTGGTGAAGGCTGCTGCCTTCGCACGCGGGGTGCAAGCAGAGCTGTCGATTTGCAGCATTGTTCCCAGGGTTGATCGGGGTCCTTTGGTTTGGAGCCGAGTGGAGGGTCTGAACCAGAGGCTTCGCCGACTCTGTGACAGTCATGGCTGCAGATTTCTGGATCTGCGTTATCGGGTGGGGAATTGTAGGGTGCCCCTAGATAGATCAGGGGTGCACTACACTAAGGAAGCGGCTACTCGGGTAGCAGAGTACTTGTGGAGTGCACATGGGGGTTTTTTAGGCTAGGCGCTAACTCTGATGAGCACTCGACTGTCAGCATTCAAACAGCGAATTCAGGCCACGTTCGGAATAAAAATTCGAACATAAAAATATTAGCCGCGAACTTACAAAGTATTAGAAACAAAGTTCCCGAATTTGCAGCGCTGCATGGAAGTTATTGCGCTCAGATAGTTTTAGGCACCGAAAGCTGGCTAACTGATGATGTGGCAAGTTCAGAAATATTTAGCGAAGCGTGGAATGTATATCGGAAAGATAGATCTGATACAACTGGAGGAGGAGTGTTCATCGCTGTGGACAAAGATATTGTTTCTACTGAGATCGAGGTTGAAAGTAACTGTGAAGTTATCTGGGCACGCATAACAGGTCTAAAAGAAGTAAAGTTAATAGTTGGGTGTTTTTACCGGCCCCCCAGTGCTGCTGTAGCAGTTTTAGAATCATTCAAGGACAGTCTACACCAGGTAGTGCATAGGTATCCGGGCCATGCAATATTAGTCGGAGGTGACTTCAACCTTAAGAGTATAGATTGGGACCTCGCTAGTTACATTTCAGGCGGTACAGACAAGCAGTCTTGCGAGCTACTTTTGGACACATTCTCCGAAAACTGTCTTGAGCAGTTAAACCGGCAACCCACGCGCAATGGAAATATTCTAGACCTTATAGCCACAAACAGGCCTGACCTTATTAACGATGTCTGTGTAGAGACAGGAATTAGTGATCATGACATCGTCATAGCGTCGATGGTGACCAAAGTTCATAAACCAGTCAAGAAGGCTAGGAGCGTGTTTTTGTTGGGAAAAGCCGACAAGCTAATGTTACGATCGCACTTGGAAAATGAATGGGCATCGTTTAATTCTGGAACTATGGATGTAGAGGAATTGTGGACTAAATTTAAATGCATTGTTAATGAAGGGTTAGAGAAATATGTGCCAGTAAAGACGATTAAGGATGGAAAAGATCCACCGTGGTATAATAATAATGTTAGAAAGCTGCTGAGAAAGCAAAGGCTGTTGCATTCTAGATTTAAAAAAAAAAAAAAAAAAAAAAAAAAAAAAAAAAAAAAAAAAAAAAAAAAAAAACACGCAAATGGTGACAGGCAAAAGTTAGTAGAGATTCGTGCGTCTATAAAAAGATCGATGCGTGAAGCATACAATAATTATCACAGCCATACCTTAGCAAAAGATCTTTCCGAGAACCCGAAAAAATTCTGGTCCTATGTAAAATCGATAAGCGGGTCAAAGCCCACTGTCCAGTCACTAGTTGATCATTCCGGGGCAGTAATAGAAGAAAGCAAACGGAAAGCTGAAGTTCTAAATTTAACCTTTAAGAAATCTTTCACGCTGGAGGACCGCACAAACATACCATCATTTGATCAACGTACTAATTCCGAAATGGGAGACATAGCAATAGGTATTTCCGGTGTAGAGAAGCAGCTGAGAGAGCTAAATACGAAAAAGTCTGCTGGTCCGGATGGAATACCAGTTCGGTTTTACAAAGACTATTCTGCGACATTGGCCCCCTACTTAGCTTGCATTTACAGCGAATCTTTAACTCAGCGCAAAGTTCCTAGTGATTGGAAAAAAGCGCAGGTGACTCCCGTGTATAAGAAAGGAAAGAGAACTGACCCATACAATTACGGGCCAATATCGTTGACATCGGTTTCATGTAGAATTTTGGAGCATATTCTCAGTTCGAATATAGTAAATTTCCTTGAAACGGAAAAGCTTCTTTCCATGAATCAGCACGGGTTTAGGAAACATCGTTCATGTGAAACTCAGCTTGCCCTTTTCTCACATGACATCTTGCGAGCCATGGACGAAGGGCAACAGGCGGATTGTGTTTTTCTCGACTTCAAAAAGGCGTTCGACACGGTGCCACACTGCAGACTCCTAACGAAAATGCGAGCTTATGGAATAGGTTCTCAGATTTGTGACTGGCTGGAAGACTTCCTAAGTAATAGAACGCAGTACGTTGTTCTCGACGGCGAGTGTTCATCAGAGACGAGTGTATCGTCAGGCGTGCCCCAGGGGAGTGTGATAGGACCGCTATTATTTTCTATCTATATAAATGATCTGATGGACAGAGTAAGTTGTAATTTGCGGCTGTTTGCTGATGATGCTGTGGTGTATGGGAGGGTGTCGTCTGTAACTGACTGTAATAGCATACAGGTTGACTTAGACAAAATCTCTAGTTGGTGCGAAGAATGGCAGCTAGCTCTCAATGTAGAAAAATGTAAGGTGATGCGCATGAGTAGAAAAAACAATCCTATAATTTTCGAATACAGCATCAGTAGTGAGCTTCTTGATGCGGTCGCGTCGTTCAAATATCTAGGCGTAACATTGCAGAGCGATATGAAATGGAACGAGCATGTAAGGACAGTTGTGAGTAAGGCAGACAGCCGACTTCGGTTTATTGAGAGAATTTTGGGAAGATGTACTTCACCTGTAAAAGAGACCGCGTATAAAACGCTTGTTCGACCACGTCTTGAGTATTGCTCAAGTATTTGGGACCCGCAGCAGATCGGTTTGAAAGAAGACATAGAGGCGGTTCAGAGGCGAGCAGCTAGATTTGTTACCGGTAGGTTCGACCAATGCGCGAGTGTCACGGAAATGCTCCGGCAACTCAATTGGGGATCGCTGGAAGAAAGACGACGCTCTTTTCGTGAATTTCTGTTAAGTAAATTTAGAGGGCCGGAATTTGAAGCTGAGTGTAGTACGATCTTGCTGCCACCTACTTACATTTCGCGTAAAGATCACAAAGACAAGATAAGAGAAATTAGGGCTCGTACGGAGGCATATAGGCATTCTTTTTTTCCTCGTTCAATTTGGGAGTGGAATAGGAAAGGAAATGCCTAGTAGTGGTACAGTGTACCCTCCGCCACGCACCTTACGGTGAATTGCGGAGTATGTATGTAGATGTAGATGTAGATGTACTTGTAATACCCCCTTTTTTTGGCCCACTTTAGGTTACGGTAGTAACACAAAAGTGGGCCTTTGCGATCGTCTTTTGACAGCTCGTAATTTAAATGAAAATAACGGCTTAACTATTCTTCTGACACGAAAATTGAATAACCGAATTTGTAGAGGAGAAAATTCTCTACAACTTAGCTCCCTTATGTTTTTTTCATATCTCGTATCGTTTGAGACATATTTGTAAAAATAACGGAGATTTGACACCCTCCATTGAATTAACGAAAACCAGCCGTTCGGAGATGTCACGTGACATTCCTCGAGTATTTGATGATTTTCTTATTGTAACTTACACGTTGTCATTTCAAAGCAACGGCACACTGAGGAATTAACAAAAACACATCGTTCTTCGTACGATAAATGATAATCTAATGTCTATAAATGCCATATTAACATCAGTTAACAACGGCCATCAATAATATGAGATTAAATAACTACTGTTTTGATTTATAGCCGTAGCGTAGTGGGCAAGGTGCTGGACTGTGACGCGAAAGGTCGGTGGCTCGAAACCCGCCACTATGTAATTTTTTTGCTAAAAGGGTTTCAGACTCTCTTATTAATTAATTAATTAATTATTTAGATTATTATTTTGGTCCAAAATGCGTGGTGTCGCACAAATATGAAGTGCGCGCCACGTATTTTCGCCGCGTGCCGTCATGCACGCACGGCGCGGCGTTCTTACGTCAGCCACGAGCGCTCTCTGCTGCAACTCTGCTCGTGGCCACGACTGCTGCATCGGCCACGTGGGACTGAGATAGGAACCAGTTAACACTTGGGAATCAGATAGGCACCAGTGAAGACTTGGCTATGGGATAGGCACTAGGACTCATCAGTAGGCAAGTCTCTATCTAATCTGTGTATCAGCATTCTGCAGTCAAGAACTAATTAAAAGTTAAGTATTACTAAGTCTCTATGATATATATATATATATATATATATATATATATATATATATATATATATATCGTTCTAATTTACTCTAGTGTTTCTAGTTTTTGCTGTCCCACTGGCTGGTCACCTCCGTACCTGCACACGCGTGCATCCTTTATTCCTGTGTCGGTCACTCTCTACTCGGCCAACGACACCAAAGACAGCCGGCGAAAACGAGACACAAAAAAATGTTTGCATAAACTTATAAAACTACAAATGTAAAGTGGGCCGTGAAACACGTCAGTGCGATTTTTTTCATTGGGATGTACGGTATGTACGGTTCAGTGATGGCAAAAATCGTGCCCTCTGCAGCAGATAGAGAGACAGAGACAGAGGAGGGCGTGTGTCTGGCGGCCGATGGCGGATGGCTGGAGTAGCGGCTGGAGTGGAGTGCTGCCTGCGGTGCACGTGCGCCGCAGATGAGGAGCGCCGTGCCGCCGCCTTTGTTCGCGCCTCTCGCAATGCGCACACAATGACCGGCCCGACGTGCCTGACGCCGCGCCGCTACCTGCGCCCGACACCGTCCATATAGCTGTCTGCAGGCTGCGCCAGAGGCGACGCCCTCAGGGGCTCGTCCCCGACGTAGCCCGAGGCGCACACTCGCACCGAGATTGCTTTTCTACATCTACATACATACTCCGCAATTCACCGTAAGGTGCGTGGCGGAGGGTACACTGTATCACTACTAGGCATTTCCTTTCCTATTCCACTCCCAAATTGAACGAGGAAAAAAAGAATGCCTATATGCCTCCGTACGAGCCCTAATTTCTCTTATCTTCTCTTTGTGATCTTTACGCGAAATGTAAGTAGGCGGCAGCAAGATCGTACTACACTCAGCTTCAAATTCCGGCCCTCTAAATTTACTCAACAGAAATTCACGAAAAGAACGTCGTCTTTCTTCCAGCGATCCCCAATTGAGTTGCCGGAGCATTTTCGTGACACTCGCGCATTGGTTGAACCTACCGGTAACAAATCTAGCTGCTCGTCTCTGAACCGCCTCTATGTCTTCCTTTAAACTGACTTGGACGGGCATTACTACTACACTTGCTGTGTCCCAAGGATGTCGTCATTGTATTTTCCCGGCTGCATTATCACAAGTACGCTACCACTATCAGTGCGTCCATTTAAGATTTCATGTTTTACAATCGTGTTAGTACATCTACATCTACATGGGATACTCTGTAAATCATTGCCTGGCAGAGGATTCATCGAACCACCGTTATACTATTTTACCTCCCATTCCATTCTCGAATAGCGCGCGAACACCTGAATCTCTCCGTTCTGCCTCTGATTTCTCGTATTTTATTCTGATGGTCATTTTTACCTATGTAAGTGGGAGTCAACAATATATTTTCGCATTCGGAGTAGAATTTTTGGCGATTGTAGTTTCATAAGTAGCCCACGCCGCAGCGATAAGCGTTGTTGTTGTAATGATTCCCATCCCAGATCCTGTATCATTTCCGTAACGCTGTCTCCCTGTATCCTGACAATACGAAACGAGCTGCCCTTCTTTGTACTCTTTCTATGTCCTCCATCAAACCCACCTGACAAGGATCCACACTGGGCAGCAATACTCCATAAAAGGACGGACAAGTGTAGTGTATGCAGTAGACGCCTTACAACTTGTACCAAAACCAAACAGCAGTTGTCAGACTTGAAGGGCATAAAAGGGATGCAGTAGTCGGGAAGGGAGTAAGACAGTGTGGTAGCCTTTCTCCAATGTTATTCAATTTGTACATTGAGCAAGATATAAAGGAAAGCAAGGAGAAATTTGGAGAAGGAATTAAAGTTCAGGGTGAAGAATTAAAAACATTGCATTTTGTCGACGACATAGTAATTCTGTCAGAGACAGCAAAGGACCTGTAAGAGCAGTTAAACGGAATGGACAGTGTGCTGAAATGAGCATATAAGATGAACATTAACAAGAGCAAAACTAGGGTGATGGAGTGCAGTGTAAGAAAATCAGGTGATGCTGAAGGAATTAGATTAGGAAACGAAACAATAAATGAGTTTTGTTACTGAGGCAGTAAAATAACACATGATGGTCGCAATACAGAGGATATAAAATGCAGAATGGCAATGGGTAGAAAAGCGTTCTTGAAAAAGAATATTGATTTAAGCCTAAGGAAGTCCTTTCTGAACGCATTTGTGGAGAGTTGCCTTGTATGGGAGTGAAACATGGACGATAAGCATTGCGGACAGGAAAGGGTAGAGGCTTTTGAAATGTGGTGCTATAGAAGTGTGCTGAAGATTAGGTTGGTGGATCGCGTAACTAATGAGGAGTAGAGCTCTGCATTTCGATGAAAACAACCGCTCGAGCGTTTCCCGTTTCGTGCCGCTGCTCGACGGCTGGAGTAGGCGCACGCTGTGGCACGGCTGCGGCCGTCTAATGCAGCATTTGTGGCCGGTCGCCCTCCGCCTCTCGGTTATCGGCGCAACCGTCGAGTACTGCCGGGCGCTCGAGCGCTCGAGCGCTCTCGCAGTCTCGGCCGGTGACAGCGCGACCGCCGAGCGCTCACCACTGCGGAATCACATTAGAAACCGACCTGGCTTTGAGCAACGCAGTCAATATCAGTACAATGTATACGTGGCCGAGTTTGGAGATACTCTGCACATAACGCACGGTTAGACTATTGTATTACCGTTTGTCTACCGAACGGAACAAAATACTATATACGGAAATTGCAGTTTTTAACGTTGCAATTACTGGAAGACATGATCACCTCAATAGTCGAAACTCCAGTAGTTTGCAAAATAGTTAAAAATGTTTAAATGTTTATAAAGCTCATGGGACTTAACTTGCGGGGTCATGATTCCCTAAACTTACAACATCAAACATCAAATGTAACACATACAATTGTAGTATTTGGGTTATAGAACTGATAGTAAACAACGAAAGACATTTGTAAAAGAAATAAGTTGTTAATATGAAGCGGTGTCTCTCATCTCTGATATACATTAATGACTTGACATTCTAAGTTGATGAAGGTTAGATCTTTTTGCTGATGATACAAGTATAGTAATCACATCCAAAAATCGAGAACTAACTGATGTAATCGTAAATAACGCCTTCCACAAAATTATTAAGTTGTTCTAACCAAATGGACTCTCATTAACTTTTGATAAAACACAGCATATACCGTTCCGTACAGTAAATGGCGCAACTCCAGTGATAAATATAGACTTTGAACTGAAGTCCGTAGCTAAGGTAGAATTTTCAAAATTATTCGTTCGTTTTGAAGGGAAACCAGAGATTTTCAAAAATTTTAGATGTGTGAATTGATGAGAGATTAAACTTGAAGCAACACATTGATCGTCTGCTAAAACTTTTGGGTTCAGCTACTTATCCTATTAGGGTTTTTGCAAAGTTTGGCGATAAGAATCTCAGTAAATTAGTTTACTACGCCTATTTTCATTTACTGCTTTCGTATGGCATCATATTCTGAGGTAATTCACCATTCAGTAAAAAAGTATTCATTGCACAAAATCGTGTAATCAGAATAATTGCTGGAGCGGACCCAAGATCATCCTGGAGACACCTATTTAACGATTTAGATATCCTAACAGTTACTTCAGAGTATATTCACTGATGAAATTTGTTGTTAATAATCCAATCCAGTTCACACAGATGTTTACATGTTTGTAAATCTATCGGACTCAACTGCTTGGTTATTAGTCCGTAGCTTGGAAACAATTTAAACTAAGCTAAACTAACCTAAGGACAACACAGAAACCCATGCCTGAGAGGGGACCCGAACCCCAGATGGCGAACGGCCGTGCACATCGCGCATGGCTAATCCGCCGCGGCAAACCCAGTTCAAAAGTAATAGCAGTGTGCATAGGTATAACAACAGGAGAAACGATGATATTACTACGCAGGGTTAAATCCCACTTTGGCACGTAAAGGGATGAATTATGCTGTCACAAAAGCCTTCGGTCACCTATCAAACATCATCAAAACCTGATAGATAGCTAACTAGCATTTACAAATTCAAAGAATCTCTGAATGACAACTCCTTCTACTCATTGCATGATTTTTTAGATATGAATTAGTAAAACTAAAAACAAAAAATAAAAAAGTAAAAATAATCATAGAAAGAAAAAGAAAAAAATAATACATAATATATTTGTGTCGTATAATATTTTGTGTAATGTAATATCTTGTACAGACACCTTTTATTACCCTGAGACGTTCCACATCATTACGAAGTGTCGCATTCATGATCTACGGAACAAGTATTAATGTAAGCAGTATTAATGTGTAAGTATTAATGTAAGCAGTGTGACGTGGTGCAGCTCCCCGTCGCTGAGTGCGCCGATTACTGGCGACCGGCCGAGCGTTCGGCGCGCTCGGCCGAGCGCTGGCGATCGGTTGCCCGCGACTGGTAGAAGAGGACGCTCGGCTGCATACTCCCGAGAGACAGAGGGGCGAGCGGGACTCGCCGGTAAAAATCGGACATAATGCAGACCTCTAATGAGGAGGTACTGAACATAATTGGAGAGAAAAGGAATTTCTGGCATACCTTTACTAAAAGAAGGGATTGATTGGCAGGACACATTCTTAGACATCAAGGAATCGTAAATTTAGCAATGGAGGGAAGTGTTTGGGGTAAAAACCGCAGAGGAAGACCAAGAGATGGATAAAATAAGCAGACTCAGACAGATGTAGGTTGCCGTTCGAATGTGGAGTTGAAGAGGCTTGCTCAGGATAGGGTATTGTGGAGAGCTGCATCAAACCAGTCTCCGGACTGAAGACAACAACAACAGAGGCTGCAAATGCACGGCTCCCAGAAATTACTACAACAGAAGAAAAACAATGCTGACTAAAAAGTGATTTAAAAACCTACATTTCAAAGACACGACCGTCTTTACAAATTCACTTTGAATCATCACGTGCTTACAAAGGTATAAAACCAATAATTATAACTGCTGCAACTACGAGGGCAAATCAAAACGAATGTTGCACTTGCGCGTTATGGCCATTAATTAAACCATCTATGCAAAAGCAATACGGCTAGGAAAACTTTTAAGTTCACTTTTCCATATAGTCTCCCGTGACTGTCAACATTTCTCGGATGCATAGAAATCTCCTATAGCGTTTTGCAACCACACGGAGACAGCCGCTTTCACCGCCTCATAGTTTCGAAATCGTAGACCACGACGATCCGTTTTAAGCTTACCATAAAAAATGGAAGTCGGGACTGTGTAAAGGATGTTGCCACACCTCCCACTTGAATCGCTGCAGCAGTTCGCACATTCGGCGGGCCTTGTGAGATGCGACATTATCTTTTCGGTAAGCTCAAAACGGATCTCGGTGGACAACGATTTCTAAACGATGAGGAGGTGAAAGCGGCTGTCTCCGTGCGATTACAAAACGCTGCAGGAGATTTCTATGCATAAGGAATCGAAAAGTTGTGTGACCGATCCCAGAAAAAAATACTTTATCTTAGAAAAATGAACTCACAATAAATGTTGTCATAGCCGTGTTGCTTTTGTAAAGGTGGTTTAATAAATAGAAATAACGTGGAAGTGTGTCTTTCTATTTAGATTTCCCCTTGTATATAAAAAATTAAGTGTGGTGTCGCACAAGTATGAAGTGCGCGTCACGTACTTACGCAGCGCCCCGCCATGCACGCACGGCGCGGCGTTCTTACGACGTCAGCCACGAGCGCCCTCTGCTGCAACTTCGCTCGTGGTCACCACTGAACTGCATCGGCACTTGGGAATCAGATAGGCACCAGATAAGACTTGGCTAACGGATATACACTAGGAATCTTCAGTAGGCAGGCCTCTATCTAAACTATGTATCAGCGTTCTGCAGTCAAGAACTATGTAAAAGTTAAGTATTACCAAGACTCCACGAAATATATATCTTGTTCTAATTTAGCCTCGTGTTATAGTTTCTGCTGTCCCACTGGCTGGTCACCTCCGTACCTGCACACGCGTGCATCCTTTATTCCTGTGTAGGTCTCTTTCTACTCGGCCACCGACACCTACTACAACCGGCGGAAACAAGACACAAAAGTGGCGACGAGGCTGGGATACAAAATTAAGTAACCAAATAATTACTACACATATAAAAATTTTTGATCACCTTGGTTCCAATGTCTCCTGAACAATGATGTTGACTACTAATAGCCGCGGCGGAGCGGCCGAGCGCATTAAGGCGCTATGCTACAATGCGCGAGGCCGTTCCACGTCGGGGGTTCGAATCCCTCCTCGGGCATAGATGTTTGTGTTGTCTTTAGTATAAGTTAGTTCATAAGTAGTTTGTAAGTTTAGGGACTGATGACCCTGCAGTTAACTTCCACAAGCTATACAAATATTTGAACATTTTTTGCATCAAAAACTCAGTTCGTTAGATTGTTCATAGATGTCACTGAACCCACACAAAGATGTAATCATGTGATCAACCACGCATGATCAGTGACAAAGCGACGGAGTGGGTAAGACGACCGATTAGTTCCAGTCATAACACCAGGAACGAAGGACACTGCCGATTGTTAGCTTCATACAGAGATAAAATGTTGGTTTCCAATTTGGTTAATTATTTCCTTCACACACACATACATACACACTTCACACAAACAGTAACTAACAAAACAGACTCAATTGAGTAGCATAGCGTTTTTCGCCAATGTAATCAGAGCGGACATGTTTACCAGCAGCGCAACATGTATATGCATTTTAGTTCCGAGTTGTGCCATGAGATAATTGTGAAGCAGTTAATAATAATTTCCGACTTTCCTTCGTGTAATTCTACAGTTTAAATTTAAGCAATTTTTGAAAGATTTAAAAAAGCCAGTTTAACCGGTACTCTCATAACGAGATTGGATTTTAGAAGGTTTGCCGGACCGGTCCAACTACAGTAGAGGTCTCATCAGTTATTTGCACGAACCATTATGAGATGTGCAGAGAATTAACGGTGTATGCGAAGGCTTCTTTTATATATATATATTTTGTTTGTGCCAGCGACACAGCGAAACAATAACATCACCTGAAACGGCCTCTCAAGAGGTAGGACAAGCATTGTTTGGCAGTCTACCTGTTTACCAGCGCTGCAGGTAAACACCGGTATTGGTTTGTCTGGTTCTGGGGAGTTCTTTTGTTGCGGACAGCAGGTAGATGGAAACCCGTCGAGCCTCTTTGTAAGATGTTCGCTACCTCTGCAGCGGCTGTTGCTGCGTGCTTAAACAAAGACGTTGTGAAAGGCAGTCGTATTAAGAGTATTACCTCTAATCTTCACTGCGTAATGAAGCAAATGTCAACGTTTTTAATTTTTTTAATTTTATTTATTTATTTATTTATTTATTTATTTATTTATTTATTTATTTTTTTTTTGGTGGAAAGAACTGTACTCTTCTACCAGCGTTTACCGTTTTTATTATGTATTTAAAAGCTCTTTCGAATAAGGAACAGGTAAGAAGACGACATCATCTTGTTGTAATCCAACAAACATATCTAAAAAGGGACACTTTTGACGTCGAACGCTGGATCCGAACGAAACCATGATTACAACACTGAAAGGTAGGGGGAAAAAAGAGAGATCATTTTTATGCAAAATATTGATTTCTTTCACAGGTCATATTTTAATAATGGGAAACGAAGTAACACGATGTCAGTATAGTACAAGAAAAATTATAGATTATTCAATGATGTCAGGGTATAATTCCATTTGCAGTCAACGAAAAACACTTTGCTTTAGCGCAAAACACACATGTTCTACACACATGATAGTTCTTATTTTAGTCCTCAAAGTAGAGACGCGGGATTTTGATGAAGTGATTGAACCAAAGTGAAAGATAACAGTGTGTACACCGCACAAAATCTAAATTTCAATATTAAAACTCACTTTCTTATTCAAGCAGACCAATATCAAAATTCACATTTAATCCCATTTGCAAATGATGATATGGTAAGTCGATGTGAAAACCTACCTTCCGTCGAGCGTACTGCAAAATAAGCATATACTGTCGTACAGAGTGAAGTTTGATCATGAAATAACGGTCATGTATCCCTTAATGCAACTCTTGCACTTTATCGAAATTCCGTACCAGCCTTGCTTGTATAAAGACTATCGGGTGTGTAGGATAGGTATGTTTCGCGCTATTACAATTACTTCACACACTGTTCTGACTTGACGGATTGAAAATGTAATGATACAGTGACGTCATTAATTTTCGTACTCGGTTCTGCTGCTCTCGAAGTAAAGCGACGGAGTTTTATCCTCTGCGTGTTTTCGTGGGGTTCCGAGTTTTTGTGCAGAATGGTTTCCTTTGTAAGATGTTATCCTCATTACTCCGATACCGAAGATCTTACATGACTTTGTTATTTTAAATTGTTAATAAAGCAAATACTTGCAGCAATACGAGTCCCTTCAATTGGTATAAAAGGAAGGAGGGAACTGCTCGTATGCCTATGCTGACAATTCAGCAATTAAATTGACCGCAGAGGCTCCAAATCGTCTAACTGGTGTTCTACTTGTGCCTTTATCTATAGAGTTTTGTTTATTTCGCCGAATGAAGCCTAAAGTGAGCAAAATAAAGGCGAAAACAAGAGATTGCTCGGTTACACATGCACGCTGCTGCCGTGCAGAGACTCAGAGAATCATCTCAACTTCTTCTATAATGCTGTGAGGATAACCATCGAACATACGAACATTTATTGTGAACTCTGCGACAGGTGTAACGTTACTTTTACGATAATGTTTAGAAGTGTCTGTGTAAAAATACATATTGTTCAATTAATACGTTGTAAAATGCATAATGTAATAAACTTCTCGCTATCGGCAATGCAACACCGCGAATAAAGCATGGAATTTGTAGCAAGAAATTTGTAGCGGGTGTGCTGCGACGAAAGAAGAATGCGATTAGCTCAAATGTTCGTAAACGTATTGGACCAAACAGCTATGATTATCAGTCCCGCCGCGGTGGAACAGCCGAGCGGTTTAAGGCGCCTCGCTGCGGAGCACGCGGTTGCTCGCGTCAAAAAAATCAAATGTTCAAATGTTTGTTAAGCTTATGGGACTTAACTACGAGGTCATCAGTCCCTAAACTTACAAACTACTTACTAAGGACGGCACAAATATCCATGCCCGAGGGGGGATTCGAACCCCCGACCGTAGTGGCTGTGCAGACCGTGACTGGAGCGCCTCAGTCTCCTCGGCCACCGCGGCCGGCTTGCTCGCGTCGGAAGTTCGAGTCCTCCCTATGGCATGTGTGTGTTTGTGTGTGTGTGTGTGTGTGTGTGTGTGTTTGTCCTTGGGTTAGTTTACCTTACTTTAAGTAGTTTGTAAGCTACGGGCTGATGACCACGCAGTTTGGTCCGATAGATTTACAGACATTTGAATCATCAGTCCCTAGACTTATAAACTACTTACATTAATTTACACGAAGGATAACACACACAGACACACACACACACACACACACACACACACACACACACACACCAGGGAGGACTGGAACTCCGGCGGGATCGGCCGCCCAGTCCGTGCCTTGAACCACGCGACCGTTCCCGCGCGGCATATAATAAGCATATTACGGGACACAATACCGCCACCTAAAGCGCATCATCAGCAAACAGCCGCAAATTATTTGGAAAGAAGCACGGACAGTTACGTCTAAAATGTCAAATCCTGCCTTTGAGCAGAACACAAGTGATAGGCTTATGACGCAGGAGGAAATTTGTCGGCTTTCTTCGCGTACGTTATGTGATTTCGTGGGGATTATTCTCGTTGGTGTTGTTGCGGTGTGTGTGTGTGTGTGTGTGTGTGTGTGTGTGTGTGTGTTTAGCCGGCGAGAGCCGAGAGTGCGGGGTGAGTGTCCGCCGCTGCGCAAGCGCATGCGCGCCGTGTGCTATATGGGTCAAGGCGCGCGCCGCCGGAATCGACGGAAATTAAACTGTGGAAACAACCACTGGGGAAGCTGCCTGGCGCCGACGCTGCAACCGCCACCGGCCGCCCGGCGCGTCTGTGGCGCAAGGAGGCGCCCGAGGCAGCGCCGTGCACAGGTAACCCGCGCTCTGCTATTCTCTCCACACCACAGCGGCTAAGGCTCTACACTTGCTCATTGTCTGAGTTCAGGCGCTAAGGGATGCTCCTCTGTGTCACCTTATCTCACTTGCAATTTTCGAGAATATTTGATCCAGCGTAAAGTTCCAAGCGACTGCAAAAAGGCACAGGTAATTTCTGTGTATAACGAAGGATAATCAATGGTCCCCAGTGGCGTAACTATCATAGGGCTAGGCGGGGCAGTGCCCTGGGGCCCCCGACCTCCAGGGGCCCCTCGCTTCCATGAACGACGTTCGATTTTTTTAATTTTTTAAAATCGTTATTATTTCTCTCGCACCCTACCGACCATCATCTCGCCTCCCCGCCAAACCAAGTTTCCCACAGTAACCGCACTAGGCCACCGGGTGTCGGAACATTGTTTGTAATGGGGCCTTCACACGATGCGCTGCTGACCGGCCAAGCAGCCAGTCACCTTGGCCAGTCACTGTGTACAACAACGGCACACTTCCGTTGGCGTAGCAGGAGAAGTAGCGGTAGCATCAAAGCTGCTCTCAGCAACAGCTGAGCCTTGCAAGTGTTTCGGGTAGTGGTTCGGCGCAGTGTGAACGATCGCGCGCCTCCTAATACTATGTAAATATGTTTACTGTACAGAACTTCTTATTGGAAAATAGAAGTGTACAGTTCGTTATCCGAATAAACCGATTTCAGAACATCCACGTCCCCCAATTACTTCGGTTATTCGACGTTCTACTGTATATAATATTTTAGTTGAATGAAGGATTTTCGACTTTTAACTTTTTGAACCCCGTGCAATAAACCTCAAACGCTAATCCAAAAATTATTCCCACCTCATAATATAAACATAACAAGGTCTACTGCTTGTCCACTAAGAGTGGACCCTGCCAGCGTTAGTGTATTGTCGGTTGAAGTTGGAGTTGCCATGGCCGCCAATGTTTGCGAAGGACAGTGAGTGGCGCTGACTTACCAGAAGTGTGTATGACAATACAGGGTTTGACCACATTTGAGTAGTAAGACTCTACAATGTATTATTTCAGAACGGTGTTATTACGGTAGTCTGTGTAGTGAATTTCCCTAAGGGAGTGCTCCTAATCATAGATCCCAATGTAGTGCTGTAACCAATTGCATTCTGAAATTCGTGCAAGAAGAAGAGAAAATATGAATCGTAGATGGTTTTGTGGATTGTATTACTGATCGACGCGTCATCAGTGAAACGGAAAACAGCTCAAGTGGTGGTATGTACGGCTGTATCCGTAGAGACTCTTACAAGATGTTGATGTTTTAACTGATAGATTTTATATTTCGACTGAGTGCTATGATGCACATACTACGTAACCTCCAATTTTAAATAACGTAAGATGATCGTGGCATAGTCCATTGAAACTGGCCGACATAAAATAAATCATTATTTTGCGATCTTGGCTTCCTACTTTTGAAGCTAATTAATCTATCAGATCATCTCCACAACCTGCGATGTCAGGTAATTTCTTTGAAGGTACATTTCTGTCCGCACACTGTTTGCCTCTTCTGCCATTTAACGGTTTAGATACACTCACGAAACAGAGGATTCATGCAATAATTACTTTGTCTCAGTATACCACTATCACGACCAGTGGCGTAACTAGCACTTGGCTTTGGGGGGGGGGGGGGATAGATCTGCTTGACGAGCAAAATTTTAGTTAGTTTCCAGACAAACTACCATCTACCACTCCACTCCCATTGAAGAAACTAATTCACTCCCATCCAATGAAAGATTAGGTAAAACACCCCAAGTTTTCAATCTTTACCTTTACCAGATTGCTGTTATACGGAGGTTTTTTTATTTTTATTTTTTTTTTTTTTGGGGGGGGGGGGGTTCTATCCCCCTCATCCCCCCCCCCATAGTTACGCCACTGGTCACGACAATAAGCGAAGATGTGGCCTTAGTTATTTTACTTACTCCTTTTTCCTGGACAGACACTAACATAGACTTCATGAAGCGTGATGGGGACACAGCTCAATCCAAAGTCTTCCATTAAACAAAACCCGACAACGTCGTTTTACTGAAACCATCCTACACGAATATTTCCCCCGTTTTGCTTCTTTGACTGGGCTATCAACGAAATCAGGCTGATTGGTACGGAGCAATAAGCTAACAGCTCAGTAGTTGAACGAGAGTGAGTTGTTGGTACTGACAACAGACCGCCTGCTGTCACCACGGACGCGCGAGTCCTGACTTCACTGTTCCCGGTTTGCTTCACGGCAGGGGTCCATGTTTTCGTGGTTGGGTGATACTTCTTCATTGTTTATTTTTTACCAGCTTCTTCCTGCGACCTCATTCCCGTAGTCTGAAGCAACTTCGAAAACTATCCTATGCGATCGTTTTATCTGTTTTTCCTACCCTGGTCCAACTCTATTCCTCTGCAAAATTTCATCCAAATCCACCCAGTAATTTTTGCGTGAAAGCATAAGAAACAAACTTTCACAGTTATAAATATATTAGAGAGTATGAAGTATGATTAAATATTATCTGCTGTATGACACATAATGATTTACTTAGTAGTATAAGTACTAACAAGAATTATTTACAGACGAATGGAAAAACTTGTGGAATCCGACCTCGGGGAAGATCAGTTTGGATTTAGGAGAAATTACGACTTATTACGACTTATCTTAAAAGATAGGCTAAAGAAAGACAAACCTACGTTTTTAGCGTTTGTAGATTTGGAGAAAGCTTTTCACAATGTCGACTAGAGTACACTCCTTCAAATTCTGAAGGCAGCAGGAGTAAAATATAGGGAGCGAAGAGTTATATTCAACCTATACAAAAACCAGACAGCAGTTATTAGAATCGAAGGGCAGAGTTTGGGAAAGGAGTAAGATACGGTTTTAGACTTTCCCCAATGTTGTCCAATCTGTACATTGAGCAAGCAGTGAGGGAATGCAAGGAGAAATTTGGAGAGGGAATTAAAGTTCAGTGAGAAGATATAAAAACTTTGTGGTTTGTCGATGACGTAGTAATTTTGTCACACACTGCAAAGGATCTGGAAGAGCAATTAACGGAATGAACGGTGTCTTGAAAGGAAGATATAAGATGAACATTAACAAGAGTAAAACGAGGGTAATGGAACTTAATGTCAGAAAATCAGGCGATGCAGAAGGAATTAGATTACGTAATGAGACAATAAAAGTAGAAACTGAATTTTGTTATTTGGGTAGCAAAATAACTTCTGATGGCCGAAGTAGAGAAGATATAAAATGCAGAATGGCTACGGGAAGAAAAGCGTTTCTAAAGAAGCAAAACTTGTTAACATCCAACATTAGTTTAAATATTAGGAAGTCCTTTCTGAAAACATTTGTCTGGAGTGTAGCATTGTACGAGAATGAAACGTGGACGATAAGGAGTTCAGAAAGAAGGTGATAGAAGCTTTTGAAATGTGGTGCTACAGACGAATGATGAAAATTAGTTGGTAGATCAGGTAACTAATGAGGAGGTTCTTACAGAATTGGGGAGAAAAGGAGACATCAACTTAGTGTTAGGAGGAAGTGTGTGGGGTAAAGATCGTAGAGGGAGGCGGAGGGACGAGTACAGTAAGCAGATTCAAATGAAGAGATTTGCACAGGACAGGACAGGGTAGAGTGGAGGGCTGTATCAAACTAGTCTGCGGACTGAAGACAAGAACAACAACATTTAGGTTTGAGTTATGTCTTCCAGTGGGCGGTAAGGAGGTGATACTGAAGTAGTTTTGCATCTGTATAGTTTTAGTTTAAATAGGGCCCCAATGCCAGTTTTGCCCCGAGGCCTTTGGTTACATAGCTACGCCACTGATGGTCCCACGAAATTACAGACCTATATCATTAACATCGGTTTGCTGTACAATTCTTGAACATATTCTCTGATCTAATACAGTAATTTTCCTTGAGACGGAAATGCTTCTGTCCGGTCGGCTGCAGTGGTAGAGCGGTCTGGGGCGCGCCAGTCACAGTCTGCACGGCCGCTACGGTCGAGGTTCGAATCCTCCCTCGGACATTCATGTATGAGTCGTCTTTAGTGTAAGGTTGTTAAGTTTGTAAGTTTAGGGACTGATGACCCTGCAGATAAGTCCCTTAAGCTTAACAAACATTTGAACATTCGAGCTTCTGTCCGTGCATCAATTCGGCATTTGGAAGCATCCATCTACATCTACATAGGTACTTTGCATATCACATTTAAGTGCCTGGCAGAAGGTTCATTAATCTCTTTCATAACCTTTCTCTACCGTTCCATTCTCCAATAGCGAGCGGTAAGAAATAACACCTAATCGTTTCGTTTTCGATCTGCTTTCTCTATGTCATGTCTCCATATGTAGGTGGGTGCTAACAAAATATTTTCACATTCAGAAGTAAAAGTCGGTGATTGAAATTTCGTTAATTGATCTCGCCGCAACGAATACTGTCGTTCTGTTAATGATTTCCACCTCAAATCGTGCAACATTTCCGTGACGCCTTCCCCTCTGTGACGTGATAAAACAAAACGAGCTGCCCTTCTCTGAACCTTCTCAATATCTTCCGTCAGTCCCACCTGGTGAGGGTCCCACAAGGGGCAACAGTACTCCAGGAGAGGATGCACAAGTGTGATGTAGCCAGTCTCTTTGGTGGAGCTGGTGCATCTTCGAAGTGTTCGAAACGTAACCTTAGGTTGGCCTTCCCCACAATATTTTCTGTGTGTTCTCTCCAGTCTAAGTTGTTCGTAATTGTAACTCCCAGGTATTTCGTAGAATTTACGACCTTACGGTTTGACTGATTGAAGTTCAGCGGATTTTTTTCAGTGGCCAAATGTATTACTACACACTTTTCATTATTTAGTGTTAATTGGCAATTTTCGAACCATGTAGATATT
Source organism: Locusta migratoria (assembly GCA_026315105.1). Classification (NCBI taxonomy): domain Eukaryota; kingdom Metazoa; phylum Arthropoda; class Insecta; order Orthoptera; family Acrididae; genus Locusta; species Locusta migratoria. The sequence goes on from CM048744.1 coordinate 364,165,400, forward strand.
TTGTCTAAATCGCATTGCAGTTGCTTTTGATCCTCTGTTGACTTCACTAACTGATAAACGACAGCAACAATCTAAGAGAGCTATTCACATTGTCTCCTAAATCATTTATAAACACAAGGAGGAGTAGGGGACCTATAACGCTTCGCTGCAGAACGCCAGATATCACATCTATTTTACTCGATGACTTACCGTCAATTGCTACAAACCGTGTCCTTTCTGATAGGAAATTGTGAATCCAATCGCACAATTGGGGAGATATTCCATAAGCACGCAATTTCATTAGAAGTCCCTTGTGAGATACAGTGTCAAAAGCCTTCCGGAAATCCCGAAATATGACATCGATTTGAGATCCCTTGTCGATGCCACTTATCACTTCATGTGAATAAAGGGCAAGCTGTGTTTCGCAAGAGCGATACTTTCTGAATCCGTGTTGACTATTGGTTAATAGGTCGTTTTCTTGGAGGTACTTCATAATGTTCGAACAAAGTATATGTTCCAAAATCAATGAGATTGACCTGTAATTTTGAGGATCACTCCTGTTGCCTTTCTTGAATATTTGAGTGACCTGGGCATCTTTCAAGTCTTTGGGGACGGATTCTAGTTGGTATACAATCTGGCCTGGAATATTTGTTTTTGTTTAGTGACTTAAGTTGTTTTACTACTCCAGGAACATCTACTTCTAAGTTTCGCATGTTGGCAGCTGTTCTTGGTTCGAATTCTGGAGTGTTTACTTCGTCTTCTTTGATGAAAGAAGCTGTGTTTAGCAATTCTGCTTTAGAAGTACTGTCATCGGTAGTATTACCATTGTTATCGCTCAATGAAGGTGTTCTTTGTGTTTTGCCGCTAGTGTACTTCACATATGACCAGAATTTCTTTGGATTTTCGTGCGAAAGCAAGTTTGCGCCTTTCTCTCATGACATCTTGCCTGTTATGGATGAAGGACAACAGGCATACTGCATATTTTTCAATTTTCGAAAGATGTTTGACACGGTACCGCACTACAGACTGCCAACGAAGGTAAGAGCTTTTGAAATAGGTACGCAAATATGGTGCGTGGATGGAAGATTACTTAGGTATTAGAACCCAGTAGGTTGATCTGGATAGCGAGTGTTTATCAGAGACTAGGGTATCGTCAGTGATGCCCCAAGGCAATGAGATAGGACCGCTATTATTTTCTATCTATATAAATGATGTGACGGACAGTGTGAGTTGCCTGCGTCTGTTGGCTGATGATGCTATGGTCCACAAGAGAGTGTCGTAATTGAAAAACTGTAGTAGGATGCAGAATGACTTGGACCAAATTTCTAGGTGGTGTGAGGAATGGAACTACTGCTAAATGTAGAAAAATGTAAGGTGATTCAGATGAGTTGGAAAAACAATCCCGTAATGTTAGAATACAGCATTAGTGGTGTGCTGCTTGACAGAGTCACGTCAGCTGAATACCTATGCGTAACGTTGCATAGCGATGTGAAATGGAACGAGCATGACAGTCGTGGTGTAGGCGAATAGTCGACTTCGGTTTAATGGGAGAATTTTGGGAAGGTGAGATTCGTCTGTAAGGGAGACCGCATATGAAACGCTTGAGTATTGCTCGAGTATTTGGGATCCCTACCAGATCGGTTTAAAGGCAGACATAGGGGCGATTCAGAGGCGGGCGGCGAGGTTTGTAACTGGTAGATTCGATCAATGTGCGAGTGTCCCTGAAATGCTTCAGGAACTCAAATGGGAATCGCTGGAGGGAAGGCGACGTTCTTTGCGATAAACTGTTGAATAAATTCAGAGGGCCAGAATTTGAGACGGACTGCAGAACGCTTATACTGCCGCCAACCTACATTTCGCGTAAAGACCTCGAAGATAAGATTAAAGAGATTAGGGCACGTAAGGATGCATACAAACATTCGTTTTCTCTCTTCTATATGGGAGTGGAATAGGAAAGCAAGTAATTCGTAGTGCTGCTGAGTAGCCTCCGTAACGCACCTTTGGTTGAATTACGGAGTATGTATGTAGATGTAGATCCTCATTAACAGTTTATGGTAACTACGTTGTTTATGAAGAGAAGTTGTAGTAAACAAGTATTGTTCTTTTTCTCCTGTTTTTAATCTGGAGGTCGGAAGTGAAAATTTTCGGTCGTGTCATACTTTCTCAAGATGTCAAAAATCTGTGTTCAACGTTTAAGCAATAATATACAGGTGAACGCACGCTTTATTGATACGGAATTATGTAGAAGAACATTGAAACGTGTGTTCTGCCTTTTATGTAGGTCGTTATCTACATTTACTGTATGTTTTGTGATTTTACCTGTTTACAGTACTAGTAAGTTCGCTAATATGAATTTTCTAGGAGGGGTTTGAGGGGGATCGTGAAGACTTGTGTTTACGGATTATTTTTTTAATATTCTGGAGAATGAATGCCGATTGTTAAGCAGTATTAAAATTGTACATTGCGACCCTAGTGTTGGACGTTCCCTTTGGGCGCTTCCGCTCGAGGTTCGAGTCCTCACTCAAGTATGGGTGTATGTATGTTGTCCTGAGCATAGTTTAGTTTAAGTAGTGTGTAAGTCTAGAGACCGATGACCTCATCAGTTTGGTACCATAGAAAAAAATATCCGCTAACAGAAATCGAATGGGACTCTGGAAATTGGTTTGAGATTGGAGGTCCGTTTCTAATGATTACGTCGTCGCATCGTAACAGGAGTCAGTAGACCTATAAATGAGAGGTGTGCTGGGCGTTGTCCTAGTGACCTCAGTACGCTGGGTAACAGATTTCTGATGTACAAACCCATAAGTGAAGAAAATATTGTACTCTATTCTGTTGCCCCAGAGTGCCTTACCAGACATTCTGTTTTGGGCTCTTGTGGCGAATCTCTTACCCAGCCTCCCTTTCACTTCTTGTCCTTGAATCTGGCTCTGATATGCAGACACGGGGTATGGTCGCGTGGTCTAAGGTGCGTTGTTACGGACTGGGCGGCTGCTCTAGCCGGATGATCGAGCCCACCCTCGGAAATAGGTGTGTGTCCTTTACAGAAATCAGTTTAAGTAGTTTGTAAGTCTAGAGTGTAGTGACTGATAACCATAACAATATGGTCCAATAGGTTTGCAAACATTTCAAAATTTCTGATATTCAAATCAGATGTGAAGACAAGGTTGACTGAGAGAGTAATATTGCTGGTCAGAAATAATTTTTGTCTGCAGTGCTGGTATGCATGGGCGAGTGTTTCATGCCCACGTTGGCGCGCTGACTCGGGTCGAGCGGCACAGAGCTGATTAAGCCAGCTACGTCTAGAACAGGCCGGCCGCGGTGGCCGAGGGGACTGCGGCGCTTCAGTCACGGTCTGCACGGCCACTACGGTCGGGGGTTCGAATCCCCCCTCGGGCATGGATATTTGTGCCGTCCTTAGTGTTAGCTAGTTCATAAGTAGTTTGTAAGTTTAGGGACTGATGACCCCGTACATAAATCCTATAAGCTCTACAAACATTTGAACATTTTTGTCTAGAACAGAGCATATTTCACCTCCGACAGCTCGCACAGTGGCGTGTAGCATTTTATACACGTGCAGCTTTTCACTGACCGTGGCTTCCAGGAGACTTAGGAGCCTTCGCCAGTATAATCAGAGGCGAGGACAGTTTCTGTGCGGATGCAAACATACGCCCGATCCCTTACGGGAATGCAGTTAAAGCCGTGAGAAACATTAAATACTGGGCAGAGAGTACCGCATTGTATTCTGCAATAAGCTGACAGTTTGGGCAGGACGAGAAGCGTATCTGGGCATTCTAATTACTTAAGTCGACCGCTGGCACGAAGCTGTAAATACGGCTTCTAATCCCAGATATGAACGAAAAGAGTACCAGTAATTGGCGTTATCGGATATCAGTAACCACATTTAATAGAGATTAACACAATCCTGTATCCGACCCGCTCGTTTGGCCGTGTGGTCTAACACACCTCTTTCCAAGACGGAGAGGCGTACCGGCCCGGTTCGAATCCGCCCGGCGGATTAACGAAGGGGTTCGGAGTGCCGGTCAGCATGGAAATGGTTTTTACGCGGTTTTCCACATCCACCTAGGTGAATACCGTGCTGGTCCCTCAGTTACACGATACGTAAACATTTCGAAACACTTTGCATTTTAACACATATAACATTACACGCAGAATTTTGGGGTACCCGTTTTCTCCCGGGGGCATGGAGTGGCGACGGGAAATGCATTCGGCCACCCTTTAACTATTAACACGCCAAATGCGATTAACAAAGCCGACTCTGCATGTGTGGCAACATGGCTCAAGGGAAAGAAAGAACACAACCCTGTATCCGATGATAAGGGTCAGAAATGGATATTAAGATGTTCAAACGTCTGCAAACCAAACAGACCAAACTGCTGAGGACATCTGTCCTATAAACAAACGTATGCTACCACTCACAGTCATGCACGAGGGAGGACTCGAATCTGCGACGGGAGCAGCTTCGCTATCCGTAACGTGCTGCTTCAGACCGCGAGAAGACAGCACCATTAATGAACTCTTACTAGGAGGTTGAATTTCTCTACATTTGACATGCTGAATCTAACCTGATGTATAGAATCTGTTTATGTAATCATATAAGCTGTTGTGTTGAGGTCTTCAGTCCGGAGACTGGTTTGATGCAGCTCTCCACAATACCCTATCCTGAGCAAGCCTCTTCATCTCCACAAAAGAACGGCGACCTACATCTGTCTGAATCTGCTTACTGTATCCATCTCTTGGTCTTCCTCTGCGGTTTTTACCCCACACACTTCCCTCCAACGCTAAATTCACAATTCCTTGATGTCTAAGAATGTGTCCTACCAATCTATCCCTTCTTTTAGTCAAGATATGCCAGAAATTTCTTTTCTGCCCATTTCTGTTCAGTACCTCCTCATTAGATACGCGATCCATCCATCTAATCTTCAGCATTCTTCTGTAGCACCATATTTCAAAAACCTCAATCCTCTTCCTGTCCGCACTGTTTATCGTCCATGTTTCACACCCATACAAGGCAACACTCCATACAAATGCCTTCAGAAAGGACTTCCTTAGGCATAAATCAATATTCGATGTTAACAAATTTCTCTTTTTCAAGAACGCTTTTCTACCCATTGCCATTCTGCATTTTATATCCTCTGTACTGCGACCATCGTTTGTTATTTTACTGCCCAAGTAACAAAACTCATCTACCTCCTTTATTGCTTCGTTACCTAATCTAATTCCTTCAGCATCACCTGATTTTCTTAGACTGCACTCCGTTACCCTAGTTTTGCTCTTGTTAATGTTCATCTTATATGCACCTTTCAGCACACTGTCCATTCCGTTCAATTACTCTTCCAGGTTCTTTGCTGTATCTGACAGAATTACCTTGTCGTCGGCAAAACGCAATGTTTTTAAGATATGGCAACAGAAAACAACAGAAAAATGAACGTTTCGACATAAATGCGACAACATTTTAGAGTCAGAAAATCGGTAGACGAAGAAGTCTGGAAAGGCCAAGGAAGATGTTCACTGCAAAGGCCTAATACTAATACATGAAGTACAGAAATGAAGTCACTTCCGGAGAGTGCTATTAACTTTGCGAACACTCCGAACTGGGATTGCCAACACTCCGAACTGGGACTTCACCCGGTGGCCCACATTTCGACGCCCCTGTTTTTAAGGCTCAGCTGCAGGAGTCCTGCAATTACGTGGCTGCTGCCGCTTTCGCCCTCGTGTCATAAGCACGTTGCGCCGCGGTTACACGCCTGAGGTCGCCGCGTCCTTGCTCATCTTGATGATAATAACTACCCTTTCGTCATCAGTAGACGAAAATTTTCGTAATCTTCTGAAAACGCCAGCATTTAAAGCATACTAGTTGACCCGTGCAAAAAATTCGCACTCTATCCTGATCAGACACAGATAGGTAAGATAGTAATGGAGAAAATACAGATGTGCAATATGTATAAAAGATAATAAACTTTGAATAGTAGTAACAAATATGAGACTCACTGCAAGAAAATTTATATAATTAAATAAATATGATTAATTGTGAAACATGTAAAAACACATACTTTTTAATGTTTATTTTATTTTTTGAAAACTAGTTTATTTTACAAAACGTCTTTGAAAACAATTTTAATAATGTGATCATCGTTTACCTTTTGGATGTATGTGTCTTTAGCACAAACATAAATATCACTTAATGAGCGAACTCGTGGAAAAGCCACGAAAATCCGTGCGAAAAGACAGGTTCTGGTAAATATAATCCTGCCCTTTGAAGCGTCTGACCTTGTGCGTTATTCGTCGTTTTAGCGAATTGTCTTCTTATCATTTTGAAAGGCATAGTTGAATCATAAGATGTGAGGTTAATGTGGGGTATTAGCACAGCTTTATCGGAGTCAATGAATTTAGCAATGCTGATGTACTCGCCTAAGTGAGTTACCACTAATCTTGAACCAATAATTAATCCTTGATTAGCGTTAAGATTTCTAATTAACATAATTATAGCATTTTTCTTTAAAAGCAATCGATGAGGTGGTAAACCGAACGAATTTAAAGAGTTCAAGAATTCTATGGGGTACAACTTCAAGTTGGACAGAATCAGAACTGCGGTAAAGCTTTGCCTCTCCAAGGAAAAAATGGAAACGACAAACCCATTAAATGCAGTAAAATCGTCATTTGTTGGACATAGAATCGCCGTTGAACAGAATTGTGAAACATTCTGTCCATTGATTTCGGTGGCATTGAATACAGTGGTAATAAAAATATCGTAATTACAATAACAATTTTTAGGAATTTTGATCGCTTCATTGAAGTAATCTCTTAGAATTTCTAAATCATCGTTATCCAATTTAAGTAACCATTCAGCGAAAACAGGATCACCATTTGCCCTCAAAATTTCAAATTTTAACGAGAGACCATAAGGGTGATCGTTTTTTAAAAATAAACTTTTTTTTAACAAAATAACTTTCAACTATCTGTGTATTTTTCGTCATTAGCGGAGAACGAAACCTTGAAACTGATACCTCAATCATTAATTTTGATTAAGTAATATGGGAGATATGGCGTACCCACAAAAAATACCGATGAGAAATAATATATACGATTATAGTAAACCTACTGTACTGTTTGTCGATAGCCGATCATATGACCGGGCGGAAGGTGTTGGGCTTCCAATTGGGAACTGACCGGCGAATCACTTGCTAGTCACCCCGAGGCCTGGGGAACCACATTTACTTCCCGCACTTGTTTCTGCTTCTTGCAGTCTGCCGCCAGTCATCCTGAACGCCGGTCTGCAGATTGTTTAGCACACTTTCTTTTGTCCGGTCGGAATAACATCATTAATAGCCAGCGTTCGTTCCAACAATGCAACATTCCATCTCTTTCAGACCTTATTTTGAACTTGAGGAAAGAAATTATTTATTCAATTGTATGCACTCATTTTCATTTTACAAAATTGCAGCCGCGCGGAAGTAGCTGAGCGGTCTGGAGCGCCACGTTACGGATCACGCGGCCTCCCGCGTCGGAGGTTCGAATCCTCCCTCGGGCATGGATGCGTTTGTTGTTCTTAGGTTAGTTTAACTTAGTTTAAGTAATTTGTAAGACTAGGGATTGATGACCAACGTAGTTTGGTCCCATAGGATTACAAACATTTGAAAAAAATTGTATGTACTATAAACCAAGGCTTCTTTTTACGGACTAAAATAATTAAAATTGTTGCACTAAATATTATACGAAATAAACGTTTTTTTTTTTTTTTTTTTTTTTTTTTTTTTTTTTTTTTTTTTTTTTTTTTTTTTCAAATATTATCCCACAGTGGACTTCAAGTAACCCCAAACGTCCGTGATTTTTGAAGTTTACAAACTGCTGAGCACATCTTAATATTTTCACTGTAAGTCGTATAGATATTATTGCCACTGAGAAAAAAAAAGTGTCTGATCCATCATAGACACCGTAACGTTTATGAACCCAATTGTAGCCAGTGCGTCTGAAAGGGCTATACACAGAAATTCAATTTTTAACGGAGATTTGATATTTGATATGTAAATCGTCTATATTTAATTTATTTACTCACTATGTCGAAGAATTCACAAAATGTAAAGTAAGACAATATATATTCGTTATATTTCCCATCATCCTGGCGAGTTACTTTATACATCTAAATCTACATCCACATGACCATCTGTAATTCACACGTAAGTGCACGGCAGACGGTTAATCGAATTATTTTCAGTCTTATTTCATTAACATTGTGCGTGGGATATACGAACACCTAATTATTCAGTTGGAGCTCTGATCTATTTTATTACGATAATCATTTCTCCCTTTGTGGGCGGGGGTGGACAGAATATTAAAATTACAGGTGGTAATGAAATTTTCTGAAGTAGATCTCGCCACACTGAACAACGTTGTCCCCTATGCCAGATTTTGTGTCGCCCCCGCGTAACTCTCTTCCGTCTATGGCGATAATACAAAACGCACTGTCCTCCTTTGTACTTTTTTCGATGTGCCCTGTCAGTTTCAACTGCTGAGGATACCAGAATTCGCAGCAATAGTAAAAAACACGGCGGTCGAGCGTGCTGTATGCAGTCTGTTCAGTAGTTATGTTACATTTTCTACGCGTTCCGCCAGTAAAACAGTCTTTGGTTCGCCTTCCCCGTTATGTAATGTATTAGTAAAAATTGTTCAAATGTTTGTAATTCTATGGGACCAAACTACGTTGGTCATCAGTCCCTAGTCTTACAAACTACTTAAACTATGTTATATTAACCTAAGGACAACACACACATCCATGCCCGAGGGAGGATTCGAACCCCCGACGCGGAAGGCCGCGCGATCGCTTAGGTTATTTCTCATATAATTTATACAGATAATAAACAGCAGTGGGCATATGCCATTTCCTTGGCGAATGCAAGATATCACTTCCGTTTTACTTGCTAACTTTCTGCATATTACTAACTAGCTGAAAACCCGGCGTTGCCCGGGTATTTATTTATTTATTCCTGCCTGGAGTTAGTACTTCTCCTATCCTTCTCTCTCTGTCCATCTTCTTTTTTCTAAAGATATGTTATTTTTATTGGAGAACATATAATAAATAACGCTGTCTTGGATAATGTGCCGCGGTTGAGTAGCCGAGCGGTCTAAAGCACCTCGCTGCGGAGCGCGCGGTTGCTCGCCGTGGAGGTTCGAGTCCTCCCTGGGGCATGGGCGTGTGTGTTGTCCTTAGGTTAGTTTACCGTAGTTTAAGTAGTTTGTAAGCTACGGACTCATGACCACGCAGTTTGGTCCGGTAGATTTACAAACATTTGAACATTTGGATAAAGTACAAAATTATAAGCGCATTATTCAAACAAAGAAAGAAGTCAAAACACAAATGACATATAAAATTCGCACGATCTCATATTTATTCAGTTATATGTGGTACAATTGTATAATTTTTCAGGTATGTATTCATTTGTATAAGTTGTAAAAAGATATAAGATAGCCAAGATCGCTTATCATCGATTTTTATTAACGACGACCGGTTTCGCTGAACTATGTCAGCATCATCAGGTTTGACCTGATGATGCTGACATAGTTATACATCTTTTTACAGTATTATAAGTGGATCGCCTCCTAAAACGTAAATCAACTCAATTTGTATAAGTGCTGCATGTCTGTAAAACTTCTTGGGAATACAATTGGTGTTAAATAAATTACTACTTGGTGCGTGATAAGGCGGTTTTCTGTGAACGTTACTGTTTTATGTGCTCATACCTCATGAACTGCAGGTCGCACTGTGCTAAAATTTCGGAGGTACATTTAACGATATGTGTGTACATTGCTATAAAATTTCCTGCGGCTACAATTTGTAGTGTAGAAATTATAAATTGTAACGTCATACAGAATGCCGTAGTTTTACTCCATAAAAAGTGGAAAAGTAGTAAACGAGATACTTTTTTCCTTTCATCATTTTACTATGGTTGCCAGCGAGAAAAAGTATAATAAAGGTTTGAAATTATGCTTAAAGTTTGTTGCAAGTCGCTAAGTACTATCATGCTCATATAGTGTATTTGTAAAATCTCATCGCATTATGACAGTTTCTTGCAACTCCTATCGTTTATGGAGTTATATCTCTTGAATCATGTATCGTATGTGGTTCGTACTACTACAGAAGATGTCATCTCACGTAATAAATATGTGTACCAAATTTGGTTGAAATCGGTCGAGTGGTTTAGGAGAAATTGAGCAGCATTGTCGCTTATGGCAGTAGTTTTTCCGCGCATCTCATTGTTTATTAGTCATATCTCGTGAACTATATATCGTATGTGATTCTTACACTTACGGCGACCGCCCTCATGGATTGAAGCTTACGTGTACAAAATTTCATACAGATTGGAACAAAACTGTAGATTTGTTTGCAACACGTACAAATATACAGGCACTCTGCTTTATATATTACAAGAAGATAGCTATCCGATCGCCATAAAACCGTGTATAAAGCCTTCCCCGGATACACATTAGTAACTGTACAAATTTTTAGCTCTTTATGTCTTGTGGTTCAGACGTGATAAACGTACACCGAACAGACAATCACATTTATAGATATAGATAACTGTGACCTACATTATAGGAAACGACGAATACGATCCAATAACTTCTTACCCTGAATTCTAAACACACTTTGATATTATCTAACGATCTTGAGTGCATTTTAGCTTAGTTCTTAATCTAAATTGAATAAGTGATCAATGTTTTCCAGTGTTTGAGATTTTTTTTCCACCATCGTATCTTCTAAGTGAGAGGATGAACTCACTTCTGTAGATATTCTTCTTCCTCTTGTGCAGTTTCCCATGTTACCTGGATTTTCTCAAGGTTCCTTACTTGAGTCTAAACTTCCTCCAAACGTGAGGAGAATGGTTTCGATTTCCACAAAAACTTAATTGGAAGTAGAAAATAATAATGACAAGATGATTTAAGTACTGTTTTAATTTAGTAATGACATGTTCGTGGGTGAAGATTCTTGCAGAATTAAACTTAAAAAATAAATTTTTCGTACATATTTGAAAGATGCAACTTTTTTCATCAAACCTTCTGGACCGAAACATACATTTTCTGGGGTGTATATTGTTTGTAGTCCTAATTTCTTATTTCAAAAGATTCAATAATGACGTGTACGACCATGCTTTGCAACGGAAGTTTGACACACCGTCTTTTTCTAGCAACCAGTAACTCAGTCCGTAAAAAGGGAACCATTGTAGGGTTTCTTAACCAATGAATTGGTTTTTCCTATTCTAGAAATCAAATATAAATAAAAACTATCGAAAGAAGCAAAGAAATTTACGTTTTTAAAACACAAAGCGAAATCAGTAAATGCATATATCGTAATCTAGTAGATTGAATGTTAGTTTGTTTTTGTAAAGATAAGACTGTGGCTCTTAAACCTGTTACTGACATAAGCTACAAAAAATATTGCTATCACTTATTGTAAGCTAAAAAGGTGACATCACTAACTGTTGGTTCTTTGGTGTACAACTAAGTTAACAAGACAATATATTGCTTCTGTAGTGTACTATACCATACTAATAAGCAGAGAACACCTCTAAACTTTAACGGGCGCTGATGACCTCGCTGTTGAGCGCCCTAAAACGCCAATCATCATCATCATCTAAAATTTTAAATTGTTATTTTTTGTCCGGGTCTAATTGAGATGAAATCAAGCCTGTATATATTTCGTTTTATTAATAGGGTTTTCATTAAATAAAGCTTTGATGTCGCCCTAAGCTAAGCTGAAGGTGCGTGTGGAAACAACAAGCAAATTTTATAGTATTCCAAATATTGATATGGTATTCGTTCTTTTGGAGATGTCCGAAAGAAAAAACACCATTTGCTGACAATAACGGCCTATTTTACGCTTCCGTGATTCGAACCCGGATTTCCCGCTTCGTGCCAGTGGCCGCCTTAACCAGTTAGGCTACCTAGTAGAGGTCTCCACCTCGCTCGGTTGTTCGCTCGAATCGCGTGATACACGTCGTTCTATGACAGCCCGACAGGTGTCGCTACTGCAGCTTGCGGCAAGGCGTGTGGCTGCGCTCGACTTCCTCCACGCTCGTTCGAGCGGCGCACGCTCGACCGGCACGACCGTCCACACCGCCCGCTCGCCACTCGGTCGCCCACCGCAGCGCCACTCGAGTCCAAGGCGAGTGTCGGGAGCAAACTAGACGCTACAGAATACATCCCGACTGCGAAATTTGGAATTGTTTCCTTTCCCGGGTGCTTCGAAAGCTGTTCTCTCGATCCACTTGAACTAGCTATTCAGTTTTGCATTTTATACTTTACCATACAGGTTATTATACGTGATTAACATAAAGTTTCTGTGCTAAGATCATTTACTAAATGAGTTATCCATGATCTTTCTTTCTTTCTTGTTCCCATTTTGTGGACTGTTAGTGCCTGTTTAGTGGTAGGTTTCACTTGCCGCCTTAACGAGGAAATGATTGTATTTTATATCCATTCCTGTCATCATTCTTAAGTCCTTGAATACTTTGTGCGTCTTTCATATTGATATTAAATACACGATACTGATGTACACCCGTTAGATTTCTGCATCTCTCTCTCTCTCTCTCTCTCTCTCTCTCTCTCTCTCTCTCTCTCTCTCTCTCTGTTGCACCCCGTTAATAAATATACCCGTAGCATTTTGGCACTGTGCGTGGTTACTGCGCCACTACCTTTTCCGAGTGAGTCCTTAACGGGAATTTTTCCAATTGCAACATTCATATAACCTCACTGCCACTGTCGTCGTTCTTATCTACATAATAAAGAACGCATGCAAGGTTTTGTACCATATATAGGATCCGCCCTTTCTTCTGTCATCAGGGTCATATGCTGGTCTAATGCTGATATATCCTGTACCTGTTTTAAATCGTCTTATTCCAACTATTTACTTTACACAACTGTACGAATTTATGGTGCTCCTTGTGTAACAGTTATCAGTGTTATATTTATGTAGGGCCGTCTGAAGAATGTCACCTGGTGCACCAGCCAAAAGAATGAGCTGCATGTTTTCGGAATGGCGGGATAAGAGATCGGCCTATGTACAGTGCAAGGGAAGTGCCAGTTAGGGGGGCAGCTACCCCTAAAGTGTCCAATGTTTTGTACTCAAAAATTGTTTTTATTTAATCGAAGTTGAATCTATGAAATTTGTTTTTTTATACAAAGATAATTTCATACTAAAAATCAATAAAATCGCTTCACTAATCTCTAAGTTAGCGCCATTTTTCTATTTTAGCCCCAATTTTGGAGGGACCGATCCACCTATTAAATATGTTTTTTCCGCCGCTAAAATATTACGTGTTCCATAGTTTTGCATATATTACATTCAAATTTCATAAAAATCGGAGAGTGACACTTGGGTAGGTTTCCTCGTGAGTACAGCGGCAGTGCCACGCTGTGCGGCCTGTGCCCGCCCCGCCCAACGCAGTCTCGTTCGAGTGTCAACACGCTCGCTGCGAGTGAACACACTCGGCGCGCCACCGCCGAGCGTTGCGCACTCGACCGAGTACGAGCGAGCGAAACCGGCGATTTGCAGACCTCTGCTACCTAGGCACGCTTCCCGTCCACCCCAACTTGTCAGCTTATAGCTCGCTACGATGGTAGTGCCCCCTGCCGATTAGTTCCTCTTGCTCGCAGCCTGTACTGTATTTCAGCAAGACATCGAGTGTAATAACGCGTCCGCATTCAAATTGTCAATAGTTGACAATTTGGGGTGGACGGGAAGCGTGCCTGGATCTCCCAATTCGTTAAGGCGACCGCTGGCCAGAAGCGGAAAAGCCGGGTTCGAATCTTGTCCAGCACATATTTTAACTTTGTCGTTGAATTTATTTCAATGCCATGAAACGGCCGAAATGTTCAAATATTTCGAATTCGTCTTATAGTAGTTTCGGAGGGTAGCGCTTGAATCAAATAAACAGACAGACACAGTTCTATAAACAGAACTTACAATTATAATATCTTCGTATTCCACGATCTGATTTTGATGCAACAATGTCTTAAGATGCCATAAACGTCGCTGTGAAAACCGATGGGAAATTCGATAAGCAGTTTGAAACGTGTCTGTAGAAAATGTCTAATATTGTTCCTGCTGTTTTCTGTCGAGTAACTTGCTTGCAAGAAAATGTATAATATTGCTTCTACTGTGTGTATCGATATGTGTACATAAGTCCGTCCGTTGTGGTTCAGCTCGCTTAGAGAGCAGTTGAGTTGTGTGTATGGTTCCGATGTAGAGCAGAGGCTGCTGTGCCAGCAAGTTGATTTGATTGTATTTGGAATGTACATTGTATTTTTATTACTTTAAAAACGTTGTAACACCGCTGGAATGAAGGTAATTGCATTTCATGTCATTATGAAAAGGTTTTATTATGTAGGTAACGTAATGGTGATTATTAATAATAAGTAACAAAGTTGACCTTTCTTTCCTCTTTCATTTACGTACTTAGAAGGTTAACCTACTTCCTTTATTCGATGATTAGTTGTTTGTTGATTTAATGTACAGTATTGACTTTGGTAATCTTGTTCAACAGATGTTATTTGTACCATAGTAATTAATTGTTATGCAACACTGCAGTTAATTGTTTATGATACTGAATTTTGATAATCAGATACTGATCTGCATAAAATTCTCGCAGTCAAACATTAAGAAAGTGGTTTGTGTTTTTAATATATTTCTCGCAGTCAAATCTTTTGAGTATAGTCAGTGTGTGTTTCATGCAGTTGTTTTGTTAAAAGATCCGTTACGCACATAATCAGTTTAATGCACTGTTTCTTATTTAACAGTATATACATCAATATCAGGGCCATAATTAAACAAAATTACTGTGTTAATGAACAATTTGTTGTCTGATTTAACGATAGGTTCAACATTAAACTACACGTACACAGCTTTTAAGTTTTGGAGATACGTATGTTCAAAGAGATAGACCACCAACATGGCGGATTTACAATTTTAGTGTGTAAATATAGAGACAGCTGTGTAACAAATACATAATTAATGAACGCAGTTGGTTGTAAAGAAGGTCGGAAGCTGTCACTTATTTTCGTAGCACGTGGCCTGTATTTTCAGGCCTGGTTACTCGAAGCCAGAGAGAGGCCAGGCACACTCTGCGGAATTACATTAGGCCAAATGGAGGGCGTGTGCAGCGCGACCAAGGGCGTGTCTGTCGCCGCCTCTGGCCACACCGCGGTGCACATCACCAGTAGGCTAAAGTTACACTCAAGGTTGCACGAAGTATCCTTAATCTGACCGGTTTAGAACTATGTGACGATCATCCCCAAAATTTGTGGTCCACCTGGCTGATGCTGTGACTACTTGGCTGCATACTGTTAAGAAACGAAGCTCAAAGTAGCCTCGCGAAACAACATCATCCGCAAACTTACAGGAACCGCCTGGGGTGCCCAACCACAAGTGCTGAGAACATCTGCCTTGTCATTATGTTTCTCCGCCGCAGAATATGCAGCACCTATCTGGCTAAACTCTGTACCTGCTAGACAGGTAGATACAGCTTTAAACGAGACAGGACGAATTGTGACAGGTTGATTACGACCTACTCCTGTCAATAAATTGTACCAAATTATGGGTATAGCACCACCAGGTATTCGTAGACAAGCTGCAGCATAAGCGGAGAATAAGAGACAGGAATCTGATCCAAGACATCCTTTCAAAAAATGTTTGTATAGCTTATGGGACTTAATTACAGGGTCATCAGTCCCTAAATTTACAAACTACTTATGAACTACTTACGAACTAAGACGGCACAAATATCCATGCCCGAGGGGGGATTCGCACCCCCGACCGTAGTGGCCGTGCAGACCGTAACTGGAGGGCCTCAGTCCCCTCGGCCACCGCGGCCGGCAAGACATCCTTTGTTCGGACATGTGCCTCAACGGCCAAGACTGAGGTCGAGGAAAAGTTTCCTGCAGAAAACTACAGCAATTCGTGTACCCGCTAGAACTCGCAGAGAGGAGCTCTGGCGAGACTCTCTCTCTGAAGGAAATCAAATAAAGGTCAAGGAGGAAATAGACGAAGGCTCACACCTGCCCTATGGGAACTGGAAGACCTTAAACAGGCTGCGAGTTGGAGTGTCAAGATGCAAAGCCAACCTCAAGAAATGGGGTTTCAGCAGTGAGGATAACATGTGTTCGTGTGGTGCAATGCAGGACGAACAACATCTACTCGTCTGCAAGAATCTACCGGCCACGTGTACAACTGATGACTTAGCGATAGCCAGTGAGACTGCTGTGAAAACCGCTGAATACTGGGCTCAGCAGAAAATATAATCACCTTACCATTCTTTTATATATACAGGGTGTTTCACTAAGTGTGTTTGCCTCTGTAACTTATAAAATAATAGGTGACGGGAAATTTTAATGCGGTAGGTCCACACAAGAAATGTTACACTTTCTGCGGAGCTATGAACATAGTTTATTTTATCATTTTCCAAAGAGTTGCACCACAAAGATATAATTTATTAAATGGAACAATAGTTTTTTTCTATCGTGTATTGGATTCGTTTAAACCAGCTGCGTCCAAATCAATTTAAACTACATTCCTATCACTGTTAGTTTGGGAGCTACCACCCTTCAAAGTTTAGGGAGCGGAGGCTGCGACAGCGTAGCTCACTGGCTGGTGGTCATGAGACAGTGGGCCGTGCCCCAGGGGATAGCCACTCGGCCAATCAGCTCCCAAACTAACAGTGAAAGGAATGTAGTTTAAATTGATTTGGACGCAGCTGGTTTAAACGAATCCAATACACGATAGAAAAAAACTATTGTTCCATTTAAAAATTATATGTTTGTGGTGCAACTCTTTGGAAAATGATACAATAAACTATGTTCATAGCTCCGCAGAAAGTGTAACATTTCTTGTGTTGACCTACCGCATTAAGATTTCCTGTTACCTATTATTTTATAAGTTACAGAGGCAAAAACACTTATATTAATTTTGTAAATTTGTGCTGTGATTAAATACCTAGTTGGTTTCTATTTATTCCATTTCCTGGACAAGAAAAATAAATAAACTTGGCTGCACAGATGGTGGTATGATTGTGACTCCTAACGGCGACCGTTAAATAGGTCGAAACCTCTAAAACAAAGGATATTTCGTGCGCTCGTGACTGTTATTTTGCGCAGATACAATTCATCACCGATCTCTGCTTCCCCTACGGACAGTGATGTCCAAATTCGCGTTCCCGCATCTGTGTGGCCGCAGTGGTGCGCTAGCCAGGGGATGGGTTCAGTCACAGTAGCGGTATCTGACTGTAATCTCCGTACTATCAAATTATGAGAAATAAACATACTAAATCAAAGAAATTCATTCTTCCTATCGAGAACGTAACACGTCATAGAGAGAAATTTCGTTCTCCTTATTCCGTATATTTTCAACTTAAATCTACCGTTACGTTTCTGACAACATGGTTAGATGAGTCAACGATTTATTTTTTTTACATATTAATAACTCATTGAAAGATCGCATTAATCTTTTCACACTCAAATATTTGTAAATCTATGGGATTTAACGTCTTTGGTTATTAGCCCCTAGACTTAGAAACTACTTAATCTAAGTTAAATTGACCTAATGACAACACACACACACACACATACACACACACACACACACACACACACACACACACACACACACACACACACATATGCCTCAAGAAGCAAACAACCGCGCGCTCTGCAACAAGGCGCCTTAGAACGCTCGGCCAGTCCACCGTGGCCTTAATCTTTTCCGGTTTTGGCTTGTTAATATGCTGTCTTCAAATCCACGTGGCTCTAGCTCGCACCAGACGTCCGTTTGTCCCGTTGGTAACTGCAGACGTCTGCTGCATGGAGTCGAGCAAGAGCCAAATGGATTTCAAGATAGCCTATTAACAAGCTGATCCGGAAATGATTAACGCTATCTATTATTGATTTACTAAGTAATTACCGTTATGTTGCAATATCCCCCATCCGCCTCAGTAGCCAAATCCATCCCTTGCCGTTAATGTACCGATGAGAGATTTGCTCATGCTTTCTTTTACCCTCTGAAGGACATACTACGCTTGTATATGTATCTCCAGGTAGCACGTGGAACTGTTGGCGTAACCCATTTTCTCCCTTTCATACATCAGACATGGAACTTTGGTTCCATAACATTGGGGTGGAAGATGACCTCAGCCAGAGTGGTTTCTATTCTACGCCGGGTGATGGAAATTTGAATCCCTCAAGGGCCCTGTGTGGAAAAACTCTGCTGCATTATGAATCAAATAAAAACTAACCTGTTTTGGTAAAGGAGTTACAAGCTTAAGGGTCAGACTCCATGGATGAAAGTACGTTCCAAACAAAATACCAAAACGGTCTATTTAAAGCATAGAGCATGCAATAAAACAAGTTACTAAAATATATCATGAACCACAGCCATTGCCGAGGGGTGTCTCAACGATACAGATAGGTGTACAGTAGGTCAACCACAGCTGAGGCATATCTGAGGAGATGACAGGCACACGTATGGTTCCTGAAGAGGGGCAGCAGCCTTTTCAGTACTTACAGGGGCAACAGCCTGGATGATTGACTGAGCTGACCTTGTAACATCAGCTAACGTGCCTTTGCCATGCAGCTAATGCGAACGGCTGAAAGCAAGGGGAAACTATAGTGGTACTTTCCCTAAGGACAAGACATTCAGAGATGAAGAAGCTTGCACAGGACAGGGTAACGTGGAGAGCTGCATAAACGTCTACATCTACATGGGTACTCTGCAAGTCACATTAAAGTGCATATCAGAGGGTTCATCAAACCACTTCTATGATATTTGGCTACAGTTTCATTCTGTAATAGCTCGTGGGAAATGAACACGTAAAGCTTTCTACTTTCAATATGATTTCTCTTATTTTATTATGATGATCATGTCTCCCTATGTAGGTGGGTGTTAACAATATATGTTCGCATTCGGATGAGAAAGTTCGTGAAAGAAATTTCACCAATAGATCATGTATTTCTTTTAATGACTTCCACCCCAATTCTCCCCCCTATATCGCGATAATACAAAACGAGCTACCCTTCTATGAACTTTATCTAAATCGTCCGTCAGTCCCACCTGGTGTGGATACCATAGTGCGCAGCAATATTCCAGAATAGGACACACAAGTGTAGTGTATGCTGTTCCTTTAGTAAAACTGTTGCATCTTCTAAATGTTCTGCCATTGAAACGTAGTCTTCGGTTCGCCTTCCCTACAATATTTTCTATGTGTTCTTTCCAATTTAAGTTATCCGCAATTGCTATTCCTAGGTATTTAACTGAATTGGCGGCCTGCAGATTTGACTGATTTATCGTGCAGCTGAAATTTAATTTATTTATTTTACTGGTCATATGGATGACTTCACACTTATCATTATTAACGATCAATTGCCAATTGTAGCACCATGGAGATATCTTATCTAAATTAAAAAAAAAAACAGTTTTTGGACTGAAGACAATAACAACAACAATAACATTAAAATGTTTCCACTTTTGAAAGTTCAAGTGCAATAAAAAATTCCCGATGCCAAGCGAACTACAAATAAAATGTTCCCTGATATTAAACCATCCGGTAGTCAGTAAAGAATTGCTTTCGTTGCTATAATCGTTTTCACGTCTGATGCTGGATAATTTGTTAGAAGGGACTTTGCTATATACAGGCTGTCCTACGCAATTTTTATCCCAGATATCTCTGGAACTACATTAGATATTGAGAAACGACTTTCATGATCATGAACGTACGGCAGGGGCTTATGAATGTAAGTACTATAAGACAATCTAACACATAAACAAATATTATTTTCAAAACAAACTTCTGTTTTTAATAGATACCTCACATTATTTTTTAAGCAATCAATAGCATGAAAAATCACAAAGAGAATGGCGTTGGTTACATCGAACTGCATCAATTACAACCGGAGAAATTGCGCTGCTAGCGCGTCCGAAGACTCAAAGCGAGATTCATCGTTGAGTCTCGACACTTTCGCTATCATGAGGTATACATTAAGAAAAACATAAGTTTGTTGTGAAAATAATATTTGTGTACGTCTTAGACTGTCTCATAGAACTTAGTTTCATAATCCCTTGCCATAAGTTCACTTTTTTTCAGTTCGAGTCAAGACTTAGAACGTTGTTTCAAGTTGTTTCTGCACTCAGCGTCTGTAGCGAGTGTTTAAGTTAGGATACATACGACAGCTTTTTACACCAAAATTCTGGATTGTTCTGTTTATTCAATAGTAGCCTTAGTACGCGGAATTGCTGGGGTGTGTATTCCATTCTTATCTCATTCCATCTCCATCTTCCCTATACTCTGTCCATTTCAGCCGCGGCGCCGCGGCGCGAGACCGTTCACCTTGGGGCTTCGAGTCTCCCCTCGGGTATGAGTGTTTGTGTTTTGCTTAAGTTAGTTTACCTTAGTTTAAGTAGTTTGTAAGCTACGGACTGATAACCACGCAGTTGAGTGCGATAGATATACAAACATTTGAACATTTGGTTGTCCATTTCACTTATATCTGTAGCGATTTCCAGCCTGTAGATAGAATTTCACGCAGCTTAGTTTTTATGATGGCGTTTATAGTTCTGAATATAATTTTCTAGATCCGTTTAGTGGTGTATTAGGAAACTGCCAGCGAAATCGTTGCAAACATACTAGTCAAAACGGAATAAACTGAAGCCTTATGAGTGATGGAGCGGTTTTTCACGCATCTCATTATTTACGACGTCTTATCTCTTGACGATTGGTAGAACACATTCTTAGACATCGAGGAATCGTAAACTTGGCATTGGACGAAAGTGTGTGGGGGAAAAATTGCCGAGGGAGACCAAAAGACGCATATAGTAAGCAGATTCAAATGGATGTGGGTTGCCGTTCTTATGAGGACATGAAAAGGCTTGCTCAGGGTAGGAGGGTGAAGAGCTGCATCAAACCAGTCTCCGGACTGAGGACCACAACAACAACAATCTCTTGAACTATCTGTTGTATTACGATATATGCTTGAAACAAAATCTGTGTTATATTTAGATACTATCTTCAAAATGTCACACGAATATAGTTAGTAGTATAAACGTAATAAGTTGTCATGTGAACCAGAACGACATAGTTTTACTGCGTGAACAATGGATAAGAGGTATGCCATGAACGTTTTTCCTTTCAACATCATTTTGCAGTGGTTGTAAGCGAGGAAAAGTTTAGTAAAGTTTTGAAATTGTGTTTCAAATATGTTGCAAGTCGTTAAGTGGACTTGTTCTCAAATAGTGCGTGAAAACAGTCTGGTTAATCACATGTTGCGGGATGCCCTTCTCTTTTTTTACAACTATATTCTTGGAAGGTAGGAGGTTTTTACCGTGACAGCAACTGTTGCCAATCAGTAAGGAATATGTGTGCCAACTTTGGTTCAAATCGGCCCAGTAGTTTAGATGAAAGTTTCTAGGAAGTTTGTTACTTGGCAGTTGTTACTTGTTAGAATGTTGTAATTTAAAATATAAATATGTTCAAATGTTTATTACGCTTAAGGTTCGGAAGGAAGGAACGAACGAAGCTTGGTGTTTAACGTCCCGTCGACAGCGTGGTCATTAGAGACGGCCGGCTGCGGTGGCCGAGGGGACTGATGCGCGTCAGTCACGGTCTGCACGGCCGCTACGGTCGGGGGTTCGAATCCCCCCTCGGGCATGGATATTTGTGCCGTCGTTAGTGTTAGTTAGTTCATAAGTAGTATGTAAGTTTAGGGACTGATGACCCCGTAGTTGCCCCATAAAGCTCTACAAACATTTGATTGAACATTAGAGACGGATCTTACGCTCGGAGTGTTTGGGTAAGGATGCGGAAGGAAATCGGCCGTGCCCTTTCAAAGGAATCATTGCCTGAGGTGATTTAGGGAAATCACGGGAAACTTAAATCTGGATGGCCGGAGGTGGATTTGAACCACCAACCTTCCGAATGCGAGTCCAGTGTGTTACCACTGCGCCACCTCGCTCGGCTTACGCTTAAGGGACTTAACTACGGGGTCATCAATCCCTAAACTTACAAACTACTTATGAACTACCTTATACTAAAGACAGCACAAACATCCATGCCCGAGGGGGGATTCGAACCTCCGACGGGGAACGGCCTCGCGCATCGCAGCACAGAGCCTCAATACGCTGCGCCGCGGCTTTAAAGTATCCCGATAGCTGTAAGTTGGATTTAAATTTTAAAACTTCTTCTTATGCAACAGGTTGTGAGACATGTTCGTCCAAAAATCGTATCAAGTTGCGTTTAGCTTCTTCCGTCAATCATTTCAATTCTCTCTGCGTCCAGTAGAAGTCGCCGATAAACCAGTCCAGTTGAATTTACTGTATTGGGTGCATGTCAAGTTGTATTACCAGTGCAGATAGGAGAACCTGCCAATTTCGCGCAAGAACGACAGAGATTAACTCAAGCCACAGCCGGTGTGAGAGAGCAATGGACTTTGTAAATAGCGTCCACATAAAACGGGCGTGTTAAATCGATTCGACCGACACCGATGAGGTTTTCTTCACAACAGTTTACTGGAGCACTTCCTGAGATCAATCGCACCGAGCGAGCGTGACGCAGCACCCGCTTGCTGCCTTCTTGTTAGACTTCCACGTTCAAGGTCATTCCCCTGCCAGTAGGGTTCCCCACTGTTTTTCTAAACAGGCAGCTTTTAATACCAGACCGTTCCATTTTAAATGTTCGGTGGCAACACGAAGGTTGTAGTTAGAACACCCTACACTCAGGATGCTCGAATTACTTCAGTCCAATCCATCCATCAGTATGCAGAGTGCTCATAGCCACTGCTGATCCTACCTGTGGTATAGCTTCCATGAATTGTATACTAAAAAAAAAAAAAAAAAGACATACAGTTTCATTTATAAATGCAGTAGTACATTCGCATCATAATTCTAGTACCAATGTTTATGAATCCTTAAAATATCGTCCTATCTGAGCTTCTCTGGGTGTGAGAATCATTGCATTTTACATCACAATACTATGAAGGACACCATAAAGAATGTATTGTGTTTACGTGCAAAATTACATTCTCGGTGCTCATCAACGTTGACAACTTCACTGTATTAACGAGTTAGCGACACAGATTAGAGTACAGTTCTTTCCATTTAAATCGCGGAGACTGAATATCTCACTATTTGCAACTCACCTCCTGTGAAGGCTCGATTTCGTTTATGCCGGTCGGTCACGATGACAGAGGATACCTACTGCACCCGTCAAGTAGCCGAACAGTCAGAATGACATGAATTCAGTTACATATCTGGTCAGTTACTTCGTAAGCTCGTATTTTGTTCACTAAACGAATGTGCGGAATTTATCGAATAAATTCTGGAAGTTAACAGACACAAAAATCAACCAGCTCGCTTTTGCGGACCCCTGGATTTCATGGACGAACACAACAAACATCGTTTTGCAAAATGTTTATTTACAGAGCCGTGTTGGTTTTAATGATAATTTTGTTCTCCATAAACTTGAAAATACTTGAGCTAACAAATGTAGAACAATTCTACAACAAAATGATGTAGCGATACTACTAAAAGTAAGTGCAGTAACTCCTCTTCTACAGACTTCTCTGATGACGCTGTACCTTTTGTGAAGCCCTCCGCTGACATATACAACGCTTGCGGCTGGGTGCTTTGATACGGGGAGAAACAGTTTCCTCAGTCACCGATATATACTGCGACAGGTTCTCTGAGTGGGGTCCTTACAGTAAAAGAAGGAAAGAGGTCTTATGAACCGATCTACAGAAACGTTTGCTCACTCATTCGCCTCCGCCTTGATACAGTCGAAAGAGATACAGTGCACTTCAACTAGCCGAAGATTCCGACATATGGCTACCACGGATAATATTGTCTATGCGACATACCACTGCTATAGCACGTATCATTTGGGTCACAGCTGTTATCCTTATCACCTGTGTAGGATGAAATTTTATCCATAACCGTACTTCGAAGAACACTAACATGATTTAGGTTTTCCGTGGTTGCCTAATTTTCTTCACACAAATGCCAACATGGATCCTACTGTAAGGCTCAGATGGATACCTTTTCCATCGTCAGATAAGACAGAATAGCAATTGCAAAGCTGTGCAGAGCTACACGGTGTTAAACTGGAAGCTGAGGAAGACGAAATATTACTTTTTCATTTCAGAAAGAACATAATGCGCAGGCTGTCGAAGAGTGCTCAAGTATCGACAAAGAATTGAACGTGTCACTGAAGCTTGAGAAATCATGTCATACAGCTTGTGAATCTTTAAAATTCCGTTGCATCCCCTTATCTAACGAGTACATTAGTGTGTACGAAAAGGAGGTTATTAAAAAAATGTCTGCACGGTGGCAAATTTCCTTATTTAAATTGTCAGTGCATACACGTCGCTCATAGCTCATGACAAACAACCTCTTCGTATACACTCATGAACTCGTCAGACCATGGATAAAGTAGAATTTTAAAACTTCTCAAGCTGTATCAGATGGTTTCTCAAGCTTCAGTGACACGGTGAAAAGCTGTGTTGACCCCTGAGGACACTTCGAGAGCCTGTACAGTATATTCTCCCTGATCAAATGAAAAAGCGATATTTCGTCTTCGTCTACTTGCGATTTAACACCTTACAGCTCTTCGTCCATTACCAAAATCGTATCCACCTGTCCATGAAATGAATATCTTTTGTCAACAATATAAATATACGTAAGATACGAACTGACTGCTATTGCAAATCCGCGACAAAATTTGTATCACTACATCTCTTGCTTTGGAACAGTTATAAACCTGGCAGCCCTTCATTATCAGAAACAGTTCAAGTTAATCAGAATTTCTTCCACGTCGTTCATAAAGACGTTCGTAAAATTACTCGCAAACTTTAGCTTGAATTTCGCTTGCCTCCAACTCTAGAATCGCAAGTCTGTGCGTGTATTTTAATTTTCATTTCATTTGGCGTTCATTTAGCCAGAGAAGTTATTAATTAAAAATCTTTGATTAACATAATACAATACAGACATTTTACATTTCACTTATCTCTTTATACATGTTATCAAACAAAATCCTTCCGTCGCACCTGTCAGTCTGTCTGCGATAACTTCAAAAACTACTAAACGGATTTTTATATGTTTTTCACCAACGGACGGTATAGGCTTAATTCATGAGAAAGCTGTAGGTGTATAATTCATTATGTTTTGTGGTAGTGGGAAAATGCGCCAAACAAGGAGGTTAGAATGAAGGGAGGTGGCGTTTCCAATGCTGAGAACAGGCATTGGTTGAAGCCAGGGAGTTCATGTTTTTACGGCCACAGATTTCTCGGTTAAAACCGTGTATGAAACTTCCCTTCTTTAAGTAAAGCAACTAAAATGACAGTCACATCGGAGAATTTAGTTACTCCTATACACACACACTATGCCAAATGATTTGGGCACAAACAAATGCTGGAGTACCCAGTTTGCTGGCTTCACTTTTCTCAGTGTTAGGACTTCTCCAAACTTGGAGCGCAAATATTCTTAGGAATAGCCATACATTCTGTGACTTACGAACGTTACCATGCGTGTGAAAGTTCGTTTATTTTTTCACAATACGATGCTTACGACATTCAGTCTTTAACAACGATCAAGACATTACTTCGTGTAATACTGTCGCACATATAGGGGAAGGTTGCCGATATTGAACCACTTTTTTTTTTATTTTGGGATCTAAAGTCTACATTATCTATCTAATCGAAACAAAATATACTTTAAAAGAAGCTATATGTTGTACACTTTCATCTGCTAGTTTTATACTGTGAATAGAGGGCCGGAATTTGAAGCTGAGTGTAGTACGATCTTGCTGCCGCCTACTTACATTTCGCGTAGTGATCACAAAGACAAGATAAGAGAAATTAGGGCTCGTACGGAGGCATATAGGCATTCTTTTTTTCCTAGTTCAATTTGGGAGTGGAATAGGAAGGGAAATGCCTAGTAGTGGTACAGTGTACCCTCCGCCACGCACCTTACGGTGAATTGCGGAGTATGTATGTAGATGTAGATGTAGAATAAAAGCAAAGTATAAATGGATATTACTTAAAATTTAAAAATGTATAAACGGTCCAAGTTAGGAAACCGGTTGCCTAATTTGGACCTTCAGTTGCTTAAATTGAGCCGGCCGCGGTGGCCGAGGTGACTGAGGCGCTCCAGTCACGGTTAGCACGGCCACAACGGTCGGGGGTTCGAATCCCCCCTCGGGCATGGATATTTTTGCCGTCCTATTTCGTAGGTAGTTCATAAGTAGTTTGTAAGTTTAGGGACTGATGACCCCGTAGTTGAGTCCCATAAGCTTAACAAACATTTGAACTTTTTTTTTTTTTGCTTAAATTGAACCGCATGGTAGAACAATGACTAAAAAGGAAATAAGACCCGTAATATGAGTAAAAGCTTCATTTCAGGAACTCGCCATTGATATTCCTTCTGGCTGACGGAGGGAAAGCTGTGTAATTCGCCTCATAAATGAAGAAAACCACCTTTTACCAGCCATTTTCTTTTCTATGTTGAAAAGAATGACGCAGTTCATATTTCTGTGCTATGTCGAATGCAAGTTTACGAACATGTTTGATTGTGAATACAAATAAAACTCTCTTCAAATAAAAGAAGGTGGTCTGCGCCAATTTTTTACATCTCAGTTGTAAAGGTTAATTGTCTTCCGAATAACTGTACTTCATTTCAGAACACGCTTTTACCATCAGCATATCCCTAATTGTAGCTTTTAGTACTCGGTATATACGAGAGCACTCGTCAAGTTCATGGTTACCGTTTCTGTATGCTTCCACAGCTACCTTCAGTTCATTTTCTGTCCATTTCCCATACATTCCCCTTATTGACTCTTCCAAATCTAAAAAGGTTACCATACTTACTTATTTTTAAATTGTTTTGCAGCCTAGAAAAAAAAACCTAAAAACGTAACATCTACGTATTACCTATTGTTAAATGATATTAAGTATTATTTGTTACTGTTGATCCCTAAATTGGACCGGTCAAAATTAGGAAACAGCCTTTGGTCCAACTTCGGCAGCTCGACGCCATATAAGTAAAGATAACATTGTAGGAACAAAATACACTAAACTCTAGTTTTACGATATTAAATTATTAGCTAATGAATGGCACTTTGAACTATAGTGCTGATGATATTTTTACTTACTTTTAGAGCAGAGGAAAGCTTATGATATGTAGCAGAAAACCTACAGCGATATCGAAGAAAACGCAGTAATGGAAACTGTTCTCACTCCAATGACTATCGTCGAATGGCGACTGAGCCACGTGTCTTCGACAATGTTTCTCGTCAGTTGAGCGAACTTAGAACCTTAAGTTACCAACACACAGTGAAATACGTAGGTGGTCCAACTTAGGCAACGGTCCATCTTCCGCAACTCTCCCCTATATTATCTGTAAATATTTTTAGGAAAAGATTATGTGACTTACAACATTACCGTACATGTGACAATGTGGTTATTGTTTATCAACGCGTAGGGTGAACATGAGGTAACTTCTAATCTTACAGACATGTTTCATACATGAGGCTGATAGACTGCGAAGACGGGGCGGGGTTGCTAGTAAAATATGTACTTAATGCTACATTTGTACAATGGAAAGATGTTGTTTCATTTTACTGCTTGAAATACAACAATAAAAATGAAAAATATATGTAGCAAGTCCTCCATAATATAGTTTCTGGATGTTTTACAAATGTATAAAGTCGCAACACTCACTGGTAGCCGCTCATTTGACAACATTAAGATTGTACCTCGCCGTTATCTGCCGTGCTTACCACGGATTGTTTACTGTAATGCAAACAGTGCATTATATCTCCACACAACATATTTTCAAAATACTGACTTTAAATCCAAGGAATGACACCGTAAATTTTGACAATAGAATTACGTACATTTCTTATTTTCTGAACTATAATAATAAGCTAAATGCTTCCGTATGCTAGGTTTTTTAATCAGTTTAAAAATGCCCTAAAAGTGAGTTGTTGTCAGGTTGCAACAACGAGTGACTCAGAGAACAGATATATTGCTCTGTCTAACTGCACTTTTCAAACTTAAATGTCTCGTCTTATCTGACTGCGTAACGCAGTGAATTTTTAAAGCTACCTATTGCTACTGGCACACGTGTACAGTAGAAAACTTACTTTGAATGTCAAACTCAACAACTCCGAGAAAACGTATCAATAAATCGTAACTTAAACTGCTAAATGCGGTGCAAATTCAGAACGTTTGCTGCCGCTGTGCCTTTAAATACTTTACCAAGTATGTGCTTGTGCAATGTATGCTTCTGACCATAAAAGCCACCATTCACAAATATTTCTGCTACAATTATTTTTTTAGATAACCGCTGACTACAATAAAAGGAAACCATCTTCTCAAATTTATTGAAAAATTCATTGAAGATTAGGTGGGTGGATCGCGTAACTAATGAGGAGGTACTGAACCGAATTGGGGAGAAAAGAAATTTCTGGCATACATTGACTAAAAGAAGGGATAGATTGGTAGGACACATTCTTAGACATCAAGGAATTGTGAATTTAGCGTTGGAGGGAAGTGTGTGGGGTAAAAATCGCAGAGGGAGACCAAGAGACGCGTATAGTAAGCAGATTCAACTGGATGTGGGTTGTCGTTCTTATGAGGAGATGAAAAGGCTTGCTCAGGATAGAGTAGGGTGGAGAGCTGCATCAAACCAGTCTCTGGACTGAAGACCACAACAACAACATTATGATTCAAACAAAACATATTTGTTTGTTTACGAAGTAGCTTGAAAAGTGTGTTTGTAATATAGAAAAACCTGTTTTCAAACTGTTAATTAATAAAACATTTAGTTTTTTAAGTACAAAAGAAACTATTAATACGAAAGCTTACATTCTCTCGCAATAGTCTCATTCTGCATGATTAATTAATTCACTGTGATTGTATTTTTCATTAGCACATCACCTGAGAACAACAAACTACTGCAAATATCGCGTGATCATTTCTTGGGAGTCTAATAAACTCGTTTTGACTACTACGTGCTTCTCCAGCCACGTCTCGCGTCATCTACTGAGTTTGCCTCTTTGGCGATACCAAAAAACTGACAAACAAAGATATGCTACTTTCCACAAAATTTGTATATCTCAGAATAACGTTTTGTAAACAAACCATGTGCAGACCTCTTTCAGTGGCAGTGGTTTTATTAAAACAAATGTTCAAAAACCTTTGGGACTTGACTACTGTGGTTATCAGTCCCTTGACATACAAACTACTTAAACTAATTCAAACTAACCTACGGACAACACACACACACACACACACACACACACACACACACACACACAAAGGAGCGCGCGCGCTCTAAAGGGTGGATTCGAACCTCTGGCGGAGAGTAACCGCGAACACAGCAGCAAGGCGTCTTAGAGCGCTCGGTCATTCCACTGCGGCGGATTTATACAAAAATGTTCAAATGTTTGTATAGTCTATGGGACGTAACTACGGGGTCATCAGTCCCTAAACTTACAAACTACTTATGAACTAACTAAGACTAAGGACGGCACAAATATCCATGCCCGAGGGGGGGATTCGAACCCCCGACCGTAGTGGCCGTGCAGACCGTGACTGAAGCGCCTCAGTCCCCGCGGCCACCGCGGATTTATTCATCCGTACATCACGTTCACAAGGATGTAGTACATGTCTTTGTATTACAGTTTTAGAACAGCAGAAATTAAGTATTCCACATACGCGGTTTTGCACTTGCTGCAACCCTGATATGACGATGGGACAGGTAGCCGTTGAGCATTACAGTAGGAACCATCTGAACATTTGTCTGAAGAAATTTAGGGAAACCACGGAAAACCTAAATCATGGTAGTGTTCTTCATAGTATGTTAATGGCTGAACTCTCATCCTACATCGGTGCAAACGGGATTACAGCTGTGACCCAATATGACGCGTGACATAGCAGCAGTATGTCGCCTAGACAGTATTATACGTTTCGGCTACGATGTGTTCTGTGTCTCTCTGGACTGCAGCGAGTTTCGGACATATGTTTGCTAGCCATGAAGTGTGTTTCCACTCGTCACAAGCACTCTTACACAATGGTTTAGGCCTGGGGAAAGGGCCTGCAAGGGCACTCGCTTCAGTGTGTCATTGTCACTACTGCTGCGTTACAGCTCTTTCATTACTTTCACTAAAGTTTTCAGATGTTTGTCCATCTCGAGTTTTGCTGTTTAATTATGACGTATAGCTTACACTTTTGACAACGAGAGTTATTGACTCATTGAGGCACTATGCTCCGATGCGCGAGGCCGTTCCCCGTCGCGGGTTCGAATCCCCCCTCGGGCATTGATAGTTGTGCTGTCTTTAGTATACGGTAGTTCATAAGTAGTTTGTAAGTTTAGGGACTGATGACCTCGCAGTTAAGTTCCATAAGCTTTACAAGCAATTGAAAGTTTTTTGCTTAACAAACTTTTGAACATTTGAGTTATTGACTTCAACATAACAGGTAATGAAATGTATGTTTTTCTCAGTGAATACCGATTGATCCCTATGCAGAAATCTCGAATAAAATCTGCCAAACTCTGTGCTTCACCTGATTTATCCATGATGTTTCTCCGGTAGGTTCCCTGAACATTTTGTTACACAGTTTTTGTTTATGGCACTAAAGACAGATCAGTCTCAATGGGAAGAAATTTCAGAGGCTACTTCTTTACAAGAAGTATAAGCTTGTAAGTTCTGCAAGACTCTTCAAGTATTCATGGTATTCATTATTACTACAGGTTAGTTCATCCTAGTGTACAGCAACAACATGGAAAATATTAAAAATGCAAAGTGCATCGGTCAGTTAAATGTAGAGATGGAAGTAATCGTGACCTATGTACATTGGTAGCATAACCAGGAAAAGCATCTATCTTAAACTATCTTGCAGCTACCGTTAGGAAAATAAGGAATTGCATATTAAAATGTTGAAGAATCTAATAGAACGAAACTGCTGGGTCATCGGTCCTTAGACTTAGAAAGAAGTTAAATTAACTTACGCTAAGTACAACACATAAAACAATGCCACAGGGAGGACACGAACCTCCGACGTGAGCGGCCGCGCTACCATTCCGGCTCGGCAAAGAAGATGCGTAAGGTTTGAAATTAGCAGCTGATTTTAAATTTTACGTTATCATTTCTCCTTATGGATGGAACTCTTGTAAGAACATACCATTGCCGGGATTCAACGTGGACACAAGCGAACAGTGACTTTTTCGTTCAAACAATGCTTTCTGGTTGTCGTAAACCTAGATCCTATCGATTTAACGGCTTATAGTGCGACTGTATATCACACTTTTCCACCTGTCGAAAGCAATATCCAGATCATGGCCAGTTGTAAATGAGTGGAGGACGATTATCGATCGTGATATTCCTAAAGGAACATTTTTGGTAATTCAATTTGACTTGAGGAATTCCTCTAATCGGACTGAGCAGATCGCCAGTAAATTCATTGCTTCGGAAGAAGAGGATATTGTCTTATTGTAAGCTTGGATAACAACATATTCTGCAACACGCATGAATTAGAGCAATGGATTCCTGCTGCGTAAAATAGCTATTTCTTTGCCTAAGAAGTATAGAAATTAAAAGTTTTCGTTTGAATAGTTAATTTATCTCAAATGTAAAATCCTATGGAAGGGTAACGTGGACAATAAGAAGTTCAGTCAAGAAGAGGACACAATCTTTCGAAAAGTGGCTAAAACAATGGACAGATTGTTAGCAATCATTCTGAGACATCAAGGAATCGTTAATTTAGTGTTGGAGCTATCAATGGAGGGAGGGAATATTATAGGGGGAGACTGAGAGATGAATACAGTTAGCTGGTTCAAATAGACGCGGGTTGCCGTTGTTATACGGCTCGCACAAGACAAACAAACGTGGAGAGCTGCAATGGATCATATTGTTATCTTCATCAGTCCCTAGACTTACGAACTACCTACACTAACTTGCACACTCATGCTCGAGGGAGGACTCGAACCTCCTGCGGGAACGGCCGCCCAGTCCGTATCATGAAGCCTTAGACCACGCGACCATTCCGCGCGGCCAGAGCTGGATCAAACCAGTATTCGGACTGAAGACCAGCACAACAACAAACATTACTAAATTCAGTATGCACGTTGAAGCAGGAAAGCTTTTGGCAATCTTGACTGGAATACACTCTTTTAAAGTCTGAAGACAGCAGGGATAAAATATAGGGAACATAAAGTTATTTACTAGTTGTAAAGAAACCAGACAGCAGGTATAAGAGTCGAGGGGCATGAAAGGGAAGCAATTGATGGGAAGGGAGTAAGAAAGGGTTGTAGCCTTTCTTCAGTGTTATTAAATTTGCACATTCAACAAGTAAAGCAAGAGGAAATTTGGTAAAGGAATTAAAGGTCCAGGGAGAAGATATAAAAACATCGCGGTTTGCTGATGCCATTGTAATTCTGTCAGAGACAGAAAAGGACCTGGAAGAGCAACTGAACGGAATGGACAGTGTTTTGAAAGGAAATTTTAAGATTAACAGGAGCAAAACAAGGGTAATTGAATGTAGTCTAAGAAAATCAGGCGTTGCTAAAGGAATTCAACTAGGTGACGAAACAATAAAGGTGGTAGTAAAATAACATACGATGGTCGCAGTGCAGGTCATATAAAGACAGTATAGCAATGGGAAGAAAAGCATTTCTTAAAAAGAGAAATTTGTTAACATCGAATTTAAGTGTGAGGAAGTCTTTTCTGAAATCGTTTATGTGGTGTGTTACTTTGTACCGCAGTGAAACATGAACCGTAAATAGTTTAGACAGGAAGAAGGTAGAGGCTTTTGAATCGTGGTGCTACAGAAGAATGCTTAAGATTAGGTCGGTAGATCGCGTTAGTAGTAAGGAAATACTGAACAGAATTGGAGATAGAAGGAATTTGTGGCACACCTTCATTTAAAGAAGGAATCTTTTGGTAGGGCATATTCTTAGACATCAAAGAATCGTGGATTATGGAATGAAGGCAAGTGTGTGGGGTAAAAATTTCAGAGGGAGAGAAGAGACGAGTACAGTAAGCAGATTCAAATAGATGTTGGTTGTCGTTCTTTTAAGGGGATGATGAAGCTTGTTCAGGATAGAGTCGGGTGAAGAGCTGCATCAAACCAGTCTCCGGACTGAAGACCACAACAACACACTAAACAGCCTCCAAGGAAATGTAAAGAACAATTGTTTTACACAGAACATCTACAGAAATCGAATCATTGATTAAAACTGAGCAGGTGTACTAGAATTCGTACACAGGCACGTTTACAGCTCCGAACGGTCTCAACCTTGGAATAGGTTGTACATCAATTCTCATTCGTATGAGTTACACAGATCACAGTATTTAAATATAAGACTTGAAACATAGATCCTTTAGAACCTGCAAGGCAGAAAAGGAGCCAAGAAGGAGCTAGTTAAAAACAGTTACAAATACTGGGACGTGGGAAAACTCAGAAAGAACAATCAGTAAGTGCAAAGATGTTTGTCAAACTGCCACTAGAGCCACGAATACCCGTTGAATACAACCAGGTTGCAGCGGCAGTGTAAAGACCTCAATTTAAATCGACTTGCTGCTGATAACCTCTCCAGGGCGTCAAGGAAGTAGACAACAAGCACCGAGCAGTTCTTCGCTATCAGTCTACCATCAGCATCGCTACAGCTCCACCTATGAGTGCTCAAATCGAAAAGCTGCGGTCACAGTGTTCTTATACTATGTTCGGACTCAGCATAAAGGGCACCAAATAATCTGGAGAAGGACACTATGAACCTGACACTGGTTACAGTTAAACCATTTAAATTGCTACTGGGTGCTGCTTGTTTAAAAAGCAAAGACTGGAATGTACAGAACAGATTGCAGACGACATTAGATGTAGTCATTATTTAGAGGTGAAAAGATTACCAAAGTTTTAGGACTGACTCAGATCACAATGACAAAACATCGAGAATGCATCTATTATTAAATTATAATTCCAAAACCATCTTTTTAACCAATAATAGTTTTTGTGTCCCAACTTCGTCGCCGCTTTTGTGTCCCAGCCTCGTCGTAGGTGTCGGTGGCCGAGTGGAATAAGACCGACACAGGAATAAGGATAGCCCGCCGGTGCAGGTACGGAGGGGAGCAGCCAGAACTATAAACACTAGAGTAAATTAGAAAGAGATATATATTGCACAGAATGTAACAATACTTAACTTTTACATAGTACTGCAGAATGTTGATACATAGTTGTTAGAGGCCTGCCTAGTGCCTGTACAATAGCAAAGTCTTCACTGGTGCCTATCTGATTACGAAGGACCTAACTGGTTGCTAACTCAGTCCGAAGTGCCCGATGTCTTTCCGTGGTGGCCACGAGCGGGGTTGCAGCAAAGGGCGCTCGTGGCTGTCCTGAGAACGCCGCGCCGTGTGTGCATGGCGGTGCGCGGCGAAAGTAGGTGGCGCGCACTTTATACTTGTGCGACACCACAATAGTAGTCATTGCTAAAAAGCATATACCACAACTTAAAGTTTTTTCAGCGGTGGACACAGCAAACGAGATTCAGGATGTGTAATATACAACTACTTTGATGCGATTATAAATGTTCGTTTCTTCCTTAAAAAAATACTGAAGATCGGAAACTAATACCAGGTCCCCAAAATTTATACTTAGATCACAAACGAATGTCTTTGGATATAGGTACTAATAACGTTTCTTCAAAGGTTGCTCTAGAAATCTGTATTTTCGCGAGGAACTTATGTTAAACTATTGACAAGACAGGAGAAATCTTCGGTTACTGGTACTTCCTAGATTCATGTTTTTTTTTTTGTTTTTTTTTTTTTTTTTTTTTTTCCCGTTTCTGCTGTAACCAGCATCTTTCTACTACTTTAATTTTGAACATTTCATGTCTGACCGTGCCAGCCACAGATAGTCGTGTTTTGTTTCTCGCCAAATTAAATCATAGCTGCTTCGAAAATATCAAAAATTAAAAAAAAAAAAAAAAAAAAAAAAAAAAAGTATCTATTGCGCTTTCTCACCAGCCTATCACCTCGCATATTGAAATTAACTTCAACAAGTAAGCAGCTGCATCGTTTCCACATACAGACTAATGTAAATTTGCTTGCCAAATTGCAACATGTCGGACCATACAAAACACATGGATGTGCAGGCACGTTGAAATTCTGTGAGCAGAGATCAGAGTCATACAGCCTTGTTGTGTAGAGATCACTGTCTGTAACCACAGAACAGAAATATGTTTGGAGACAGTACTGCATTCTGCTCGTGATCTGAACATAAAGCTGGGATTGTCACTTGACATCGGGACAAACTTACTGTTTGCGCACTTTTACATGGTCCCTCAGAGGAGCATTTAGGAGTGGAAACTTACGATCTGCTCTTACTCCTAGCACACTAGCTGCTGAAACAAACCCCAACGCTTTCTCAGAGAGTAGCAACCTACTAGCTTGTAAGAGAAACGAACATCTAACGGAGAAAAGCTTAGCAGAAGAGACACAGAAAGTTATGCCGAGTCGCTATAAGAACCAAGAAGAGCCTCTTCGCTCATTTAAGAAAGTAATATTAACAGTCGCTAAGCACAGTATCGCATACGGATGGACGTAATATTCGTAACTCCTGCCTATTTTTGTAATGCCTAGTTATGGCTGCAACGAGCATAAACATTCCGGAGCGACAGCCGACTTTGATGATAGAAGGACCGAGATAAAGGTGATTAGTAGATTTGTCCCACAGCCAGGTAACAATCTTAGTTAAATTTTATTAGGTCAGACGGGACGAAGTCTTAGAACGAGGTTCAGCGAACAAACAAGAATGACAGAAGCAAACCCATCTACTTTCTACCAGCATTTAAACATTGAAAACCACACCACCATAAACATCAAAAGAGCTTTAAAAATATTACACAAAATTTCAAAAGGCACTGAAATGCACATTCTCGAAGAATTAGAAATATACATACACATGGAAGCTTCACCTAACGAAATTCTCAATGAACACACAGAATTTAAACACAAAATTTATTTATAAAATTTTAATCTATCTAATTAGGCTTGACAACGGCTAAATTCAGAGATTTAATATTCCACAGTCAAGGATAACGCAAAATTTCAATTAACATACAATATCTCAGACACCAGAAAAACACAATTTCATACTCAAAGATATTACAAAATTCGAATGGCAAGCAATACCTCAGAGACCAAAGAGACATACTATTTCATAATCGGAGACACTACAAAATCCAGAGTATCAAATATTTGTAAATACATTGACATTCAAAGATATCACAAAATTCGAAATTAATCATCTCAGAGAAGCTAAATCATTACCAAAGATATAATGCATTATAACATCTTTGTAAACACATAGCATCAAAACAACTATCAATTTCATTAAAAATTGTTAAAAAAACGATTTTCTAAAAAAGGTACCTATAAAAATTATATAGAGGTACAGATGCTGTGTGTGTTTTACCATCAAATGAACAGTAAGTAATAAATTTAGAACTGCATAATGTACTCCCTATTTGTTTCGAAAATCATTTTCAAAAAAATGTATTTCAACTATTGCAGACCACTTGACAATGCCAAATACGGCGAAACAGCTGTAGGTGGACAAATAAATAAAGCTAATAAGCAGCAGAAAAGAATATTACACTTATTAAAAATCTTAGTTAATATCGAGAACATACTCTCTCTTCTGGGCATATGACTACCCACTGCAGTGATGTTTCTACTGTTTGGCTGTAACCCGAGAAGCACAAACGTTTTCGGATACGCATTCGTCTACAGTGGGGAGACGGGAGAGCAGCCAGCACCTACAGCAGGCGCTGGCGCGTCGCACGGTCGGACTGCGCGCTCTTCCTGTGAGCCGAGTTTTCCGGAAATGGCAGTCTGCCGGCGGACAATGGCGCATCCGTCTCGGGCGCCTGCAGCAACAACGGGATTAGTTCCGACTGCCTGAAGAAGAGCTGGCGTTTCGGTTTAACGACGGCCCGGAGCTACGAAAAGGCCCGCGGCAACTACCTGCAGCTCGACACGGCGTCTCCTCGCTCGCTTTTTGCTCCAGACGCGACGCTGCTCGCAAGAGGCCGATGACGCACACTCACGTATTAGTCCGTGCCGGCGTCGCCGACTGCCGCTCCTTTCTGGGTAATAACGTTTTTCGTTGACAGCACTGACAGCAAATCAGACACTGGACACTGACATAGTGTAGGCGGTCACATACCGCGGCTGAAACGATTGCCTTTCTTTCCTTTTCTTGTCACTCGAACACTAGCATCACGTCTTATCCCCTTTATTCCTCCCCCAACATTTGTGCTTCGTATAGGTCCAGATTAAGAATAGGAACGCTAGTTTTCGATACAGGTAAGTATCCTGCTTCTGTAGAGAAAGCGCATACCTGATTAACAACCTCTGGTTTCGTACGTCTGTCACTTTGAGTGTAATTTTGGATGGTGTCCCACACTCGTCTACATAAATGTTGGCTGTTTCCCCTCTTTTACCCAGAAACTCAGCCCCGGTGGAGTGGCCTAGCACTCTAAGGTATTTGCTGCGGAGCGAGCGGTTGCTCATCGTCGGAGGTTCGAGTCCTCTCTCGGGCATGTGTCTCTGTATTTGTCCTTAGGTTACTTAAGGAGGGACGTTGATGAAATTGTCCAAATATGTCAATGTTCGATATAATTTAGTACAATTCGTGGACAATAAGTTACCAAAGTTTCACTATTGAAATCGCTTTCGAAGTGCATGAAAATTAATTAAAAGTGTGACGCGGCCTCCCTGCCATGCCCACGTTTTGAATCAGCACTTCAATACCAGTTCATTGGACAACGATTCTGTGCATTACTTTCAACCAAACACGTACGGGTTACATCTAGAAGACCGTGTACATACTCTTTGGTTTTATAGATTATCTTTGACTCTGTTCCGTATCTTATAAACATTAACAAACTAGCTGCATCGTTTCTGACGAAGCCGCGGCGGAATAGCTGAGACCATTGATGTAGTTCCCCGTTGGGGTTCGAATCCTCCCTCGTGCATAGAAATTCGTGTTGGTTTTAGAGTAAGTTTATAAGTAGTTTGTAAGTTATTGCAATATACTTTATTTTATCATTACGCGTTTCGACACATCATCATCAGATCTGTGGCAGAAATAATAGAAGTACATTACATT
Organism: Locusta migratoria; assembly: GCA_026315105.1. Taxonomy (NCBI): domain Eukaryota; kingdom Metazoa; phylum Arthropoda; class Insecta; order Orthoptera; family Acrididae; genus Locusta; species Locusta migratoria. Next base: position 364,203,590 of record CM048744.1, read on the forward strand.
TCGGATGTTTACAGTTTGAAATCACAATAATCACAAGGAGAACAATCTCATTATATGCAAAATATTCTTACAAACTTTTTTTTAAAAAATGACTTCGGAAGACTTCTCTCCATTGAGAATGACCTGCTGCTTTCTGTTATCTAGGAATTCCTCAATCCAGTCTCACAATTGGTCTGATAGACCATATGCTCTTACTTTGTTCATTAAACGTTTGTGGGGAACTGTATCAAACGCCTTGCGGAAGTCGAGAAACACAGCATCTACCTGAGAACCCGTTTCTATGGGCCTCTGAGTCTCGTAGACGAATAGCGCGAGCTGGGTTTCACACTAAAGCCTTTTTCGAAACCTATGCTGATTCCTACAGAGGAGATTCCTAGTCTCGAGAAATGTCAGTATATTCGAACATAATACATGTTCCAAAATTCTACAACTGACCGAGGTTAGAGATATAGGCTTATAGTTTTGCACATCTGTTCGAGGACCCTTCTTGAAAACGGGGATGACCTGCGCCATTTTTCTATTTTTCGGAACGCTATGCTCTTCTAGAGACCTACGATACACCACTGCGAGAAGGGGGGCAGTTCCTTCGCGTACTCTGTGTGGTATCCCATCAGGTCCTGCGACCTTTACTCTTTTGAGCGATTTTAATTATTTTTCTAGCCCTCTGTCAATTATTTCGATATCTGCCATTTTGTAATCTGTGCTGGAATCTAGGGAAGGAACTACAGTGCAAGCTTCCTCTGTGGAACAGCTTTGGAAAAAGACATTTAGTAATTCCGCCTTTAGAGTCTCATCCTCTGTTTCAATGCCAGTTACGTCACAGAGTGTTTTGATCCACTTCTCGCTTTGACATAAGACCAAAATTTCTTAGGATTCTCAGCCAAGTCAGTACAAAGAACTCTACTTTCGAATTCGTTGAACGCATCTCGCATAGCCCTCCTCACGCTACATTTCGCTTCATGTAATTTTTGTTTGTCTACAAGGCTTTGGCTACGTTTATGATTGCAGTGAAGTTCCCTTTGCTGCCGTAGCAGCTTTCTAATTTGATTGTTGTACCACGGTGGCTCCTTTCCATCTCTTACGACCTTCCTAGGTACATACTCATCTAATGCATATTGTACGATGGCTTTGAAGTTAGACCACTGTTCCTCAACACCATCTGTACTTAAGATAAAACTTCTGTGCTCAGCCGTCAAGTACTCTGAAATCCCCTTTTTGTCACTTTTTCCGAACAGAAAAATCTTCCTACATTTTTTAATATTTCTATTTACGGCTGAAATTACCGATGCTGTAACTGCTTTATGATCGCTGCTTCCCTGTTATGCATTAACTGTTCCGAATAGTTCGGGTCTGTTTGTCACCAGAAGGTCTAATATGTTGTCACCACGAGTTGGTTCTCTGTTTAACTGCTCAAGGTAGTTTTCAGATAATGCACTCAAAACAATTTCACTGGATTCTTTGTCCCTGCCACCTGTAATAAACGTTTGAGTCTCCCAATCTATATCGGGTAAATTAAAATCTCCTCCCAAAACTATAACATGATCGGGAAATCTACTCGAAATATTTTCCAAATTATGCTTCAGGTGTTCTGCCACAACAGCTGCTGAGCCAGGAGGCCTATAGAAGCATCCGATCCGATGTTCGAGCCTGCTTTAACCGTGACCTTCACCCAAATTATTTCACACTTCGGATCTCCGTCTATTTCCTTCGATACTAGTGCACTTTTTATCGCTATAAACACGCCTTCCCCTTCACTGCCCAGCCTATCTCTGCGGTAAACATTCCAGTCTGAGTTTAGAATCTCATTACTGTTTACATCTGGTTTCAGCCAACTTTCCGTCCCTAGTACTATGTGGGCATTGTGATCGTTTATTATTGAGAGCAATTCTGGGACCATTCTGTAGACGCTCCTGCAGTTAACTACTACTACATTGATCATTTCCTTACCTGTTTAAGGAAAATTTAAGGGAAGTTTAAGTAGTTTGTAAGCTACGGACTAATAACCCAGCAGTTAAGTCCGATGGATTTACAAACATTTAATATATATAAAAGAAATTAATCCGACAGTTAAGGGAGAGGAAAACGTAATTGCGATAGGGGAATGGAACTTAGTAGCAGGCAAAGGAAGAGAAGAAAAAAGGTTTAAGAAACATGTACATTGAAGAGACCAGGGGACACCGGAAGATACCAAATACTTTATAACAGTAATCCATAGATTTCGAACCAGGTTGTAAACTGTAAGGCATATCCATGAGCAGATATACACTCTGACCATAACGTAATGGTTATGAACTGCAGATTAAAACTTAAGAGACTGGAGAAAGGTAGGAAAGTAAGGTACCAGGGGTTGTTTAGTGTTTCAGAGGTAGCATTAGACAAGGACTGACCGAAACGGGAGAAAGTAATACAGTAGAAGAAACTGGAAGAATATAATAATTACAATTCCAAAGAAAACAAGTGTGAAAATTACAGAACCATTAGATAAAAAGTCTTGGTTGCAAGATAGTGAAACGAATTGTTTACAGGCGAATGGAAAACCTGGTAGATCCCACCTCAGGGAAATTCAGTTCGGATTTAAGAGAAATGTAGGAACACGCGAGGCAATAGCCACATTTTGACTTAAAAGATAGGTTAAGGAACAGCAAACCTACGGTCTTAGATTTGGTGAAAGCTTTTGACAAGGTTGACTAGAATACATTCTTTCAAAATCTAAAGTCAGTGGGGGTCAAATATAGGGAACGACAAGTTATATACAACTTGTACAAAAACCAGACAGGGTTATAAGACTAGAAGGGCATGAAAGGGATGCATGGCGGGAAAGAGAGTAAGACAGGCTTGTAATATTTCCTCGATGTTAATCGTTATATACCCTGAGTAAACTCTGAAAGAATGTAGTGAGAAATTAGGAAAAGGAATTAAAGTTCTGAGAGAAGAAATAAATATTTTGCGGTTTGCCGATGACTTTGTAATTCTTATAGAGACAGCAGAGGACATGGAAACAATTGAACAGAATGTACAGTATCTCGAAAGCAGATTATAAGATGAACATTAACAAGAGCAAAATAAGGATAATGGAATGCCAGGCGATACTGAAGGAATTATATTAGGTAATGAGGCAACAAAATAGTAGGTGAGTTGAGAGAAGAAATAAAAATTTTGCGGTTTGCCGATGACTTTGTAATTCTTATAGAGACAGCAGAGGACATGGAAGCAATTGAACAGAATGTACAGTATCTTGAAAGTAGATTATAAGATGAACATTAACAAGAGAAAAATAAGGATAATGGAATGCCAGGCGATACTGAAGAAATTATATTAGGTAATGAGGCAACAAAATAGTAGGTGAGTTTTGTTATTTGGATAACAAAATAACTTCTGATGGCCATAATACAGAAGATATAGATTCAGAATGGCTATGGGAAGAAAAGCATTTCTGAAGAAGCGAAATTTATTGACATACAAAATTAATCTAAATATCTGTGAAAGCATATGTCTGGAGTGTAGCATTGTAAGGGAGGAAACGTGGACGTTAAAGAATTCAGACGGAAATATCATACAGGGTGGTCGGAAAATCCCGTTACAAACTTCTAGGACTTGCAGAGGGCAGTGACCACATAACATTTTCAATAAGAAACCATGTCCGGAAACATTGTTTTCGTTCTACGACAGTTTCAGTTCATATGTGTAGCTCGTCAACGACTGCTTAGAAACAGAGGAACGTCTCAGAGTTCCCTGTCCTGGTATGCAACAAGGTGGGCACGATGACGTGCATTACGTCAAACGATCACCAGAAGTCACTTATCGTCTGCATTGCTTTGAGTCCGAGTCAATATGTGTGCATCACCGACAAAGTAAACACGGTGCAGTACACGTCTGCGGAAAACACAGGCATGCTCCTTGTGTATGGGGAAGCTGGAGGTAACGGACGAGCTGCTAGTCGGCTATATCACGAACGTTTTCTACAACGTCACACTGCATCGCACATGCTGTTTTCCCAAGTTACACAACGGCTACGAGAAACGAGCAGCTTCGCCGCGAGAAGACAGGACTGTGGTGCTCCACGGCGACGCCGCACTCCCGAATTTGAAGAAGGTGTACTGCGTCACATTGAAGATAGCCCGTCCGTCAACGAGTTCTCGAACAATTGCGCGTGCAATGGCTATTAGTGACAGTACCGTTTTGGACGTTCTTCATGAGCTACAAATACATCCGTATCACTTACAAAGGGTACACGCTATGTGTCCAGAAGATTTTCCACAACGCGTCGCCTTCTGCACATGTTTGCTGCACCGTTGCATTGACACGCTGCTGTTTTCACGTCGAGTTCTCTTCACAGATGAATGAAGGTTCACAAGGGAAGTGTGTTCTGAATGCTCTGAATAGCCATGTCTGTGTGGACGAAAACCCTCATGCCCCGCATGTTCAGGAATTTCAACACAGGTTTGGAATTTAAGTGTGGGCAGGTATTCTGGACGGTCATGTTATTGGACCCCACCTCCTTCCATCCAAGCTCACGGGTCCCGCATACTTAGCCTTCCTATGACACGTATGGGGCCCGTTCCTGGAAGATGTGAAATTGAATGTACGTCAGGAAATGTGGTTTCAGCATGATGGTGCCCCACATCACTTTTCACTGGCTGTTCGGAGACATCTTAACAGACGATTTGGTGAAATACGGATAGACCGTGGTGGTCCAATCGCGTGACCGCCACGATCGCCGGATTTAACCCCTGTGGACTACTTCTTGTGGGGTCGTATGAAGAGCGTAATTTATGGGACAGTTATAGAGACAGAGGTAGATTTGGTTGCACGAGTTCTGGCCGCTGCACAAGACACTGAAGAGACATCAGTTGGGATAGTGAGAGTGTACCAGAACATACTTCGGAAGTACAATGTGTGTAACGACGTTGGTGGTCGCCACATCGAGCCGCTGTTGTAATGCATCAGTACGTTGCTGCTGGTGCCGTAGATGCTGGGTTCTTGTAGTTGTCGACGAATGTAAGGTGTCAATTGTAATGAAAATGCGTAAGTGATAACGGAACGATTCTGTATGCTTTTCAAATTGATTGCAACAATTGTACTGGGTCACGTCTAATTACTTTTCTTAAGTGGGAGTGTATGAGATAATGATCTGAACTGAAACCGCCGTGGAATGGAAACGATACGTTTCCAGACATGGCTTCCTATTGAGAATGGTGTGTTATACAACCCTTTACATGTCCTTGTAACACGGGAATTTCCGACCATTTCTTTGAAATGTAGTGCTACAGGCGAATGCTGAAGATTAAGCGGGTACATTGCGGGTAAGGAATTACTAAGAAAAATTGGGCAGAAAAGAAGTTTTTGACATACCCTGACTAACGGGATCAATTGGTGGGACACTTTCTTTGACATCAGGGAATTGTGTTTAATATTTGAGGGAAGTGAGTCAGGTAAGCCGTGGCGGAGCGATGTTCAAATGTTCAAATGTTTGTATAGTCTATGGGACTTAACTACGGGGTCATCAGTCCCTAAACTTACAAACTACTTATGAACTACTTACGAACTAGGACGGCACAAATATCCATGCCCGAGGGCGGATTCGAACCCCCGACCGTAGTGGCCGTGGAGACCATGACTGGAGCGCCTCAGTCCCCTCGGCCACCGCGGCCGGCCCCCCATGTTCATTACGAATCACGATCAGTAGTACAATACCTCATGTAGGTGGAACGTAGACATCAACTGCGATTTGCATTAACCGAAATTATCGTGTACATGAGCTGCAAGAAGCATTTTTGAAACATGTAAAATAGCAACAAAACAAATTGAATTCATTTTCGCCTATAGCGTTCTCTGTCTATCAGCTGTATTGAATCACGCATTGACTGTGGTGAACATGTGTACATCGGGCTCTCCTCTTCTGAATGCTCGGAACTGCCTCCCTGCAGTACGGCGCAGGGTGGTGGATTGCTTGCACAGACGTCACTTGAGCAGCGCCGTTCCTCTTCGGAAGGTCCCAGGCTGTCGTGCCACGTGGTGCTGAAGCTCCCCAGGCGCCGTGAGAACGACGTCGGTGCGCGCTGGCGCTGGGAAGGCCGATCTTCGCGGAAGCGCGCATCCGCGGAAGCTGCGTGAATCACGACGCGCCTTCCCACACAGCAGGTGGCGCCCGCCTGCACACCAGCTATAACTGCTCCTCTCCTTGGACGTCGCCCGTACATTATGCCTATACGAGGGTCCTTCAATAACTAATGCTCTACTTTTTTTTTCCTGAAAATATATTAGTTGTTAAGAGTCTGAATTTGGTGACAATATGTCTTATTGGCCCACTTTAGGTTACGGTAGTAACACTAAAAGTGGGCCTTTGCGATCGTTTTTCGACAGCTCGAAATTTAAATGAAAATAACGGCTTAATCATTCATCTGACACGAAAATGAAATAACCGAATTTGTAGAGGAGAAAATTCTCTACAACTTTCCTCTCTTATGTTGTACTTTTTTTCATATCTCGTAGCGTTTCAAAGATATTTACAAAAATAACGGCGATTTTGGGATGTCTGTCTGTCTGTCCGTCTGTCTGTCTGTCTGTCTGTCCGTAAGGTGTTCCCTGTTTTTAAGACGAACTGTTCAACCGATCAGCACCAAATTTTACAGACATGATTGTAGGCCTCCAGAGACCAGAACCTCCCTTTCTCAATTTTTTCGGACAAAAAATAGGGTAGTAATACCAAAGAAAGCCGTTTCGATTTGACGATATCTGTCTGACTGTAACGTGATCACGCTTTTTAGGTGGAATCGTTCAACCGATCGGCACCAAATTGTTGACTACCAAATATTTTGGACAAGAAATACGTTAGTAATACAAAAAAAGCTGTTTGTAATGTAATTTTAATTGCAAATAAACCGTTAATCTGACGCGAAAATTGAATAACCTAATTGGTAGAGGAGAAAAGTCTCTACAGCTTTGTTCCCTTATGTTTTTTTCATATCTCGTATCGTTTGAGAGATATTTACAAAAATAACGGAGTTTGGACACCCTCCATTGAATTAACGAAAACCAGCCGTTCGCAGATGTCACATGACATTCCTCGCCCAGACTCTCTGTGGCCTACGCCATCTTGTGTTGCGTATTTGATGATTTTCTTATTGTATGTTACACGTTGTAATTTCAAAGCAATGGCGCACTGAAAAATTAACAAAAACACGTCGTTCTTCGTACGATAAATGATAATATAGTGTCTACAAATGCCATATTAGCATCAGTTAACAACGGCCATCAATAGTATTAGATAAAAGGACGCAAGTTTTGATTGATAGCCGTAGCGTAGTGGGCAAGGTGTTTGACGCTATAGGTCGGTGGTCCGGAACTCGTCACTACCTATTTTTTTTCCCCTCAGACATTATTATTATTAATTTTTTATTATTTACATTATTATTTTGCCCCAAAATGTTTGCAAAAACGTATAAAACTACAAATTTAAAGTGGGCCGTAAAACACGTCAGTGCGATTTTTTTTTTTTTTTTTTTTTTTTTCTAAGCAGTCTTCATCACGTTCTAGGGCCGTTCGCCAATGTTGTGGGAGAGAATGTATTCCCTGCCAGTAAAAGCTCCGGTAAGCGTATCCACGTTTTTCTGCATGAGTGACACTCTCATCATCTTCAAAGTGTGTTCCCCGTAGAGAATCTATCAGCGATCCAAAGAGATGGAAGTCCGAGGCTGTCAGGTCCGGACTTCAGGGTGGCGTTTCTTTCAATTTTGAGGTCCGATGTGAGCATTTGTGGAGCACCTCTGAATATCTGAGAGTCTCAATCATTGCAGACGCACTTCCAATGCTGACCGACAACTGCAGAACCAGTTGTCGAGTTGTGATGCGCCAGTCGGCACGAATAACGACGTCCGCACGATACAGCACGTCTGGAGCAGTGGCTGTGACAGGGCGCTCCGAGCGTGGCTGATCATTTCCCGAGGCTGCAACTTTCTGTACTCGTGGCCCAACTCTACTCAGCATCGCCATACATTGCACACAAACTTTTATGGATGTTCACCACAGTTTATTTTTCTGCACACAAGAATTAAATAAGAACACGCTGCTTGCATGTAGACACAATTTTGACGCTATACTACGGCTCTCCCATCTTCAGGAATGATTCTAAACTTCATTGGTGCACTGAACAAACATCAAATGTGAAGCACCGACAAGGACTTTGATATTTATATTAATGGCTTTAAAAATGTGTGGCATTACTTATTGAAGACCCTCTAGTTCCTGACAACGATCGTTGTGATCAGTCACTGAAATTTTTCACTGATAATTAAATCTCGACAGCTTGCGTCATTTCCCGTCGATTCAACCCTTTCTGGCAATGCTTATTACATCCCATAACAAAATGTTAGTAATTTCCACACATTCCTTTCCTCTGGGAAGACCCACCTCTTCATTCCTCTCCTAATTAATTTTTAGCATTCTTCTGAAATACCACGTCGTAAACTGATGCGTGCTCTTCTTTGTCGGTTGTAAATTAGTACAAGGTCCATTTCCACAGAATTCTGACTTCTGGGCTGTAGAGGTACATTTTTCCGAAATTTATTAGACATCTTACCTCACAAATCACTTTTAATTAAATTACTTGGATATGGAATATCGTCTCAGTTATGTAATTGGATTCTAATTTCCTGCCAGAGTGGACACAGTTCGTAGTAAGTGATGGTAAGAAATATACTAAAACAAACCTTACATCTGGCTTTTCCAGGGTTGTGTCATATGTCATTTAGTGTTCATTATTTATACAAACTATTTAGAAAAAATCTGAGCAGTTGTCTTAGGTTTTTTTACAGATGATGCTGTCATTTATCATCTACTAAAGTAATTATAAGATCACAACTAACTGCAGAAAGATTCAGATAAGATATCAGATTGGTGCGAAAATAAATAATTGACAGTAAATAATTGAATGTGCGTGATCATCCATAAAAACTAACAAGTAAACATATGGAAGTGTTACTCTCCGATTTTTCTAAAATTTGGATATGTTATACATGAAAAACTTTTTAGCGGCATATTAAAACATATTTAAGAGGTGAAACTGTACCTCAAAAATGCGGGCTCAAATGGAAAAATGTTCAAATGTTTCTAACTCTTATGGAACTTCACTGCGGGGTCATCAGTCCCTAAACTTACAAACTACTTATGAGCTACCTTATACTAAAGACGGCACAATCACCCATGCTCGAGCAAGATTCGAATCCCGGAAGGGGAACGACCTCGCGCATCGCAGCACAGTGAATCAATGCGTTCGGCCATTCCTCGCGGCGGCTAAAATGCAAAAATTGCCATAACTTAGAGAACAGTGAAGCGATTTTAATGATTTTTGCTATGAAAGTACCTTCTGATAAAAGACGAAAATCGGCCAAGGTATATTGTAGGGGGAGTGAAAATTAGGAGGCAAACTACCCCGAGAGAGACCAGTTTTTTTGCTACAAAAATTGGTATTCATTTAATCGAAGTAGAATCTATCAAAACTTCATAAGGAAGGGTAATTAAGAATTTTATATTTATAAATATTCTATGGTTAAACAAAGCTTATATTGCTCCTCTCGTCTGATACTGTCGATGAAACACTTTGTGAACCTCTATTTTTGAACTCTTTCACCTCTTTAATATAGCGGCATTTAAAGCCGCTGAATCCGAATCTGAAATCAGCGGTTGCTTTCCGTTGGAGATTGGAGTCGTACCTCCGCCATGAGTGCGTATGTTGTCCTTGAGTAGTTTGTAAGTCTAGGGAGTGATGACCGTAGCAGTTTGGTCCAATAAATTTACAAAAAATTTGAACATTTTCAATATGTTCAAATGTTTGCAAATCTATCGGACCAAACTGCTATGGTCATCTGTCCGTAGCTGACAAACTACTTAAACCGAGGTAAACTTACCTAAGGACAAACACACACACAAACCCATGCCCCAGGGAGGACTCGAACCTCCACCGCGAGCAACTGCGCGCTTTGCAGCGAGACGCTTTAGACCGCTCGGCTACTCCACCGCGGCTTGAACATTTTCTTAAAAATACCAGAATGTTCTTAACGTGGTAATTTTACAGTTATAAATGTAAACGACGAAAATCTGTAGGTAATGAACTTTATGTGGAAGTGAACCATTAACAGGACACCCCGGAAACGATGGTTTAAGTTATTTATTAGAATATTACATGTTATCGATGTATTGTAGGGTGGGACAGCAAGCAGAATATTTATATTAGCCTATAGTCAGAGTTTGTTTTCATGTAGCCCATTGGGTACATGTTCCAGCTCATTACCATCCGCAGCCGACACCAGCCACACAGTCCTCATGCTCGCATTGCAAGAACTCGACCCACTGCTAAAGCGACCAGGTCGGCTGCGAGCTGCTAGATAGACTATGGTGCAGTGCACTGAAACATGTAACCAATAGGCTAAACAGAAACGAACTGCGACTCTGTAAAGTATGACTCCATAACATGTCCTCACACACGTACAAAAGCGCACAGACAACCAGAAAAGCTAGGGGGCCTCCTGATCAACTACAATTTTATTTACGCACATCTTAGCTGCTTCAAACTAGCGTGATGGTTTTGTCATATCCAAATTTTCTCTTTTCACTTCTCACAGTATTAATTAAAACGAGCAATGCGGGAAGAACTTGATAGTCTGCAAATATACTATATTACTGGGAACATTTCACTGAGGTACATCGACTGGCTGGTTTCTCAATACATTTATTTCCTAAATTGTTCTTGATGGAGTTATTCTTACTTCCTTGCGATTTAGTGTCTGGATAAAACTCTTGCCAATGATGCTTCTTCCTTCTTTAACCAACCTTTAGGCTACTATTCCGGAGTTATATATATATATATATATATATATATATATATATATATATATATATATATATATATATCAACTATTGCCTGAGGGACAAAAGTTACATGGGACAACGGGCACCAAAATATGACGTGTTTTTTTTTTTTTTTTTTTTTTTTGATAGTTGGTGTCGCCAAACACGGATGCGATCATCATGATTTTGTAAACAGAACCCGCAGTCATCCGAAAAAATGACTTTTTGCCGTTCGTGCACCCAGGTTTGTCGTTGCGTACACCATCGCAGGCTATCCTGTCTGTGATGCAGCGTCAGGGGTGACGGCAGCCATGTCTCCCAGCTGATAGTCCATACTGCTGCAAACGTCGTCGAACTGTTCGTGCAGATGGTTGTTGTCTTTCAAACGTCCCCAACTTTGACTCAGGGATCGAGACGTGGCTGCACGATCTGTTACAGCCATGAGGATAAGATGCCTGTCATCTCGACTGCTAGTGATACGAGGCCGTTGGGATCCAGCAAGGCGGAGTATTGCCCTCCTGAACCCACCGATTCCATATTTTGCTAACAGTCATTGGATCGCGAGCAGCAATGTCGCGATACGATAAACAGCAATAGTGATAAGCTACAATCCGACGTTTTTAAAGTCGTAAACGTGGTGATTCGCATTTCTCCTCTTTATACAAGGCATCACAACAACGTTTCACAAGGCAACGCCGGTCAACTGCTGTTTGTGTATGAGAAATCGGTTCAAAGCTTTCCTCTTGTCAGCACGTTGTAGGTGTCGCCACAGGTGCCAACCTTGTGTGAATGCTCTGAAAAGTTAATCATTTGCATATCTCGCAGTGGTAACGCCCTGCACTCGCTTTCGGGAGGACGGTGGTTCAAATCCACCTCCAGCCATCCAGATTTATGTTTTCTGTGATTTCCCCAAATCACTCCAGGCAAATGCCGGGATGGTGCTTTGAAAGGGCACGGCAGATTTCCTTCTCCATCCTTACCCAAAACTCCGAACGTTAGCTCCGTCTCTAATGGCCAAGCTGTCGACGGGACGTTAAACCCTAATCTTCCTTCCTCCTTCCTTCTTGACTGTGCAGTGGTAGCACATTGGACTCGCATATGGAAAGATGGTAATTAAAATCCACCTCCGGCCATTCTGATTTAGGTTTTCCGTGTTTTCCCTAAATTACTCCAGGCAAAGGTCGGGATGGTTACTTTGAAAGGGTACGGCCGATTTCCTTCCACATCCTTACCCAAACGCACCGTCTCTAATGACCACGCTGTCGACGGGACGTTAAACTCCAAGTTTCCTTCTTCTTGTTGAGTGTGATGGTCCCGATGCAAGGGTTTCCGTTTCGCCTTGGTGTATCCCAAAAAATGCATTGGTAATACCTAAGAGGCGATCGTCTTTTGTCTTACCGACCTCGCTTCACTGACGGTTGGAGTGAAACTGGCAGACAGGTTAGCTGCAAGTAATGGCTTTCTTGCTTTGCGCGAATGAACAGGGGAAGAAGCCGTGGAGCATGCCGTCATGCCGACTACACCTGGTACTAGGAGGGCGTGGAGTCGAGTGTCGGGAAACACATCTAATCTTTTTTTTTTTTTTTCGTCTCATTTAAACTTTGCACCGGGCCGGGATTCGAACTCGGGACTTTTTGCATTGCGTGGGGAAGCGCTATATCAACCGAGCTACCCTGGCACGCCCACTGCTCGTCCTCACAGCCTTAAATCTGCCATACCTTGCCTCCTACCTTCCAAAATTCACAGAATTTTTCCTGCGAACCATGCAGGGCTAGGAAGAAACGATATTGTGGAGACATGGCTTAGCCACAGCCTATGGAATGTTTCCAGAACGATACCTCTAACAATAAAGTTCGGTGAATAGTCCTGTAACATTCACGGAGATTTACTTTGAACTACAGTTACCTTACTGTCCTTCGAAATAGTCACCTCCTATAACTATGAATCGCTCAACTCTGCGATAAATGTCCTGGAATTTTGCATGAAGTCTTTGAGGCGATGTTCAAATGCTCGTCACGTTTCGTTGTATTTCAAGAATATCCTTAAATCTCTCTCCTTTTAAAGCGAGTTTGATTCCATGGAATAAGAAGAAATCTGGAGGATTGAGATCCGGTGACTATGGTAAATGTTCAAGTTGGAACCCCCCCGCCCCCCATTTTTTTTTTTTTTTTTTTTCAGGAATTGTTTGACGCTGTGTGTGGACGAGGGTTGCCGCGCAACTTGGACATCCACCATACTCGCCGGATCTTAATTCCTATTGCCTCTACTCAAACTTGCTTTGAAAGGGAAGGGATTTGACGATATTTCTGACATCCAAAGAAACTTGACGAGGCTTTTGAACACCATCCAAAAGGAAGAATATTTGCAAAGTTTCAAGGACATATATCGCAGAGTTCGGCCGTGCTTAGGTATGGGAGGTGACTGTTTCAAAGGTCAGTAAGGTAACTGTAGTTCATAGTACATCTACAGGACTATTCAACTAACTTTATTGTCAGAGGTTGTATGTGAAATTGAGCGGAAGTTTTCCAAATGTTTGTGAACTGCCGCAGGTCGGCCGCGGTGGCCGAGGGGACTGAGGCGCTCCAGTCACGGTCTGCACGGCCACTACGGTCGGGGGTTCGAATCCCCCCTCGGGCATGGATATTTATGCCGTCCTTAGTATTAGCTAGTTCATAAGTAGTTTGTAAGCTTAGGGACTGATGACCCCGTAGTTAAGTCCCATAAGTTCAACAAACATTTGAACATTTGAATTGCCGCGGTGGCGTAGCCGAGCGGTCTAAAGCACCTCGCTGCGGAGCGCGCGGTTGCTCGCCGTGGAGGTTCGAGTCCTTCCTAGGGCATGGATGTGTGTGTTTGTCTGTAGGTTAGTTTACCAAGGTGTAAGTAGTTTGTAAGCTACGGACTGATGACCACGCAGTTTGGTCCGATAGATTTACAGACATTTGAACATTTTGTTTGTCTGTGAATCGTTTAACTCGTGTACCTCTCCGGTAAGTTGGAAACCCGCCTGAAAGCCACAAGCAGACTGGTCGCAAAACCACCCCACAGCCGTCAATGCGACGGGCGCATTAGATTTAACCGGGGCCAGCACACCTCCACGGTCCCGGAAAGTGGCTAACCGGCCAGGTGAACAATTCGACTGATATTTTTTGAGTTATTACCACTGCATATTAAATAGTCAGAGGCGATTTAATATATCCAGTATACCATCCAAGTAAACAGAAGTGGAACTTTTATTAAAGCTTCAAAGCCCTTTTTAGAAGATCTCATTGGTGCACGGTAACTGAGAATACGAAATTATTCTTACAGGTTGAGAAAATGTTATCATTCTGATGTAGTAAAAATTACGTAGAATTTTAATTTTAAAGAGCACAGATTATGCACTTGCTTACCATATCGTGTTTACTATCAAAAGAAATTTCAGCATTGGTCGTAAATTAACATTTATTTGTTATCGCAAATCGATTTCGACTATGGAATGGTCATCCTCAGTTCAACACGCACAAGCCGCAAGGCATAGCTACAATATGTTCCAGAGTGCAAAATCACGACTCGTGCCTTCCGGCTTGACATGTAACACCTGAAATGTATCAATTCGACTGTGCATATTGCACTGAGAATGAATATTCCATAGTCAAAATTGATTTGCAATAACAGATAAATGTTAATTTACGATCAATGCTGAACTTCCTTTGGATATTTATCATTTTATGGTCGTGGTGCACACCGCTCCTAATAGAGTCTTCATTTCATATCGTGTTTAGTTATGTACTCAATTTTTTTCTGCATATTTAAAAATGTTTCTCATTTTTATAAGATAAGTTTGTCGACAAATCTTTTAAGTGAAACTATACGGGTATGAGTTTTTTTTTTCTTTTTCGTTTTTATATGTTCGAATATTTATAATGCTAAGGAGCCAATTCGCTTAAACTAATCCGAAGGACAACACTCACTCATTCATACCCGAGGGAGGACTCGAACCTCCAAGAGGAGCGGCCAAGCAGTCTGTAGCATGGCGCCCCAGACCGCACTTCCATTCCCGCGCGTCCTTGATTTTTTTTTTCTGATAACTATTGCACGGACTGAAGAAATGATTGTAATAGTTTATTATGTGATGCCGGAGAGACAATGAAAACTGTGAAGGCACTTGTCTCAGTAATTCCAGAAGTATTCCCTTCAAATTCTTTGCAGTTTGCTTTTCAAGACGGCCACGCAACGTTTTCTGAACGTTTAATAACGGCTAATTGTAGATGTAGCCATGCTGTCTTTGGTGTTCGTTGCACCAGAACACTATAAATAAATCTTTATATACAGTGTGCCCGTGTGTTTGTGCCTATTGCATAAAAATCAGCAGTTTTGTTCCAATCTGAATGGAATTTTGCACACGTAACATTCAAACCAAGAGGTTCACCAGATATGACGTAATAAACAGTGAGATCCACAAAAAACTGCTGTGTCAAGCGACAATGTTGCACATTTCCTCCTAAACCACTGGACCGATTTCCCTTACCGTAAGGTAACGATTGCTGTAGGGGTGAAACCACACACCTCACATGGTTCAGGAGGTATAACTTCATACACAATAGCAGTCGCAAAAAACTGCCACATCATGTTACGACTCTTTATTGATACGCTGTATGAGAAAGAGTGTACTTAGTGACTTGCAAAAGCTTTAAACATACTTTCAAACTTTTATTATACTTTATCTAGTTGATAACCACATCAAAATGATGAAAGGAAAAAAGTTTCTCGAATGAAACTTTCACTCTGCAGCGGAGTGTGCGCTGATATGGAAATTCCTGGCAGATTAAAATTGTGTGCCGGAACCGGGACTCGAACCTGGATCCTTTCCCTTTCGCGGGCAAGCGCACTACCCACTGTGCTATCCCGACACGACTCACGATGTCGCCTTACAACTTTACTTCCGCCAGTACCTCGCCTCCTACTTTCCAAACTTCACAGAAGCTCTCCTGTGAACCATGCAAGACTAGCACTCCTGGAAGAAAGGATATGGTGGAGACATGGCTTAGCCACAGCCTAAGCGATGTTTCCAGAATGAAACTTTCACTCTGCAGCGGAGTGTGCGCTGATATGAAACTTCCTGGCAGATTAAAATTGTGTGCCGGAACCGGGACTCGAACCTGGGACCTTTACCTTTCGCGGGCAAAGTTTCTCGATTACTACTTTCTGCAGTTCATGGAGTAAAACTACGGAATTCGGTATGACGTTACAATTTATAATTTCTACACGATAAATTCTACTCGCAGGAAAATTTACAGACAGTATACATACATACATCTGAATGTGTCTTCGAAATTCTATCACAGTACAACACGCAGTTCATGAGAGATGCAGACATAAACAGTAACGTTCATGGAAAACCTCCCCATCAAGCATTACTCCTTTATTAACTCTATTTGCAACAGATTTGCAACAGATACCGCACATATACAAATGAATATATAGCTGCAAAATTATATATTTGTACAACATATAATGCAATATATATGAGATCATAATACACTGCGATGGGTAAAAACCTTTCACATCATGCAACACGTTTTAACCCATGTACGTATTTACTACTAAGAAACCCCTGTATTCCAGTCAGGTTAAGTAAATTTCTAAAAGATGACAGTGCTGTTGACAAATCTGAACCAATTTTGAACTGTAAAGCGCACATGGCTGCAGGCGAAAGCAATGGTCTACTGTAGAGCTACAAGGAAAGCAGCAGAAGGGAACAGTGTACAGTACATTCACCGAATAACCATTATTTCCGACAGATATAGCTTTTAACTTCCAGAGACTACTATTTCCAGTGAGACTTGAATTTTCTATTATGATTAATAAATCACTGGGCAATCTGTTTAATACTGCGGAGTGGATTTGACGTTTCGATGTTTCTTTCACGAACAAATTTATGTCACTTGATTAGGGGTGGGCTCACCAAAGAATTTATTAATATTAGATCCTGGACAAGTAACAAGAAGTATCGTTCATACTCAAGTATTCATATTAAATGAATTTATGATTATTACTTACGTTTGTAGTTTGATTACTACACTAATGGCCATTAAAATTGCTGCACCAAGAAGAAATGCAGATAATAAACGGTTATTCATTGGACAAATATATTATACTAGAACTGACATGTGATTACATTTTCATGCAATTTGGGTGCATAGATCCTGAGAAATCAGTACCCAGAACAACCACGTAATAACGGCCTTGATACGCCTGGGCATTGAGCCAAACAGAACTTGGATGGCGTGTACAGGTACAGATGCCCATGCAGCTTCAACACGATCAAGAGTAGTGACTGGCATATTGTGACGAGCCAGTTGCTCGGCCACCATTGACCAGGCGTTTTCAGTTGGTGAGAGATCTGGATAATGTGCTGGCCAGTCGAACATTTTCCGTATCCAGGAAGGCCGGTACAGGGCCTACAACATGCGGTCGTGCATTATCCTGCTGAAATGTTGGGTTTCGCAGGAACCGCATGAGGGGTGGAGCCACGGGTCGTAACAAATCTGAAATGTAACTGTCACTGTACAAAGTGCCCTCGAAACGATCAAGAGATGACTGAGACGCCTAACCAATGGCACGCTATACCATCACGCCGGGTGATACGCTTCCAATGTGCGTTCACCGCGATGTCGCCAAACACGGATGTGACCATCATGATGCTGTAAACAGAACCTGGATTCATCCGAAAAAATGACGTTTTGCCATTCGTGAATCCAGGTTCGTCGTTGCATAAACCATCGCAGGCGCTTGTATCTGTGATGCAGCGTGAAGGGTAACCGCAGCCATTGTCTACGATCTGATAGTCCATGCTGCTGCAAACTGTTTTTTCAGGTGGTTGTTGTCTTGGAAACGTCCTCATTTGTTGACTCAGGGGTTGAGACGTGGCTACACGATCCGTTACCGCCATGTGCATAAGATGCCTGTCATCTCGACTGCTAGTGTTACGAGGCCGTTGAAATCCAGCAGGTGTTCCGTATTGCCCTCCTGAACCCACCGATTCCATATTCTGCTAACAATCATTGGATCGCGACTAACGCGAGTAGCAATGTAGTGACACGATAAACCGCAATCGCGATAGGCTTCAATCCGACTTTTGTCAAAGTCGGAAACGTGGAGGTACGCATTTCTCCTCATTACACGTGGCATCACAACAACGTCTCACCAGGCAACGCCGGTAAACTGCTGTTTGTGTATGCTCTGAAAAACTAATTATTTGCATATCACAGCATCTTCTTCCTGTCGGTTAAATTTCGCGTCTGTAGCACGACATCTTCGTGGTGTAGCAATTTTAATGGCCAGGAGTGTAGGCTATATTTCTTCGTTTGGATACTGACTGCACTAATAATTTTCTGCCGGCCGCGGTGGCCGAGGGGACTGAGGCGCTCCAGTCACGGTCTACACGGCCACTACGGTCGGGGGTTCGAATCCCCCCTCGAGCATGGATATTTGTGCCGTCCTTAGTCTTAGCTAGTTCATAAGTAGTTTGTAAGCTTAGGGACTGATGACCCCGTAGTTAAGTCCCATAAGTTTTACAAACATTTGAACATTTGAATTTTTAATAATTTTCTACATTATGCAAGACAGCCTTATTACTTACGTATTCTCCCAAAATACATTATTAGAAAAGAGGGGATGGATAGAGAGTGAAGGGATAGCAGAAGTCTTAAATGAAGACTGGAATAAATATATAAATACCCGGGCAAGGCCGGGTGTTCAGCTGGTATCGGATAAAAGCAACAAGCGTGTCGGCCGCGGTTGCACTGGAGCAGCGGCGCATTGCTTTTCCGCTGCGTTTGCTCGCGTGGATACGGGCCTACTGGTGCACAAAGCGACCTTGGACATTCTTCCGTAGCTTGCGTGGATGCGTCAGCTGTCTCGTTTGAAACGAGAGAGGTCTGTGCCGTATGTCGTCGTGAAGATGCGTAACAGTCATGCGATACACGCGGTCGTTCACTGATGAGTGTCTCTGGCAACATGTAAACATCACTGCACTTCCCAGAGCACCGGTTGTCTCATTGTGTGTAGCGAATGAAAACGCATTCTACACGCTAGCGAAATATTTGTTGTTTATCGTGTAATTACTGAATTTTAAACTTTGTAAAAATTAATTGTGCTAGTGCTTCTCTTGGCAAAACAGCCCAACGCATATCACCCCCCCCTCGATGAAACGGCTATTGTCATAACAATGATAAAAAGTCTTAGTTTCCGAAATGAAGTTTCCACTCATAGCGGGGTGTGCGGTGATACGAAAGTTATAAAATCGTAGTTGTTGCGCTTTTAAGAACAGGTCCAGAGGCCTTAATTGAAAGGAATAATCTCACTCAGAATTCACAAATATTTTAATTCATTCGTTTTTTACTTCATTTTCGTCTCCTCTCACTTATTTTGATTTCCAGACAAAATCTACACCATAATAATATAGTACAGTAGTAATATCACACCTTTGCGTTTACGTATAAATTTGTTAACGAAAGTGTCGACTACGTCTGTGTTAGTACTTACGGTATAATTACAGTTTTATAACGCAAGCAAATTTTGTACAAGATTAGAACGAACTAACTTAATTAGAATGTCGATTTCCGTTCATCTTTCCCTGTTTTGCAGAAACTGGGAGATAAATCTTCCACGCCTTTTTTACATTTTTTTGTGGTGTAAGAGAGAAAAGAGTGCCAGTAGGAAAGAAAGGCAGACATTAAAACAATAAATAATTGGATTGATAATTAGGAGGGAAAGAGACAGGAAACACCGGAACTGAAAAGGAGAGTGAGTGGGTACGATATCTAAGCTGTAGGGTCAGAATTCCCCACTCCTCGGCAAGGAGCAGCTGAAAAATGCTTCCATTGGAGCACAAAAAGGCAAAGGTGTTCTTGTTTAAAATGAAACAAAAGTGAGGAACCAGCTGCCTTAGTCCTCATTCCGCCTTCCCCGCCAGAAATTTTCGCGCGTGATTTTCTTCTTCTTCTTCTTCTTTTTCTTTTCTGAAAGAGAATAGATCTTGTGAGCGGAAGAGGGGGAAGACACAATTGGAGATAAAGAGCAAATAGTCACAAGTGTTAGTGAAAAGGATAAATGGATGCAGTTAATAGAAGCAAAAAAGAGAGAGTCAGCGGAACTGAAATAGTGAAATGACTGGTGACTATACATAACGTTTGCTGGTCTGGAGTGTAAGACCAGCGAACAAGAAAAGTTTTGTCCACTTTCCGTCTTTTAAGGACTTTTTGCGCATCTGCGCCTGACATGACGTCGTTGTCTTATCGTTAAAACACAAAATAATTTAATAGACACCGAGATAGTTCACTGCATGCACAGTCGATACGTAGTAGTACCCCTTCAACTGCGCGTGACATAATAGCCAGCTCCCCCGGTCTGGAAAAGATACTTATAACTATTATTTTTGATGCACTGAGGATGTATTACAAACACGCCACTCTTGGTAGGATTTCTTATAATATTAAATGGCAGTCAATGAAGCATTAGCGGTAAAAACTGTTAAGAGGTACTCAAATGAATTACGACAGTATGAATAGCAATTTTCGGCGTGGCATCAAGTTGTTGAGCAGAGGTTCGTATCCTGCTACATATTATTCTTCCCCTTTCATCTTGCTTTTATAGCAGATTCTGGGACCAGCGATGATTACTTCCCAAAAACAAATGCCAATGTATCCGGTGTCGTGATTTCGGAGGATTTGGTTTGGCAGGAACCTAAGAGTGTAGCTTAAATACAATTTATAACAGACCTATTTACAATTCATTACTTGTGATAAATATCTGCTATTTATTTTCAAGTGAAGTGCAAATTCGCTGCTGCGGTGTGTTTAGTAGCAACCTAATAGTAGAGATTAGACTGGTATGAGTGAAATGGACAGCAGTAAATTTTGTATTCTCTTTCGTTGTCAGAAACAGGGGAGTGTAAACCAGACTTTGCACATGCGCAAGATGAGGTGCGGGTGGTGTTTCAGTGTCTCCTACTCACCACTGACTGACATGTGCGACTGATCTCACCGCTCTGGAACATACATATGAATGACTGTATAAGTAAATAGTGATTTACAGACATACTAAATCATACATGTAGTCGTCTATATGGAAAGAGAGGGTATTTCAAAACAGAAATTATACCAGTTTTTGCTTCAGAAAAAAGACCAAGTAAATGATAATGCATCGACAATACAAATACTGGTTGTTTCAGGAGCAATAGTAAATATTTTAGGAGGTCGTAATACAGCCGAATTGCAATGAAATGCCAGATAAAATGTGTACAAGTTTTATTCAGTACAAAGCCACAGCTGAGTTCAACGCGTTTCCGTTTCATGTTTTGGTACCCCGATTGGTGGAAATGGGCAAATATCAAATATCTGCAGTATAGGATTGATATTCAAGTTGTGCAGTTGTGCTTTAATTTACATTGAAGTTTTTCTTTGTAATTTGTTGGCCAAGTGTACTATACTACAGCATGTAGCCTCGCGGGAATGGCTGTGTGCTGAAAGTCGCCTAAGTCTAGGGACCCATGACCACTGTAGTTCAGTCCCATAACATTTCAACATTTTGTAGCGTGTAAACTTGCCGCACGTATTTGCACATGCTGAATATGCCGATATGGTGTATTTGTGTGTGGGTTTTGTAATGGAAACACCGCTGCTGTTGCTGCTTGTAGAGAATAAGGCACACGTTTCCCGCATACTACCAAAATCAAAAGTGTCCAATACACTACGTCGTGCTGGTACAGTACCCAGTGGTCATATTGCATCTGAACGTGTAATCAACAGACTGTGGATGAAGTAGAAGACATTATTCAGTCGGTAAAATTTAATCCTTCAACAAGCACACATAGAATTTGTGCACGTATCGGTGTCCCACACAGAAGTGTATGGCGGACATTACGTATGTATTAGCTCCATCCGTATGATTTACAGCTCATTCGACACCTTCGAGCAGGATGAATAAACGATTGGAATTTTGTCGTTGTATACTTCAAAATCACCAAGTAATCCCACTATGACTAGTAACGGCATCAATAGCACTTGCAATTGACATCAGTGGACCGAAGTAAACACACATGTCGTTGTGGAGAGACATTTTCAAGAATGGCTCTCTGTAAATATGTCATGTGGTTTGATAGACACTCAGTTGATTGTGGCTGTTGTGTTACGGCATTGTCTTACAGGAAACCGTATCTACACTTTCTTGAAAGAAAGCATCGCCGGCCGCGGTGGCTGAGGGGACTGAGGCGCTTCAGTCACGGTCTGCACGGCTACTACGGTCGGAGGTTCGAATCCCCCTTCGGGCATGGATATTTGTGCCGTCCTTAGTTAGCTAGTTCATAAGTAGTTTGTAAGCTTAGGGACTGATGACCCCGTAGTTAAGTCCCATAAGTTCTACAAACATTTGAAGAAAGCATCCAGAATCATTGGAAGAACTTGGTTTTGGTGTAATCTGTAGTGATACATGGTATAGGGTTGGTGTTAACTCGCGTTTACAATACCAAGCGAATTACACAGCCGCGGAGAAGTAAACGAGCGCTTTAAGGCATCTTGCTGCAGAGAGCGCGGTTGCTTTCCGTCTGAGGTTCGAGTCCTCCCAGGAGGAGCATGTGTGTGTGTGTGTGTGTGTGTGTGTGTGTGTGTGTGTTGACCTAAGGTTCTTTTAAGTAGTTCGTAAGTCTAGGGACTAATTACCATAGCAGTTTGGTCCAATAACTTCACAAACATTTCAACATTTCGAATTACTGGGTTCAGATAGTGTAGTGAGCCGGTATTGCAATGAAATAACAACGTTATTTACGCGAGGCTATGGCATGGAGAGCATAGGAAGATTGGAATAGGTACAGACACAGAGGGGGGGGGGGTGGCTGCAGCTTATTGGACTGTCCCAAAAGTGTAATTTCCAGAATCTGGACGAGATTTGAGACAACAGGGACTGTTAAAAGAAGCAAGGCGAAGGTCTCCACGGGCATCATCGGCAAAGGATGACCGTTACGTCCGGTTAACAGTCCGTCGAGACAGGAGGCTGACTGCAACTCAGCTGCTGCGCACCCTCCAGACAACAACAGTACCCGCAATACCAGTACAGTCAGTCCGAAATCGCCTTCGGGAATGTGGCCTCTGCGCATTTAGGCCTATGGTGTGTGTCCCATTAAATCCACGACACCGTTTAGCCCACAGATCAGATATTAGACGGCAACAAAAATGACTTCTTCAGTATTATGGTATCACCGTGTTCAAAAATGTTCAAATGTTTGTATAGCTTATGGGAGTTAACTACGGGGTCATCAGTCCCTAAACTTACAAACTACTTATGAACTAACTACTGCTAAGGACGGCACATAAATCCATGCCCGAGGGGGGATTCGAACCTCCGACTGTAGTGGCCGTGGAGACCGTGACTGAAGCGCCGCAGTCGCCTCGGCCACCGCGGCCGGCGTAGCACCATGGTGCCTCGCTCTAATCAAGAGTTGAGACAGCAAAAAAGGCACTGTACCAAACAGATTATTTATTATTTACATATTTTACGCCCACATTGGATCACTTTAATCAATCCATACACATTTAAGTCTTAATCCTAGTTGTAGATTTGGCTTTCCTCTTCTGCTCCCAAAACTTCATCCTTTCCGACCTGGCTGCCCTTTCTTCATCTGTTATGGTATATTTTTTTGCGTGTAAATGTCTTTAATTTAAATATCGTGTCACTGAGTTTCAGGATATTCTTTTCTTCTCTGTCTTCAATTTGATGCATTGTCAAGCCTAACTCATCTAAATCATCTTGAACTTCTTTGAACCAGCTGTTCTTGGTCTTACTTTTCCTAAAGTAGCTGAACAGTTGTTTCAGTAGCCTGGTTTCTGGTAGTCTGGAAATGTGATAGAAAAAAGCAACTCTCCTTTTCCGCATTGTGTCAATTATTGACTCAGTTTCTTGGTATACAACTTGGTTAGGTAATAGTCACCACTGTCCCTCTACTTGGTATTTTTTTTTTTTTATTTATTATAGTTCTAAGGATTCTTCTGTCTGCTTTCTGTAGTTTGTCTGTTGTTGATTTGTGTCAAATTACAATTATAAACAATAGCTGAATGAATTACGTTAACGTATATTGTGTCAGATATCTCCAAATTGTTTTGAGCAGTGTATTTCATACCTGTGTGTTCATCTAAATTCTAAAAAATCGCACTGACGCGTTTTACGGCCCACTTTAGATTTGTAGTTATATAAGTTTTTGCAAACATACTGGCGGGCTCCAAACCATCTACCTCTAACGCCTTGCCCACTACTCTACGGCTATCAATCAAAAGATGAGTCCTTTAATCTCATATTATTGATGGCCGTTGTTAACTTGTGCCTAATATGGCATTTGTAGACCTAGATTATTGTCTATCGTACGAAGAACGACGTGTTTTTGTTAATTCTTCAGTGCGCTATTGCTTTGAAATAACAACGTGTAAGTTACAATAAGAAAATCATCAAATACGCAACGCAAGATGGCTTACGCCAGAGAGAGTTCTGGGCGAGGAATGTCACGTGACATCTCCGAACGGCTGTTTTTCGTTAATTCAATGGAGGATGTCAAATCTCCGTATTTTTGCAAATATGCCTCAAACGATACGAGATATGAAAAAAAACATAAGGGAGCTAAGTTGTAGAGAATTTTCTCCTCTACCAATTAGGTTATTCAATTTTCGTGTCACATGAACGATTCGTTTGCAATGACAATTATATTACAAACGACGCATTATCATTTATGTGCTCTTTTTTCTGAAGCAAAAACTGGTATAATTTCTTTTTTGAAATGCCCTCTCTTCCCATATAGACGACTACATGTATGATTTAGTATGTCTGTAAATCACTATTTACTTATACATTGCCGGCCGCGGTGGTCGAGGAGACTGAGGCGATCCAGTCACGGTCTGCACGGCCACTACGGTCGGGGATTTTTTTTTTTTTTTATTACTACCGTATTTTTTGTCCGAAAAATTTGAAAAAGGGAGGTTCTGGTATCCGTTGGCCTACAATCATGTCTCTAAAATTTGGTGCTGAACGGTTGAATGGTTCGTCTTAAAGACAGGGAACACGTTACGGACAGACGGACAGACATACATCCCAAAATCGCCGTTGGTTTTGCAAATATCTTTGAAACGCTACGAGATATGAAAAAAACACAAGAGAGCAAAGTTGTAGAGAATTTTCTGCTCTACAACTTAGGTTATTCAATTTGCATGTCAGATGAATAGTTAAGCCGTTATTTTTATTTAAACTTCGAGCTGTCAAAAGACGATAGCAAAGGCCCACTTTTAGTGTTACTACAGTAACCTAAAGTGGGCCAAAAAGTGATTACGAGAAATGTATTCTGACAATCACCCACTGCTGATTTCCGCACGAAACGGATGTGTAGCAGACGGAACGAGTGTAACAGACGGAATGAGCTTAATCTGGAAGCGTATCTGGTGCGGCAGAACCGGATCTGCAGCGGACGATGCCGGCATTCACAGAAGTAACGGAGAGCGGGCCCAGGAAAGGTATTACGTAATGGGCGCGCGACGCTTTAGGGCTGCGTTTGGCCGGGAGGCGCCTGCACAAAGCGCGGATGGCCGGTAGGCCGGCTCCATGTTAGGCGATGGCGCGCCGTGTCAACAGCGCGCGGCCTTGCGAGGCCTCAGCGCGGCGATTTATGGACTCAGGTGGAGGCAGGCCAGGGCAGGGCAGGGAGCGCTTTTTGCCCGCCGCTCCCGCTGCTCTGTTTCAGGACACCTCGCGTGCACCGATAGCCATCTCCGACTGGAAAATTATCCCCGCGTAACCGGTCCCACGGATACCGTACTCGAGTGCCGCATTTCCTCGTTATCGACGGCTACTGCTGTCGCTGATTCCAAACGGCAGCAGATTTTTATCGTCAGTAAGACATGCGCGCTTCCCCTAATGGTCTTTTCTTCAAGCAACGGCACTGTGAAATATCGTGTGTTAAATTCGTGGGCTCCCTCAGAACCCTTCATCCCAAGGTTTCTCCTTTGGATGCCAGTAAATGGCTAAAAGAGCCACCAACTGCTGGTAGCAGGGCCTCACAGGCGTCCATGTGGACGGGTTCACAAAACCCTCCCAGCACGAGAAGCCTAAGGAACCTCGAGAAAAGAAAAAGAAAAAAAGTAACATGAAAGAATCCATGGTGGCTACCGTGTCACCACAACACGCCTCTGCTCTGCTTCTGAGTACGAGGTAGAGACCATCGGGTCCGCTCAGGACTTGGCAATTGCCGAGTCTTCAGAAGCGATAGGCATTGAGGCTCTTACCGAGCGAGGTGGCGCAGTGATAACACACTGGACTCGTATTCGGGAGGTTGGTGGTTCAAATCTACCTCCAGCCATCCAGATTTATGTTTTCCATGATTTCCCTAAATCACTCCAGGCATATGCCGGGATGGTTCCTTTCTAAGGGCACGGTCAATTTCCTTCCCCATACTTACACAAACAACCCGAGCGTAAGCTCCGCCTCTAATGACCACGCTGTCGACGGGGCGTTAAACACAATCTTCCTTCCTTCCTTCCTTGAGGCTCTGCCTCAGAAATCAGCGACAGCAGACGATTCTGTGAATTCCACTGCACTGTCGAAATCAGCATGTCTCAGCGACCAGGAGACATTCTGATCCTGCAGTGGAATTGTGGCGGTTTTTTCGGCCAATTACCAGAGTTGCAGCAATTATTGAGCCGCTTCCTGGCGTTTTGTGTAGCCCTGCAGGAAACTTGGTCTCCTACTCAAACGTCCTCTGCCCTTCGTGGCTTTCGGAGCTATTACAGAAATCGTCCCTTGTATGACAGGGGCTCTTAACGTGTATGTATCTATGCCCTTGCCACTGTGCCTTTCTATACAGCTCTCGAGGCGATGGCTGTTAGAATATGGGGTATGCGGGGACTGACGATGTGTTCTTCGGATGAGATGGTCTCTCTTACAGACTTTGTTGCCCTGGTGGCACAACTTCCCTCACCATTTCTGCTTCTCGGGTACTTCAATGCCCACCATCCATTGTGGGGTGGTACGCAGACAACAGGCCGCGGAAGGGACGTAGAGACGCTTTTATCACAGCAAGACATCTGTCTGTTAAACATTGCTGCTATCACGCATTTTTGCGTGGCTCGAGGCACGTTTTCGATGATATATCTTTCTGTTTGAACCCGAGCATGCTCCCGCATTTCCAATGAAGGGTCCATGATGACCTTTTCAACACCGACCATTTTCCTATCCTTGTGTCGCTCCTGGAATTTCAACCTGTGTGCTGCCCACGTCGATGGTCTCTTCTCAGAGCTGATTGGCAATGTTTCACCTGAGTTGCTACGGTTCCTGTTCCACTACCATCCGATGTGGACATGGCGGTTCACCAGGTCACTGGTGCTATAGTTTCCGCCGCTGAGGCAACTGTTCCCACCCCTTCTGGCTCCCCACGGCGTAAAACCATGCCCTGATGGACACCAGAAATCGCTGAGGCCATCTAGGGTCGTCGGGGGATGCTCAATCGTCATCGTCGCCACCCCATGGTAGAAAACCTGATAGCCTTCAAACGGCTCTGGGCTAAGCTCGACAACTCATCTGACAGAGTAAGCGAGACTGTTGGGAGAAGTAAGTCACCAGCATCAGCTCTCGCGCCTCCGTGTCTCGGGTGTGGACTCAGGTTAGGTGCCTTTCTGGGTATCGTCCGCCAGTAGCGATCCCCAGCTTACACATTCAGGGTACCTTATGTACGGTGATGGCTGTCCTTTCATCCGCGCCGAGAAGAAACGTACAATTCCCCATTCAGTGAATGGAAATTCCAAACTGCCCTTGCTACATGCCCCTATACCTCTCTGGGACCAGACAGGAGCCACAACCAGCAGAGTTTCAGCACGAGATTCTCGCCCTGTTCAACCATGTATGTGCAGAGGGGGTTTTCCTGGTGATTAAACCTGGTGCTGATCTACATGTGGCTGATAGCTACTGCCAAATCAGCCACACCAACGTTCTCTGCAAGCTATTCGAACGTATGGTGAGTCGGCGTTTCATGTAGATACTTAAACATCGGACTCCGTTGTCCCCAGATTAGCGGGTCTCCGCCAAGGCCACTCCACTGTTGATAACTTAGTGGCTGTAGAATCTGCCATTCGTACTGCATTTACTAGGCATGAGCACCTTATTGTCGTCTTTTTTGACCCCACGAAGCCATGTGACACCACCTGGCGCTACCACATTCTGGCTACACTGCACGATTGGAGATTGTGGGGTCCCCTTCCACTTTCTTTCCTTACTCTCTTTTCGGGTGCGGATTGGTACCTCCCTCAGCTCTTCCCGAGTCTGTGTCTCGCAGGGCTCTGTCCTTAGTTTCCCTCTCTTTTTAATTGCAATCAATGGTCTTGCAGAGGCAGTGGGGCCATCGTTTTCTTTCTCCTTTTTCGCTGATGACTTATGTGTACACTTCAGCTCAGCTAGCATTGGTGTAGCTGAAATGCGTCTACAGGGATCCCTTCGAAACGCGCAGCCATGAGCCTCAACCCATGGGTACCAATTCTCTCCGTCAAAAACCCGGGTTAAGCACTTCTGCCGCGGTCAAGCTGTCCATTTGGACCCAGAGCTTTATTTGAATGATGAACTGCTTCGTCGTCGTCGGAGGTTCGAGTCCTCTATGCTGCATGGGTGTGTGTGCGTTATTCTTATGTTAGTTTCCCTTAGTTTAAGTAGCTTCTAAGCTACGGACTGATGAGCACGCAGTTTGGTCTGATAGATTTACAAATATTTGAACTGCTTCGTGTCGAAGAGACTCACCAATTATTTGCATGCTCTTCGACAGCCGGCTCACATGGGTGCCATACCTTTGTCAGCTCAAGCGGAAATGCTGGTGGTACTCAAATATTTTACGCTGCCTCAGCCACACTGGTTGGGTAGCCACCCATCCAAGTCTTTTGTGGATCTATAAGGCTCTCATCAATCACGTCTAGATTATAGGAGCTTTGTGTACGATTCGGCAGCCCCATCTGCATTGCGAGTCTCCGACCCCATCCATATTGCCATCCGTTTAGCGATAGGGGCCCTTCGGACAAGTCCAGTGGAAAGCCTTCTTGCTGAAGCTGGAGTCCTCCCCCTGCGATTTCGCCGGTCGCAGTTATTATCTTCATATGCTACCCATGTTTATGCGTCACCTCACCATCTAAATTGCAGGCTTCTTTTCCCAGCTGCTACACTCCCATCCCCACAACGGCGGCCGAGGTCGGGTCTCCCGGTCGTGGTTCGTGTTCATTCCCTCCTGTCACCGCATGAGTCCATCCCATTTTTCACTGTCCTTCCTGTACAGCTCCTTGGTCCCCTGTATGTCTGAAGTTCAGCTGGACTTGCTCATAAATCGAAAGCCTCTGTTGCACCGCTGAATCTCCGTCGACAGTTTCAAGCAGTTTTCGAGTCGTTTCGTTGCGCGGAATTTGTGTACACGGCTGGTTACCTAGTCGATGACCATGCTGGGTATTGAACAGCATTCACTGTCCTGTGGGAGCAGTGTGTTTACTGCAGAATTGATCGTCATTTTTCGCGCATTTGAACATCTCAGAGCCTGCCCTGGGGAGTCTATAGTTCTCCTGACTTCCTGAGTGGCTTACAAGCCCTCGATCAGTGTTTTCCCAAATACCCTTTGGTGCGGTCAATCCAGGAGTCTGTAACCTGTTTTGTGCAGTCCGGTCGCTCTGTGGTCTTCGGGCCACATTGGCATTCCTGGAAACGAACGTGTGGATCAGCTGCCTAAGCAGACTACCACTTTAAGTCCCTTGGAAATTGGTCTTCTGGAGAGGGATCTCAGACTGGAGCTACATCAGAAGATATTTGGCCTTTGGAATTTTGAGTGGGCTAATTCAGCTCAACCAAACGAGCTCCGGGCAGTGAAGCTCTCTACAGCGACATGAAAGTCCTCACTGAGAATATCTCGTCGGGAGTCCGTTGTTCTTTGTCGCCTGCGAATTGGTCACACGTGACCGCCTTCTTCGTCGGGAGGACCAGCCACAGTCTCGCTGTGGCGCCTCCTTGACAGTGGTTCACATTCTGTCGGACTGTTTACTCTTAGTTGCCTTGAGACAGTCTCTTAACCTGTCTGATGCGCTTTCATTTATGCTAGGTGACAATGCTGCTATGGTTGGTCGTGTTTTAGGTTTTATTCGTGCAGCTGGGTTTTATCATATGAGGGTTGGTACCTAAGCCTGCTCTTCCAGCACCCACCATTCAAACAGTTTTAATCT
This sequence comes from Locusta migratoria, assembly GCA_026315105.1. Taxonomy (NCBI): domain Eukaryota; kingdom Metazoa; phylum Arthropoda; class Insecta; order Orthoptera; family Acrididae; genus Locusta; species Locusta migratoria. The sequence continues at coordinate 364,233,685 of CM048744.1, forward strand.
GTTGTTACTTTTGTTTTCTCAGTCCTCTTTTTGACTGGCAGTTTTATAGTATTTGCAGAATGGGTGACTCATCCATTATTATTCACGTGATCAGCCAGCCACGGTATTCTGCTGTACTGTTTTGCGTCAGTCTTTATGTCTGGGCCTTTAGCGGTTATTGCCATTCTGTCAACGTTCATATAACCTACGTCGCACTCGCTTCACTTGCAACAGGGGACTGATGAGTGATGACCTAGCAGTGTAGCCCCCTTTAAATACCAACAAAAACTTACAAAAGTCAACAGCCGCGTGGGAGTAGCCACGTGGTCTAAGAATCATGTTAGGGACTGGGTAGCCACTCCTGCCAGATGTTTGAGTTCTCCGTCAGGCATGTGTGTGTGTGTGTGTGTGTGTGTGTGTGTGTGTGTGTGTGTGTGTGTTTCTTAGTGTAAGTTAGTTTAAGTAGTTTGTAAGTCTAGGGAGTGATGACCATACCAGTTTGGTCCAATAGGTTTACCAACACCTGAAGAAAACTCAAGATTCCTTTACAAGATTTCATAAGTTAAAAAAGAGAGAGAGGGGGGGGGGAGAGAAACTTTCACACCATACACAATATAATGGTTTTTCCCTTGATAATAGTGAGAAAAATAAGAATAAGCTATAGGAAAAGATCGATATTATATACTGCTGAGTGTTGACTATCCAAAATGCAAGGTAGACCATAACCTAACATATTTCGTAGATAACATGTTGTACAAGGATGACTTGACTGAAAATATATCCTCATACCTAGTGAGGAAGATGGTGAAATCAGTATCACATGTTGCCGCAATTTGCTAATTGTAACCAATGCTACATGGCACGGCATTCAGAGAGGCTCTTGATATTTTGTGTGCGTATATATGGTGTGTATAAAAAGTTCGGTGAATGATGTCATATGTGAACGGCAACTTGGAACATGTCTGTGTCCATCCGACTGGTTGTTCAGACTTGAGGAAGTTCCATTCACAACATGCACTGCATGTGACTCGCAATGTAAACAGACTGCAGCCAGTTGAACATAGTATGAGAGCAAATGTCACAGAAAAGTGGAGCATCGTGTAAACATCAAGTTCTGCTACTAATTTGGGAAGACGTACCCGGCGGGTTTGGTGAGAGTTGCAAAGGGCTGAAGAATGGATGCTGGTCCATTTCAATGCCCCTGCACACTGCGCGATCCGTGTGCGCAAATTCTTGGCGCACAAGATGGTAATAGTTCTTAAACACCCTCCATACTCCTCTGATCTGGCTCCTGCGGACTTCTTCCTGTTCCCCTGTTTGAAGGCGGCCATGAAAGGTGAACTATTTGCGGACGTGAATGCCATCAAAGATCGCGTGATAGCCGTTCTGCGATCGATTACACAGGAGGCCTTTCCTGGTTGTTTCCAGAAGCTGTAAGAACGTTGTCAAAAGTGTGTTGTAGCAGGTAGTGACTATTTTGAAGCCAATAAAGAACATTTTTATCTTTTGTTTCGTCTGTTGTTAGATAGTATTCTTCGAACGTTTTAGACAAACCACGTAGACGTCCATTGCCGAAGTTGATCTCCTGTTCCAGCGCGCTGCGTAAAACGGACCTGTCCTTCCTGACCAGACGTGTCCGATAGCCGAAAGATAGGGAGAAAAGCGAGGTTTACGCAGCAGTGACATCCGATGGTCGACTATGAAGTCCTGATGCTATACGGCCGTCGACAAGCTCTGACAGCACGGGAGAACAGCAGACTCCGATGCGTCACGTATGTAATGCTGGCTGGTTAGGTATGGCAATACAAACTGGGGAGCTGCGAATGTGGATCCAGCATCAGTTGAACCACAATACCAGATGCAGGACCAGCATGGCGAAGCATAAGGCAATGTTTCAACACTCACCATCGTGTCTCCAGACTGCAACCCGATCATAGTGCTGGTACAGGTAGAATCAGGATTCTTCGGGAAAAAAATGTCGTTGGATTCGGTTGTCCTTTTGCGTCCTCAAAAAGGCGGCGCATATTTTCTTCAAGTAAACTACCTGTTACTTAAACATCCTCCTAAGGTTTTCTTCCGACTTAGGGCTGCATCAGATAGTTTTGTTCTCTTTGTTGAATATACAAGTGTGCCATTTTACTGAGAGCCGCCAGAAGTAGCTGCTCAATACCTTAATAATGCATAGCTTATTTTGTAATGTTACAGGAATCCGTTGGGATTGCTGATAGAGTCCACACCGGCTTCATTGCTATAGTATTATTTGTTCTGTTGAAATGAATTAATCTTTAACAGAATGTCCCATCATATCTTCGAAATGACTGATTTCGTGTTTACGTCCCTTGTAGTGGGTTGGTGGGAACATGCTTTTTGTGTGATGAAGTGGCAAACAATGTTTAAATTGCCCGAATTGGGTTTTTGTTCCAAAAAATTCTCTTTTAAAAACAACATAAATTGACGACAGCATATTCTGTTCCGCCCAGTAATGATTTTGAATAGGAAACACAACTCATCTTGTGGATGTCGCAGATCTTCTTGTTTCCGTGCTTTCTATGATATATTAGAGAGTAATTCCACCTAATGCAAGACACCGTTTGTGTTTTTACACCCAAACATGTTTCGGCACTTATTGTGACATCGTCCGTGGGTTTTTTCCTGTAATTTCTGAAATTAATTTAGATTTTATAGCATTTCGGATTGTCTAGACATTTGTCTAAATTGTTTACGTTTAAGAATTTAGTTGAATATTACTTTCAGGCCTACATTTATTTACATACCTATTTAAAGTTATTGGGGGGGGGGGGTTCACATGTTGCTTTAATCAAGCAATAACACGTTTTGAATCTTGTCATCTGCAACAACAAAATATTTTTATTTCAAAACGAATAAACTTATTCTTCTTTCACTTGCATAATACGATGGATTATACGTGGCCATTATGCGCATTGCTTACTTCTGTGCTCTGGAATGTACTCTCTTATTTGTGACGTGTTATTGAGTTTTCTTAATTTATTTACTGAGATTTTGCACTTTTTGTTAACACTCGCAATGTTTATGTTGCCATTTGTTGTGTTGTGGTGGCTTCATCGTATTAATTTGTTTATGTAGCGTGACTGTGTTATGGCGCGTGATTGAGAATGGTTTTGACGCTTGTGATGTGGTGTGTGTGTGTGTGTGTGTGTGTGTGTGTGTGTGTGTGTGTGTGTGTGTGTGTAAGAGAAACAGAGAGAAAAATAGTGTGTGTAGGAGGATGATCATTGTGATACAGGGGTAGGAGTTATTCATATAGTTCTTTTACTCTGTCAACGAGGCTTTTGTTGCAGTGACGTATGATAGTTCAGTACTTTGTTAACTTAGGCTATTGCTTTTTGGAATTTACAGTTATCTTCTATTGTTGTTGTTGTTGTGGTCTTCAGTCCAGAGACTGGTTTGATGCAGCTCTCCACCCTACTCTATCCTGAGCAAGCCTTTTCATCTCCTCATAAGAACGACAACCCACATCCACTTGAATCTGCTTATTATACGCGTCTCTTGGTCTCCCTCTGCGATTTTTACCCCACACACTTCCCTCCAATGCTAAATTCACAATTCCTTGATGTCTAAGAATGTGTCCTACCAATCTATCCCTTCTTTTAGTCAAGGTATGCCAGAAATTTCTTTTCTCCCCAATTCGGTTCAGTACCACCTCATTAGTTACGCGATCCACCCACCTAATCTTCAGCATTCTTCTGTAGCACCACATTTCAAAAGCCTTTATTCTCTTCCTGTCCGCACTGCTTATCGTCCATGTTTCACTCCCATACAAGGCAACACTCCATACAAATGCCTTCAGAAAGGACTTCCTTAGGCTTAAATCAATATTAGATGTTAACAAATTTCTCTTTTTCAAAAACGCCTTTCTACCCATTGCCATTCTGCATTTTATATCCTCTGTACTGCGACCATCATTTGTTATTTTACTGCCCAAGTAACAAAACTCATCTACCTCCTTTATTGTTTCGTTACCTAATCTAATTCCTTCAGCATCACCTGATTTTCTTACACTGCACTCCATTACCCTAGTTTTACTCTTGTTAATGATCATCTTATATGCACCTTTCAGCACACTGTCCATTCCGTTCAATTGCTCTTGCAGGTCATTTGCTGTATCTGACAGAATTACTATGTCGTCGGCAAAACGCAATGTTTTCAATTCTTCACCCTGAACTTTAATTCATTCTCCAAATTTCTCCTTGCTTTCCTTTATAGCTTGCTCAATGTACAAATTGAACAACATTGGGGAAAGGCTACAACCCTGTCTTACTCCCTTTCCAACCACTGCATCCCTTTCATGCCCTTCAACTCTGACAACCGCTGTCTGGTTTTTGTACAAGTTGTAAATAACCTTACGCTCCCTATATTTTACTCCTGCTTGCTTCAGAACTTGAAATAGTTTGTTCCAATCAACATTGTCAAAAGCCTTCTCCAAATCTACAAAAGCTAGAAATGTTGGTTTGCCTTTTCTCAATCTATCTTCTAGGATAAGCCGTAAAGTGAGTATTGCCTCCCGTGTTCCTACATTTCTCCTGAACCCAAACTGATCTTCCCCGAGGTCGGCTTCTACCAGCTTTTCCATCCTTCTGTGTATAATTCGTGTTAATATTTTGCAACCATGACTTATTAAACTGATGGTTCTGTAGTTTTCACACCTGTCTGCACCCGCTTTCTTTGGAATGGGGATTATTACATTTTTCTTAAAGTCTGAGGGTACTTCACCTGTCTCATACATCTTACACACAATGTGAAACAATTTTGTCATGGCTGGTTCTCCCAGAGACTTCAGTAGCTCTGACGGGATATCATCTACTCCAGGGGCCTTGTTTCGACTTAGATCTTTCAGTGCTCTGTCAAATTCATCTCTCAGTATAATATCTCCTATTTCTCATCATCTACATCCTCTTCCCTTCCTACAATATTGTCTCGAAGTTCACTTCCTTTGTAGAGCCCCTCTATATACTCTTTCCACCTTTCAGCTTTCCCTTCTTTGCTGAGAACTGGTTTTCCATCAGTGTCCTTGATATTCATAGAGCTGTTTTTCTTATCTCCAAATGTTTCTTTTATTTTCCGGTAGGCTGTATCTATTTTTCCCCTATTTATACATTCTTCTACATCCTTGCATTTGCCTTCTAGCCATTCCTGCTTAGCCATTTTGCACTTCCTGTCAATCTCATTTCTTAGTCGTCTGTACTCCATTTTGCCTGTTTCATTTACTGCATTTTTATATTTTCTCCTTTCATCGATTAAATTTAGTATCTCCTGTGATATCCAAGGATTTTTTGTAGGTCTTTCCTTCCTACCTATTTTGTCCTCTGCTGCCTTCACTATTTCATCTCGCAATTTTACCCATTCCTCCTCAACTGTTTTATTTCCCTCCGTTTCTGTCAATTGTTGCCTGAAGCTCCCTCTGATATTCTTAAGAACTTCAGGTTCCTTCAATTTATCCAGGTCCCGTCTCCTTATTTTCCTACCTTTCTGTAGTTTCTTCAGTTTCAGCCTACAGTTCATAACCAACAAGTTATGGTCAGAGTCTATGTCTGCCCCTGGGTATGTCCTACACTTCAAAACCTGGTTCCGAAATCTATGTCTTACCATTATAAAATCTATCTGGTATCTCCCGGTGTCTCCTGGTCTCTTCCACGTATACAACCTTCTTTTGTGATTCTTAAACCAGGTGTTTGTTATAACTAAATTATGTTCCGTGCAAAATTCTACCAGGCGGCTTCCTCTTTCATTCCTTTTGCCCAGACCATATTCCCCCACTATCTTCCTTTCCCTTCCTTGTCCTACTACCGAATTCCAGTCTCCCATAACAATTAAGTTTTCCTCTCCCTTAATTGTCTGAATAATTTCCTTTAGCTCCTCATATATTTCTTCGATTTCCTCATCATCGGCAGAGCTAGTTGGCATATAAACCTGTACTACTGTTGTCGGTGTTGGCTTCGTATCTATCTTAACAATGATAATGCGATCGCTGTGCTGGTCATAGTAGTTTACCCGCATTCCTATTTTCTTATTCATTATCAATCCTACTCCTGTGATACCCCCAACTGATTTTGTATTTATAATCCTGTAGTCACCTGACCAGAAATCCTGTTCATCCTGCCACCGAACTTCACTAATCCCCACTATATCTAACTTCAACCTATCCATTTCCCTTTTTAAATTTTCTAATTTTCCTACTCGATTAAGGGATCTAACATTCCACGCTCCGACCCGTAGAATGCCAGTATTGTCTTTCCTGATGATCACATCCTCTTGAGTAGTCCCCGCCCGGAGATCCGAATGGGGGACTATTTTACCTCCGGAATATTTTACCCGAGAGGATGCCATCATCATATGTTCATACAGTAGAGCTGCATGTCCTCGGAAAAAAAAAAAAAAAAAAAAAAAAAAAAAAAAAAAAAAAAAAAAAAAAAACGGCTGTAGTTTCCCCTTGCTTTCAGCCGTTCGCAGTAGCTGTGTGGCAAAGCCGCATTAGCTGAAGTTACAAGGCCAGCTCAGTCAATCATCCAGACTGTTGCCCCTGTAACTACTGAAAAGGCTGCTGCCCCTCTTCAGGAACCACACGTTTGTCTGGCCTCTCCACAGATACCCCTCCGCTGTGGTTGCACCTACGGTACGGCTATCTGTATCGTTGAGGCACGCAAGCCACCCCACCTCGGCAATGTCTGTGGTTCATGGGAGTGTGTGTGTGTGTGTGTGTGTGTTTGTGTGTGTGTGTGTGTGTGTGTGTAAGAGAAACAGAGAGAAAAATAGTGCGTGTAGGAGGGTGATCATTGTGATACAGGGGTAGGAGTTATTCATATAGTTCTTTTACTGTTACTGGTTTTGAGAATTTGTAATCATTTTCTACGTTTGTTTGTTTATGGTTCTGTTTTAGTATAAGTTCAGCTGATCTTGAACGAGAGCTATTACTTTTCATTGCTCTCAAATGTTTGGTGTATTTGGTTTAAAAGTTTATGCATGGTAGACCTACATATACAGATGAGCTGCTATTGCAAGTTAATTGATATATTCCTGATGGGTTGTATTGTCAGTGTAGAAATGTATCCATAGTCTATTCTGTATTGTGTTGTTGCTTCTGAATACCATGTTCCTTGTTTCTTGAGTATGTCACCCACACTGTATCTGAATTTGATACAGTAAGTCATTATTTGTCATTTGTTTCTTAATGTCTATTGGGCTGTTGTGAGCAGGGTTTCATCCTTTCGTGTGAAATTTGTTTGCCTGTTTGTTGCATTTTTTGGTAATTGACTATGTATTCTACCCACTGTCTTTATAGTACCCATTTTTGTGCAGTTTCGTTTGTTGTGTTCTGTTCTTCTGGGTAGTCATATTTGCTCACCAATGTTGTGTTTAGTCGGTGTAATAGAAATCTGAAACTTGCATCCGTCTGCGTTACAAAATGATTGAATTGGTTATGATTTCTGTAAATTGTGAATTTAGGTTTGTTCAAATGTTCAAATGTTTGTAAATTTATCGGACCAAACTGCGAGGTCATCAGTCCGTAGCTTACAAACTACTTAAACCTAGGTAAACTAACCTAAGGGCAAACACACGCACCCATGCCCCAGGGAGGAGTCGAATCTCCACGGCGAGCAACCGCGCGCTCCGCAGCGAGACGCTTTAGACCGCTCGGCTACTCCACCGCGGCTTAGGTTTGTTGTTTCTGTTAGGTATAGGTATAAGAAATAGAGTTTTACGTCTCAGTCGTGAACTGTATTTGTAGGGGTGTGGTGTTTACGTCATTATCTTCAAAAATATCAAATGTTCTAATGTTTGTAAAGCTTATGGGACGTAACTTCGGGGTAATCAGTCCCTAAACTTACAAAGTACCTATCAACTACCTTATACTAAAGACAGCGCAAACAAGTATGCCCGAGGGGGGTTTCGAACTCCCGACGGGGAACTGCCTCGCGCATAGCGCCTCAATGCGCTCGGCCGCTGCGCCGCGGTTATGTCATTATGAAGATTTTTTATCTGAAAGTGTAATTCATCTATTAGGCTAATTATATCCAGTACGTATATGTAGTGTTTTGGTTTGACAATTTTGTCAATTATTTGGTTTTCTTTGTAACTCATGAATATGTCGGCTAGGAGGCCATTGATTGGGGATTCCACATGTAATCCATTCTGTTGAGAGTAAAATTTGTTGTTGAATGTGAAGTAATTGTGTTCAGTGATGAATTTTAGGAAGACTGATATTCCTTGTATGTTAGTTGTGAATACGTTACATTGCAGCTACAGGTTCACTCATAAACCAATTGAAATTAGATATTCTACTTCTTTAGGGAGAATGCTGAAATCAGACAAAGAGAACAGATGAGTTGTATGCACGGAGGTATCCTGATAGACGGTGTCCACCAAGAATGACAATTCAGCTAATGTGCAAAAAATTGGTGCTCCAATGAGCGGTGCGGACGGATGCATCTTCTGGCAGTTGTTGCTCACAATTTGTATGTTTGTCCCACAGAAGTACCAAGTGCCTCCAGAATAAGCCAGTCCAGTACTGATGTTGTTGTTGGAATTTTTAAGGGGACTTCACTGCTGGGTTATCAGACCCCTGTCCCCAGCTAAGATGTCACATCAGAAGCTTAACAATTTAAACTCAAGCGCTCCACATCCAGTACACGATAAATGGTGACATAAACATTGCGTGTGCCGTGGTGGCTCCATCGTATTAATTTGTTTGTGTAGCATGTCTGTATTATGGCGCGAGACTGTGAATGGTTTTGACGCTTGTGATGTGATGTGTGTGTGTGTGTGTGTGTGTGTGTTTGTGTGTGTGTGTACGGAGGGGGATGGGGGAATCTATGTGTGTGTGTGTGTGTGTGTGTGTGTGTGTGTGTGTGTGTGTGTGTGTCTAGGGAGGGGGGGGAATCTATATATATATGTGTGTGTGTGTGTAGGGAGGGGGGGAATCTATGTGTATGTGTGTGCGTGTGTGTGTATGTGTGTGTGTGTGTGTGTGTGTGTGTGTGTATGTTTGGGAGAGAGACGGGGAGAAACATATTGTGTGTGGAGCGCTTACATTTTAAATTGTTAAGCTTCTGATGTTTACCAACTCAAAAAACTACGGGCATGCAGCCAGGTAAGGAAATCGACGTCGTCCGATATTCCGGCAGGAGACCACACTGCCATTCTCAGGACAATACTGCAGCGAGGAAGCAACATAGAACGACATTTAAAACCTCTGTTATCAATTACAAAATAAAAGACAACACACTCCATGCAAGCAAACAAACAGGGCCATCACACGACCGAAGATGAAAACCGCCAGAAATATCGATAATAAACATTAGTTTTCAACTGGTGAGATGGTATTAATTTTCTCCTTCTGTTTTTTGAAAAGTGAAAGAACGGGATTCCATATATATTTTAAGCAAAAACCTCCATCCTTTTTGATAAGCTTATCCGATAGTTTTATTTTAGTTTATTTTAATAGCTGGTAGTGCATGCCAAGATTTCCTTTGCGTTAAATTCCATTGGGTGACCTGTGTGTAGGCAGTGTTCAACAACAGCAGATTTTTTGGGTTGTTGTAAACGTGTGTGAAGCTTATCCTCATTACATCGGCCCTTGGCTGCCCTAATTGTTTGACCAATATGACATCCCACAACTGAATGGGATACGATAGACACCCGCCTTGGGCAAACCAGCGTAATCCTTTACGGACCTTAACAGAGCCTTATTTTTAGATGGTGATCGAAACACACATTGCCACACGTAATAGTCGCGTGATATGAGGCCTCATGCTACGGACTGAGCAGCCGTTCCCTCCGAAGGTTCGTGTCTTCCCTCGGACGTGTGTGTGTGTGTGTGTGTGTGTGTGTGTGTGTGTGTGTGTGTATGTGTGTGTGTGTGGTGTGGTCCTTAGTGTAAGTAGTTTGTAACTCTAGAGACTGTCGACCTCTGAAGTTTGGACCGATAGCGTTACAAACATTTGAACATTATAAAACTCACATTTCACGTCATATTTACGCAAAATATGTCCAATCTTGTTGGTTATGCTGCCAACGTACGACAGAATGGCCATTGACTTGGGTGCGTCCTATGTGTTCACTTTCAGTGAACCTCCGGAAGGAAAGCTCGTCGTAGAAAAAAAGGTAAATAAAATAATCGCTAGTGGTGGGGTTATCTAGTGGCTAAGATGTCTACCTAGTGAGCATGGAGGTACGGGTTCGATTCCCGGCCGCATCACAAATTTTCATTCAATGCTTCACCTTTAACTTTAAAATTAAAAGTGTTTAAAAATTATCATTCTCCGTTTTTCATCATTTTATATGCACATTCAAAGTATTTTTGTCGCATGAGAAACGTTTTACGTCGCGGAGACAGCACGTACGTAGCGCGCCTCTTAATATTCGCGGCACTGACCGCAGCGTTGAAATGCGCATGCGCACCTAGTGGTGTACACGTGCCTAACTTTAATTAAAACCACCACAAAGTTGCTTTCATACTCCAGTTTAGGATTTTGCATATAATTATTATTAGAGGCCCAGTAATAATGTTCCACACAAATTTAACTTCTTCTTTCTTCTCACTCAGGCATTTAGCTCCGAAGTAATCAGTTGCAAGAAAAAAGGAAACTCATAATAACTTACTGATTATTTTGCGGATAAATAAACACACTTCAAAGTTTTTAGTGCTGAATTAACAAAAGGATTTATAGGAACCCCAATAATACATTACATTGTAATTAACTGAGTTAACATCTTTCAAATAAAACATGAAGAACCCCTCTTAAAAGTTAGTCCTATTCTAACCATCTCTTAAAATATAATAATCATGATGACAAAAGAAAAACCAATATCTCTAGTCCATGGATCTTATATAATTAATTATAATTAATCTTCTTTTTCTTGAGTTTTAATTTCCTTCTTGCATATTCCTTTGACTTGAAGTTTAACTGCCCGGACGTCCACCTGGACAAACAAAATTATCCGGGGCAGTACTCATACTTATAGCTTTTAAATATCTCACAAATAAATTATTTGATCATCTTGGGTCGTTCAGGAGGAATGTAGTGCAACTCGTTACACTATATACCCTCCTTTTCAGACTCAATATGTCAAATTATTTAATTACATTCCTATTACAATTTATAAATAATCTATTTCTCTAATTATTACTATTGATATTATAATACCATATTTCATTATTGGTAGTTAACTAACAGGCTGAATATACATAAAGCATAGTTATTTGATTTAAACAAAGTCTGTAGATTGTCCTCTGTTCTGAATGGTAGGAGAATTACCTTTCGATTAATTCAAATTATTTCATTATTTTTATGTTAAAGAAAATCATGAAGAAATTTCTTTCAATCCATTTATAAAACTGAATTTCATTGGTACTTTGTACATATTGGTATGTGAGCGTTTGCACATTCATCTCCCAAAAGTGATTCATCTCCCAAGTAGGAGCTTAATGTCACATATATAATTAGGTGACATTAAGCTCCTACTTGACTACCCACCCCAACACTTATCTTGTTTAGGCCCTTCCATTAGGTACCGAAACCCGTCAGGCCCTCTTATTAGGCACCTGACTATGGGTTAGTAGCCTTTTCTGTGGGTCTACATACCCACATCAACATCATCTCACTCCAAACTCCACAGCACTAGAGATCACATTTTCAAGGCACCTCCCTTTTCTTTCACTCAATATTTACTCCTGTCCCATAAATATTTTTTTTTATATCTCCTATAATTTACAACAGATCACTCAGCGAAAGATCCGTACCCAAAGACTGGAAAGTTGCCCAAGTTACTCCAATATTCAAGAAAGGCAATAGGAGTGATCCCCCAAAATTGCAGGCCTATCTCATTGACGTCGATTTGCAGTAGGATTTTGGAACATATACTTTGTTCGAATATTATGAACTACCTCGAAGAGAACGACCTATTAACCAATAGTCAGCTCGGATTCAGAAAGTATTGCTCTTGCGAAACACAGCTTGCCCTTTATTCATTTGAAGTGTTAAGTACCATCGACAAGGGATCTCAAATCGATTCCATATTTCTGGATTTCCGGAAGGCTTTTGACACTGTACCTCACAAGCGGCATCTAATGAAATTGCGTGCTTATGGAATATCTCCCCAATTGTGCGATTGGATTCACGATTTCCTATCAGAAAGGACACAGTTCGTTGTAATTGACGGTAAGTCATCGAGTAAAACAGAAGTGATATCTGGCGTTCCACAGGGAAGCGTTATAGGTCCCCTACTCTTCCTCGTGTTTATAAACGATTTAGGAGATAATCTGAATAGCTCCCTTAGACTGTTCGCGGATGATGCTGTCGTTTATCTGTTAGTGAAGTCAACAGAGGATCAAAAGCAACTGCAAAGCGATTTAGACAAAATTTCTGCATGGTGCGAAAATTGGCAATTGACACTAAATAAAGAAAAGTGTGATGTAATACACATGACCACTAAAAGAAATCCGCTGAACTTCAATTACGCTATAAATCAGTCAAACCTTAAGGTCGTAAATTCTACCAAATGCCTAGGAGTTACAATTACGAACAACTTTGACTGGAGAGAACACATAGAAAATATTGTGGGGAAGGCGGACCAAAGGTTACGTTTCATTGGCAGACCGCTTAGAAGATGCACCAGCTCCACCAAAGAGACTGCCTACATCACACTTGTGCGTCCTCTCCTGGAGTACTGTTGCCCCTTGTGGGACCCTCACCAGGTGGGACTGACGGAAGATATTGAGAAGATTCAGAGAAGGGCAGTTCGTTTTGTTTTATCACGTCACGGGGGGGGGGGGGGGGAAGCGTCACGGAAATGTTGCACGAATTGGGGTGGAAATCATTAAAAGAAAGACGTTACTCATTGCGGCGTGATCTGTTTGCGAAGTTTCAATCACCGACTTTTAGTTCTGAATGTGAATATATTTTGCTAGTACCCACCTACTTAGGGAGACATGACCATACCAATAAAATAAGAGAAATCAGATCGAAAACGGAACGATTTAGGTGTTCTTTCTTCCCGCGCGCTATTAGAGAATGGAACGGTAGAGAAAAGTTATGAAAGTGGTTAATGAACCCTCTGCTAGGCACTTAAATGTGATTTGCAGAGTATCTATGTAGATGTATTATGAATGTGCGCTCACAAATAAGAAATTTTCTCCTGCTTTACTCCCTCTTCTCGAAGTGAGCGTACCAATGAATAAAACGTATGTATTTCTGTTAATAAAAAAAAAAAATTTCCTCACAACCTACTATTAACTACATATTATGTCCTCAGAAGCCTATATTTCCTTACTATCTATTGTATGTGTGTAAAAAATGTACTGTTCTAATATACGTGTTAACTTGCGTACCAGTGTAAGTTAAAATGTTTGTATATGAGTGCAGGTGTATTTAATTGTAAACATAGTAGTGTGTTGATCCTCCGGTGAACCTCGCAGGGTAAACACTGAGGTTCCAACTTAGCAAAAAAATAATAAATAAATAAATAAAAATACCCGACACGGAAAAGAAGGGTCTTAATGGTAAAGACTATTGAATAATGGAAAGGGGACTAAAAGATAGGTGCTCTATAAAAGAGTAGTGAGAAAGGAAAAGAAAGAGCTGGAGATTGGAGCCGAAGAAGGATAGAAGATAGCCCAGAAAGAAAGGAGACACCCTACCATCCCCCACCCCAGGAAACCCCTGGTCCCTACTGTACTTCGCTATGGCACCGGAGGGCAAAAATATGGCAGGCTAGATGTGAGCCGCCCCACTACAGAACGGACGCCATAGCTTCACTTCCAGCTCCCCCTCCCCAGAAAAGCTCCAATCCCCACTATGGAAAGCCAATGAACGATTGATTTGTGAGATATTTAAAAGCTATAAGTATGAGTACTGCTCCGGATAATTTTGTTTGTCCAGTTGGACGTCCAGGCAGTTAAACTTCAAGTCCAAAGAATTAGGTAGTTTGACGCCCACCAAGAAGATTGTTTGTGCAGTATGCGTGTGTGTAAAATGTGTATGTGTAACTGTGAGCGTGCGTAAGTGTACATAGTTTGTAGCATTCCCCACTACAAACGAAATAACTTCCCTTAAAAAATCAAGTAATAACCCTTTCCATGTTATTACTTATAAAAATCTTACAAAAGTATAAAATTACCCCGTACAAAATTATAGATAAGATTTTACTTCTTTTCCAGAAGTCCGTCTCTCTCATTTAGAGTTAAGTGGATTCTTTAGCTACCTTTGTAGCATGATACATCCAGAAAACACAGATGTTACAGGTTAAACATACAAATATGTAATTAAAAAGTCATATCAGATTTTTGTTTTGTCAAATCATGAAGAAAGTTGTTACACAAAAGGAATATTTCAACGTCTGCTTAATCCATTGTCAATTAATACACTGGTAATGGGAATAAAGTGGCTTTATTCCATAACAGATACAAGAGATTATGAATTTAACAATCTACAATGTAAACTCTGACATTCATGGTCTAAAATCAATTATCAAGTTCTATATCAATACATTTGTCAGTGCCCATCCCCCTTCCAGTATGTTAAGTAGAATATATTAATAAGATTAGAGAAAGTGAAAAGAAAGAATAGTAAAAGAAAAAAAAGAATTTGTCCTCCAGAAAACGAAAAGGAAGGAAAAGGACAAATAACTGGCTTCTTGGTGGGCGTCAAACTACCTAATTCTTTGGACTTGAAGTTTAACTGCCTGGACGTCCAACTGGACAAACAAAATTATCCGGAGCAGTACTCATACTTATAGCTTTTAAATATCTCACAAATAAATGACTTGACCATCTTGGGTCGTTCAGGTGGAATGTAGTGCAACTTGTTACACTACAAGCTTAAGTTCAAATTTTCTTCTAAGCCCCTTGGAGGCAGCATAATGTCGCTCCTGCGGAAGGGAGCGGAGAGGGAAAACACTGGTATTAACGTTGGCGCTGATAGAGACGCCAGCTCCTGGCTGCTCCAGCTCTGCCAGTTACGCCTGAATGGTCCCGAAGCAGAAACATTGCAGCTACTGCGCACCTCGTCTTGCGCATCGGGAAATCGTCCATTAAGGCAACATCCGCCCTTCATATTTGTTGTCGGTGCGTTGTTCATCAAAAACATGTCATATTTGGTAAAATATAACTATAAATTAAAGAGTCATCAAACTTAAAAGCCTCCAGAAGATATGATCATATACATTAATGAAGTCGCTATTATTCTACCTAGCAAGAACAGACGTGTGTTAGCGGCATCGCATTGCGCCATTGAACGTAGTAGGTTCGAGACCGACTGCAAGCAAATTTCTTTTTAACAGATATGAAGGCAAATATGACTTTTGTATTCTTACTTTCCACATATCTTTAGACGTTTTAGCAAATGTGTCGCGATTTTGAGAGGAAATGACATTTATACTCTTCGTTGTAACAAATATTGAACTGTTTGAAAAGAGGGGGAGGGGGGCGGCAGTCTTTGCGCATACGTCATGTTAAAAAATGTTCAAATGTTTGTAAAGTCTATGGGACTTAACTACGGGGTCATCAGTCCGTAAACTTACAAACTATTTATGATCTAACTAAGACTAATGATGGCACAAATATCCATGCCCCGACCGTAGTGGCCGTGCAGACCGTGACTGGAGCGCCTCAGTCTCCTCGGCCACCGCGGCCGGCTACGTCAGGTTAGGAGGGGGCACTGTTTACAGCTTGTCTCTTCATCGTTATAGATTCATTTTGTTAGTCATTTAATAGTGTAATCAGTTGCTTACTGTATTTTAGTGTTCATGTGCATACTGGTATGTTCTTAGTGTTTATTATCAAAGAAAAGTGAACAACGTTCAGTATCTTTTGGAAACAAATTACTTACAAGGGGAGGCCGCCAATTGTGAAATTCAGATTCGATTCATACTGCGCATAATGAAAGTTCATGGCCAGAGGTGTAATTTGGCAAAGCACCGAGATGCACTTCTCAGCCGTTGTCGAGAAAATCCGAGAGTTAAAAGAAGCCGTTGCGGTAAAATACTGTCTACGATTAGCAGTGTTGTGCAGAGGCGTGGCGTAGCGGTAAGTGCTCCGGTGCGTAATCCGAAGGTCGCGGGATCGAATCTCGCGGCAGGCAACTTTTTTTATTATTGGTTTTTTTGTTATTTATATATATCGCACGAACCAGAGTGATAGTTGTCATGGAAATATGGAAATCAGAAAACAGCACGACATCCAGCACATTTGCGTTTTTACAAGAACAATTTTTTTTTTTTTTTTTTTTTTTTTTTTTTTAATTATCTGTTGGGAAACACACCTGACTGACATTCTGAAAAATTGTTCTACCGTTCGTCAGGTTTGACTTACACTACGTATTCGTTTCGGAATATCGTTTATACTGCTTCCGTTAACTATACGTGGTAAACATTATGAAGACAATTAATAACATTTGTGAAATACAACTTTGTTTGCGGAAAACATAATGATGTTCGAAGTCGCCAGTTGGATATAATAAGTAGTTTGTAAGTCGTTTGTCGTGGAGAAACTGGCGACTTCGAATATCAAATGTGTGTGTCCATTTGAATTACAAAAAACAAATAAAAAAAATTGCCTCCCGCGAGATTCGATCCGGCGACCTTCGGATTACGAAGCCGAGCGCTTACTGCTACGCCAAGCCTCTGTACAATATAAATAATCTTAGAGATCGTAGAGAGTATTTCACCCCCTCCTTAATCCAGAATCGGCACTGTCACCACATCACGGACTCACGATCTAAGCGGCAGTGATCAGGCCGGTAATGGAATATGCAGGTCCGATTTGGGGTAACGCAGCCGCAACACACATCAAATCTCTACAGAGGGTCCAAAACAGAGCCTTAAAACAGCTTTGCACCTACCCCGAGAGTACTCAACAAATAGGCTCCATGAAGAAACAGGTATACAACTCCTCCAGGATAGGTTCAAACAGACAGCTACGAAATTCTATAAAACAGCAGAAAGGTCCACAAACAACCTAATAAAGGCGCTAGGAAAACCGGTACACCATAGGAAAAATACACGTTGGCCCGATCTGCTGCGGAAACAAGTTTAAAGACCACCGAGGGAACATGTAAATACACACACACAACAAACCAAGCCATGTACAATAATTGAAAGAAATTAGGAGAACTTCTGTGAATTTTGGAAAGTAGGAGGCGCAGTACAGGCGGAAATACAGCTGTGAGGACAAGCTGTGAAGTGTGTCAGGATAGCTCTGACGGTAGAGCAAATGCCCGCGAAAGGCAAAGGTCCCAGGTTCGCATCCCGGGGCCTGCACACACATTCAATTCGCCAGAAAATTTCATATCAGCATAGACTTACATTCAGAGTGAAAATGTCATTAAATAAATAATATATTTTAATGAGTATAAAAATAAGTGCTGGTCCAAGCTAAACGAAAATATTTTAAATACGTTGCTTGTAGTGGCCATTGTAGCAGCAGCTGAATACTATGTATTTTCACAGCAGAATAAAAAATAATAATAATAATAAAGAACCTACTGTTACTGCAAATGAAGTGATTTTTACTTTTACCGTAATGTAACGATTTGATCAGTATATACTGTCGCGAAACAATGCATCCGTATATGGAAGACCTCAGAACATGCAACGGTTTGTTTTGTACAGTTTACCGGGTTGCGTGCTAGTGAAGAAACAATGCATCGTTATTTGAAATAGTACGATAGCCGAGCAATGTCTAAACAAGTATGATTGTACTTTCAGTATAATGACAATGGGGAATCCTTTTGTTTGCGTTAAGGAATACCGTTAAGCTCCAATGTATAGGGACTTCTTTCGTCACTTTACTGAGAGTCAGCCGAAATGTGGCTCAAAGAGCAGTCAGTTGAACCAAATGCGCCTTTATTGATGCAAGCCCATACTTCAAGACAATTTGAGAATGTTTGACGGCAGGTCTCAATTTTTCATGAATATTCTGAGTACCCAAAAATATTTCTTTACAATAATTGATAAATACCAACCAAACACCACCTCAAGAACACGACAGAGATAGTAAAACCAACACAGGCCAATCCTTAAAAGACAGGCAAAGAAAATCACATATAAATAGGAACTGCAGGAACAACCACTAAGGTTTAAACTACGTATACAACAAGCCAAGATGGCTGGTCTATCAAGCGAGTTGGCAAGTGCTTCAAAGTCCTCCACGAATAAATTAGCAGTGACAGGTGACAGGGTGTGTCGAAATGATGCTCGGTTTTTGGCGCCCCTTGACGTTCCTTGGAGTGGGAATGGTTAACGTGTTGTCTGACGTCACTGAAGTAGACGTGACGACGTCGGCGGTGTGAATGCAGCCTGCAGCCGGCAGCGGCAGCAGCAGTTGCAGGGCCGCGGTGCGCAGCTGCGGCCCAGGAGGGCCTCGGGTTTCGCAACTCTGCAAGGACGGCGCTTTCCCGCGAAGCGCGGCGCCCACCCCGGCTGGGGGCACGTCGCCCTGCAACCAACACCTCGCCTAGCCTCTTCCGGGGACCCGCGCGCTGCTGCTGCTGCTACTGGCACTGCGGGAAAGTGCGGGCCGCGCCGCACACACTTCTGCACTAGCACCACCGCTACTGCTCCCTCTGCAACACCTCGCTCACTTGACAGCCTAGTGAGCACTTGAAACTAACAGATTCACAGCTTTGTGGCTGGCTGGAAGACTTTCTAAGTCAGGGCCGCACAAACACGGAAAACCGCACGCGGGCAAAGCGAGGTGCAGATAGTGTTTGCACAGTGTATCTGTTCAGCTCGGCATACTTCGCCTCAACTCGGCTTGCTGCGTGAGGCCGTCGCTGTACGCTGCCGAATGCGCTGCCATACGGCTTAGTCAACATTGGATTAAGTAAGCGCGAGACAATTATTACAATAATGGAACCACCTGCTCAAAAAAAAGTAAAATTCTCGAAAGTCAATTTAAACGGGAATGGAAACACTCTTACTTTTTTGTTCGTTGTGACGATAAAGCCAAATGTCTAATCTGCGGTACACTAATTACGTGTGTCAGAAAATCGTCTACTGAAAGACACTACAGCAAATTGCATTCAGAATAGTATAGTGATATCACAGAAGTTGAAAACTCTTGAAGAAGAGAATTCTGTATCTACAAACGAGGCTAGTACAAGTACTTTAGCATGTATATTTTAGTTAAAGGTCATGCGAAACGAAATAAAACTTGTTTACATTCCTCTCAAACGTGTATTAGTTTTCGGTTGCGCTTAAATTATTTATAGCACATCTTTTTTTCTCTAATGTACTGTGAAGAAGATGAGGGGTGCTGCGAAAGGACTCTCAGAGCTAGTTACACAGTTGCCCTACGTTTAGCAAGAGCTGGGAGGCCATTTATGGACGGGCCATTAATAAAAAACATTATGTTGGACGTAGTAGAGACAATGAATCCCACATTAACTCCCGCGTACAGCAGAATACCACTTTCCAGAATGACAATATCTCGGAGAATCAACGACATTGCTGAGAATTTGCATGAACAGTTGGCAGCCAAAATTGAAAAGTTCCTAGCGTACTCCATCGCACTTGATGGGTCCAAGGATATTAATGACACGGCTCAGTTAGCAATTTTTTTGCGTGGCGTAGACGACGACCTACAAATAACGGAAGAGCTTTTGGATATGATTTCTATGAAGGACACTGTTACAGGGGCGGATATCTAAGCAGCTGCTGAAATGGCAGCTGATGGTATAGGACTCCCTTGGGAAAAGCTGTTTCCGGTAACCATAGACGGGGCACCAGCAATGTGCGGTAAAGCAAACGGGTTTATTGGCCTACTGCTGAAAAAGCTTAACATGCCGAATTTACCTTCCGTTCATTGTTTCGCACACCAGGAGGCTCTTTGTGCAAAAGTTATCGGTCTTCAAGAAGTGATGAATGTAGTGGTGCGTATTGTGAACTACATTCGTTTTCATGGACTCACTCATCGTCAATTCAAAGAATTTTTGATTTGCGTGGAAGAGCAGTATCCAGATATTCCCTACCACGCTGAGGTGCGTTGGTTGAGCAAAAGAAAAGTGATTTCCCAAATTTTTCGACTACTACTATTATTTAAATCTCTTTTATACCGGTAATCGTGTTCCACCAAATTTAGCTCTCCACCTAGTGTACATAAGTATTTGGCAATGAAGAAGAAAACAGGGTACACGTTTTGAAAAGGTCGAGACAGGCGGCGCGAGCGACGGAAGCGTAAGGAAAGAGAGAAGCCGCGCAAAGCCGAGGAGTGGGGGGTTTGCACCGTCGTCAACATTGCGCAGCCGTCTTCTGCACTCTGCACTGTGCGATGCGCCGGTGCATGCACCTTGAGCGGCCCTGTTCTAAGTAATAGGACGCAGTACCTTGTTCTCCATGGTGAGTTTTCATCAGAGACGAGTGTATCGTCAGTCGTGCCCCAGGGGAGTGTGATAGGACCGCTATTACGAGGCGCGTCCAGAAAGTAAGATCCGTTTGGTAATAAAATGAAATTGTACACGGATACAGAAGAAAATTTTATTGCACAAAATTCTACAACTCTTAAACTACTTTTCCACATAGCTGCCGAAATTTTGCTTGCATTTGTCATAGCGTGGCACCAGGTTTTGTATACCTTCTTCATAGAAATCTGCCGCCTGTGTCTTCAACCAGTTGGAAAAAGTTTCTTTCAGGTCGTCGTCATTGGTGAAGTGATGACCGCCAAGGAAAGACTTGAGATATAAGAACAGATGAAAGTTCTTGTGTAAACAAAGGTGGACGCCCACTTCGTTCTTCATTGTGCACATCACTAGGCCCGCCATTGAACTGTCGGACCCATATTCTCACCATCGAATCACTCATCGCATTTGGTCCGTAAATATCGCAAATTTGCCGATAAATTTCACTTGGTTTCACTTTCCTCGCATTCGGAAACCGAATCACCGACCTGATTTCACAGGCGGCGAGATTTTCAATCATCGCCGACATTTCAAACAAGCACAACAAAGCGTACGTAACTGACAGCGATCTCCAAATGGCGCACGTTCTTCTCCTTGATACACATCGTCTACAGCGCATGTGCGGAACTGCAATCACAGCGCTGCAGCGGAGATAAATTGAGACGGAACTTACTTTCTGGACGCGCCTCGTATTTTCTATCTATGTAAATGTTCTGATGGACAGAGTAACTTATAATATGCGGTTCTTTGCTGATGACGCTGTGGAGTATAGGAGCGTGTCGTCTTAAATTGACTGTAATAGCATTAATTTATTTATGTAGCGTGCCTGTGTTATGGCGCGAGACTTTGAATGATTTTGACGCTTGTGATGTGATGTGTGTGTGTGTGTAGGTGTAGGGAAGGGGGAGGGAATCTATGTGTGTGGGGAGGGGGGGAGGGGGGGGAGATTTACGTGTGTCTGTATGTGTGTGTGGGGGGGGGGGGGGGAGACAGAGAGAAACATATTGTGTGTGGGTGTGGAGCGCTTACATTTTAAATTGTTAAGGTTCTGATGTTTACCAACTCAAAAAACTACGGGCATGCAGCCAGGTAAGGAAATCGAAGTCGACCGAAGTCGAGACCACACTGCCATTCTGAAAGCAATACTGCAGCGGGGAAGCTACGTACAACTACATTTAAAACCTATGTTATCAATTACAACAGAAAAGACAACACACACCCAGTAAGCAAACAAACAGTGACATCACACGACCGAAGATGAAAACCGTCAGAAATTTCTAGTTGGTGCAAAGAATGGCAGCTAGCTCTAAATGTAGAAAAATTTAAGGTGATGCTCATGAGTAAGAAAAACAATCCCATAATATTCGAGTACAGCATTAGTAGTGAGCTTCTTGATGTAGTCGCGTCGTTACAATATCTAGGCGTAACATTGCAGAGCGATATGAAATGGAACGAACATGTAAGGACGGTTGTGAGTAAGGCGGACAGCAGACTTCGGTTTATTGGGAGAATTTCGGGAAGATGTACTTCATCTGTAAAGAAGACCGCGTATAAAACGCTTGTACGACCACGTCTTGAGTATTGCTTGAGCGTTTGGAACCCGCAGCAGATCAGTTTAAAGGAAGACAGAAGCAGTTCAGAGGCGAGCAGCTAGGTTTGTTACTGATAGGTTCGACCAATGCGCGAGTGTCGCAGAAATGCTCCGGGAATTCAGATGGGTCTTTTCAAGAAATTCTGTTGAGGATATTTAAAGGGCCGGAATTTGAAGCTGAGTGTAGAACGATATTGCTACCGCCTACTTACATTTCACGTAGTGATTACAAAGACGAGATAAGAGAAATTAGGGCTCTTACGGAGGCTTATAGACATTCTTTTTTTCCTCTTTCTATTTGGAAGTGGAATGGGAAAGACAATGCCTAGTAGTGGTACAGTGTACTCTCCGCCACGCACCTTACGGTGGATTGCGGAGTATGTATGTAAGATGTAGATGTAACCACCCCGGCAATGCTTCCATTTGCTGAATATGAATGACAATATAAATCCTACACTCTAATTTCACTGTCCATCACCTTCTGTGTGTTTATACCTATTTCTACCGTCCTCTCTATCCTCTTAGACCGCTGTACGTGTTAGCTAGCTGAAAACCCGGAGTTGATCAGGCATTTATTTATTCCAATATTTGTGATTCTTCAAATTGTCCCCGCGTACTTCTATCGAAATAATTCGCGGGTAAACTGCCGGGTTTCAGTGTCCAACGCGCCATCATTTTAGTCCATATGCTCCTCCCTCCTCCTCCCCTCCCTCCCCTCTTTTAACCTCTGCCTGCTCCTCCTCCCCCCCTCCTCTACCTCGACCTCCTTCCCCCGCTCAAATATCCATCAAACCGTTCCCCTGTAATTACCTACCGCTCTCTTCCAATCTCCTAGATGGCTCTCTTTGATTATCTCCTCCCTCATCAGCACATGGTATACCACACATATCCGCCAAATTTCGTAGTAATCAATCAAAGGGTGTCGAAGTCTGGAATTAGATACTCTCCGTTCTGCATAACAAAAATCCTATTTAGACATTTAAGTTTCTCTTGTTTTGAAGGATTCAAAATTGTATCACAGATGAACGATATGACAGCGCATAAAATACGAATCTGATTCGAAAGTAACAAAATTATCAATTTCAATTGTTTTTTGTTTAAGTACCACCTACCTGATTAGCAGATCCGACTGTTAATCTAAACATCCAGGGAACCACTCAAACAGACACAGAAAATTTCATGAAAATCGGTCCAGCGGTTTAAAACTAAGAAACTTCCTGGCCGTTTTAAATTGAGTGCCGGAACCAGGATTCGTACCTGGGACCTTTGCCTTTCGCGGGCAAGCGCTCTACCGTCTGAGCTATCCCGGCAAGTTTCACGGTTCCGATACACAATTTTAATCCGCCGGGAAGTTTCATATCATCGCACATCCCCCCTGAAGAGTGAAAATTTCATTCTTGAAACATCCCTTGGGCTGTGGCTAAGCCATGTCTGTAACTTATCCTTTCTTCCTGGAGTGCTTTTCCTGCAAGGTTCGCAGAAGAACTTCTGTGAAACTTCCAGGCAGATTAAAATTGTGTGCCGGAACCGGGACTCGAACCTGGGACCTTTGCCTTTCGAGGGCAAGCGCACTACCGACAGTGCTATCCCGACACGACTCACGATGCCGCCTCACAACTTTACTTCCGCCAGTACCTCGCCTCCTACTTTCCGTCCCGGTTCTAGCACACAAATTTTCATCTGCCAGGTAGTTTCATATCAGCATAGACTTCCATTCAGAATGAAAATGTTATTAAATAATTAAGATATTTTATTGAGTATAAAAATAAGTGCTGGTCCAGGCTAAGCGAAAATATTTTAAATACGTTGCTTGTAGTGGTCATTTTAGCAGCAGCTGAATACTATGTATTTTCACAGTAGCATTAAAAAAAAATTCTACTGTTACTGCAAATGAAGTGATTTTTACTTTTACCGTAATGTAACGATTTCAGCAGTATATACTGCTGCGAAACAATGCATCCGTATATGGAAGACCGCAGAACATGCAACGGTTTGTTTTTGAATAGTTTACCGGGTTGCGTGCTAGTGAAGAAACAATGCATTGTTATTTCAAATAGTACGATAGCCGAGCAATGTCTAAACAAGTAAGATTGTACTTTAAGTAATATGACAGTGGGGAATCGTTTTGATTGCGTTAAGGAATAGCGTTAAGCTGCAATGTATAGGGACTTCTTTCGTCTCTTTACTGAGAGTCAGCCGTAGTGTGGCTCAAAGAGCTGTCAGTTGAACCAAATGCGCCTGTATTGATTCCAGCCCATACTGCAAGACAATTTGAGAATTTTTGACGGCAGGTCTCAATTTATGATGAATATTCTGAGTACCCAAAAATATTTCTTTCTACAGGTACAATGATAACAGACAGAAATAAATTCAGATATTGTGAATTTATTTTCATCAGCACTATCATAATCGACAATGGGACATCACTACCAACTTCCTTGGAATTTATCAGCAAGTGAAGAAAGCAAGTCTAGATATTAGAGGTGGAGTACAAACTCGGTCAGTTTCGTCAGGGAGTCAAGGATGGGGAAGGAAATCGGTCGTGCCCTTTCAGAGGAACCATCCCGGCATTGGCATGGAGTAATTTAGGGAAATTTCGGAAATCTCGATGGCGAGTCCAGAGTTTACCACTGCGCGGATGATGGGACGGCAGTTCTCAACCGGTTAAGAAGTTACCGAGTGAAATGACAACAGGGCAGGCCCGAACAAATTGGACACCCTAGGCAAATTATTTTGATGGCGCCCCATTTACTAAAATCGCAATAAAACGTCAATGTAAAATACACAATCCATCTTTTTTTTATTCAAATACATAACAACAGATACATTACATAAACATATTTTCCCATTATAATGGGAAACATCATACAGTTTTATACAATAATGTTACTTTTTCATCGTTTTTGCATTTTGTCTTTTGAAAAGGTTTCGGTTGGTATTTTACAGTAATTGAGACAATTATAAGTCTCATTACCATATACAAAGAGTCATTTCATTTTCCTTGCCTTGGCTTTTGCAAAATCTGAGGCTATCTCTTTTAAATCAATTGTGTCTCCTGTTTCTCGTTCAATTGACAAGGTTGCGAACCTCCCAAGTCTTTCTTGAGTCATTGTGCATCGCAGATATGTTTTTACCGTTTTAATTTCGAGAAGCTGCGCTCACCACTGGCTGCAGAGACAGGAAGATTAAGCAACACTCTTAATGCAGTAACCAAATTAGGTGCAATGTCTATAACTCTATTTTTACAAATATAACTCAGAACGTCCTGTGACCCTGAGTTATCGGGTACTCTGCTAGCAGTGGCTTGCAATCATTGCATAGATCAGTGGCATGAATTCCTTTAGAGTCTTCCAAATTAACACATTCTTCAAGAACAGCTTTAGGAGTTTTGTTTTCTATATCATATGTGTTGTACAGACAGCCAAATACTCGATGTAGGTTGTTAAACTGATGAAATATCTCGTCAGTTGAACTTATTGCAGTATCGCCAGCTTTTATCAAGGGATGATTAGTTGGAAACCTACTCATTTATTCTTTAAATGCTTACTATTAACATTCTGAGAAGTCCAAGAGAATTCATGTAACATTGAATTGCGTCTTGTCTCTTGCCTGTTGCCTTTGCATAGACATATGCAAATTCGTGGCTCCTGGAACCGTAGCGCAACAGCAAAGTAAATCGCACCGCTACCGCACGACGGTTGGTCCCACACGACGAATTTGCCGCCCGCAAATTCGAGCGCCCTAGGCAGTTGCCTAGTTTGCCTATATGGACGGCCGGCCCTGAGTGACACAGTGCTAACACGCTGGACTCCCAATCGAGAGGACGGCGATCCAAACCCGCCTTCTGCCATGCAGGTTTACATTTTCCGTGACTTCCCTAAATCACTGCAGGAAAATACCGTAATGGTTCCTCTGTAAGCCCGTGGCCGAATTCCTTCCTCTCCTTACCTAAAACGTCGAGCGAGAGCTGCGTCCTTCCTTCCAGATCGCTAGTTTAAAGACTACGCTTATGGCTTAAGAATTTCCCTCCCAACAAATTAATTGCTGACACCACAGCTGGTTGCTGGTTTTGGTCCGCGTTGAGACTTCAGTGTGGCCGGTACCCGCCGTATTTGGGGACGTCCCTCTATCCGCCACATGGGGAAGCATCCGATGGCAGACTAGCAAACAAAACACTTTACTGAAAAATAAACAAACGAATACAGGCGTCAGGTACGAAACAGAAATACACGTGCGAATGGAAATGTAGGTACATACACACGTAGGGGCATGAATACTGTTAGACGTAAAACAAATAAAAATGCAAAACATCTAGAGTAAGGTGGTACATTTTAGATCATTTCGGACAAATCTAATTGTAACTGCAAATATATTGAGAAAAGAAATAATTTTAACCATGGCACTTGTTCTTGAATGTTTAATGAATATGTAGCACAAATATTAGACAATTACAAATGTTGGTATGAACACAAAAAAAGGTTACAGAATTGAGAAAAATCGATAGGAAATGTACCACACTAGGTACAATTATGATCACTTCCTCGTACAATTTTGATTACTGACTTTTTCCACATAAAAAGCACTTTTTCCTTCGGGCACCAGCGCATACTTCGCGGTACCAAACGTTGTACAATAATGAATTTACAAGCGCGTGGAAACTAGAAAATTTATAAGAGCGCGTTCGACGAAGTAGCTCCACATCCATCTTAAAAGGAAGAAAAAAACAATATCTCCGTAGCACAAAGTGGTGTATTCTTGGAAAAGACAGGAGCAGCTGTAGAAACCTGTTACACTACAACGCCACACAAAGGCAAGTGCTACGAGTGAAAAATGGCACGAAAACTTATGTTGATCGGAATTGTACCTATATCGAATTTGTACCACCTTACCCTACTCAGAAACAGGCAACAAGGAGGAAAACATTTAGAGACAAGTCAAGAACTTTTTACAAAATAACACTCGAACATAAAAGTTCATATACTGTAAAAAAATACAGGCACACACATAAACAGTTTGTTTGTACTGATCACAAATACAAATACAGAAAACAGAGTTATATAAAGGGAGTAGACGGGGTTGTGGCCTTTTCCCAATGTTGTTCAATCTATACATTGAACAAGCTGTGAACTAATGCAAGGATAAATTTGGAGAGGGAAGTAAAGTCCAGGGAGAGTGAATAAAAACTTTACGTTTTGCTGACGACATAGTAATTCTGTCAGAGACAGCAAAAGAGCAGTTAAACGGAATGGACAGTGTCTTGAAAGGAAAGTATAAAATGAACATTAACAAGAGTAAAACAAAGGTAATGGAATGTAGTGGTAGAAAATCAGGCGATGCTGAAGGAATTAGATTAGGTAATGAGGCAGTAAAAGTAGTAGATGAGTTTTGTTATTTAGGTAGCAAGATATCTTCTGATGGCCGAAGTAAAGAAGATATAAAATGGAGGATGGCTATGGGACGAAAACCGTTTGACAATCAATATTAGTTTAAATGTTAGGAAGTCCTTTCTGAAAGCATTTGTCTGGAGTGTAGCATTGTATGGGAGTGAAACGTGGATAATAAGGAGTTCAGACAAAAAGATAATAGAAGCTTTTGAAATATGGTGCTACAGACGAATGGTGAAAATTAGATGGGTAAAACATGTAACTAATGAGGAGGTGCTTAACCGAATTGGAGAGAAAAGGAGATCCTGGCATATCCTGACTAACAAGGAAAGTACTTAGTCTCGAACAAACAGAAATACACCAACATCGTATGATAGATAACGTAAAGGTCTCTTATTGTACTAGTCATACTCCCGCATCTGCAAAACTCTGCAGTCGCCCATTAGAGGCCTCTGCGTGTGCCATGCCGCATTGCGCTTTGAGCTGCCGGTACGCCAGTAGTGACGGTGCAGTGTGTCTCTGAAGTTGCGTTTTGTGAAGTGTCGGTTGGGTCGGCGATTGGTCATCAATCCTGATAATATAATGTGACTGGTTGAGGTGAAGTTACGAAGAAACGTTCTTCGTGTAGATGGTATTGGTGTAGAAGATGAATCATTCGCATGTTACCTATTATCTACTACAGTGTTTCTAATCTATGCTCATATTTCTGCACTATAATAGAGACCAGAAAACAAGTGAATGATTCTTCTTCTACACCAAGACCATACTCACGAAGAAGGACTCTTCGGAATTCCATCTCAACCAATTGCAAGACATTAGCAGGATTGATTACCAATCGCCGACCCATCTGACGCTTCACTACACAACGTCACAAAGCGCAACTTTAGAGGCACACTGCACCGTCACTACTTGTGTACCGGCAGGTCAAAGTCCAATGCGGTATGGCACAAGCTTAGGCCTCTAATGGGCGACTACAGAGTTTTGCAGATGCGGGAGTATCACTAGTGCAATAAGTGACCTTTACAGTATCTATCATACGATTCTGATGTATTTCTGTTTGTTCGAGCCTAAGTACTTTCCTTGTAAGAGAAGGCAGGAGACATTCTGAGACATCAAGGAGTCGTCAAATTAGCAGTATAAGGAATTATGTGGGTAAAAATCGTAGAGGGAGACCGAGAGACGAATGCAGTAACAGATTCAAATGGATGTAGGTTGCTGTACTTATTCTCAGCTGAAGAGGCTTGCACAGGACAGGGTAGCGTGGACAGCTGCATCAAACCAGCCTGCAACTGAAAACCAAAACAACAATAATAACACAACTGCGACGTAAACCCGATTAAATTTTGTATTGGCGACGTCGACTTGTCTTTTGTAAACGGCCGAATGTATCAGAAGCTTCGGCAACGCATCTTCCTGAAACCTCTGTCAGGCACAATGCTACCAGGAACCAGCAGGATACGTCGCCGAAACACCCGAAGAACTCTGGCTTCCATTCAACTCAAAAAAGGAGAAAGGCTTGTTATATTTTGGGGGTGATCCTTTACATCAATTTATTAACGACAACAGCCAAGATCGCTTTCAATTTTTATTTAGATTACCGGTTACGGAAGATTAAGTTGACTATTTCAGATCTTTTATTTCATTCCTCACATCACAAATAAAAAAATTTAAAAACACACTTATACGCCGACATTATTGTTGGCTTGTCATCACACACACACACACACACACACACACACACACACACACAACTAATCGTTGCACATTTCACATCTCAAAAACTTTTAAAAACATATTTATGCGGCAACATTATTGTTATTTTCTCATCATAAAAAAATATTTTTGTATGATGACAAGCAAACAATAATGTTCAAAATGTTCAAATGTTTGTAAACTGCGTGGTCATCAGTCCGTAGCTTACAAACTACTTAAACTAAGGTAAACATACCTAAGGACAACAGACATACATACACACACACAAACACACACACACACACACACACACACACACACACACACACATGCCCAGGGAGGACTCGAACCTCCGACGCCGAGCTACCGCGCTCTCCGCAGCGAGACGTGTTAAACCGCTTTTTTACCGCTTTTTTTCACGCTGTCACTTTTTCCTTTTTTATTGTTTTTTTTTTCTTTTGTATTTTTTGTTTTGTTTTATTTAAGTTTTTTCGTATTTAATTGCCTAAGCTTTTCCTCTTCAGGTGTTGGCGCCTACCTGCTATATCCCCCATAAACTAAATATCTCGCCTGCTAGAAAAAAAGTCTAGTGTCACCGCCACCTTTACCTTAATCTAATGAAAGATTAAACTAAGGGAAAGGATAAGGGCTAGTAAAAGAAAAAATGTGTTATTTTATTGCATTTTTATTTATTTATTTATTTATTTTACGAAGGAGCGACATTCACGCGCCATTCTGCCTAGATGGCCGTTGCTGCACAAAAAATCAGTTGATCGACAGTTTTTTAAGAATTGTTTTTTATGTTAATGTATATTACAGTAGAACTAAATGAACTTTTTCATGGCAGTTACGTTTCATGGTATTAAAATGATGACTATTCAAAGTATGTGAGAGCAAACTTTTTCTTGTCCCAACTCTTCATAGCGAGGACCCGAGTACGTCTTCTCGTATTATCATCAAGATCTGTGTTCTGTTCTAATTGAGGGACCCTCCAACTGTGAGGGGGATCATTGAATATACTACCTAAATAATTAGAAAAATTCTGTCGATATCTGGAAAAGTACTGGTATTTATCGTGTCTTTCCTGTAAGAAGATCAAAAAATCAAGGACATCTTTCAGACCGTCACGAAAGAGATAATACACGAACAGTCCTTTTATTCAATTTATTGCCTGTGTCTTTGATTGGGGAAAGTACGTTTGGTCCGGTTGTAGTAGTATTTTAGACTCGATCACATGTGGTGGCACTCTGAGATAAAAGGCAAGTATCTTCCGAATTAGAAGCCACACGTCAGCTGTAGATCCGCATTCCAGGCGATGGTTATCTGTGTCAGGCACACGACATCGCACGCACATAGGAGACTCGGCCAGTGCAGTGTCGTGCAATCTGCTCCTTGTTGGATATTTTTCGTTGACGACGAGGTACCAGGTGGCACGAATCTCCGTCGTTAAGTATTTTTGGTGAATCGCTCGCCACACCTTTGGCCACGTCACTTCTGGATGTCGTCTCTCTATGCTATTCCGATGATGATTCTTCATCAGCAGATTGTACACATCTCGTGCTGTCGGTGTCCTGTTTCTGGGAAGTTCCGTCCGTATATAGCTGTATTCCAGAAAAAAAATGTTTGTATGTGGGAGAGCGTAGGCGCGATGTGCCCGAGTGCCGGCGGCGGCATGCAGGACGTAGGGGCGAGTTCGTCAATGAGGAGACCAGTGAAACTGTGCTGATGATGGGTCCACATCTTCAGCATGGTCTTGACATAGAGGGCCGTTGCTCGCGCGCGGACGTTGATAAGACCCAATCCTCCACTACAAGGGGGAAGGGTGAGGGTTGCATACCGTACCTTGAAGAGAAGTCCATGACTCACAAAATATCCAATGGCCGCCTGTATTCGCTGTGCCACCATCGGAGACATCGGTAGGATTTGCGCCACGTGAGGTATTCGCGATGCAATGTAGGTATTAATGAAAGAGACCTTTTGGACCATATCCAATGCTCTGAGAAGGTGTCCACGGATGGTGACGCGGAGAACTTGTAGTAGGCGTTTGTAATTAAGCGCTGAAGTGCGACGAACGTTTTTTGTAAAGGTGACTCCCGAACACCGCAATGTAGCCGTCATCTGCAAAGGGCTTTCAGTTCCCTCAGGTAGCCCTCTGCCTATTTCCATGGCACGTGATTTTACTTTCATTTTGCTGCCAGCTGCGTCCCAACATGGTTCGATCCATCTCAGTGCCGACCGGATATCTTCTTCTGAGCGACCGATAACCACGAGATCATCCACGTAAGCTCGGCATTGAAAGGTAGTTCGTCGTAACGTGATCCATGAGAGTCGTTGTTTCAGCCCACATATGAGTGGCTCCGTCGCTATTGCATAGAGGATCGTTGAGAGGGGGCAGTCTTGTCGTACCGAACGTAAGATAGGAATCTGCCCTTCAACATGTCCGTTAACAATCACCTTAGAAGTGGCATCATGGAGAAGATGCATGATCACTTCGGTGAATGCAGCCGGGAAAGCCATTCGATCCATTACAGCTTTCAAGAAAGAATGAGAAAGAATGGCTCACATTGTCAAATGCACAATTGAGGTCTATGGAGATAAGTGCACTACGCAGCCGACAGGCCGATGCAATGGCAATCACATCGTGATAGTCACTAAGGGTCGTCTGGATATTGGTATCTCCTCCCAAAGACGTTTGTTCATGTGAAATAACCTGGCGTATGATGCGCTTAAGCCGTAGCGCCAAGATTCTGGTGAAGATCTTGAAGTCACTGTTCAGGAGGGTGATTGGGCGATAATGTTCAGTTCGGGTATGTCCAGATGGTTTGGGTACAGGAATGATGATGCCCTCCATGAAAGTCGGTGGTATGGGAACTCCTGATGATAGTATTTCGTTGTACATGTCTTTCCATCGTGAGGCCATCACATCCCTGAATGTCCTGTAGAATTCTAGTGGAAAACTGCCAGGCCCTGGTGATTTATTAATTTTCCCTTTGGCAAGGGCGTCTGCAACATCATCATTCATGATATCGTCTAAAAGTGATTCTGACGCCGCAGCATCAAGTGTGTTGGTGATCGTGTGAGTGACGTCAGCTAAAGCCTCTTCATCAGGTTGCACGTCCCGATATAGTTGATGATAGTGTTCGACAAAGGCACGTGCTATGGCCGCTTGTGTCGTCACTCTAGAGCTATCTGGTAGGTCTAGTGCCTGTATCAGTGTTCGTTGTTTTTGACGTAGTTCAGAAATGATGTGATGCATAGAGGGTGGTTCGCCAACAATCCTATCCTGGCATCTCGTTCGCATCACGACACCTTCAAAATTGTGGCGGACGAAGGTGAGAATCTGTTCTTTGGTGCGACAAATCTCTGCTTGGCGATCTGGGGATGGTGGGAGTGCAGTAAGTTCTCGAAGAAGTGTGCAGTAGAAGTCCGTTGTTTGCCGATGCCAGAACGATCTTTCCCTATCATAACGTATTAGCGCACGTCTCAAGGCCGGTTTGACGCAGTGAAGCCACCATAGAATCGTTGACGGATACCTCCGTAAACGACGCTCACATTCTGTCCAGATACTCTCTATTAATTGTCGACACTCTTGATCTTGTAGGAGTGCCACATTTAGTTTCCATGTTCCCCGACTTCTCCACACGGTTTGCCTCCATAAATGAACCGCACAAAGGTATGCACCGTGGCCCGAGAATGCCGTGGGCCAGGTTTCCGCTTGTACGCACAGACGCTGTCACAAGGTCGGAAGAGACGTAGATGCGGTCGAGTCTGCTGGCTGAGTGGCTGGTCACATAAGTGAAACCAGGGCGGTCACCATGTATCACCTCCCAAGTATCAGCAAGACGTAGGTGTTGTACCAAAAGGCGCAATTCGGGGGATGGAGTGTAGTTGGGTTGTTGATCTTTCGGAGAGAGTACGCTGTTGAAGTCTCCGCCTAGGATGAGGTTATTGTAACGTCCCGAAAAGAAAGGCGTAATCTCTTCTGCATAAAACTGTGACTGTTCCCGTCTTTTATCTGTCCCAGAAGGGGAGTAGACGTTAATAACTCGTGTTCCCTGCATGTCGAAGGCAAGTCCTCGCGCCGACGGTAAGTAAATTACATTGGTGACCTCAATACCATCTCGAACGAGCGCAGCCGTTCCGCTGCCTCTCGCATCAGCAGGGGTAACATAAACAGTGTATCCGTAAAAGTCTGGTAGAGCGTCCACTCGAACTTCTTGCATTAACGCAACATCCACGTCAGCCGCCTTGAGCATATCACGTAGTAGCTGAATTTTGACACGTGAACTGATCGTGGTAAGATTGATGAAAGCTATTAGGTACGTTTGCGGTTGGTCTGCAATTAGTGGGACACTCATTACTACTCGGGGAAGCGGTGTAGTTGCAGCAGAAGACCACGTCAAGTTGTCCCCTCACTGCGCTAAACGTTTTGAATGTCGTGTGTGGTCGAGAAGGCATTTGACGCTGCATCCTCGGCAGAAGACTCAGGGTCAAGATCGTCTGTCCATGCCATCGGATGAGTGTTTGCGTCTTCCGAGGCCTTTCCTTGTGTCTGCAGTGGCCCTTCGCTGTACTTGAGGCGCCCTTCGTCGTGTTGATCGTCAGACGTCTCCTGCACACTTTGTGTGTGCGAAGCTGTGTCGGGACCTGTCGTAGAGGACATGGCACAATTCGTCGTTGAATCATTGGTCACCAGTTCAGTGTGTTAGGGAGAGGCCTCGTTCTCTTGCGATTGTGTCGATGCCTCATCGGATGAAGACTTCTTTCGCTTGGAGACCACTGTTTCCGTGAATGTGTTTCCGTGTCAGACGACGAAATTGAGTTTCGCCGATCAGGTACAAAGGCGGCCGTGGGCACTACCAACTGATCCACTTCCATTTTGTCATAGGCCTTCTCTTCGACTGTTTCCTGCACCGGTGGAGCGGTAGGGGGAACCGTGTTGGTTGTCATTTTTTCTCCCTTTTCTCGTTCTGACACCGTCATATGGAAAGATCCTGCGGTAGTTCAGGCTCATGGCTCTGTCCGGTGTCTGCTCGTACTGCCGCTACATATGTAAGAGGCAGGATTGTCGATGTGGTAGCAGGCAGTGGCTCCGTAGACAGAAGCTGGGCAATGTTTCGCTGTAGACACTCTGAGCGGATATGGCCTTCTTTGCCACAACCCGAGGAAGGCTTTGATTGTCCGTCATATATGACGATGGCTCTGCATTCTGCAATGTTAAGGTAGGAGGGAAAATGTTTAGTGAGTTCAATGTGTACCTGTCGCACTCCATTTAGCACCGGGTAGGTGGTAAATTGTGTCCACTTCTCTGCAACGTGGCTGAGGACTTTTCCATAAGGCCTGAGAGCAATCTCCACTTCTTCTGCTGGCAGTTCGAAAGGGAGTTCGAATATGCGAATCGTTCGAAGACCGAGATCCACATGATCCACATTCACTGGGCCAATGTTACCATCACTATGTCGAAATTTAAGTCTGTCTTTCGCTCACTCTAATGTCACGTTACATGCAGCTCCATTTACTAGTTTAACGTAAACCGCGCTGCTCACAATGGAGAGGTGGATTCCAATAAGGTCGGTACAAGGGATCTTTACATCTTCTCGAAGAAATCGTACCACTTCTAGCGCTTTCGGTCGTGCATATTCGGTCGAGAAGGTCAATTTCAGTGTCAATTTCCTGTATGAGTTTGTCATGATATCCGAAAATCACTTACTCGCGCGAAAGCTGCTTAAGCACGTAAACACCGCGAAGCGCACGCTGCGGTGGGGCGTGAACAGGTCCCTCCTCACCGCGTCGCTGCCAGACGCAGACTGACCGCTCGACTACTCCACCGCAGCCGAACAATAATTTTGGCGAATAAGTGTGTTTTCAAAAGCTTTTATTTGTGATATGATGAATGAAATTAAAAATCCGAAGATGGCAGTTTAACCTGCCGAAAACGGTAACAAATAAAAATTAAAAGCGATCTTGGCCACGGTGAAGTGCACCAGCGTTCCAGGGCGCTCACCGCTGCTTGTCGTTGGAGGTTCGAGTCCTCCTTCGGGCATGCTTGTATTTGTTGACTTTAGCAGAAGTTAGTTTAATCCTAGGGACTGATGACCACGGTAGTTAAGTCCCATAGATTTACAAACATTTAATTTGAGAACCGATCTTGACTGTTTTCCTTAATAAATTGACAAAAGCATGCCGACGCACTGGTCGGTCGATTTGTCGTGTGTGACTGCAGGGTTTCTCGGAAGTTATGGTGACGCACTGTTTGTAACGTCGGTCACGCTATTTGATAAGAATCAGCAGCGTGCCAGCGCACCATGGTTGCTGTTAACCGGTGCCTCTCTGTGACCGGCTGCCACCGCATTCGTGACGTGTTGTCAGGCTTCGACGTCGTCATCGTCAGCATCACATTCACCTACCATCTCAAACCTGTGTCGCTACGGAACTGCTGCGCATAAAACAAAGAAATTCTACTGCGTCACATACCTTAAGACGCTCGATACTGCTAATCGTGGTTTCCGTGGAAACGCATCTTGACGTCACTGCAGCGCCTTTTGTTTGATATAAAATAGACCTTAATTCACATGGTTCCACATTTATTTGCATCGAAACACGAGGGAAGAGGCTGCAATAATTCTTTCACAAGAATTACGTTTGCTATGGATTCCGCATGTCAGGTTGTCAGGTTGTCCAGTTACGAAAATGCGTTTTGACTGACTTGCATAACCAAAATTGTGTGCCGGAACCGGGTCTCGAACCTGGGACCTTTGCCTTTCGCGGGCAACCGCTCTACCACTGAGCTAACCCGACACGACACGACTCACAATTTTAATCTGCCAGGAAGTTTCATATCAGCGCACACTGGAAACATCCCATAGGCTGTGGCCAAGCCATGTCTCCACCATATCCTTTCTTCCAAGAGTGCTAGTCTTTCAAGTTTCGCAAGAGAGCTTCTGTGAAGTTTGGAAAGAAGGAGGCGAGATACTGGCGGAAGTAAAGTTGTGAGGCGGCATCGTGAGTCGTGTCGGGGTAGCTCAGTGGTAGAGCGCTTGCCCGCGAAAGGCAAAGGTCCCAGGTTCGAGTCCCGGTTCCGGCACACAATTTTAATCTCCCAGGAAGTTTCATATCAGCGCACACTCCGCTGCAGAGTGACAGTTTCATTCTTGCATAATCACATTGGATAGGAACCAGCCGACATGTACCACATATAATTAATTTTCTCCTGTCTATCCTAAGTGGTTTAAATTGACAAACATAAATTCTTACTTCCACGTTCTTTTATATATAATATCAAGTGTTATGTGCTAGTCTCACTATAATGCAGTTATGGTTTCACCGATTTGAATGTTTTATTTTGTTTCGCTCGGTTTAATATAGAGGTTTTTAGAAAAACAATTTGGAAACTTAAGGAAACAGCTGAAAATCGAAAAAAAATCGAAGTTGTTAATTTTGTATGGAAATCGCAACTTCCGATTAGATTCGTATTTTATTCTCCGCCATACCTTTCAACTAGATTGGAATAAAACTTTGCACACTTGTCGTTCAAAACAAGAAGTACGGCACCTAGTACGCAGAATAATTCGAACGGTGCCCACAGAGTGTACTTTACATCAGACTCGGACACCAATTTAAAAATTTATTCCGATCTTGAAATTTTGCACACGTGACCTTCAAAAGAAGAGGAACATCACTGTTTACTAGTCTTGTGTAGTTTGCGAACGAACTAGTTCGGAAGAGCGCTTCCACAGGCGAACTAAACGAACTAGTTCGCAGATCTCTCGCATCTTTGTTCGTCCACTCCTTTTCCGAAGACTGACGGGGAACAGCGAGAGGACGCGAGAGCGCGCAGAATCGCGTGATTCCCTTATGCCAGTTACCTTAATTTCGAGCTGAGATGCAGCTCAGCTGTAGTTTCGTAGTTCACTGCCACAATAAATCTATTTTAAAAATGCAAAGTAGTTGAATACCATTGTATCAACCATTCGTGTGAATAACTGGTTTATTTGCCTAAGTATTTCATGTCAAATTGCCCAAAATACGGGTAATAGCAAAAGCTTTGGCAACACTGATTTATTATATAAAAAAGCTGTCATAAAAAAGAGCTCTTTTAGTAGCGGTAGCAAAAGCGCACTGGAGCGTCGTGCTGCGGTGCGCGCGGCCGGTCGCCACAATGTTCAAATGTTTGTGAAGCTTATGGGACTAGCGGTCATCAGTCCATAAACTTACAAACTACTTATAAACTACCTTATATTAAAGACGACAGAAACATCCATGCCCGAGGGGGGATTCGAACCCTTGACGGGGAACGGCCTCGCGCATCGCAGCATAGCGCTTCAATGCGCTTGGCCACTCCACCGCGGCGGCCGATCGCTGTCGGGGGTTCGAGTCTCCGCTCGGGTATGGGTGTTTGTGTTGTCTTTAGGTTAGTTTACCTTACTTTAAGTAGTTTGTAAGTTACGGACTAATGACCACGCAGTTGAGTTTGTAGTGTTACATGCGCCTCCACATACAAAACAATATTTATTTGCC
This sequence comes from Locusta migratoria, assembly GCA_026315105.1. Lineage (NCBI taxonomy): Eukaryota > Metazoa > Arthropoda > Insecta > Orthoptera > Acrididae > Locusta > Locusta migratoria. The sequence continues at coordinate 364,271,277 of CM048744.1, forward strand.
GATATTTATATTAATTATGCTTATATTTGTATATTTTTCTTGTAATTTCGTATCATTTTCAATGTGTCACTATATTTTTAAAGACGCAATATATTCTTTGAAAAACTAAAGTCAAAGACTAACTCTGAACAAAGAGCAATTAGAATAATACATAGATTTAACTATTGTTTCATTTAAAAGAAAGGAGTAGTGACGCCATTTTTCTCTTCTGCATTATGCTCTCGCCTAGTAAACTTCTCTTCCATATTACGCTTGTATGACCTGATGAATTGTGAAAATGTCTGTACGATATATCTCAATGAGAAAGTTGTAATTGAAATGATGTACTGAATTTATGACCAGATCCTGACTATGAATTTAATCAGATTTCACAAAGGTAACTGAACTTTGAATGTGATGGATATGTAGACATGCTTCATTTATTTCAATAATAATTGTTTCGTGAGTTTACCGAAATTAGTCCGAGTACTTATTTGTACTGAGATTGGAACCTTATTTTTTCCTTTCACATTTTTCATTTAACTTTATATTGCAATTTATTTTTCAGGATAAAAGAATAATGAATTACACTGATTTACGAATCTAATTGTTGGAGATGTGTACCATAGGACCCATTTTTATCACGTTCTTTTATTAAATAATTATTCTAACTGCGACCCTGAGATTACGAGCGACTTGCCATTTTCGATTAGTAGCAGATCAACTAGCCGCAAACTTAGTTACAAAATCAGCAATAGTAATAATGTCTCCAACAGTTAGGTTCACGTTGCTTATCAGTATCAGCCAGGTTAGAAAAGGATTTTAACTACTTTCTTGCTGCGTAGCTCGTAATTTCTCTAAAAGTACAGCATAATAGATTCATTTCAATAGATAGATGGCTTTGCTACGTAACCAGTAATGAAATATTTCTCCCAACCACTCTTTACAGTTATTCTATTTTGTGCTCACATTAACTTGCAAAAATTTATACTGACTTAAAAATTTAAATTAAAATCAAAATAAAAAAAATGGGAGAAATATTTCAAGTTCGATATATTTACAAACATTTGATTTGAACATTTTCGAGGCGGCGGATGAGGATGAGGATGAGGAGGAGGAGGAGGAAGCAGAAGTAGGTAGACAGGACAGAGAGAGGTGTACATGGACTATCTGGATACTGAAATAACTAAGCACCCGCTTGTTTTTCAGCACACAGGACAAAAAGGAGGGAAAGAAATAGATACAGAGGTGGGATAATTGACGGGGGAACTAGTAGAGGAGTATAGGATGTATATCCTATTACCATGCTTATTTAGCATTGCTGAGTACACTAGTCACCAATAATTTATCTGTAGCTAGTTGAAACCTCTTATTCCATGTGTCGTGTTTTATGACTTCACGTCACTACCGTCTCTACAATAGGGGCACAAGGGGCACAGACCCAGGGCCACCAGCCTGATGGGGCCCCCGAGAAACTCTTCTCCTCTTCCTTTCTCCTAGGCAATGACTTTTATAAAGTGAATTTTTGTCGCACTTATAAAACCCCAGACGTTGTCTCGAAACGTGTCATATTTGGTGTGGCAAGTGACTTGGTTTGCTGTCTGCATGCAAAATCGTAGTTATTATTGTGGGCCTTAGCTACAGAACACACGGCGACACTGTTGTAGTAGATCTTGTGGCAGTCTGTTTCAGACGTCTCGAGACGTCAGCGCAGACAACCCAGTAGCGGCGGCATCAGAGATGCCAACAACAATACAGCTGTTGCACCGTTCTCAGTAGCTGCGTGTGGCGCCACGCTGTGGGAATGCATGAGCGCCGCAAGTGCAATGGAGGGGGAAGTCCAGCAATTACACATTGCTGTACCCTAGAGACGGGCAATCCTGTTCATTTTTGGAACCTAGATTATTGTGGGACGCTGCTTGTCATGTGGGACTTGCATGTCAGTCTCTCCACAAATGTAAGAACTCTTCTTTCTATTCCGCTTTTTTACTGGAGTAAGGAAAAAATCAGCTACCGGCACCTACTTTTCTCCCACTTTCTTGACTCTTCTTATAGTCCCAAGTGAAATCCCACTAGCAGCATGAACTTTATCAAAGAACTCTTTTATGCGATTTTATCATGTTTTTTACGTCTTCAGACATATTCTTAATTTCGTTATATACAACATCTCGTGTCTGGTTATGCAGAACCCTTCCTGCACCAACTGGTGGAGACTGCAATGCCGCGCTATGTATGACAATTTCTATTTGGATATTTTTTTATTTGGCTTCAGGCGGAGCCCATTTAATCAGCGCCATTTGATTGTACGCGATTTACGTGATTCGATTCACTCCGTTTACTTGGCAGTGTCTACTTGATATTTTTGTAGTCTTTCAAAAATGTCAAAAAGAACACACTTAAGTGGTTCAGAAAAAAGAAAAAAACTTTCAATTTTGTAACCATCAGCAGACTACCTAAGCTTACTTTCTTCTTCAAAGAAACTAACAAGCAGAGTGATTCATGTAACTCATCATCTCAAGATATCTTTTAATCTCAAAGCTTAGAAACGTTGCCCATATTTGATATAGAGGATAACATTTGTGTTTCCAGTTCATCAGTTCCAGTTACAGCTGCACACACATCTCAAGCCACTTGGATTCACCAGACAGAAGTATGTTATAAAACAAACCCCAAGACCCTGGTAAGTAATTTTAACCATTGTATCAACGATTCGTGTAAATAACTGGTTTAGTCCGAGATATTTACATTCACAAGGGCCCAGAGTTTTTCCAAAACAAAAATAGCGACTTCTCAGAAACCACCACACATTTTGCTGTTTCCACTCGCAAATTTACGAATGGTGAGTGTGTGGAAAGAAAGTGGCTTCTGTTTTCACCATCCATTAAATATGTGTACTGTTTTTGTTGCCTCTATTCAGTAACATTGTCGGCAATAATTTGAGTTCTTCCATGGGATAAAAAGATTGGAAGCATATAAACAATTTGTTAAAGGAGCATGAGAAAAGTTTACAGCACAGGGAATCAATGATCCGTATTGTTGCAAGAAGCAAAATTGTTGAATGAGTTGATACTGGATTGCTTTCCTAGTTTAATGCTGAGGTCAACTATTGGAGGAGCATATTGAAAAGAATTATTGCAGTTGTGAAATTCTTGGAGAGAAGGGAACTAGGGTTTCGTGGAGGAAATGATATTTTGGGGTCTGAAAACAATGTAAATTATTTGGGATGCTTAGAATTAATAAGCGAATTTGATCCTTTTCTTGCTGAACATATACGAAAGTATGGTAATTGTGGCAAAGGAAATGCATCATATTTGTCTGGGCAGATAGTGTTAACGACGATTGTCAACGAATTAAAAGCAGCCAAGTACTATTCAATAACCGTGGATTCCTCGCGATATCTCTCCCATGTTGACCAGCTAACTTTCATCGTTCGGTACGTAAAAGATGGCCAGCCTGTTAGATTATTGTCTGCGGAGGAGCATAGCGCTCAAAGTATAGAAGATACTGTTATTAAGTTTTTGTATAGCTTTGACATTTCAATAAAATATTGGCGCGGACAGAGCTATGATAATACAGCAAATATGGCTGGAAATTATTCAGGTCTTCAGGCAGGAATAAAAGAAAAATGTTAATTTCCTATTTTTCTACCATGTGCCACACATTCACTAACTTTAGTAGGTGTTCAAGCGGCTACATGTATTTCTGAAGCAGTGGCATACTTCCAGTTTGTCCAAAAATTGTTCACCTTTTTTTCTGCTTCGAAAAATCGATGGACAGTTTTGAAAGAATGTTTAGGGGCAAATTAAGATCTGAAGTCCCTCTCTGAAACCTGACACTCTTAACGCCTCGCATAATGGCTGCTGTGATATTTTTGAAGCTTTTTGAAGTTTTTTAAGAGCAACACTGATCAGCCGGTGGAAACAATAAATGAGGCTCAAAGTCTTTGCAAGAAAATTCTAAAACTCGAGACCACTCTCCTAACGGAGATATGGGATGACCTTTTGAGAACTGTCAACAACACAAATGTAACTTTACAAAGTAGTACCGTCACATAGACGTTGCAACAAAACTTTTTGCATCTATTTCCGATTTCATCAGTTCTGCACGCAGTAAATTCGATCAGTATGAATCTTCAGCCAAAGCCAAAACCAGGTTCTGACTATAAGGGTAATTCCCAAAGGACGAGAATTTGCAGCAAGCACATCACTTTTTCCGAAGATTCGTCGGAGACTGTCCAACTGAGTGCCAAAGAAAACTTTCGCGTAGAAGTTTTTCTGCCTATAATCGACCCATTGGCTTCTAGTGTGAAGCATACGAGAAAGTTAGCAAACATTTTAGTTTCCTTTCTCAGTTCAAACAAATCGATTCTGAACAGTCGAGAACCAGGTGCAAGGAATTTGCAGATGTTAATGCTGATGAGCTCATTTCAGAATGTTTTCATATACAACAATATTTGAAAAAATTCGAGATGAATCTCCAGAGCTAAGTATATCAACCTTACATTCTTTAATAAAGGCAGATAAAATAAAAGAAACCTTTATGAATGTAGAAGTTGCTACCCGTATATTTCTTTGTCTAATGGTAACCAATCGTAGTGGAGACCGTTAATTTTCCCAGTTAAAGAGAATCAAAAATCAATTACGAACGACTATGCTACAGGAACGACTTACTAATTTGTCAACAGTTGGACTTTGAAAACATAATAGAAGATTTTGCATTTCATAAATCCCGAAAGAAACCTTTAATGGCAACGTAAGTCCATTTTGCAAAATAGTAATCACTAGTATTTTATTTGTGTATTTCGAACCATAGTAACCAATAAATTCAGTAAACAAATGTACATCATACTGATGACTTCATTCAAAGGAAAATTCTGGTTTGTTGTAGGGTCCCCTAATCTGTGTGCCAGTTATCTGCATAGAAAGAGACATACTTCAAAAATTGTATATTTTGTATTCTGTAAATCTTTAAAGAAGTCGTTAATTTTAATGAAAGACTAATTGATGGAACTAATCATTAGTATTTGGTTTGTACTACTTTAACCAATTAAGTCATTAAATAAATGTACACAATTCTGATGCATTCATTTAGCTTTTTAAGGGTACCAAAACACTGAGTACCCAGGAGCCCCTGCTTGGCATAAGACGGCAGCTCTCCACCCTGAGCAAGCCTTTTAATCTCCGCATAAGAACGGCAACCCACATCCATTTGAATCTCCTTACTTCATGCGTCTCCCTCTGCGATTTTTACCCCACTCATATCCCTCCAATGCTAAATTTACGAGTATTACCTCCCGGGTTCCTACGTTCCTCCTGAATCCAAACTGATCTTCCCCGATCAGTTTGGATTCAGGAGGAACGTAGGAACCCGGGAGGCAATACTTTACGACTTATCTTAGAAGATAGATTAAGGAAACCTACATTTTTAGCTTCACATCGTATCATAAATGATCTACTTTACTTGACACAGTTCATAACGTTACATGAAATGGTGCGTCATATGACTTGATATGGCGTTGCAAAAACATGATACTCTATATGACATGAAATGTAATAATAATTTGAAAGGAACACAACAGCCGGCGATGACAATCGTTCGTTAGTGAGTTGTGCTTGCGTAATTGTATGAATGAGTGGGTGTATTCTGTTCTAAGAAAGGCTGTGGTTGAATGCTGTATGTGTGTGTGTGTGTGTATGATTGTCTTTTTTCGCGCCCGTCTGCTACTCGACGATCATATTTGCGGTGAGTTGCAACCTATCCTCATTACACTGTAGAACCATCAGTTCGTTCAAGATGATGTTATGTGGCTGAAATCTTCATCTGTCTCGAGGTCTTTTCCGAGTATACCATATCCTCTTATGATGACTGAACAAAGTGTTATCTGTTACTCTCTGAAATTTATAACACAATTAGTATTTTTCCTCTCTCATTATTACACGACCATATCGAACTACCCATTCTATACCCTCACACACTTTTCATACCTCTTTATCTTCTGCATGTGGCGTACGCATATATACCTGCACTATCGTTGTCGATGTTTGTTTGCTATCAAATGTGGTGAATTTCTCTGTAACTCGTCCACGGTAACTCATTCTATGCCCTATTTTCCTATTGATAACTTATAAATGTGTGTATATATGTTCCATATCTCCTCCTGAATCAGTGGACCCATTCAATCAAACTTACTAGACGTATTCCTTACCATCAGGCATCAATCTCTGTGGACGTAAGAACCACTTAGACACTACTTTTTGAAATATGGCGTCATAAAGATTTAAATTCGCCGCAATTTGCCATATCACGCGATAATGCATCACATCTCATATTAAAGAACCGATTTCAGTCTCACTTGGAGGCTCCTCGTACATGATCATCGTATGCATATTTTAGTGTCACCGTCTTATTGGATCAACTCCTTTGCTTCCTCACACAGTTCTACGTCGTAATGTGTTCCGCGATATGTTTCATCTCTTCTTCAGGGGTCGATACTTCAGTTAGTAGATACGTATCTCTTACAGGATCACTCCGTTGTCCCTTTGTCTGCCTGTCTGGCTGTTAAAAACACTTCTTCTCAAGAACGCGTAGCTGTACCATGCTAAAATTCATGTCACGTGTTAAGGTCTAATTCAAATGTTCAAACGTTTGTAAACCTAAAGGACTTAACGTCAGTGGTTATTAGTCCCTAGTCTTACAAACTACATAAGCTAACCTAAGGACAACATACACACCTATGTCCGAGGGTGGACTAGACCCTTCGGCGGCGAGCAACCATGCGCTCTTGAGCAACGTGCCTTAGAACGCTCGGCCACTGTACGGCATCACCAATGTCTATCGTCCATTGGCGGTATAAAAAAATCAAATTAAAAAAGATAAGGTCCTCTCTGTAACATGTTTTATTTTCACGATGTCAGTCTTCAAAATCTGTACTGTACTTCCCGTTGACGGAGTATAATGAAATTTGGCAAGAAGCGAAGTTTTGTAGCACAAATATGTGAAACCTCAGAAACTTATTAATTTTTACTTATAACTCATAAAAACATATTTCGTCATTACAAACTTATTGCATTATTATTTATCGCTGAAACTACTGCAAGAATTTTGATATAGTTTTCAGTAATACGTAAAGTGATGCATGAAGAAGGTTTGTGTCACCATTTAAAAATATATGTTGTTAATTAATTGAGGTACAACGAAATGAAGTCCTGTTCCACTCTGAAAATTATGCCTTTCGCCATCTAACAGTGACAGATGGAAGATCACCCGACTACCGCGCTCGTAGTCTACGCTTACGAAGCGTAAAATTACATATTTTTGCAACAACAACAGCACAACGGGCGGCGGTGCCGTTTTCCTTTCTGGAGACCTCTGTCAGATATTAGGCACGAGACCGGACAAAATCCGTAACGGATGCTTCCCAAATAAAAACATCGAAACGCATGTGGCAAAAAAAAATCGACTTTCATTTACTTGTCTACAATGTGTACATCCCTATGATACGAATAATGCTGAATTGACATGCTTCGTAATTGTATATAATTTACTTACACACAATGAGACCATGGATTACTTAACAAAGATTATTTAAGATGCTGAAATATATATGAATCTATAGCTAGGAGATACATGTTTCATTTATGGGGGAGCATCTTCCATAATAAAATCTTTAAAAACAAAGCATTCTAGTGGTTATGATAAAATATCAACGAAGTTAATTAAAGCGTGTTCTTGTGAACTTAGAACAGTTTTAAGTTATTTGTGTAACCAGTCTATTATAACGGGAACATTTACTGATTGGCTAAAATATGCGGATATTAAACCCCTATTCAAGAAGAGGGATAAAGAGATACCATAAAACTACAGACCTATTTCACTTTTGCCAGCATTCTCAAAAACTCTAGAAAAGGTCATGTACAAGCAGCTTCTCAACCACTTACCCTCAAATGGCATATTGTCTAGAACACAGTTTGGATTTCTGAAAGGTTCCGATATGGAGAAGGCTATTTACACTTACAGTGAAACTGTACTTAATTCATTAGATAATAAATTGAAAGCAGCAGGTATTTTCTGCGATTTGTCAAAGGCATTTGATTGTGTGAACCATAACATCCTTTTAAGTAAATTAGAATTCGATGGGGTCACGGGAAATGCTGCAAAATGATTCAAGTCGTACCTCACTAACAGGAAACAAAGGCTGTCAGTGCAGGTGACTAGTGAATTAAGCCAACAGTCATTATCTGATTGGGAAGAAATTACATGTGGTGTCCCACAAGGATCCGTCTTAGGGCCATTGCTTTTTCTTGTATAATGACCTCTCATCAGTTACACTACCAGAAGCAGAGTTCGTTTTGTCTGCAGATGATACAAGTATTGCAATAAAAAGTACGTCAAGCGTAGTAATAGAAAGGTCTGCTAATGATATTTTCATGAACATTAATAAAAGGTTTAAAGCCAACTCATTGTCATTAAACTTTGAAAAGACTCACTACATGAAGTTCAGAACATGTAAGAGATTTCCTGTCAGCATATGCATTAAGTATGAAGAAGAGCAGATAGAAGAGGTTGACAGTATTAAATTCCTGGGATTACAGCTTGATAAGAAATTTAGTTGGGAGGAGCACACCACAGAACTGCAGAAACGACTCAACAAATCTGTTTTTTCAATACGAGTGTTATGAGACATAAAAATAACAAAGCTTGCATACTTTGCTTACTTTCATTCCCTAATGTCATATGGTATAATATTCTGGGGTAACTCTTCAAGTCAGTCAAAAGTCTTCATAGTCCAAAAAGGTGTCATACGTATTATTTGTGGAGGAACCTTCTTCATGCATCACTTTACGTATTACTGAAAACTATATCAAAATTCTTGCAGTAGTTTCAGCGATAAATAATAATGCAATAAGTTTGTAACTTCCTGTAGAAGTCTCTTCAAAGAACTGGGTATATTAACTACTGCCTCTCAGTATATTTATTCCTTAATGAAATTTGTCATAAATAATACATCCCTTTTCCCAAAAAACAGCTCAGTCCATACATACAATAGTAGGAATAAAAATGATCTACACAAGGACTTAAAAGCAGTTACTTTAGTTCAAAAATGGGTCCACTACTCAGGAACACACATTTTCAATAATTTACCATCAAGTATAAAAAATTTAGCTACAAATAAAGATCAGTTTAAGGGGAACCTAAAAGACTTTCTAGTAGCCAACTCCTTCTACTCCATTAGTGAATTTCTAAATTGTACTAAATGATGCATGTACTCATATTATATTAGTATTATTATATTATCGGCAAAAATAAAAAAAATTAAAAACGTATGTATCTGTATTTATATTATTGGTATTATCTATTATTTAACTTGTAAATTTTGTTTTTTGACATGTTCCACATCCACGAGGATCTCCTCAACATGGGTCTACGGAACGAAAAACTAATCTAATCTAATCTTGTAATTTTCATACCGTTGTCTTCTTCCTCGTGCAGGATAACCTGTTTGTTCATTCTTCTAATCATCACAAGCACTCAAGAGCAGTATTCAACCGAGCGGTCTAAAGCGTCTCGCTGCGGAGAGCGCGGTTGCTCGCCGTGGAGGTTCGAGTCCTCCCCTAGGTTTAAGTAGTTCGTAAGCTACGGACTGATGACCACGTAGTTTGGTCCGCTAGAATTACAAACATTAGCTGTCTTCAAATAAAACGAATGCCCACAACAGGCACGTGAGCGTCCTTGTAGGGTGCGTCTTACTTTAGTGCACAGTTGGTTGTGACGGCGTACACGGTATAACGCGCCGACAACTGAGTGCGCTCACACCAGTTTGAATTGTCATCTGCCGCGCGGCCAGTATCCGCTAACTGCGCCCCTTCTTCTATGTTTCTCTATACACTGCAGTGTGCAGGGACGCCGTTGTTCACTCCTGGGAGGATTTTAAGGTCATGCCACACCAAGTCACGAGTACGAAACTTCGGCTGCGTCTTAATACAAGTAAGTAAAGTCCCCCTATTTATAAAACTCATTCGTTGGGAGATAGCTAGCACTCCATCCCAACACACGACATTGCCGTCTCTTCGTGCATCATAACTTCCTCTGATATTTCTAACTCGTATTAAAGTCTTTCTTATTCACCTCACATAAACACTTTTTTCTGACAATCTTCTTGCAGATCCCATTACTTTAAAGATACATGCTATTCAAACATGTATTTACAATTGTCTTGTGCAACATTTTCGTATTTCGGGTTAAAACAAATGTACTGTTTATGTTCTACAATTTTTTATTCACGTGAGACTCTTTATAGCTTATTAGGCCATGATCAGGAAACAACTGACTGGGGTCTTTAGTTACGACACCCATTGAGAAGTTTTGACTTTCTTATGCTACAGATGGTGTTCGATAAAATTGCTCATTGTCATTTATTAAGATTTGGTTTAAGAAAGGCCAAAATTCTAAGCATTACCTATGCTACCTGAAGTACGTAATATTATTTTACAATCAATGGTTTTTGAAGTGGCAAAATTAACACTTGGTACATTTGTCGAGCATCAGACGTTATGTTTTACATGTTGTGTTACGTTTGAATATGGTATACTTTATTACACTACATTATAGGTGTACAATTATTATATTATTTTTACATTACGTTTCTTGAGGTGAACAAGGTAGATAAAATAACTGTGGATAACGGTGTAGCAGTATTTTTTTGCCTACATTATACAATAAAAATAAAATGAAAGTGTGGTTGTTAATAAGATCTGTGGTAAGTGCCTGGCTGAATTCCATCATGTGAAGCTTAGTAGTGGGGAGGTAGTCAGTTGTGGTTGGTCATTTAGAACTAGAAAATGACTTTTAGCTAGATGTTTGTTTACTTCCAATGCTTCTAACGATAAACAAACATCTAGCTAAAAATCCTCATTCGGTTCTAAATGACCATTATCGCTAACAACATCCTCACCATTAAGCTTCGCATAATGGAGTTCATCCAGCCACTTCCCACAGATTTTTATTAACCATCATCACCATCATCATTAGAGACTATGCCTTTCAGCGTTCAGTCTGGAGCATAGTACCTCTAATAAAATTCCTCCATGATCCCCTATTCAATGCTAACATTGATGCCTCGCCTGATGTGATGCCTTTTACTTCAAAATCATTCTGCACCGAATCTAAGTACTTTCTTCTTGGTCTACCTCGACTCCTCTTACCCTCCGCTGCCGATCTCATGAGTCTCTTAGGTAACCTTGCTTCTCCCATGCGTGTAACATGACCCCACCATCTCAGTCGGCCGGCCGCGGTGGCCGAGGTGCCTGAGGCGCTCCAGTCACGGTCAGCACGGCCACTACGGTCGGGGGTTCGAATCCCCCCTCGGGCATGGATATTTGTGCCGTCCTAGTTCGTAAGTAGTTCATAAGTAGTTTTTAAGTTTAGTGACTGATGACCCCGTAGTTAAGTCCCATAAGCTTAACAAACATTTGAACATTTTTTGAACCATCTCAGTCTGTTTGCTCTAACTGCTTCATCTATGGTGGTCATTCTCAGTTTTTCTTTGATTTCCTCATTATGGACACCCTCCTGCCATTGTTCCCATCTATTAGTACCTGCAATCATTCTTGCTACTTTCATATCTGTAACCTCTACCTTATGTATAAGGTAACCTGTATCCACCCAACTTTCACTCCCACACAACAAAGTTGGTCGAAAGATAGAGCGGTGCACCGCTAACTTAGTCTTGGTACTTACTTCCTTCTTGCAGAAGAGAATAGATCTTAGCTGAGCACTCACTGCATTAGCTTTGCTGCACCTCGATTCCAGTTCTTTCACTATGTTGCCATCCTGTGACAAAATACATCCCAGGTACTTGAAACTGTCTACCTGTGCTTACTTTGTTCCTCCTATTTGGAACTTAATCTTTTTAAAACATATTATGTAAGAAATTTACCAGTGCCAGCTGTTGTCGCTGCCTCATCTTCCAGGGCGCTAAGTATCATAATTTAATTGCGTGAAATTTCGTTGCTAGTTAATTTCTTAATTTTCGTTAGTGCTTCTGTTTTTAAGAGGTTTCTTCTCACCTACTTGGCAGATTCGTTTGTGCTACGGTTTTTCTCGCGTATTTTGATAATTACCATTATGTATAGTTTTCGTCTGCTGATTTAAGTGTCTTATTGTCACTTCCTTATTTCTTTTTCTGCTTTAAGAAAGCTTCTATTCCCACGCGTTTCATAACATTGCATTCCATCGATTTTCTTGTTTTATTTTGAAAACTGCCGGACTCATTTTCGTTGTTTTGACATTGTAGTAACCACTAACCACAGTTCAGTCAGCTGCCAGCCGCCAAAGTACTAAGCTAGTTAAAGTTGATTATTTAGTTTTCTACTTTCTCCAGTTAGGATGGATCGTATGTGTGCCTGCTGTGTGCGGACGCTGGAGGAGTTGGCCGCAGTTCGCGAACAGCTGAGCGTGCTGTTGGCTACGGTCAGCCGTCTTCAGGCTGCTGTCTCGGGGTGCAGCGATGGTGGGGAGTCTGATGCGTCGAGTGGGACTCCTCAGGTGTCTGTTGCTTCGCCCTCTGTCCCTACTACCGAGGCACCTTCAGGTGTACAAGACGAGGTCGAGCCGCCCTCTCCGCAAGGGGAGTGGCGGGTTGTACGGCGTTCGCGTCGCTCGAGGCGGAAGGCCAATGTCGAGGCTTGCCGTCCACGCCCGTTCGTTCTGTGAGTGGACGTGTGGCCACTCCTTCAGCAGGGTCCGAGGGGATTATTAGTTATTGGGAGCTCCAATGTTAGGCGCGCAGAGCTGTCGATTAGTATCATTGTTCCCTAGGTCTCGGGGTCCTTTGGTTTGGAGCCGAGTGGAGGGTCTGAACCAGAGGCTTCACCGACTCTGTGACAGTCATGGCTGCAAATTTATGGATCTGCGTTATCGGATGGGGAGTTGTAGGACGCCCCTAGATAGATCAGGGGTGCACTACACTAAGGAAGCGGTTACTCGGGTAGCAGAGTACTTGAGGAGTGCACATAGGTTTTCTTTTAGACTAGGCGCTAACTCTGATGAGCACTCGCCTGTCAACATTCAGACAACGAATTCAGACCGCGTTCGGTTCAAAAATTGGCCTGTCAAAATATTAAAAACAAAGTTCCCGAATTTACCGCACTGCATGTACATTATTTAGGCACCGAAAGCTGACTAAATTATGATGTGGCAAGTTCAGAAATAATTTAGCGAGGCGGGGAATGTATATCGGAAAGATAGATCGGACACAACTGGAGCAGGAGTGTTCATCGCTGTGGATAAAGATATTGTTTCTACTGAGATCGAGGTTGAAATTAACTGTGAAGTTATCTCGGCACGTATAACAGGTGTTAAAGAAGTAAAGTTAATAGTTGAGTGTTTTTACCGAACCCCCAGTACTGCTGTAGCAGTTTTAGAGTCATTCCAAGAAAGTCTACACCAGGTAGCGCGTATGTATCTTTTTTCTTTTTTTTTCTTCTTAGTATAGCTTACGGGACTTAACTACGGGGTCATCAGTCCCTAAACTAACAAACTACTTATGACCTAGCTAATACTAAGGACCGTAGTGGCCGTGCAGACCGTGACTGGAGCGCCTCAGTCCCCTCGGCCACCGCGGCCGGCGCGTAGGTAACCGGGCCGTGTAATATTAGTCGGGGAGACTTCAACCTTAAGAGTACAGATTAGGACCTCTCTAGTTAAATTTCAGGCGGTACAGGCAGACAGTCTTGCGAGCTACTTTTGGACACATTCTGCGAAAACTGTCTTGAGCAGTTAAACCGGCAACCAGCGTGCAATGAAAATATTTTAGATCTTGTAGCTACGAACAGGCCTGAGCTTAATAACGATGTATGTGGAGACAGGAATTAGTGATCATGATATCGTCATTGCGTCGATGGTGACCAAAGTTCATAAACCAGTCAAGAAGGCTAGGAGCGTGTTTTTGTTGGGAAGAACGGATAAGCAAATGTTACGATCGCACTTAGAAAATGAATGGGCATCGTTTAGTTTCGGTACTATGGATGTAGAGGAATTGTGGACTAAATTTAAGTGCATTGTACATAAAGGGTTAGAGAAATATGTACCTGTAAAGTCGATTAAGGATGGAAAAGATCCACAGTGGTATAACAATAATGTTAGAAAGCTACTAAGAACGCAAAGACTGTTGCACTCTCGGTTCAAAAAAGAACACGCAAGTGATAACAGGCAAAAGTTAGTAGAGATTCATGCGTCTACAAAAAGATCGATGAGTGAAGCATACAATAATTACTACAGCCATACCTTAGCAAAAGATCTTTCTGAGAACCCGAAAAAATTGTGGTCCTATGTAAAATCGGTAAGTGGATCAAATGTCACTATCCAGTCACTCGTTGATCATTCCTGGGCAGTCATAGAAGCAAGCAAACGGAAAGCTGAAGTTCTAAATTTAACCTTTAAGAAATCTTTCATGTACCATCATTTGATCAACGAACTAATTCCGAAATGGAGGACATAGTAATAGGTATTTCCGGTGTAGAGAAGCATCTGAGAGAGCTAAATACGAAACAGTCTGCTGGTCCGGATGGAATACCAGTTCGGTTTTACAAAGAGTATTCTGCAGCATTGGCCCCTTACTTTGCTTGCATTTATCAAGAATCTTTAATTCAGCGCAAAGTTCCTAGTGATTGGAAAAAAGCGCAGGTGACTCCCGTTTATAAGAAAGAGAACTGACCCACTTAATTACAGGCCAATATCGTTGACATCAGTTTCCTGTAGAATTTTGGAGCATATTCACAGTTCAAATATAGTAAATTTCCTTGAGACGGAAAAGCTTCTTCTAGGAACCAGAACGGTTTCAGGAAACATTGTTCAGTGAAACTCAGCTTACCCTTTTCTCAGATGACATCTTGCGAGCCATGGATGAAGGGCAACAAGCGGATTGTGTTTTTCTCGACTTCAAAAAGGCGATTGACGCGGTGCCACACTGCAGACTGCTAACGAATATACGAGCTTATGGAATAGGTTCACAGATTTGTGACTGGTTGGAAGACTTCCTAAGTAATAGGACGCAGTACGTTGTTCTCGACGGCGAGTGTACATCAGAGATGAGTGTATCGTCGGGCGTTCCCCAGGGGAATGTGATAGGACCGCTATTATTTTCTATCTATATAAATGATCTGATGGACAGACTAACTTGTAATTTGCGGCTGTTTGCTGATGATGCTGTGGAGTACGAGGGGGTGTCGTCTTTAATTCACTGTAATAGCGTACATAATCATTTAGACAAATTTCTAGTTGGTGCGAAGAATAGCAGCTAGCTCTCAATGTAGAAAAATGTAAGGTGATGCGCATGAGTAAGAAAAATAATCCCATATGTTCGATTTTTGCATTACTAGTGAGCTTGTTGATACAGTCGCAACGGGCAAATATCTAGGCGTAACAATGCAGAGCGATATGAACTGGAACGAAAATGTAGGGACAGTTGTAAGGCGGACAGCTGACTTCGGTTTATTGGGAGAATTTTGGGAAGATGTACTTCATTTGTAAAGAAGACCGCGTATAAAACGCTTGTACGACCACGACTTGAGAATTGCTCAAGTGTTTGGGATCCGCATCAGATCAGTTTAAAGGAAGAAAAACATAGAAGCAGTTCAGAAGCTAACAGCTAGGTTCATTACTGGTAGGTTCTACCAGTGCGAGAATGTCACGGAAATGCTCCGGGAACTCAGATGGGAATCGCTGGGGGAAAGACGACGTAATTTTCGATAAATTATGTTGGGCAAATTTAGAGGGCCGGAATTTGAAGCTGGGTGTAGAACGATCTTGCTGCCGCCTACTTACATTTCGCGTAGTAAAGATAAGATAAATTAGGGCTCGTTCTATCTGGGAGTGGAATAGGTAATGAAATGCCTAGTAGTGGTACAGTGTACCGTCCGCCACGCACCTTACGGTGGATTGCGGAGTATGTATGTAGATGTAGATGTAGAAATAACGGTTTTGTTAAGATTTCAGTAAAAAGCAGATTTCGTATTAGAACTTAAGGAACACTGTTAAAAGTGTACTTTTCTGAATGGGATCGGCCATATACACATAATTAATTTCGTATGACAAATGTGACGAAACTCCAGAATCGGTAACTTTACTTAGCGAATTCATTGATGCTGCTAAAATGTGTGCTGTATCTACAGATACCGTTTTCAAACAATAATATTTTTAAGGCCCACAGATAATTTTTCACACAGAATATCACGGTAAATTTTTTATCATCCTACTTTTATAATCTCTAGACGCACGGTGACGCTCGCGTTTCCGACTACAAATAAATATCCTAACTGTGAACTTTCCCACTGACATGGAAATAAGAACATATCTTCACATTTTATCGTGGCTCAGGATATATACTTTTACATACAGAACAAAGTCTTAACTATGAATTTTGACTTTTGTCTGGGAGCAAAGGAAATAAAATGAAATATCTTCGCCTTCGCCTTCTCGCCTTACACAAATCGAGTCTTGCAGCTATCGTAATTCGAAATATTTGCAACGAATTCCAATTCTTTATCTTTCAGATCTTGACATTTCTGGTTAAAAATTTGTGATACAGGCAGTCATTTCTTCACGAACTCTCTTTCTGCAGTTATGCATTCTTTTCCTTATCTTCACATCTTTTTTGTCAAGTGGATAAATTGAGCAACGATTTCACCATTTGAGATTTTTAGACGGCCTCTGTACATACTCCGTAACTGACGCACATCCAGTACGTATATTCTTTTGTTTTCTTATAAATATGGCAGAGATGACCATTATTGACAAGACACGGCCTCCCTTTCGTTGTTATCACTTTCATCGTGTACAATGCACAGAACAGAAATCGCGTACGAAAATGCACGGAGCAAAAGCTATCTGCGACAACACTGTCTGAGAAACCGAGACAACACATGTACTGATGGTGGGATACACAGGCAGTGGGGGAGGTTCTGTCAGCAAACAATTTGTTCAGGAACCGGTTAGTCGGGACGGCTAAGCTATCTGTGGCACCCTACTAGGAAACCCCACGTAGCTGGATACGCCTTCTTTTGCCCCTCCAACGGCACCTACCGAACGTTTGCGCTTTCGTATGAATCATCTCTTTACACGGCAGAGTTACTGGTCATCATTTGTTACGCTCACGAACATTTGAAGCTATATTGATCCTCACGCACTCTCAAAGCGTGCTACAAAAATTGCAACATCCGACGTTTGACAAACAAACCAACAGATACATACTGGACATCTTGGAGATCATAAGAAATGCACAGACAGTGGGCATCGACATCCATTTATTTTGGATTAAAGGACATCAAGGCATACACCATATCGAAACAGTAGACCACCTCATCAAGAGAAATGTTACGGAAGGTCAACTATGCCCCACGTCGATTCCATACACAGACTTCAGATCGACAATTCAGAAAACTGCCTATCGCACTTGGCACCACGAATGGCACGTCTCTCAAACATTTAAGAGAGGACACCTGGTAGCTGTACAACCAAATATCGCCTCTCGACCATGGTTTTCGTCGATGAAGCTTAGTAGACATCATGCAACGCCTCTCCTTCGGATGAGACTGGGACATGGATGTTACCCTGCCCACCTACACTGTTAGAATATCATCGCTTCTCGACATTGCGACAAAGATCCAATGGCAGTGGCAGATCTCAACCACATTATAATGGTATGCACCAAGTACACGGCTGCACAAAGTGTCTTCTACAGAAAGCTGGTTGCGAGGGGTTACCCCCACCCCACAAGTGTCACCACTGTCTTACTTCATCGATTCGACACGTTTAAGTCCCCCCCCCCCCAGGGGGCCCACACCTCTTTTGTGGGTACGTGTGTGGCGCACACGGGTCCCCGAGCCATTGCAGCCTTTTTTCCTACTTTCCCCAAGCTGCATTACCCCTCCCAGTTCCCCCTCCTTCCCATCCCAATCGCTCAATCGCTCCCTTCCACCCTCTCCAACCCCGTCTCTCGGCTTTTCTCTAGATGTCGGTTTGGCTATCCCATGGTACCGATTATCCTGCAATTTCGGTTTTGTCTGCTGTTTACACCAGTTTTCGGCCCAGTTTGGTACCCCTCGGGGTTTGACCTTCCATAGTAAAATCCTCCAATAATGTGTGAGCCAATTGGGAAGAACTCCCGACCTAACCCTTACAGTGCAGGTCCCATCCTTTCCTTTCCACTTCCTTTCCTCGCCATAGCACCCATCCCCCACTAGGTCCCCAGCACGTGTAGCCAGTCTGTGTGGGGGGGGGGGGGGCTGTTATGTACCCTTTGGCTGAACCCCCTGACACCACAGGGATCACACTACTGGTGTCTGAGCTGCGACCTCTCCATGCAAGCCAAGGAGTTTATGCCTATCCTCGGGGGTATCAGAACTCCCGGCAATGGCCATCGTGCCTGGTGGCCTTTGCTGAGGCTGGGTGGCGCCTATGGAGAGAGCCCCTGTTTCGGAGTGGGTGACACCAGGGCGGACGTCTAGCACTATGAAAAGAGTTAGACTCCAAAATGGTCGTGCATCAGCCATCTCTCAAGACAGGAAGAGGTATTTTAATGATGCTACTGTGGATACGAGGATGTTTCCCTCCCTCGCTACCCCTTGGGAGGAAGACCAGGCTCGTCGGCAACGAACAAAACCCCTTTCCTCGCTACCAGGTTTGCACAAGGACTGATGGACGAACTTTCACTACCACTAAACCGCTGTTCTTTGTTGAGACCATAGAGGACAAGTTTGGTGAAGTGGAATCCATCTGGCTCATTGCTTATTAAAACAGTCCTGGCAGACCAGTCTGAGACTTTGCTCGCCTGCATCACTCTTGGCAACATCCCAGTGACAATATTCCCACACAAATCTCTGAATATGGTACAGGGTGTAATATTCCACCGGGACCTCCTCCTTCAAACTGATGAGGAGCTTAGGGCCAACCTCGACCGACTTGGTGTACATTTTGTTCGCCGTGTTCAGAGGGGTCCTAAAGACAACTGCATTGATACTGGGGCCTTTATCTTAGCCTTCACACAGTCAAGAAGGTCAAGATAATGATATATTGATGTGGTGTGAAGCCCTACATTCCACCTCCCATGCGATGTTTTCGATGCATGTAGTTTGGCCATATGTCCTCTCGCTATACAGCAGTCCCCGTATGCGGCGATTGTGGACGCCCACTACATGATGATAGCCCCTGTGTTTCTCCGCCGGTGTGTGTCAACTGTCATCAGCACCACTCTTCACGGTCGCCAGATTGCCCTATGTTCAAGAAAGAAAAGAAAATACAAGAGTACAAATCACTGGAGCGTTTGACATACCCTGAGGCCCGCAGTAAGTATGAACGTCTGCATCCTGTGCAGATGGCGACTACCTTCGCTACAACGTTATCTTCTAACATTACACCCTCCCCTTCCGGCTCCCATCTCCTCCCGACATCCCATTCTCACCCCCCTCACATCTCCCTCTCCTGTAGCTCCTGTAGCCCTCCCTCTGTGTACCACCCTTTCCCAGCCGGAGAAGTGCACCCCTTCTCCGGCGCCTGCCAGTGACAGTGCCCCATCTCAGGGCCTTCCGTCCCGGCATTCCCCAGATCGGAGATCTTCGATCTCCAGCCGGCCTTCGGACTCACAGTCGGTGAGTTCAAAGGTCGCCAGATCTTCGTCAGTGCCAGACCTTACTGACAAAAGTTCTCTCTCTGGGACTGGTCCTTCCCGTCCCACAAAAGACAAAGAGAAAAAGAAAGAGAAGGATAAGAAGAAGAAGAAACAAAAGTTGCAAGATAAAGCCGCTCCGGTACCACCGGAGGTGCTGACTGTGCTTTCGCAACTCGCTCATCCCATTGAGCCTGAGGCTGATCAGCTATTTATGGATGTCGTCCCTTCTTCTTTGGTGACAGACGTTGACAAAGCAGTGTGACAGACGTGACCCCATTCGCTTCCTGCATAGATCTTCGTGATCATCCAATGGAATTGTAATGGCTACTTCCGTCTCCTTTCGGAGATTAAACAGCTAATCTCTCTTTCTTCTGCAGCCTGTGTCATCCTGCAGGAATCGCGGTTTATGAATGCACATTCACTAACCCTCTGTGGGATCCATGCCTTTTGTCAGAACCGGGTAGGTTGGTCCCCTCCCTGCATCTGGTGGGGTTTGTACATTGGTCCGGACAGATATTGTCGGTACCTGGATTCCTCTCCAAATTCTATTGGAAGTGGTTGCTGTCTGTGTTCACTTGGACACCCCGTTAACCACTTGCAACCTCTACCTTCCCCCTGTCAGGCCACCTACACTTTCTGCTCTACTTGCCCTCCTTCAGCAACTCCCCCCTCCTTACCTCATACTTGGGGACTTCAATGCCCACCATCCTTAGTGGGGCATTGCTTATGCATCTAGCTGGGGCCACCTCATAGACCAGTTTCTTGCTGACCCCAACCTGTGCCTTCTCAACGATGGTTCCCCAACCCATTTTAGCGCCGCTCACGGCACCTTTCCTGCCATAGACCTCTCTCTCACTTCTCCTCCTCTCCTCCCTTTATTTCACTGGTCGGTGCATGACGACCTCTGCGATAGTGACCACTTTCCGTTGATCCTTTCACTTCCCTCACACCTACCACAAGCCAGGGTAACCCCTTGGGTTTTCCGTCATGCTACTTGGCCGCTATATACATCCCAGGTTGATTTTCCATCTACCCCCTCAGGCTATACTAGTGATATTATAAGCCAAATGACCAACATGATTACTCAAGCTGCCAACTCCGCTGTTCCCTGGTCGACAGGCCCTCCTACTCGACGGCTGGTCCCATCGTGGAACGCAACTGTTGCCGCAGCCATTCGCGAGTGCTGTAGGGCCTTGCACCCATCCCTCTCTGGTCTCATACTTTTCAAACGTCTGCGTGCCAAAGCTCGTTACTTAATCAAACAAAGTAAGCGGGCATGCTGGGAGCATTTTGTCTCCTCCTTGGGCTCTTCTGTCCCCTTGACACGAGTATGGGCTATGCTCCAATCTATCCAAGGTAGCTGGCGGCCGTCTACCATCCCTGGCTTGCCCTGCCTGATGCGGTCTATACAGAGCCATCTTTCCTTGCAGAACATCTTTCAACTCACTTCGCCATTGTATCAGCGTCAACTTCATATCCGGCGACCTTTCTCCTTAAGAAACACCAGGCCGAAACCTTCAAATTAGGTTTTACTTCTCACCAGGTGGAACCATATAACGAACCTTTTACTGACTGGAAACTATCGCTGGCCCTCTCCTCTTCTCATGATTCAGCACCTGGTCCTGATGATATCCATAATCAATTGCTGAAACACCGCAACCCTTCACAACGACAATTTCTCCTCCAAGTTTATAACAGTATTTGGCTTCAAGGGGTCTTCCCCTCCCAGTGGAGGGAGAGTATTGTGGGCCCTGCCCTCAAGCCTGGCAAGGACCCATCGTCGCTGGACTGTTATCGGCCATTAAGCCTGACAAATATCCCCTGTAAATTACTTGACAGGATGGCAGCCCACAGATTATGCTGGGTTTTTGAATCCTGGGGACTTCTCTCACCTTACCAGTATGGGTTCCAGGAGGGACGATCCCCTATTGACCATTTACTTCGACTGGAGACGGAGATCAGACAGGCCTTCTCTAAACGACAACATCTTGTTGCAGTCTTCTTCGATCTTCATAAGGCATACGACACTGCTCGGCGTCATCATATTTTACGTTCTCTTCATGACTGGGGCCTCAGAGGCTCCTTACCAATTTTTATCCATCAGTTTTTATCCCACCGCCTGTTCCGTGTCAGAGTTGGGTCTTCATTCAGCTCCCCTCGAATACAGGAGAACGGCGTCCCCCAAGGCTCAGTGTTGAATGTTACACTCTTTCTAATCGCCATCAATGGGTCGGTGAGCTCTGTTGGGTCGCTGTTGACCCCGGCACTGTATGTCGACGACTTTTGTATATGGTACAGCTCTTACTCAGTAGCCTCTGCTGAACGTCAGCTCCAGAGCGCCATTCGGCGGGCTTCAACGTGGGCTACATCTCATGGTTTCCAGTTTTCCTCGTCAAAAACGAGGGTGATGCATTTCTGTCGTCGCACTACAGTTCACCCTGATCCATAACTGTTCTTGGGTACTCAGCGCCTGGAATTTGTAGCACAACATCGTTTTCTGGGTCTTCTCTTCGACAAAAAATTGACTTGGGTGCCCCATATTCGTCATCTAAATATTAGTTGTATGAGGAAACTTAATGCCGTGCGTTTCCTTTCTCATTCATCTTGGGGTGCAGACTGAACAACTATCCTTCGTATCTATTGGGTTCTAATCTTGTCCTGATTGGACTATGGTTGTCAATTTTATGGCTCGGCAGCTCCTTCTGCCCTGAAATTATTAGATCCGGTACACCATTATGGTGTACACTTGCCGTGGTGGAGTAGCCGAGCGGTCTAAAGCGTCTCGCTGCAGAGCGTGCGGTTGCTCGCCGTGGAGGTTCGAGTCCTCCCTGGGACATGGGTGTGAGTGTTTGTCCTTAATTTAGTTTACCTAGGTTTAAGTAGTTTGTAAGCTATGGACTGGTGACCACACAGTTTGGTCCGATAGATTTACAAACATTTGAACATTTTATTTTTTATTTTATTTATTTATTTATTTATTGTGTACGCTTGGCTACAGGTGCCTTCCGGACTAACCCAGTCGACAGTCTCCCTGATGAGGTGGGAATCTGCCCTCTTCAGGTCAGGCGGCATCAGCTTCTAGCGTCTTATGCCATCGCCATCCGGCAATATCCTGCTCATCCAACTTACCAGGTTCTTCTTGGATATGAAGGGCTTCGACCCCCTGATATCCGGCCGTGGGAGGGATTGCTCGTCGGACTGCGGCTTGCTTCTCTTTGTCGAGATCTGCACTTCCCTTCCCTGGATTGTGCCCCCGTTTCAATGCATGCACACCCCCGTGGATGGTACGCGACCACTAATTCGGGCGGATCTCTTCCAGGGCCCAAAAGGTTTAATTTCCCCCATGGTATTTCGGCGTTTGGTGCGCCCAGTACTAGAATAGTTTCAGGGAGCCTCTATTTTCTATACTGCTGGCTCGAAAACTGTGTGCCACTCTGGACATGCGTTTACATCTCCCATTGGGGCGGAATGCCATTCTCTGCCAGAGCCATGCAGTGCGTTCACGGCAGAGCTGATGGCGATTTATAGAGCCCTCTGTTTTATTGCCGTGGAACGTGGTTTAATCTGTGTTGACCCCATGAGCAGTCTACAGGCCATTGATCGATGTTTCCCCTCCCATCCTTTGGTTATTTCCATCCACTATCTCCTTGCTGACCTACATCGTGCTGCCTGCTCCATTACCTTTCTCTGGGTGCCAAGCCATGTCGCTGCCCACCTCCCTTTCTAATACTGGGTGCGGATCTGCAGGTGCAGATCAGGTCTTTGCTTTACTCCTCATGGGATAGCTCCTGGAAAGCTACTGCACCTTCCAATAAATACCACACCGTCGAAGATACGACGGCAGCTTGGAGTTCATCTTTACGCCCTTCCCTTCGCCTCCGTATTGGACATTGCAGGCTGACCCATGGATTTCTTTTACGCAATGACAATCCACCACTTTGTGAGCGTGGAGCCGTACAATCCTTGCCGCATATTCTGGTTGAACATCCTCTCCATTTGACACTTCGTGGCTACTATGGCCTACCGCCTTCGTTGGCTCTAGTTTTGGCGGATGACACACGGATGATTGATCGCGTCCTTGCCTTCCTCCGTGAAGGTAGGTTTTATTCTCAGCTCTAGGACTCGCTTGGTCGGGGTGAGTGGGTCTGTGACTCTTTGCTATTTGCAAGGTTTAGAGCCTTCTCGTCCCCCCCCCCCCTAGGTCCTCCACTCTTTTACTTTTTAACATCGTTTTATTTCTGCCTATTCTCAATCCGTGATCTGTTGACCACTGTGCCGTTAGTTACTTGTGGTTTAGAAGGTTGTCGTCGCTTCCGGAGCTATGCGAGCGGACACTGTAGCTTTCGCTGCCCTAAGTTGGTTTTAGTCTTGTCGGTGAGATGATTTTCATTCCTAGTGGAATGGTCTTTTAGCTTTCCCACATTTTTCATTGGGTTCTGAGTTAAAGGGACTGATGACCTTGTTGTTTGGTCCCTCATTTCCATCAACACACACGTTTTAGTACAATTTACTCAAGGACTACCTAAAAGTCATCGGCATCCACCTCTAATCTAAGAGCTGGTGTAGCTCCCAAGTTTACCTTGAAAATGCACAGCTTGAAACTACAGAAGTAATTTTACATTTTGACCTTCATATGTCCTTGCAACTCTTTGTTTTATGCTGTTTCCACTTCCGTTGTATTACTTCTGTCAATAGTACTGTTTAATGTGTATTGTTTCATATCTTATCTTGTACATGTCATTTTTCTACTATTATTGTAAGGCTGTATGATGTTAGATAACTCTTCATATTTTGATATACATTGTAAGAATTCCAGTTCTATTCTAATGTTGCCACTGTAATAACCACTGGCTGTATGATCACTGTAACCAAAAGCCATAATAAAGAAGAATTTAAAAAAATTGAATTACACTGGAATTTATCGATCATCTCCGTAACACTTTCACGATTACTCTATCAACCCCACCTGCTACGGATCCCACACCGCTGACCAGTATTCAAGCAATGAGCACTCAAGTGTACTGTAACCCACTTCTTTTGTTTTCGTACTGCATTTCCATAGGATTCTTCCAATGAATCTCATTCTGGCATCTGCTTTACTGGTGATTGGTTTTATATGGTCGTTCCATTTTAAATCACTCCTAATACCTACTCCCAGATAATTTATGGAATTAACTGCTATAGTGTAGCTAAATGATAAAGGATCTTTCTTTCTATGTATACGTAGCACATTACACTTGTCTACATTGAGATTCAATTGCCAGTCCTGCACCATGCGTCAATCCGTTGCAAATCCTTCTGTATTTCAATACAATTTTCCATTGTTACAACATCTCTATATACTACAGCATTATCCGCAAAAAGCCTCAGAGAACTTCCGATCATGTAACAAAAAGCCACTGAAGATAGGAATAAAGTCGTAGTGCTGAGCATTAAAAATAGCTAACTGGTGTGTTTTCTTTATACACATTGCAACACATTCGCAGACTTTCAAAAACGATAGTTATGATGAATGAAATTAAGGATAAGTTTCGTATTTCTCAAAAGAACTAATAGTAACAGTAACACTAACTTTTGCAGTAACAGATTAGGTAAGTACAATTTCGGTCTAATAAAAGTAAGTATTTATAACCGTTTTAGCTTGCTATTCCCTAAGGCCTGAACAACAGATATTGAATGTTTAAGTAAAACAAAGTCTCATGCGATGTGTAACAGGTTAATGATCAAGTAAATGCAGTAGTATACGCATAACCGAAAAGTTCACATTGACTTGCACGAATCGTAGTAGGAT
Organism: Locusta migratoria; assembly: GCA_026315105.1. Taxonomy (NCBI): domain Eukaryota; kingdom Metazoa; phylum Arthropoda; class Insecta; order Orthoptera; family Acrididae; genus Locusta; species Locusta migratoria. The sequence continues at coordinate 364,296,710 of CM048744.1, forward strand.
TTCCGCTTGTACTCCAGATTAAGGTAATCATCCACTGTTCCACCATGTTTACATACATCTACATCCATACTCCACAAGACACGTCACGATGTGTTGAAGAGTACTTCGCTTCGCATACCCTTGTCACTTCCTTGTATTCCAGTCACGTGTAACCCGCGGGAAAAATTATTTATTTTTATTATTTATTTTTTTGTTAAGCTTATGGGACTTAACTACGGGGTCATCAGTCCCTAAACTTACAAACTACTTATCAACTACTTACGAACTAGGACGGCACAAATATCCATGCCCGAGGGGGGATTCGAACCCCCGACCGTAGTGGCCGTGCTGACCGTGACTGGAGCGCCTCAGTCACCTCGGCCACCGCGGCCGGCGAAAAATTATTGCCTGTATGCCCCCGTGTGTGCCCTAATCTCTCTGATCTTATCCTTATCGTCGCTTCGCAAGATATACGTAGGAGGAAGCAAGATATTGGTTGACTCCTCATTAAACGTACGCTCGCGGAAGTTTGATAGAAGCCCGCACTGCGATACGGAACGTGTCACTTCCAGCGCCTGTCACTGCAGTTTGCCAATAATCTCAGCGACGCTTTAGCGCTTACTAAATGAGCGCGTAACGAAGCGTGCTGCTCTCCGTTGAATCTTCTCCATGTCTCCTATTAACTCAACCTGGTACGGATGAGCAATATTCTTGCGCATGCTTACACTTATACCTAATGGACTTAGAGCTTGCCAAATTTGTGACTTTAATCGTAATGCTGTACGGGAACCTAGAAAATATGCTATTTATATTAAGCATATTTATAACTTCAATAGAAGTCTAGGTAAGATATAAATATTCTTTCGTTGTTGTTGTTACTGTTGTGGTCTTAATCCGCAGATTGGTTTGATGCAGCTCTCCACGCTATCCTATCTCTTCATCTGAGAAAAAGAAAGGCAACCTTTATCCTTTTGAATCTGCTTACTGTACTCGTCCCTCGGTCTCCCTCTACGATTTTTACTCACACACACTTCCTTCTAATGCTAAGTTGATCATTTCTTGATGTGTCCCACCAACCTACTTCTTCTCTTAGTCAGGATATGCCAGAAACTACTTTTCTCTCCAATTCTGTTGAGCACCTCTTCATTAGTTACGTGATCTACCCATCCAGTCTTACGTCTGTAGCACCACATTTCAAAAGCTTCTGTCATGTTTTTGTCTGAACTCCTTATCATATACGTTTCACTTCCATACAATGCTACGCTCCAGACAAATACTTTCAGAAAGGATTTTTTAAGCTGTAAACTAATATTGGATATCTACAAATTTTGCTCCTTCAGAAACGATTTTCCTCCCATAGCCAAAAATGTTCAAATGTTTGTGAAGTTTATGGGACTTAACTGCGGGTCATGTCCCTAAACTTACAAACTACTTATGAACTACCTTTTACTAAAGACAGCACAGACATGCATGTCCGAGGGGGGATTCGAATCCTCCGACGGGGAACGGCCTCGCGCATCGCAGCATAGCGCCTCAATGCGCTCGGCCGCTCCACCGCGGCTTCCCATAGCCATTCTGAGTTTTATATCTTCTTTACCTGATCTAATTCTCAGCACGCCTGATTTTCTGACTTTACATTCCACTACCCTTGTTTTACTCTTTTCAATGTTCATCTTATACCTTCTTTTCAAGACAATGTCCATTCCGTTTAATTGCTCTTACAGGTTCTTTGCTGTGTGACAGAATTACTATGATATCAGTGCACCGCAAAGGTTTTATTTCTTCTTTCCCAACTTAAGTTCCTTCTCAAAATTTCTCCTTGTATTCCTTCACTGCTTGATCAATGTACATATTGAACAACATTGGGGAAAGGCTACAACCCTGTCTCACTCTCTTCCCTACCACTGCGACCGTTTCGTACCTTTCAACTCTAATACCTGTTGTCTGGTTTTAGTACAATTTGAATAGAACTCTTCGCTACCTATATTTTACCCCTGTTACCTTCAAAATTTGAAAGAGTGTATTCCGTAGAAGTCTTGTTGTCAGTATTGCCTCGCATGTTCCTACATTTCTCCTAAATCTCCTATAGGTTACGACTAAAAAGGTTCAGATGTAATCCTCGGACATATTTATAATTCGGTTTTTTTTTTTTTTTTTTTTTTTTTTTAGTTAAGAAAAGTCGTTTTTTGTTACTCCCCTAATTTGTCCTACAATTCTTTCCTTACCTCAGCTTCTTTCTATCTTTTCTCGCCTCTCATTATTTACGAGAAAATGACATGCCATTGGCTTCGTGAAATGTGGTGCGTTGCAGATCTAAGAGCGATACGGAACGGCAGCCGACGTTAGCACTGTTGTAGACTTTAGAATAAATAGTGTACATTGTATTCACATTTCCAGAAAATGTTTCACCATGGATTAAAATAATCGAAAATCTTACTCTTCTCATTGATGTTTATTTTAATATCGCGCGCTTAGGACTGAAAATACCTTACGGTGGATTACAAACTATGTATGTAAATGTTATAGTTAAGCAATGTTGTACGTTCCGAAATTGTGACTTTTCTTTCATAAGTGGTATTATAAGTTTTTTGTTCTCATTACAGTTTTATTCTTCACATTTTATCGTTGTTCGCTGATTTCCAGGTTCATGAAAAATAAAACAAAAATGATATATCCTACGATTGGTTACATTATTTTACAGAGACCGAGAACGGTATCGCCAGTGTAATCTTCCGTTCTCTTCTTCCATTCCCCTCCCCCAGCCATGCAATCCTGCAGATGTTATTCTTTCATTCCAACTTCCTACCAAGCGGAGACCCGGGTTCGAATCCCGGATGGGTACACACTTTCAGCTTTGACCATGCGCAATTGATGTCTATATTCTGTGAATACTTGTAAGAGTATTGTTCATTTCACTTATCGAGGTACTATAATTAATAGTCAACAGTTAAAGAAAGGTGAAAGATATATGGGTCTGTTCTAAAATGACTTTGAAATTATTTAAGTGGTAAATTATAGCCATTGGAATCTTAGAACAATTGTGGTGATCAGTGCAATTACTTTTGGGCCGCGGCGGAGCGGCCGAGTGCCATGAGGCGCTATGCTGCGATGCACGAGGCCGTTCCCCGTCGGGGATTCGAATTCCCTCTCGGGAATGGGTGTTTGTGCTGTCTTCAGTATAAGGTAGTTCATAAGTAGTTTGTAAGTTTAGGGACTGATGACCAGGCAGAAGTCCCATAAGCTATACAAACATTGGAACATTTAAAACCGAGCCGCGGTGGAGGCGCCTCGCTGCGGAACGCGCGGTTGCTCGCCGTCGGAGGTTCGAGTTCTCCCTGGGGCATGGGTGTGTGTGTGTGTTGTCCTTAGGTTAATTTACCTTAGTTTAAGTAGTTTGTAAGCTACGGACTGATTACCACGCAGTTTGCCCCGATAGATTTACAAACATTTGAACATTTTAAAACCGATTAATAACATATCTAGCAGTCTGTTTCTTGTAACAAAATCGCATGGCGAATCGCTTATAAGCAGACCATACAAAAAGTATGTTGTATTAGAAAACTCTGACAGCGTACTACGTTGAAATAGATGAAAATGTGACGCATTCTTAAAATTTCGTTCGCAAATTGTGCTAACACGATTTCAACAACAAAGAAAATGTTTCTGACATGAAAATGTTTCTGACATGACAGAAATTTTGTAAATCGTCAGAAGAATACATTTTCGCAAGAAGTCCTTATTCAGTCTTAATAATATGCTTCTACACAACAAGCCAATATCTAAACATAGTACAGCTCTTCCGGAAGATGATGCCTACTCCATATTTGTACACTGAATAACTTGCCTTATTGGGCTTGTTTAAGGAAATGTACGATTGAACAGCTGTTCTGTGCCGGACGTGACACACAGAGAACTTAAGAAGGAGGGAAGCTAGCGAGAATGAACTTCCTGCTCAGAGCATAATTTTCGAAGTTTTTATTCATACGAAATAGAGAACTTACTGTGATATCGTTCTTTTGCTCTGAGAATCTTCTCTGGAGCATGTCCTCTGACTTATTCACACGACCCATTAACATGTTCATGACTCTTCTGGGGCACGTATCTCGGATTCTGTTGATCACAGACTTAAAGGCCAAAGTGTTCTGAATACCCTTGGCATATTGATAATTTGTATACAAATTAGAATAAGAACAAGAACACTGTACCTACTTTACAGCCTCAAAATGTAAATACTATACACTTCCTGGAGCCCATATGAATTGAGAAAATGGGTTGGTTTCTGCATATCAAGTGTGGTCAGTGGTGGGCTTTATACGGCTTACAGCCGCGGCGGAGCAACCGAGCGTATTTAGGCGCTATGCTCCGATGCACGACGCCGTTCTCCGTCGGGGGTTCGAATCCCCCGTCGGGCATTGATGTTTGTGATATCTTTAGTCTAGGGTAGTTTATAAGTAGTTTGTACGATTAGGGACTGATGACCCCGCAGTTAAGTCCCATAAGCTTAAACATTGTAACGTTTATACGGTTTACAAAAGCACACTTTATTAACAAGCGGTTCTTGAGAAAATCACGACAAAAAATTATATTGTAACCATTTGTTCTTCAAATGATATTTTCAAAACAGTTTTTAAATTTTTTTCTATATCTTTATCCGTTACCGAGATTGTGAGATTACTGCCCAATAGAAATATTGGTAATTAATAGCATTTGATAATTAAACAGTATGAAGTTCACTGCAAACATTGACCATGCCAATGCACTAAATGTTACACAATTTTAATCTTATTAATTATGGTAGCAATGTATGTACGCATTTGGGTGACAACATTTATAGTTAGGCCATAGGTAGAAATTCTCCACGTTGAGATTTGCTGTGTACTTGTAGCTGACGGGAGGCCAGCGAGCAGGCCGACGTTGGTGGCTTGTTCCAGCTTAGGATTTTCCAGGTTCGTTTCCGGTGAGGGGAGAGAGGGACAATGGCGAGTGCCAGGCACAGTGCAGTGCACAGCGTGAGATAAAATATTCTAATACTACTGGCATTTGAAGTAATACGATGCAGTCAGGAACCTTTAAGGCCCTCATTACAAAATAGCCTGTTGACAAATAAACAATACATTAGCTGATATAGTCACATATGGCGTAATATGTTTAATTGACAATGAAAAGTAATAAATTACCAATGAATACAAGACAGTTACACAACTAGCATGGCAATGTTTGTTTATAAAAATAATATATTAACTATTTCTCATTTTATTTTCAATTAATCTTGTGTATTTTATCTTGAAATATTCAGTTAAATCACTTATCTGTGATATAATAATAATATAATAAATAGTACAAAGGATGTTTATATCAATATAAAAACCTAAGAAGACATTTGTTTAATGTGTAGTGTAATTATTTTGATTTTATGTAAAATTTTAGAAATGCATTGGCTGAGCACTGTACGTTGACAAGTCGGTTAGAACAGCTCACATGGGGAAGTTGATGACGCAGGGAAAAAACCCGGCAGTTGGGCTTTTGGCGCGCGCGCGCTCGGCCCAAGTCAGGAGTCGGGAGCGAGTGGCCGGGGGCGGCGTCGCTCTGCACGGTCGGCGTGTGGATCTCCAGGTGGAGACTATAGCATTTTGTGTGACAATCACCAGGTGTGGTTGCTCGTCGTAGACTGCACCAAGTTGAATCGAGTGCTACTGTGTGTTGTGAATATTTAGCCGGTGGAACAAGGTGTGCATCGCACTGAATTAAAGTGATTGTGTTTTGTTAATGTAACACGTGTCGTCGCATAGGCATGAACATGAACGGTGTTTGAGACAGGCACATGGTGTGAAAACAATTTGCGACAAATATTCATTTTGTTTGGGGGCTCACGAGCTATAACTTTATTTGATAAATGTGTCGACGTACAGACGTATCAGCCACAGGGTTTTAATATGGTGTAATAAACAACATAAAGTGAACTTTCACCTGTTTTCAAAAATAGTAGTTAGTACACCCTTTTCTCACATGAACTTACTTTATTATAATTTTTATTTTATTTTATTTTTGTTAGTCATATGCAGGGAAGGAAAGCTGCAAACGTGTGATATCATCCCCTAGAAAACGAGCCAAACAGTAGCAATCACAGTTCCAGTGTTTTTGCATGTTTAGCAATTTGGTTCGCAGTTGGTGGTTGTGAGTTTTAAAAATTAATCTTTCCCTATTTAAACTCTCACCCCGATCTTACACCCTCGCAAGATCCAAAGGCTCAAATTATCATACTTTTGCACAAAATCAGAAACGCGATTTTAGCTGTTTCTTTGCAAATATTTAAAAACCATATCAAATAGTTTAAATATTTATTACATATCCGTAGGTATTTATGTAGTAACGCCATTTTCCCTATTTTCGAAAATTTTTGTTCGACGTATAGATTGCAAAGACCAGAAAAACCGTGATGTTTCGCTAGCAAACATATGTTTTGTGCTGAAAGACGGTGTTCAGGCCGCTCTGAAACTACGGATTACAAAAAATCTACTCTGAGAAAAAGTTTGATTTTTGTACATCTTACAGACTGATATCTTCGCTCAATGAAAGAATTATTTTATTTTCGTTATTCATCATAGTTACTGTCCAGCATTCAGTTTAGTCAAGTATTTCAGCAAAAGAGTTTGCAGAGGTAAAAACATATTGTGTGGACTTTTCATTCGGTTGATTTTAGGGCATGCATAGCTGCGAATGAAGTGTAGATAACACATCGAAATTTTATTAAAAAATTGAAAGGTGAATAATATCTTATTTGGTTTTCGAAATATTCGTCCGTACACGATAGTGGAAGCATATGTTGAAAATGTCAAATGTTTGTAAATCTATCGGACTCAACTGCGTGGTTATCAGTCCGTAGCTTACAAACTACTTAAACTAAGGTAAACTAACCTAAGGACAACACACACACATCCATGCCCCAGGGAGGATTCGAACTTCTGACGCGGGAGGCCTCGCGATCCGCAACATGGCGCTGCAGACCGCTCGGCTACTCCCGCGCGGCTGAAAACGTCAAATACGAAAATGCGATTTAGAGTCCTACCATGGGGAGTAGTAAATGACTCAGATGTTAACTCTACGTTGTTTATATATTTATCCAGAAAATCCGTTTACCGTTTTCAAAATCGGCATTCACTGTCACGATACGCTAGAATATAATAATAATTTTCGGGTATCAAAAGCACCAAATGTGTGCATTGGTACATCTACACTTTCTGTTAATCGTGAATTTTTTATATATTCTTAACATGATGATCCAAAGAAGCCTGTATAGTTTTTTTCTATAATAATATCCATAACCGAGAGCAATAGGTTCTATGTTACCATACATATGTACTTAAAATATGCACATAATATCCTGCCTGACGTGTAATTGTAGTTTTAACTAACGTACCGAACATACAATAAGGGTTTCTGGTTCGGAGGTCACAAAACTACGTTTCTAGTTACCATTACCCACCAATAACATTTATAAAAGTCACAAATCCTCGTAAGTTTTGTCAGTAACGGAATTTTTATTTTTTACTGGTATTCCTTACAGATAGCCGTACAGTGTACCTGTGACAAAGATATTTCCCACTGATATATCCGTCATAAATCGTTTCTGTCACGGAAAATTCTGCAGTTAAGACGGTATGTCCGTTGCATATTGACTTTCATCGATGGTGTGTCGAAAAGCTTTGCAATTTCGATTATGCCCATAACTTTCGACCGTGGCAAGCGGTTATTAATTTTTCTGTCGTGTCTTCTCACTTCTAACATAACAGAAGTTACGATTACAAAGCTAGAAAACTTTTCTTAACCCTAGCTTACAATGTCGTGTGAGAGACGTAGCGTGTCGACCTGGCCAAACATCAACTAGACGTATCAGAGCCGGCCGCAGTGGCCGAGCGGTCTGCGGCGCGCCAGTCACAGTCTGCACGGTCGCTGCGGTCGGGGGTTCAAATCCCCCCTCAGGCATGTATATTTGTGTCGTCTTTAGTATAGGGTAGTTCATAAGTATGTCTACCGCACCGAACAAGCGAAAGTCGTGTGAGAGACGTCGTCGGTCAGCCGCGCCACATGTAAACAGAACGTCTCTGACACGCTGCGGAGCTGATCGAGTAGACGCGGCGTACACGAAGTGTTCATCGCCGCATTCGGACCAGCAGACATTACAAAAATACTTTCACAACTAATCGTCATTATTTATGATACCTGTAGAAAAGTCACGTTAACGGTAGACCACACACTTACAAATCCCGAAGACGTCTGCACGGCTTGGGAAGCCATCAGGCGTAGTGCACAGCAGCCTAGCGTGTGTAAGCGCTGGGAATCTTAAAGCCCATCCTTACCTTGCAGCCAATTACGGCTCACGCTAACGGAACTTAAATCATAAGGCAAAGGCTTTATCGGTTTAGGTAGAATGAACAAGAGAGTACTAAAGACAATACTACAGTATCTGGTGTTGAAGCAATATTTATTTTCTGGTACTGAATGTGAAGTCCTGGGATGCACTCTATTTGGAATTAATGTCATAAGGTCTTATTAATAACTCTATTTTAAAAATGCAATACTAGTTTTCTATGTAGATGTTTACAACAGTAAATAAGCACTCCAAACAAACCGGTAAAAGACACAGTTGAATCCACTTGTTTCATTTCTATGTCGATAATGAATTACGTCCTCTCATATCACTCTAGTCACTATATAAAATGCTTGAAACACATGATTTTTGTGAAGGAAGCGACCCGTCAGTAAAATGTTTTTATTTGCATAACCTTTTTGCTTCCTCTCGTATTTCTTCAGACTACGTATAAACGAACACTTTGCCTTCATTTTGTCATTTTTAGTATAAACCACAGTAACGTAACCTTATTCAGTTGGAATTATGCTAGAGAACTCATTTCAGAAAACAGAAACTGTTCTCCGGTCATGAGAAACTTCTCAAGTTTTGTAAACGAATGTAAACGAAGTCTTCCGCGGCCGTTCTCATTGTTGTTAAAATTCTTCTGGGTATTGGACCGCATCGTCAATATATCAAATGTTTCACCGACGTTTCGGCCTCTATTGCAAACGGCCTTCTTTTGCGTGTCACGTTTACTGCTGAATGAGGGAAAGCTGCGGTCTTTAATATTAAATGTTGCCAGTTATGATTGGTGCTTTGAGCTCTCTTTTATTGGTGTTTGCTTTATTTCCTCCTATTGGTGGAAAAGGAAGTCCTGGCTTGGTGTTTACAATAACGTTTGCCGATGGTTGAAACTGGCGAATGAGGAGTGGGTGGTAGCAGTGACGCCTAGCGCCGGCTAGAACGTGCTGTTTGCTCTGTGTACGCACGGCCGCTGTTGTCTGCGGGCGGGCCCCTATGGGCTGCACTGCGCGCGGTGTCGTCGCGAAGCGCTGCTACTGCTGGCAACCAAGATTCTGCCTTCAGATGTTGTTCATCGCTGATCTGATGGGCCCTCTTTGTTAGAGTGTGAAGCACGGACTTCTTTTGCGTAGAATGATGGGAAGGTACCTTTCTGTGCTGGTATCTTTTCTGTATACCCTACGGCCTAGTTTGCCTTCTGGCTTCCGGTAAAACTCTACATCGAGGAAAGGGAGCACCCTATTCTTGTCAATCTTCATGGTGAACTGAATGTTGGTGTGCTGTTGATTGAGATGTTGATGGAAGTTCTGCAGCTCCTCTTCTGCATGCGGCCCGATGACAAACGTGTCGTCTACATATCTCAGCCAGCAATCTGAGCGTAATGGTGTAGACTGGAGAGCTGTTTCCTCAAAAATGTTCAAATGTTTGTTAAGCTTAAGGGACTTAACTACGGGGTCATCAGTCCCTAAACTTACAAACTACTTATGAACTACCTACAACTAAGGACGGCACAAATATCCATGCCCGAGGGGCGATTCGAACCCCCGACCGTAGTGGCCGTGCGGACCGTGACTGAAGCGCCTTAGTCCCCTCGGCCACCGCGGCCGGCGCTGTTTCCTCGAATGCCTCCACGAAAATATGGGTTGCAACGGGCTAGAGAAGTCAACCCATTGCAACTCCGTCCGCCTGTTCATAAAATTCCCCTTTCCATCTGAAATAGGTGGTCGTTAAACAATGTTGCACCAGATCGTAAACGTCTCTAGTTTTATTCATACGAAATCGGAGAATGTTCTTGGTTGTGAGCAACTTCCCCCATCCTTTTATTCTAAAGCTAGTTCGGTTGAAGTATATTCTGACTCGCTTTATTAATGCGAACCTGAGCATGTTCTCTGGATCCAGAGTAAAAAGTAGATACTCTGTTTTATTTATAGGACTTCATATTTCGCACTGCTGTACCCGAACGAAACAGCATCATGACATACGGCAGTTATTATTCAGAGGGTTTGATTTTTTTAAATGCAGTCTGTGCTGGGTCTTAACTGGTCCTGGAGGTATGTGGCGTATTACAAAAACAAGCCGCTGACGTCATAGATTACCTCGGCAGTGATATCGAGTGTAGTGACCAGTCTGCGTTGGGCAGCTTCATTCACGGGAAGTGGCAGCCGTTAGGAGTTGAGTAGGTGTAGCAGGCAGAGCAGGCCGGCAGGCAACGAGGCGTGGAATGCCGGCAAGGCCACGGCGCGGCGAGCGTCGGCGGAAGCGACCGGCCTCCGCGGCTGGCAATGACCGACATCCGGACAACAGCGGCAGCAGCAGGCGCCACGCCCCGCTCACCACACATGCAGGCGGCAGGCGGCAGGCGGCAGGGCACTGCGCCGCCAGTGCTGCTCCAGGCTGGAAGGCGACGAAAATCATAGGCAGACTCCGGTGTTCCAGTCGCCAAGGTCACCCAGTACAGTGTCCAAATACCCTGTCACCACAATCTACGACACCCGCGCAGACTTTTGTTATTCACTGTGACAACAGCGATCTAAGCGGCCGGCAAGCTACATTTCTGAATACGAAATTGGATGAGTGCGAATACCATCGTTCATACTGATTTTATTACACGTTTTACATTACGGAACGTATTTAATGTCATAAAATAGGCAATAACTTAAAAACAGTCTCACCTTTCAAAAAAATCAGATGTTCAAATGTTTGTTAAGCTTATGGGACTTAACTACGGGGTCATCAGTCCCTAAGCTTACAAACTACTTATGAACTACTTACGAAATAGGACAGCACAAATATCCATGCCCGAGGGGGGATTCGAACACCCGACCGTAGTGGCCGTGCTGACCGTGACTGGAGCGCCTCAGTCACCTCGGCCACCGCGGCCGGCGCTCCACCTTTGTCTTTCTTAGGCTTCCTAAGATTCCGGACAAGTTATGAAACGGTACATTGCAGCACAGGTTTTTCTTACAATTATCTTGTAACCTACAGGCTTTTACTGAATAATTTCAGTTACTATTAAAAATAGAAAAATGGCTAGGAAACATCAGAAGACCTGTCTTTTTGCAGAAAGACTTTGCTTTTTTACTCAAGAACGTTGTTTCTTCACTACAATTCCAGTAAAACTGGCGAGGGTGGAACATAGAAAACGAATATAAAATGCAATAACTACAGTATTTAACATACCAAAACTGATACCTAACCACGGTGGAGTAGCCGAGCGGTCTAAAGCGTCTCGCTGCGGAGCGCGCGGTTGCTCGTCGTGGAGGTTCGAGTCCTCCCTGGGGTATGGGTGTCTGTGTTGTCCTTAGGTTAGTTTACCTAGGTTTAAGTAGTTTGTAAGCTACGGACTATGACCGCGCAGTTTGGTCCGATAGATCTACAAACATTTTTGAACTGCCATCAAATCTGTAGCTAAAGGAGAAACGTCACAGACGTGGCAATGAAACGACAAAAACAATCAAACTACAAAATTTTAAACATGGCTGGAATTCAGCAACGGTGGAACATGACCCAAAAGTCAACACAGTTTCAGCCGACCAGTTCCATAAAATGTTCAAAATGTTCAAATGTTTGTTAAGCTTATGGGACTTAACTACGGGGTCATCAGTCCCTAAACTTACAAACTACTTATGAACTACTTACGAACTAGGACGGCACAAATATCCATGCCCGAGGGGGGATTCGAACCCCCGACCGTGGTGGCCGTGCTGACCGTGACTGGAGCGCCTCAGTCACCTCGGCCACCGCGGCCGGCTCCATAAAATGGTTTACAGGCATAAACCTTTATTAAGTAATCTTTTCATTTGTTGCAACACACTGTCATGCATTGCAAAAAGGTCACAAATCAGTAATTTTTAAATTAATATTGTGGATAAACTATTAATTACAAAACAAAAATACACAGTGCAACACAGAGCTTAGCACATCACTAAATATTGATTTAAAAATAAATAAATAAATAAATGGTTTATGCTGTAGAACGTTTTCTCCTTCTCCTGTAAAATTTTACTTTCACGACTAATGACCTGTTTGAAATGACCGATTCAATTGTAATTTGATATCTGTTTGGTACCTTACCATCCACTCCCATGAACCACAGACATTGCCGAGGTGGGGTGGCTTGCGTGCCAAAACGATACAGATAACCGTACCGTAGGTGCAACCACAGCGGAGGGGTATCTGTGGAGAGGCCAGACAAACGTGTGGTTCCTGAAGAGGGGCAGCAGCCTTTTCAGTAGTTACAGGGGCAACAGACTGGATGATTCACTGAGCTGGCCTTGTAACATCAGCTAATGTGGCTTTGCCACACAGCTACTGCGAACGGCTGAAAGCAAGGGGAAACTACAGCCGTTACCTTTCCCGAGGACATGCAGCTCTACTGTATGAACATATGATGATGGCATCCTCTCGGGTAAAATATTCCGGAGGTAAAATAGTCACCCATTCGGATCTCCGGGCGGGGACTACTCAGGAGGATGTGATCATCAGGAAAGACAATACTGGCATTCTACGGGTCGGAGCGTGGAATGTTAGATCCCTTAATCGAGTAGGAAAATTAGAAAATTTAAAAAGGGAAATGGATAGGTTGAAGTTAGATATAGTGGGGATTAGTGAAGTTCGGTGGCAGGATGAACAGGATTTCTGGTCAGGTGAGTACAGGATTATAAATACAAAATCAATTGGGGGTATCACAGGAGTAGGATTGATAATGAATAAGAAAATAGGAATGCGGGTAAACTACTATGACCAGCACAATGATCGCATTATCATTGTCAAGATAGATACGAAGCCAACACCGACAACAGTAGTACAGGTTTATATGCCAACTAGCTCTGCCGACGATGAGGAAATCGAAGAAATATATGAGGAGCTAAAGGAAATTATTCAGACAATTAAGGGAGAGAAAAACTTAATTGTTATGGGAGACTGGAATTCGGTAGTAGGACAAGGAAAGGAAGGGAAGATAGTAGGTGAATATGGTCTGGGCAAAAGAAATGAAAGAGGAAGCCGTCTGGTAGAATTTTGCACAGAACATAATTTAGTTATAACAAACACCTGGTTCAAGAATCACAAAAGAAGGTTGTATTCGTGGAAGAGACCAGAAGACACCGGGAGATATCAGATAGATTTTATAATGGTAAGAGATAGATTTCGGAACCAGGTTCTACAGTGTAAGACATACCCAGGGGCAGATGTAGACTCTGACCATAACTTCTTGGTTATGAACTGTAGGCTGAAACTAAAGAAACTACAGAAAGGTAGGAAAATAAAGAGATGGGACCTGGATAAATTGAAGGAACCTGAGGTTCTTAAGAATTTCAGTGGGAGCTTTAGGCAACAATTGACAGAAACAGGGGAAAATAACAGTAGAGGAGGAATGGGTAAAATTAAGAGATGAAATAGTTAAGGTAGCAGAGGACAAAATAGGTAGGAAGGCAAGACCTACAAAAAATCCTTGGATATCACAGGAGATACTAAATTTAATCGATGAAAGGAGAAAATATAAAAATGCAGTAAATGAAACAGGCAAAATGGAGTACAGACGTCTAAGAAATGAGATTGACAGGAAGTGCAAAATGGCTAAGCCGGAGTGGCTAGAAGGCAAATGCAAGGATGTAGAAGAATGTATAAATAGGAGAAAAATAGATACAGCCTACAGGAAAATAAAAGAAACATTTGGAGATAAGAAAAACAGCTCTATGAATATCAAGGACACTGATGTAAAATCAGTTCTCAGCAAAGAAGGGAAAGCTGAAAGGTGGAAAGAGTATATAGAGCGGCTCTACAAAGGAAATGAACTTCGAGACAATATTGTAGGAAGGGAAGAGGATGTAGATGAAGATGAAATAGGAGATACTATACTGAGAGATGAATTTGACAGAGCCCTGAAAGACCAAGGTCAGAACAAGGCCCCAGGAGTAGATGACATACCCTCAGAGCTACTGAAGTCTCTGGGAGAACCAGCCATGACAAAATTGTTTCACCTGGTGTGTAAGATGTATGAGACAGGTGAAATACCCTCAGACTTTTAAAAAAAATGTTATAATCCCCATCCCTAAGAAAGCAGGTGCAGACAGGTGTGAAAACTACAGAACCATCAGTTTAATAAGTCATGGTTGCAAAGTATTAACGCGAATTATATACAGAAGGATGGAAAAGCTGGTAGAAGCCGACCTCGGGGAAGATCAGTTTGGGTTCAGGAGAAATATAGAAACACGGGAGGCAATACTCACTTTACGGCTTATCCTAGAAGATAGATTAAGAAAAGGCAAACCTACATTTCTAGCTTTTGTAGATTTGGAAAAGGCTTTTGACTCTTTCAAGTTTTGAAGCAAGCAGGAGTAAAATATAGGGAGCGTAAGGTTATTTACAACTTGTACAAAAACCAGACAGCGGTTGTCAGAGTTGAAGGGCATGAAAGGGATGCAGTGGTTGGGAAGGGAGTAAGACAGGGTTGTAGCCTTTCTCCGATGTTGTTCAATTTGTACATTGAGCAAGCTATAAAGGAAAGCAAGGAGAAATTTCCGTGAAGGAATTAAAGTTCAGGGGGAAGAATTAAAAACATTGCGTTTTGCCGACGACATAGTAATTCTGTCAGATACAGCAAAGGACTTGGAAGAGCAATTTAACGGAATGGACAGTGTGCTGAAAGGTGCTTATAAGATGAACATTAACAAGAGCAAAACAAAAATAATGGAATGCGGTCTTAGAAAATCAGGCGATGCTGAAGGAATTAGATTAGGTAACGAAGCAATAAAGGAGGTAGATGAATTTTGTTACTTGGGCAGTAAAATAACAAATGATGGTCACAGTACAGAGGATATAAAATGCAGAATGGCAATGGAAAGAAAAGCATTTTTGAAAAAGAGAAATTTGCTAACATCGAATATTAATTTATGGGTAAAGAAGTCTTTTCTGAAGGCATTTGTGTGGAGTGTTGCCTTGTACGGGAGTGAAACATGGACGATAAGCAGTGCGGACAGGAAGAGAATAGAGGCTTTTGAAATGTGGTGCTACAGAAGAATGCTGAAGATTAGGTGGGTAGATCGCATAACTAATGAAGAGGTACTGAACAGAATTGGTGAGAAAAGGAATTTCTGGCATACCTTGGCTAAAAGAAGGGATAGATTGTTAGGACACATTCTTAGACACCAAGGAATTGTGAATTTAGCGTTGGAGGGAAGTGAATGGGGGGTAAAAATCGCAGGGGAAGACCAAGAGATGGATACAGTAAGCAGATTCAGACAGAAGTAGGTTGTCGCTCTTATGTGGAGATGAAGAGGCTTGCTCAGGATAGAGTATTGTGGAGAGCTGCATCAAACCAGTCTCCGGACTGAAGACCACAACAACAACAACCTTATCATATTTTACTGTCTCAACTCTTAATTAGAGCCGGCCGCGGTGGCCGAGGGGACTGAGGAACTCCAGTCACGGTCTTCACGGCCACTACGGTCGGGGGTTGGAATCCCCCCTCGGCCATGATATTTGTGCCGTCCTTAGTCTTAGCTAGTTCATAACTAGTTTGTAAGCTTAGCGACTGATGACCCCGTAGTTAAGTCCCATAAGTTCTACAAACATTTGAACATTTGAACGAAAAATTATTTCGTTCAAATGTTGATTTACAAGCATTAGTAAAATATTAAGGGGCATACATAATGTGGAAATTAATGTAAAAACAGACGAACTTAACTGATTCAGTGGTATAACGAAGAACTTCGTCATGAGCCAATACTTAAAAATGTGTGTATATTTGCAGCTTATTCTGCTGAAGAGAAACATAAATTTCTTATATGGTCTGTATGCTCGGCATTACCCACTGAAAATTTTGGTATTATTTTTTCTTTACGTTATATTTCTTTACTGTAATTAAAATTGACTCTCTCATCCCATTAATGGACGGCTGGATTTTCTAATACACCACTGTAAAAAGATTATATTAAACGAAACAGCTAATTGAATTAGTAGGCATTAAAATCCACTTTGACATGTGAGTTTAGTGACCATTTTCTAAATAGTCCGAATGTGAATGGAATGCCGCTTGTTACGTCAATATTGTAAAATGAAGTCGGCAACCTTTTATTGAGTAGCCTGTTATCAAAGGCGGACATCTGTCGTTTGCAAATAACTGAGATAAACGTCATTTTTATTACGAAACGTGGAGTTATTACATATGCACGCTTGTTTGGTGATCATTTGCAACTAAATGATGACCAAACTAGCATGCATACGTATTAACTCCACGTTTCGTAATAAAAATGGTGTTTATCTCAGTTATTTGCAAACGACAGATGTCCGCCTTTGATATCAAGTTACTCAATTGTTGTATTAAATGAAGTGTGTTTGGTACGATACGCGGAATATGTTTATATTAATAATTTAACGCTTATGTATTTTCTTAGAAGTCAATTGTCTTAAAGTAATCGTGTTAGTGTAAGTAGTGACATTTCTTATCCTGTTTACTGAATTGGTGTGTGATGTAACAATGGGTTGTAAACCTATTGGTATCGACAGACATGGTATGACAGCAGAAATGGCTAAGGACTGTTTTGGTAATACTGTATAGAAAATAAACCTGCAGAAGAATGAAGCCAAGGAAGACGATCCGATGTGATTGCGATAGCGAACGCAGTATTCACGTTACAGGCACATCATTATGTGACATGCATGTCTCTGAAGACGAAAACTCTGAAATTGATTTTAGTAGTAACTACAACGGGAAAGACAGGTTCAAATGGTGGCATAACCCGCCCATTAGTTCTAGAACGTGAAATTAATATTAATGGCTGTTAGTTTCTTCACTGTGTATTAAAAATTACTTTTTTTTTCATTTCAGAGATTAAAATGGTCCTAAATTAACACCAGATGAGACAAAAAGAAGAAATACTACTAAAATAAAAATATTTCACTTTAAACTTAGCTGTGCATTTGGAATTGGAAAAATGTGACCTTCGGGTGAGGGAGGTTTCAGGTCGGCGGCATACCCCAAGTCGGCGCCTATGAATGATTCGCACATTTTTAGACTTCACTCGTCTTCCTTACACGCGCATATTCTTATGGGTGTAATTACTTCAGCGTAGGAAGGCAGTGTCTTGAAGATTCTTGCCGTTTGTGATTCAGTTGTAGCAACAATTATAGAATTGGATTCTTCTTTGTTGAAAACAATTTGAACGCTTTTGGCGTTTTATTGCCACGTATGTGATGTTTTTCCATCAGCTTCAGTGGTGGTCGCTGATTTGGTACGTTAAATACTGTAGTTTTTGCATTATATAAACTTTTTCTACGTTCTACCATACCTATGTTACTGGAATTGTAGCGAAGGAACGTTAACGTTCCTGAGTAAAAAGGCGACGTCTTTCTGTCAAAGGGCAGGCCTTCTGGTGTTTGTTAGGCATTCTTTATTTTTAATAGAAAACGGAATTATTCAGTAAAAGCCTGTAGGTTACAAGACAATTGTAAATAAACTGTCCTGCAATGTACCGTTTCGTACCTTGTTAGGTTGCTTAGGACACCTAAGAAAGACAGAGGAGGAGCTATTTTTTTTACCTATTTTATGACATTATATACGTTCCCTAATGTAAAAAGAATGTTAAAATCAATATAAACGATATTATTCGCACTCATCCAATGTCGTATTCAGAAATGTAGCTTGCCGGTCGCTTGGAGCGCTGCTGTCGCAGTGTATACTAAGTCTGTTCAAAAAAATCGAATGTTCAAATGTTTGTAGAACTTATGGGACTTAACTACGGGGTCATCAGTCCCTAAGCTTACAAACTACTTATGAACTAGCTACGACTAAGGACGGCACAAATATCCATGCCCGAGGGGGGGATTCGAACCCCCCGACCGTAGTGGCCGTGCAGACCGTGACTGGAGCGCCTCAGTCCCCTCGGCCACCGCGGCCGGCACTAAGTCTGCGGGAGTGTCGTGACTGTATATGTCAGGTTGTGGTAACAGACTGCTCACTTATGCAAAAGGTACGTCAAAGGTAAGCAGGAAAGAAATTGCGCCAGAGAGCACAACCAATGTTCTGGTTACCATTAGTCCAGTAAAAAAAAAAAAAAAAAAAAAAAAAAAAAAAAAAAAAAAAAAAAAAAAATGTTATGTATCTGTATGACATGTGGAATGCATATTAATCAATATGAATTAATCAAAGCCACAATTAATTTAACTAAGTTATTTACTAGAATGTCATTAAAAATTCGTTTGTTGTTTACAAAATCTGCTTATTATCAAGAATTAATAGGTTCCACAAGACAGAAATCGAACCTGCATTTGGATCACACCTCCTTGACCGTTGTGCAGAAAGGCGTGCATTATTCTACCGCATCCATTTTAAATAATCGTAACCACGATATTTCAAAGAGCCACGCAGTTTCAAGGCTAAAATGAAAAGTTTCCTAATGGCTCATCTTTCTGTTTTGTCAAGGAATTCATGGGAAAAATATGTTAATTTATGAGTCACAGTGATGATTCTTTCTACTTATGCTTAGGTCTGTCGTGTGCGTACGATTGCTATACGTTTCACTTCATCCGATACCAGCTGAAAACCCGGCGTTACTCGGGTATTTATTCATTTACTTATTCAAGCCTTGACTTAGTACTTCTCCTATCTCTTCTCTCTCTGTCCATCTTCTTTTTTCTAAAAACGTGCTATATTTATCAGAGAATATATGAGAAATAAGGATGTCTTGCATAATGTACGGTACAGAAGTGCAGTATCAAAACAAAGAAAGATAGTAATCAAAATACAGATGATATGTTTCATACATTCATTTAATTCGCAACTTTACGGTAAACAAGATTTTTTGTGTCTTGTCTACGATGAAATATGTTTCATTTCTTTGGTGAGGCCACCACTGAAAAAGTCCGTTTGAGAAACATCGACCTGTCAAATCCAATCCACAGTATTGAATAGACTGCTCTGTGATCTATCAGTCGTGATAGAAAATGCAAGTCTCACTGGAAATTGCAGTCTCTGGAAGTTAAAAGCCAGATCTGTCGGAAATAATGGGTATTCGTTGGATGCACACTGTCTCATTCTCTTCCTTTACCTGTAGCTCTTCGGAAGTCTATTGCTTTCGCCTGCAACCGTGTGCACAATTCAAAGTTGGTTCAAATTTGTCAACAGCACTGTGATCTTTCAGGGAGTTCTTAAGATTACTGGAATACAGGACTGCTAACTAATAAATACGTACATGTATTAAAACGTGGTTGATGATGTGAAAGGTTTTTACCCATCGCAGTGTATATCATCTCACAATTATTGAATTATATGTTCTAAGGTTGTATAATTTTGCAGTTACATATTCATTTGTATAAGTGCTGTATGTCGGTAAAATTCGTTGCGAACAGAGTTACTTGTAAATAAGTAACAGATTAAAACCTAATGCGTGATGGGGCGGTTTTCCATGGACGTTACTGTTTATGGCCTTACATCTCATGAACTATGTGTCGTAGTGTGATACAATTTCGAAATTACATTCAGCTGTATGTGTGTGCACAATCCGTAAAATTTCTTGCTATTACAATTTGTAGTGTTGAAATTATAAACAAAAACTGCAACGTCATACCGAATGCACTAGTTTTGCTCCATGAACACTGGAAAAGTAGTAAACGAGAAACTTTATTCTTTCATTATTTTGATGTGGTTGTCAGCGAGAAAAAATTAAGTACATGTTCGAAATTATGTTTAAAGTTGATTGCAAGTCCCCATGTACTGTGATTCTCAGTCGGACTGTGAAGTAAGTCTCGTTGCATTATGTAGCAGTTTCTTGTAACTCCTATTGTTTATAACTTTATACCTCCTTAACCACGTGGCGCATGTGCTTCTTACCACGACAGCATTGTTACCTCACGGTAAGATGTATACCAAAATTTGTTGAAATCGGTCCAGTGGTTTAGGTGGAAATGTGCAAAATTGTCGTTTGATGCAGCAGTTTTTCGCGCATCATTGTTTATGACGTCATATTCGCGAACAATGAGTTGTACGTTATCCTTAAGCCCTTTCTATACGAGACGTCTAACACGCACAAGGAAGTCGTTGTCAGCTGCAGCACCCCTTGCGATAGACCGTCGAACTACAGAGAAGCGTTCAAACGATACGCATTTGTTGAGTCGTCAGCTTCACGCGTCTACTTTGTTTGTTGTCAACTTACAGCAAATGAATCGTCGCGTCAACATCACTTTTAGAAACTGTTTGATATATTGTGATGATTAAAACATTTATTTGTGTTTTAGACTGCCACTGTGAAACTTTATTCAATTGTTTTCGTGCAGTTCATGCGTAACAACGTCGCTCAAATATGTTAATGTTCTCATGAAAAATGCGATTACATACTTCCAGTCCCTGAGGTTTGAGGCGCCTATGTATATGATGAACAAGCTCTGGTGTCTATACATAGACCATTCACTTTGATAAAGCTTCAAGTAAGCTCACCAAAAACAAATATTTCATCTGTTAACTACAGCATGTTTCAGCAAAAATAGCAAATATTTTAGAAGATTGTAATAAAGGCGATTTGCAGTTAAAATTTCGTATAACGTGTGTCCAGTTTTTATTGGGTACAGAGATACAGCTCTTGGTATGTATAACAAAAGCACATGCAAATTTACGATTTGAATGATTCCTTCGTCGGTTCTTGGTACATCACAATGTTGATTCTTATTTAAACAACCGGTTTTCGACGTACTTTAAAGTCTGAATATGTCCTAGTAAGCCGAAAACCGGGTAACTAAGTGAAAATGAACGTGTAGAACATACACAAAATTCTACTCTGAAGTCAGTGTGATGTTGTACTACCAAGAAGCTACAGATAAATCAATGAAAAGTCTTCATTTACATTTGCTCTAAGTTTGTTTGGTTTTCATATTTACAGCTATATCTCTGTATTCAATAAAAATAGTAGACATGTTATATGAAATTTTTAATGCAATTCCTCTATAGTATCATCTCCTAAAATACTTACGAGTGAGTCAAAAACTACATTCTTATGAGCAGGAAACACGTACACAAACTCAGACAAATTCGCGACTTGGCTTCGTTTGTCAGCTGGGTTCCCCCATTCGGTCGTCTGCGCATGCGCGAAGCACTTCCATACGCGTGAGAATAGGATCCATAATATTCCGTCTACTAGCGATCGTATGCGTGCATCTCGTGCAAGTGGACACGTCTACACTGTACGCGGACGGCGTAACCGGTGCATTACGGGTAATCTCGTAAGCTCTCACTTCCCGTGAGAAAGGGCTTTACACATACGGAGACCGTCCTCATGGATTGAAGCTTGGAAAATTTCGTAAGGATTGGAACAAAGGAGTAGATTTGCATACAATACGTACACACAAACACACGGACACACTGTTCTGTATACGAAGACAACCCTGTTGTTACAATTTGATGTTCTGACTCGTTCCACGACCACGGACACTTGGTCCTGCGGAAAGAGATAAGTATAAAATACAATGCTATTTGATCGATGTGAGCTGACTCAATCGCTGTTTTCTTTACAAGACAGTAGACCGAACGCAAATACCGCAAGGATGTGGCAGTTTATTTTTCATCGCAGCAAGCATCTTTAGCCTTGTGGGTCCATCATTAGCCTCCAGGGGCTATGGAAACAACAATCGAAGGTGAAAGCTCATTTGATGACCATTCTGTGTTTGTTGCATTGAGGGAGGCCAGGCGGCCCGTAGTCGTGGGCGGCCACTGCGGCGAGGCCGCGCTGCTGCTCAGTATTCGCCAGCTCTCCCGCTGGTCGTTCGCCCTCGCGGCGGCCAGCGCACCAGAATGTGCGATGATCCGCGGCCTTACAACCCAGAGCCGCGTCCTCGCCGTGATTCCGAGGGCCTACGCTTCGCCTCATACATATTTCTTCTCCACGTTCACATTGCTGTCGAGTCTAGGTTTACGTTTTCGTTTCTACTCTATGAGCAAAACACTGGCTTTATTTTCGTACCCACACATGATTCGCTACAGTTGGAGCATCTTCAGTACGTCTTTTCATTATTTTAAATTAAACAACAGAAATATTTTAGTTTGTATATCTTAATATACCGGTTGATCAAAAAGTCAGTATAAATTTGAAAACTTAATAAATCACGGAATAAAATAGAGAGGTAAAAATTGACATGCATGCTTTGAATGACATGGGGATTTATTAGGTAAAAAATTGCCGACATATGGCGCTGGACAGCAAAACATTAGAGACTCCGTATGAAAATCGTGTATAAAAGGAGCTGTAATGAGAGAGAGAATCCTCCTTCAATATGCTGACGACACGGCCTTCCTAGCCCTCGTCCCCTCCCTTGCCCGTTCCCAGTTTTTGCTCCAGTCCCACCTCACCGAGTTCGCCTCATGGTGTAACCGGTGGCTCCTATCCGTAAATCCAGACAAATCCCAGGCAATCGTCATAGGTCATACCACCCGCTCCTTCCGTCTCCACCACTTTTATCTTACCCTCCACAACCGCCCAATCCATCACACCCCCACCCTCAAATGCCTTGGCCTGACCCTTGACCGCAAACTTTCCTGGACCCCGTACCTCAAATCCCTCCGTGAGAAAGCTCTGTCCCGCCTCAACCTCCTTAAACTCCTTACCGGCCGGAAGTGGGGCCTCCACCCTTCCACTGTCCTCCACACCTATAACTCCATCATGCGCCACCCCTCCTACCTTCTACAAATCCTTTCAAATCCTGGAACACCACGCCCTCCGCCTCACATACCGCATCTGACTCCCTTCCCCCACGCGGATCCTCTATGACCTAATCCTCTCCTACAACACCTCTAACATCTCCGAATCCTTTACACTACCCAAAAAATAGAGTCTAAAAACCTCTGCCATGTCTCCACCAAACTATCCTTCCCGGCCTTCACCTACATACACTCCATATCCTTTTCCGCTAGGCTGCCCCTATCCCGCCCCCAGGGTCTCGTCCACCCCCTTCCCCCTTCCTCCCCTTCCTCCCCTCCCTTCCACTCCCCTCTCCCTTCCCCCGTGCTTCCCCCATCCCTCTCCCATCCCTTCTCCCTCGCCCCCCTCCACCGCCCCGCGGGGGCGTCTCGACATTTTAATTAGTGCTCCAGCGCCAGAGTTAGTGATTAGTGAACTTTGATGTGTTTTTAACCTGTGCCTCGCCGACAACGTTCTACAAATTTTTTACCGTGTGCACCGTTCACCTGTCTCCGTTTGTGCGTGTGTGTCTATCAATGTACTTTTAACCGTCACCGTGGCTCTAAACAGTTTTATAAATATAATGTGTGTATTTTATCGCCGCTTACTTGTCTCTGTCCTCCGAATATTTGTCTGTCAATTTGTCTTTTAATGTTCTCCAATTTTCACCTTATCTATGATTTTAACTCAGCAAATTTTATTCCGTGTCTCATGTTCATTACTTCTTATCATTACATGTATCTCTCAAGGCTGAAGAGCAGCCACCGAAGCTGCTGCCAGCCTGCTGCCTGAAATCCGGGACGCATTAAAACATCAATAAAGAAAAAAAGAAAAAGAGAGAGAGAGAATCAGATGCACCAGCAGTCGCAGCATGTTGACGTTACCTGAAAAGGCGCTTTTAGAGAAGCTGTATAATCAGAATGTGCTTGTTCAGCGTTACGATCATATCGCCATAGGAAGGGGATTCCAACGAATAAAGGTCCGTTGACGAATGCAGCTGTGGCGAGAATGATTTCGAAGTTCGAAACCACGGGTTGTTTAGACGATAGACACCTTAGTGGCCGATCCGAGCACTAGGCGTATTGCTGCTGAGACAGTTCAGGAAGAAATGGAGACTAGCGGGTTCGTCTATGCACGGGGAAGTCAGCGCTCGTGCAGTCGCACGTCGCACCGGCATTCCAAAAACTACTGTTTGGTTGGCACTTAGGCGTACCCTCCGATGCTATCCTTACAAAATCCATCGGCATCATGAACTGTTACATGACGATTTAGTGATGCGGAGGGCATTTGCGATGTGGGCGTTTCAAAAGATGGCGGAAGATGACGATTGGTTGAGTAACGTGTTGTGGACCGACGAAGCTCATTTCACGCTCCGAGGCTCTCTCAACGCCCACAACTGCAAATTCTGGGCTATCGAAAATCCTAGAACTGTCGTGGCCCGTTATCGGGCCTTTTTCCTTTCAGGATCTGCGTGATTCTTGTTTTGTAACTCCTACCGTGACGGGTGAGAGGTACGTCGATATGTTACAGAATGGCATCATCCCAGCCTGGCTGATAAACACCTGCTGGAAAGTACGATTTTTGTCCAGGGTGGTGCTCTACCTCATATTGTTAGACGCGTGAAAGATCTCTTGCGAGCGCCGTTAGGTGGTGATCGTGTGCTCAGCCGCCACTTTCGTCATGCTTGGTTTGGCTTCCCAGGTCCCTAGACCTCAATCCGTGGGATTATTGGCTTTGGGGTTACCTGAAGTCGCAAGTGTATCGTGATCGACCGACATCTCTAGGGATGCTGAAAGACAACATCCGACATCAATGCCTCACCATAACTCCGGACATGCTTTACAGTGCTGTTCACAACATTATTCCTCGACTACAGCTATTGTTAAGGAATGATGGCAGTGGCGTAGCTATCATAGGGCTAGGCGGGGCAGTGCCCCTGGGCCCCCGAGCTCAAGGGGGCCCTCGCCCTCCGTGAGCGACGTTCGAAAAATGTTCGTCGAATTTTTTATCTCCGCCTCCCCCAAACCAAGGTTACCACTGTAACCTAATGGGCCACCGGGCGGCGGAACACTTCACACGACGCCACTCGGTGGCACTGCTAACCGCCAGTTGGTGTGTACAATAATTCCGTCGGCATCGCAGCAGAAGTAGCGGCAGCATCAAAGCTGCTCACAGCAACAGCTGAGCAATACAAGTGTTGCGGCGTGCCGCTAGGCGCAGTGTGAAGGATCACGCGCCTCCAAATACTGTATAAATACATACACTGTACACTACTTCTTATTGCCAAATAGAAGGGTACAGCTCGATTATCCGAATAAACCAGTTTTCCGAACATTCATGTCCCCCAATTACATCGGTTAATCGACGTTCTTCTGTATGTAATATTTTAGATGAATGAATGATTTTCTATTTTGAACTGTTTGAATCCTTTCCAACAAACCTCAAACGCACGAATGTAAACATTGCTGGTCCACTAAGAGTGCTAGGGCTGCCAATCAGTGGCGTATCAAGGTGGGGGGGGGGGGCTGTCGGGCTGCAGCACCCCCCCTCAGACCATGCTTTAGCCCCCTCTAGAACCCTTTTCGAACCCCCTAGACCATGCTGCAGCCCCCTCCCCCCCAGACCGTAGACCCTCCTCAAATCCCCCAGACCATCCTTAGAGAGAGAGAGGGGAAAGCAAATAGAAAGGCGCAATACTGCACGGCAACTTTTTTTAGAAATCACGTCATCTCGGATTGACCTCAGCCCCCACCAGACCACGATCTGCTGCCAATCTTTGCGAAATAACAGTGAATTGTGCTGAATTACCAGCAGTGTGTTTGACAATGCAGGGTTTAACCACATTTGAGTATTAAGACTCTACAGTGTATTATTTCAGAACGGT
The DNA here is from genome assembly GCA_026315105.1 of Locusta migratoria. Lineage (NCBI taxonomy): Eukaryota > Metazoa > Arthropoda > Insecta > Orthoptera > Acrididae > Locusta > Locusta migratoria. The sequence goes on from CM048744.1 coordinate 364,322,607, forward strand.
GTTATTACGGTAACTCAACTGTTTGTGTAGTGAATTCCCCCAAGGGAGTGATCCTTGATCGTAGATCCCAATGTAGTGCTGTAACCAATTTCACTCTAAAATTCATGCAAGATGAAGAGAAAATATGGACCGTAGATGGTTTTGTGGATTGTATTAGTGATCGGTGCCTCATCATTGAAACAGAAAACAGCTCAAGTGGTGATATGTATGGCTGTATCCACAGAGACTGTTACAAGCTGTTCATGTTTTAACTGATGTATTTAATATTTCGACAAGTGCTATGTTTAACGTGCATGTTTTCATGGATGAGTAATAGTTCATTGTTTATTTTTTATTAGTTTCTGCCTGCGAACTCATTGCCTAGTATGGAGCAACTTCGAAAACTACCCCATGCGGTCGTTTTATCTGTTTGTCTTACCCACATCTAACTGTCCCTCTGCAAAATTTCATCTAAATCGAAGCAGTAATTTTTTCTTGAAAGCATAACAAACTTTCACAGTTATGTTAGAGAGTACGATTAAACATTTGTTGCGTGACACATAATAATTTACTTAGTAGTATCCACGTTTGTCTTATTATATAAGGAGCTGATGTAGTTATGTATCCATATAGTTTCATTTTAAAGAGGGCCCCAAAGTCATTTTTGCCCCGGGGCCCTTGGTGACATAGCTACGCCACTGAATGATGGTGAACATATTGAGCATTTCCTGTAAAGAACATCATATTTGCTTTGTCTTAATTTTTTATGCTAATTATTGCTTTTCTGATCAAATGAAGTGCCATGTGTCCCACTTTTTTTCTAATAAAACCCCCTGTCATTACAAGCATGTGTGTCAATTTTTACCTCTCTATCTACATTATTTCTTGATTTGTTAAGTTTTCAAATTTATACTGACTTTTTGATCACCCAGTATATAAAAATTGAGGTGATTGTGCTTATATTTCACTCTGCTGACATAACTACACATCCAACACGAATAGTGTTTGTTTGTGGTTGTAGATATCATCTCCCATTGTGCACTATGGTGATAGAGGGTTGATAACGATAAGGGGGTGGAAGACATGGGAGTTGAAAGTTACGTGCTTACATAAAATGCTACGTGTGAGTGTAAATATTTTGTTCTTCAGCAAAAACTACACCATAGTAACGAAGATCTCTCAGTGTTGTAGTAGTACTAAGTCTCCCGTTGTATACAATAGCAGTTCCGTGTTGATAGCTATAAGAGGGTGGAAGATATAGTGGCTGAAAGTCGTCAGCTTATATAAAATTCGGACTGAAGACCAGCGATGACTTTTGACACTATAATAGCAAAGATATTATGCACAGCGAAACTTGATGCAAATTCTTCAGTTGTTTTTATGCAACAAGAGTACGAATAAAGAAAAATAAGTGCATACTGCAGCTTCAAAAGTAAAACTATCAAGAAAGATGCCAAAGTGTAACAAAGAAAATTCTCGATCCGTTTCTGAAAGATAGAAAACGGCGTAAAAATGTGAATCTATAGACGATAGGCATCAGCGATTTTTCTATATTCCCATCCCTAAGAGGGTGAAATAGGAAATGAACGGTTTTTTGAAAATATGTTACTATTAAGGCAATTTTGAAACAAGAAATACAAAAATTCAGATTTAGATTTTTGATTAGAATTTTAAAAACATCTGTTTCGATATTTTTGGAAATTCAACCATTAAGCAGGTGAAATAAGGGAAACTCTTTTAAGGGTTCTACTGAGAATATTTTGATGCTAGAAACGCGAAAATTTTGTTTTGTAACCATGGTTGGATTTTTTAAAAGTGTTTCCGGATATTTTGAATTCTGCCATTCAGTGGTGCAATATGGGCTGACAATTTGTATCAAAATATTTGATTAGGAAAGCATTTTTAAAGCTAAATCTATGAAACTGTATATCTAGAAGTAGAAACAACCAATCCAGTTTAAGCGTGCGAAGCAGCGGTAATTAAGCTAGTGTTGTTATAAGTCCGCAATGTTAATTACAAATTTATACAAGAATTTTATATATATGTATATACCTCGTGTTTTACATGCTGGAGTGGTTACAGTTTTCTTACATTATCTGTGTAGGGTCTTCTTGACACTTCGTCAACTGCAACTATATGGCATTTTGTGTTGTTCTCTGCCCTCAAAAAACTGCCAGACAACACCAATCTATAAAAGCGCCCCCCCCCCATCACACACACACAGGGGGGAGGTTGATCATTTAGTTGCTGAGTCGGTCTTGTCGCATCTGGGATAGCTGAGGACTGGTAAGCGCCATCGGCCCTGACTCTGGGCACGCTTCAGCGACCACCGTAAGGCGCGACGGTGGATCGTTGTGTGTATCAGGAAACTGGGATCTTTGCTAGACTGTCGAAGTCACGAGGAAGTAAAATACCTCTATAAAAAGCCGCTTAATCAAAAAAAGTTCAAATGTTTGTAAAGCTTATGGAACTTAACTGCGAGGTCATCAGTCCCTAAACTTACAAACTACTTATGAACTAACTTATACTAAAAACAACACGAACATCCATGCCTGAGGGAGGAGTCGAACCTCCGACGTGGAAAGCCGCGCAATCCGCAACATGGTGCTCCAGACCGCTCGGCTACTCCCGCGCGGCCGCCACTCAATCCCAAGCAAGGTGTGCTACATGGCTATTGTGGTGGAACAATCGCTAGCGGGCAACGTCTGGGATGACTGCCGCGCTTCAGTTGTATAAGGCGTAATCAAGCATACGCGACTCGATCCAGTGAAACTTCCAGGGATTCAGGAGACACACATGTGGTGGAACTAAGATTCCCGACTCATCTCAGAACTATGTGCATCTTTCTCCAACAGACTAATTCACACCCCTGAGTTACGCAGATATGTTTTCCACCCAAAGGACACCTTAGTGGAGACAGAACTAGAGGAGGAGGAGCTGCTTTCGTGACCGCAACCTACCACTCTGCTCTCTTCCAATACAAACCTACAAGCAGTCGCAGTGCATGGGCGGGGCTCTGCAGCTACATATGGGTAGAGTAATAGAGCGGATTATCTTGTCCTGACATGCACATTTATTAAAAATAATATGTTTGTTTGTAAATCTATCGGACCAAATAAAAATAATGCAGGTGAGAGTACGCACTTCTGCACTTGAACAGGGTCGATTCCTGCAATAGCCGGCCGCGCTGGCCGAGGGGACTGAGGCGCGCCAGTCACGGTCTGCACGACCACTACGGTCGGGAGTTAGAATTCCCCCTCGGTCATGGATATTTGTGCCGTCCTTAGTCTTAGGTAATTCATAAGTAGTTTGTAAGTTTAGGGACTGATGATCCCGCAGTTAAGTCCCATAAGCTCTACAAACATTTGAACATTTGATTCCTGCAATAGATCTCTCGCTTTTTCAAAAATGTTTGTTAAGCTTATGGGACTTAACTACGGGGTCATCAGTCCCTAAACTTACAAACTACTTATCAACTACCTTATACTAAGGACGGCACAAATATCCATGCCCGAGGGGGGATTCGACCCCCGACCGTAGTGGCCGTGCAGACCGTGACTGGAGCGCCTCAGTCTCCTCGACCATCGCGGCCGGCTCTCGCTTTTTTCTCCCGCCCTTGCCCACATTGCTCAACAGGAAGCGAGCAAGTACCTGCATGGCAGTGGTCACTTCCTGAATTGCATTCACCTGCCTGATGCAGTACAGCTTGCAAGTCAACCGGCCCAATGAGTGCTTAGTAGGGCCGACTTGACGAACTTGAAGTCGGCGACAATGTTCAGAAATGGGTGGATCACATTACTGAAACGAATCACCAAGCCACCGGTGAACCCATTCCACCAAAAAGGCAGCCAGTGCCCACTGCCTTGGTATAATGAGTGCCGTTCTATCAGGCGGACGTCTCTGCATCGACTAAAGTGTCGGGCCACTGCAGAGAACGTCGCAGCCGTTCGTGTGGCAAGGGCCAAATGTCGTCGGATTATTCGAGAAATCGTGGCGAAAATTCCTGAATTTTACTAAGACTGCAGTTGTACGGAAGATCATGAGAATATCTGAGAGAGGAAGGAGGTGTCCAATAGCTGCTGTCATGGGAATGGTACTCACTAGACCAGCCCACGAGATGTTTCACAGACGATGATGGCTTATTTTTCTGCAGTTTTTGCCGGCGCCTGTTACGATCCAGCTTTCCAGCGCCACAGACTGGCTGCTTAGAGGAGAATTTTCAACTTCCTGGTCCAGCATTAATGAGAACTGCCACTTCTCCATGTGGGAGCTGGATTCTGCGTTGTCTGAGGTTCGTGACACATTCGCAGGTCACGATAGAAATCACTACAGTATGCTAAGAAACCTCAAAAGTGAAAATAAGTAATCCCTCCGTAACCTTTTTAACTTCATCTGGGCGTCAGGTCAGTTCCACGACTCATGGAAGGAGGCCAATTTAATTCAATTTTCAAAACCCAGGAAAGACCGCATATGCCCTAGTAGTTATCGTAGTGTTGCCCTCACTAGCTGCATGACGTCTTGGTCAACTGCCGCCTTGTCTGTCAGCTTACTCCAAATTCCGACATTTCCTAATGAACGGAAGTTGTAATTCTTAATTTTAATCCACCTTGTAGATGATTAATGCTTCTTTCAGTGTGATTGCACACAAATTGTGGTGGGAATACAGAATTAGCTGCAAAGCCAGGGAGTACAAATGTTCAAATGTTTGTAAACCTGTTGCACCACCAAACTGCTATGTTCGTCAGTCCCAAGACTTAAATTACTTAAACTAACGTACACTAACGACATAGTCATGCACGACGGAGGATTGGAACCTCCAGCGGGAACTGCCGCTCAGTCCGAACCATCATGCCTTAGACCACGCAGCCACTCGGCGCGGCCCGTGGAGTACAAAGACCAGATTAGGAGGACGTAATAAGGTCTCGATGAGAGGAGATTTCATAGTCGAGTAGTCCGTGCCCATATATGCGAACCCCATGTGACTGAGCGGTGCAAGGCTTAGCACAACTGCCTAGTAAGCAGGAGACCCGGAAGGAGACCCATACTTGGCACAAATTTTCGTATGAAAGTGTGGTGTGATTACAACTACCAGCAGCTGAGACAAAAATGCTCCAACTACTAGTACATCTATGTTTAGAAGAGCTGTAGCATAACAAAGCGGCGTCTGTTCTTTCGGTCATGTCTGATAAACCATGAGCCGCAATTCTTAATCTCTTGTAACTAACAATGCGTTGCCGCGGTGGAGTAGCCGAGCGGTCTAAAGCACCTCGCTGCGGAGCGCGTGGTTGCTCGCCGTGGAGGTTCGAGTCCTCCCTGGGGCATGGGTGTGTGTGTTTGTCCGTAGGTTAGTTTACCTAGGTTTAAGTAGTTTGTAAGCTACGGACTGATGACCACGCAGTTTGGTCCGATAGATTTACAGGCATTTGAACATTTTTGAACAATGCGTTCTTTCGATCCGATGAAGTTTGCACAGTTCACCGTTATGAGTTCAGAACAACACTATCAGCACCTGGGTGAGGTAGGTGAGATCCATGCATGTTCATTCTACCTTCCAGTAAGTAAAGGAAGCGAGGGGCAAGACACGGACCTCTCCCAACAGTTCCTTTCCCGGAACAGTCCATTTGAACAAGTTGGTCCCCGCCTCCAGACCACGGACGGAGCCGCAGCCGTCGTGTCCGTGTTTGTCCACGAGCGGCCCCGTTCTTGCCGGTGTTTATTCTTCGCAGCCGACGCCTTTCCGTGTACTCTCCGCCGTGCTAATTCCCCCCTTTCGTCAGTTTACCTTACAGCGAACCCAGACTGCCTCGGATATCCTCATTGACTTACTGCTGGCATTGCGACTTTCGTTGACCAAACTATGCAGTATGGACTAAACACAGCTTACACATATTGTGCTATGTACGGCTCTGTTCAAGAAATTGACTTGATGTAGTCTCAGGGTCGAACAGTACATCTACGTCTACAACAATACTCCGCAAGCCACCCGAGGTATGTGGCGGAGGGTACCTTGAGTACCACTATCGATTTCCCTCCTATTCCAGTCAAGTATTGTTCGCGGAAAGAAGGATTGTCGGTATGCCTCTGTCTGCGCTCTAATCTCTCTGATTTTATCCTCATGATCTCTTCGAGAGATATGCGTAGGAGGGAGCAATATACTGCTAGACTCCTCAGTAAAGGTATGTTCTCGAAACTTCAACAAAAGCCCGTACCGAGCGACAGAGCGTCTCTCCTGCAGAGTCTTCCACTGGAGTTTAGGGATCATGCCTGCTTTCATGCCCATTAACTAAAATAACTACAAATAGTACCCTGTACATGTGATCCTACAGTCGAACACTATGCACAGGCTAACATTATCGAAAAAATAATGAAATATAACATAAAGATAAATGATTAATTAATGAAAGTTGTTTTATTCTAAGATGGCAAATAATGTAGGCGTGTTTAGACAGTCCTTGCACGTGCGGTGATCACTGTGTCCCCAGTGGTGTAGGGGTCAGCGCTACTGCCTAGAAAGCAGGAGACCCGTGTTCTAATCCCGGCTGGGTACACATTTTCAGCTTTGCCCATTCGCAGTTGGTCATATATTCTGTGAATATGAAAACAATATCAACTGCAGGATCAAAAATGACGTCTGTTCTTTCGGGATAGACGCCACACACACACACACACACACACACACACATACAAACACATATATATATATATATATATATATATATATATATATATATATATATATATATATTGACAGGGAATGATCCTTTCGTTAGTGGGGAGGGGTGGGCAAGTTTGGAGCCCTTACACTTACGGGAATTAGTACATAGTGACCACGAGTTAGAGTGCTGTGGGCAGGGTAAAGCTGGAAATTTGTGTCTGACGGAAGGCGTGCTTAGGTAGTCCTTGCAGGTGCGGCGATTACTGTGTCCCCGGTGGTGTAGGGGTCAGCGCTACTGCCTAGAAAGCAGGAGACACGGGTTCGAATCCCCGCTGGGTGCCCATTTCGGCTTTGCCCATTCGCAGTTGAAGTCATATATTCTGTGAATATAATGTAGGCATCGCCAAATAGTTTAATAATATGTATTAATACACATATTTTCATCACTAGAAAGAGGTCCTACACATACAAACGTAATAAATAGAAATAAAGCATTTAAAATTAGCAGAACAGATTTTGAAATTGCTTAAACATTTCATCTAATCTGACACCCTATCTGGAACTTGGAAATTAAAATATCTAATTTATTGTTTTTATAAATTTGAGCATCCTAAAAAGGTTGAATAATAAAATAAGTGATTCACAATCAGTTTTTCATTTCAGTAACTAGCAACATAACTCTAGTACCCAAACTGATCCTCACTAGTTACACTTTGTTAATTTTAAAAATTTTTCTTACAGGAAATGTCGTCTACGTCTATCTTTACATAAGTGATAAAGTTTCACCAATTGCGGGTAGGCAAGGAGCATCTTTCTGACTTCTACGTGACCTGCTGTTGATGTCTTCCTCGAAGGAGCCACGGGCACAATAAGTTAGATAAATCCATTGCGCACTATAAGTAGTTGGAAGAGTAGAATAAAAATCTCAACAGCATAGCTTTCACGTTAGACGGTGGCAGTGAAGAACTATAGTCCAGAACGGTTAAGCCTAAAAAGTAGACAAATCGGAAATAATTGCTACAAAAGGTTTTATTGTTTTAATAGCTTCATTTGTGGCCTAGCTTTTCCCTCTCGGTGGAGTTGTGCATAAGCCGGGAGGCGGGGCAAAAATGTCCCAAAAATGGGTATTTTTTCGGTTTTGTGATTATATCTCAAAAATAGCTCACAATATAGAAAACATAGTACAATTAAAAGTTTTAGGGCATGAAATTCTGCATTGAATGAGACCATCCAAATATTTTTTGGATCACCCGTTTCCATACTAGTGCTCTTCAAAACTGGACCAATTTTACATGTTCATGAAAAATTTTCGTTTTAACCTCTGTTTTTTTTTTTTTTTTTTTTTTTTTTTTTTTTTTTTTTTTTTTTTTTTGTAATATCGTTGAAACTAACCCATCCATTAAGAATGAGGTTCATAAAAAAGATATAGATATATAAATTCTGCATTCGATGAAAACAAAAGTGAATTTATTGGACCACCCATTTGTGTACACCTCATTAAACTTGGACCATTTCTCATCATCAGTCAAGACTATTTCTAATGTAGTTCTTCAGTAATTCCTGTGGACACTTTTTTAAATACAGAACTATAGCAACTTGTACTTATTTAATATAGTAATAGAAAAAATTAAAAATGTTTGAATATTTAAAAATTAATATTAAAATTTTGAATATATAATATAGTGATGTCCATTCAATTGATATGAAGGCGGCAGGTAGAGAGAGAAACTTCTTGAAATTATATATGTAGGTATGATATGAAAAGGGTAAAAGTAGGTATGTACACAAATATCACACAAATTATGTTATTTTTGAGTTCTCTGCTTGAAACTGAACTAGAGATCTAGATTTGTGTATGTGAAGTACCTTACATGCATAGCAACGGAACTACAAACTTAGCCGTACAGAAACGAGTGGTCTATTTCATGTTTGGTCTCATCAAATGGAGAATTTATTCCTCTATATCGTTTGTATTAACCACTCTGTTGATATACGGGTTAGTTTCAACGATATTACCAAAAAACAGAGGTTAAAACGAAAATTTTTCATTAACATGTAAAACTGGTCCAGTTTTGAAGAGCACATTTAGGGAAACGGGTGGTCCAATAAATATGTGGTTGGCCTCATTCAATGTAGAATTTCATGCCCTACAACCTTTAATTCCACTATGTTTTCGATACTGTGAGTCATTTACGATATATAATCACAAAACCGAAAAAATACTCCCTTTTGGGGTACATTTTTGCCCCTCACCACTTACGCACAACTGCAACAAGCGGGGGGGAGGGGGGGATCTAGGAGGATAACCAACACAAACGAAGCCATTAAAACAGTAAGTGCCTGTGTAGCAATTATTTTCGATTTGAATGCTAATTCTACTGGACTACTAGTTTATACTGCCACTGAATGAGAAGCGCCAGTCGATGGTCCATGTGTGAGCGTTAATGCTGCGACTGAAGAGCACGGGTTTATCCCCAAGTACAACATGCACGCGATTTATATCGGTACTACTGACAGAGTACAAGGAGTAGAGAAGAGGTCCCGGTGCAGAGCCATGCAGCACACCAGCTCGGAAGGAAGGAAGCATGCTTAGGGTTTAGCGTCCCGTCGACAGCTACGTCATTAGAGGCGGAACTAACGCTCGGAGTTTTGGGTAAGGATGGGCCGTGCCCTTGGAAAGGAACCATCGCGGCGTTTTCCTGGATTGATATATGGGAAATCACGGAAAACCTAAATCTGGGTGGCCGGAGGCGAATTACCATCCTCCGGAAAGCGAGTCCATTTCGTAACCACTGCGACACCACGCTCGGATCCAGCTCAGATTCCGCATACGGTGGACAGATTGTCTTCAGATTGGACGTGGAATACGCTGTCTTGAAAGTAGGAGCCGATGAATTGAACATGAGATCCCGGCACTCCCAGTACGCAGAACATGAATAGGAAGCTGCGGTGCCACAATCATCACTCTAATGCTAACATTCTATAAAAACGCTGATAGCAACGTATAGCAACCAACGCACTGAAACGTACCGGGTCGTAGCTTGTTGCTTCTTGCAGTTCCCGTTGGTTGGGGATTTCGGTAATGGCTGGCTGAAATTTCATGGGATAAAACTAATCTGCTACAAATAATGTAGGCGACACGTAGAATTACAGTTCATCGCCACTATAATGATTCATTAGTGCCCAGTTGTCCCCGCTTATTGCGTACAAGTCTCATTAATTACAATTACTACAATCCAGTACGTACATTCCACAGATCAGTAATACAAATTGACACAGTTCGTGTGTGGAATACTATAGTCCGATGTGTACAATGTGGAACAAATATGAAGGATTAATTAGTGTAGATACACTTTTCTACACGCTTAACATTGAAGAACTGTTATATAATGGCTCAAAATTAAAGTTCAAAATGACGTGGATTTGGCCTCAGTTCAATGATGACAGCAGACTCATTTACATGACGCGAAATCAGGCTATTTATATCTTCTAAACAATGACCCTGAAAATTACGTATTGTTAATTATCTACATTAAATTAATTATAATGGAAAAGTTAACAATTACATACAGCTGGCTCTAGTAAAAGGTAGAGTAAGTAATACTATGTAAATAGATAAATAAATCTGCTATGTTAATTGTTTTTCATATCCAAATATAATTTAATATGGCTGCCAACACAACTTTCGTAATTAACGGTAATTATACAGAAAGTAAAAAGGGCAAAACTTTCCTAAAATTAATTATGAAACACAGTAATACTTACTTTAATAGTGTGAGAAAAGAATTTACGTAGTTTTATCAGAAATACTAATTAGCCTACTATCTGAAATATAACAATATGTCTTTGGCATTAACTAATTAATATTCATGCCTGAAAGAGGAACGACTGATGCAATACATGCTTTAAGACAGGTAGTGGAGAGACACCGGGAGATGCAAGCCAATTTACATATGGCTTTCATTGATTTGGAGAAAGTTTATCACAGTGTCCCAAGAGACGAAATATGGAGAAGCATGAGAGAGCAGTGTGTGCCAGAGAAGTACGTTAGGTTAGTGAAGGAAATGTACAGAGGAACAATGACACAAGTGAGAAGTAGTGTGGGCGTGACAAAGGAGTTCCCAGTAAAAGTGTGGTTACACCAACGGTCTGCGCTTAGCCCTTACCTATTATGGATGGGCTGGTGAAAGATGTGAAAAAGGAAGCGCCATGGAATATGATGTTTGCGGATTATGTGGTTCTTTGTGAGCAGAGCATCGATAGACTTGAAGAAAAGCTGGAGGATTGGAGGTAGGCACTAGAAGAAAGGGGGATGAAAATTAGCAGTACGAAATCAGAATATTTAGCACTGAAGGATGGGCAGATAAGGTCTTGCGAGATCCAGGAGGATTAACTGAAATCGGTCTATAAATTTAAATACCTGGGTTCGTACATACAGAGGGACGGAGGACTGGAAAGCGAAGTGCAGCACCGAATAAACTGTGGTTGGATCAACTGGAGGAAAATGAGCGGAGTGTTGTGTGACAAGAAGGTGAGCAATGGGTTGAAAGGGAAAGTTTACAAGTCGGTGGTAAGGCCTGCTATGATATACGGGGCAGAGACATGTCAAGTAGATATTCGTCTCTGCAGTACTTGTACCGTGTTCCGAAATCCATAATTGCCATACTTCGTTTGTATAGGTATTTCCAATTGGATGTATTTTAGTCTGCAATTCACTAATCGTCAACCCATCAATATTTAATATCACAAATAATTGCTAGAAGAGCTCTAACACGCCGTTAAAATCGTACAAACACCTACGCAACGCATATATGTTCAAAAACCGAATTATTTCTTCCGTTTCCCCCTGTATATTGTATTTTGTTCTGTATTGGTCATAACCTAACCTAAAAACACGCGCAATCAGTTTCGCCAAAGTTGGAAGGTGCTGAAACTGTTTAGTATCGCCAACGAGTTGCGTGAACGCCTGCCGCGCATGCGCATTGTCCAGTAACGCAGTTTCGTCATGTAAACTAGCCATTACTAATATTGAAAGTGCCTATTGTGACGATACTGCTGGCCCTCTCATCTCAATGTTATCATACGATACCGTCTGCATGGGCCACTCATCTCAATGTCATCCTACGATACTGTCTGCGTCGGACCCGGAATCGTGTGGTTCAATAGCGATATATGTTGCGTGTGAAGTTAAAAACGAAATAGTCAGCCTAGGAATCAGTGTAGGACAGTGTCTCGGTGATACTGTGATTAAAACAAGTGATAGATTTCATTAATTAAGAGATTTGTATAAGACATTTCCAGATAATTCTATAAACAATACTTTTGTCCTTGTACATTATTTCAATAAATAGACAGACGAAGGGTAAAAACTTTTGTTAAACATAAAGAAATGAAAATAAATAGCATTGTATATATGTTAGGCTCATAAACAAGTTGTGTTGACCAGCTAATTGTGTTATTTTGACTATTACAGTAATTATCAATATTGCATTCTTTGTATATATTGACTGACGTGAGATTTTGAGTATATTTTGTGAATGACCATGAGATTTGATAGTTCAATATATGTTAGGAACATGTATGATGTACTCATTAACAAATTAATTGACATTTATCATTATTCCCTGTTGTGAAACAAATAGTACCGCGATTTCGTCTTAAAAAGATGTGCCATCTAAAATTATTGTATGCATAGTTTTCATTTTATATTGTGATTATTCTTGTGTACATAAAATGTTTTCTTTGTGTGTTTGTTCATTGTAAATTAGTATATTCAATTGTTATGAACAATGTGTAATATAATGCCATTGTTGTCAAGGTTATATATTTGCCTCACCAACTTGCGTGGGGGAGTTCGAGTTTCGTCTTTTGTCGAGTACTTTGGAATCTATGTCAGTCTGTGTTGTTGTCAGTGGCAGCTCGTACAAAATTTGACCAGTGTGCTACAATATTACAAAAATAAACAGGAAACAAAAAGTCAACCTTTGTATGATTGCCTTAATTGAATATCAATTAATACTGTATTGACAGTAAGAACTTCAGGGGAATCTATAACAGCGCTGCCAACTGCATGTATTCACTGCAGATAGTAAATATAACGTTTAAAGCATATTAATTTTAATACGTTGCTTGCAGTGGCTTGCTTTGTGGCCTTACAGTGAAATACATATTAATTTTATTTACAGAAATTAAAAGATTAGACTCAGAGGTATTTGAATACGAGCCTCACACAGGTAGGTTTGGGAGACAACGCGCAAGACGCCTGAGCCAGCGCGCTATTTGACTCTGTATGCCGCAATATTCGTCATATACTATTCTTCCGCCGCTGTTACACGCAGCGCGAAGAGAAATATTGATCTGGTGCTGCAGTCGGTCTCAACACACATGAGCTGCCAGGCCTAACGTCACGTCTGCGCATGCGCACTAGCGAACAGACGACTGCGCCGCCTCTCTGCGCACGTACTAGCGCGGCTGAATCCCACTTCAGCACACGGAGCTGGTTTCCAGCTATCGCGGCGAGAGCGCTCCAAAATGCGTTTTCATCCTTATTACTAGCATTCTAATACATATTGGAAAGGAATTGGCATAATTTTATTGCGATATCTGGTTCGTATTACAAGAGAAAAGATGTAATTTTATAGCGATTTCTCGCTTGCATTCGAAGAGAAATGGCATAATTTTGGTAATATATTTACAGTGTGCTGCAGCTGCTGCACATTAGCACATTATCACCAGCCGCCACTGGTTGTTGTGTACGTTATTGTAATGTTTTGGTGGAGAAGAAGTTTGATTCAAATTAAAGAAGAACTGAGAAATTGTACCTACGAGTATTTATTTCTACCACGACGCCCCAGGAGAATAATATTGTAGCGAGCAGAACCCCCATACACCGTAATCTTGAAAAGCTGAGTATTATGTCTGAAAGTGGTAGAATGAACTGTAATTACTTAAAATCTATTAAAATAGTATACTACGAATCGTAACAAGCTGCAGATGTAGCCCGGCGATAGCCACGGGCGGGTGCAGCGACTTCCACGAAGCGGCCGGGCCGTCGCCTTTGTGTACAAAACAAATTGGCCGCGCGGTGCGTTATTTTTTTGGCCTGCGGTATCGCCGCTATTGAGCCGGTAATGACGGCTCACGCCGGCCACGGCCAAGGCCGCCTGAATCGCGCGCTCACGTCGCCGCCACAAAAACCGACCAGCGGTCGTAGATCCCACCAGACCGGCGAGCTGGAGGCGAGAAGCCGCCGCCGGCTGTGCGCGGGTCATTGCTCAGCGGGGGCCCAAGTCGCCACCGCGGACAGGTCAGCCATTTGCAAAGGCATTAACAATGTAAACAGTCTCCCAGTGCATCCACACTGCAATCCACCCATCGTCGTGGTGCTGGCACGATCTGGTTTGGAACGACATTGTTTCTACCGACGAATCCCGAATTCTGCCTTCACCACCGCGATGGAAGGATTTAATCGAGCGAGGTGGCCCACTGGTAACGTACTGGATTCGCATTCGGCAGGACGGTGGTTCAAATCCACCACCGGCTATTTAGATTTAGGTTTTTCCATGATTTCCCTAAATCACTCCAGGCAAATGCCGGGATGGTTCCTTTCAAAGGGCTCGGCTGATTTCTTTCGCCAAAATTCCGTCTCTAATGACCACAGTGTCGACGGGACGTTAATCCCTAAAAAATAAAATAAAAAGTCATTTCACCGGCGTAGCGTATCTCGAGCTACGTCTTCGGAAGACGTCGCTGTACATGTTTGTTAAGCTTATGGGACTTAACTAGGGGGTCATCAGTCCCTAAACTTACTAACTACTTATCAACTACCTTATACTAAAGACGGCACAAATATCCATGCCCGACGAGGGATTCGAACCCCCGATTCGAACCCCGACCCTAGTGGCCGTGCAGCCGTGACTGGAGCGCCTCAGTCTCCTCGGCCACCGCGGCCGGCTCGCTGTACATAGCATGTATCCTGGCTAGAGATACGTACCCTTCAAACCGAAAGCTACGTATTAAGAGTTACGTTTTCGATCCAATCTTCGTATTTGCTCAGTTGTTGTGCTAACTTCAATGCTGTTTATGGATAGTACCAGTATCATTCCGTTTGTCAGCTTTGGTATTGCAATTGTCTCTATTATTCTATTATTTAAAAAATAATAATAAGAAAATGAATGTTGTTGGTGACTACATTAGTACATATTCTTTATGTGGTATTGAATAGTAGTTTCATTCCTATATTGTAATATTTTATTTTCAGTGTGCTACCATACAATACTTTTTTGTGTTTTTTCTTTATTTCTTTGCCTTAGTCACTTGATTAGGTTTGTTTAATACACAGGGACCTGAAGATGGCATAGTGGAATGCTGAAACTGGTTGTAATAGAATAAATACTTCATTATACATACGGCTGTTGGTATCTCAGTTCCTTCAGATTTGTAGAGATAGCTTGGACTAATATACCCCAAAAACACGTCCATATCGTCAAAAATGTTCAAATGTTTGTATAGCTTATGGGACTTAACTACGGGGTCATCAGACCCTAAACTTAGAAACTACTTATGAACTAAATAATACTAAGGACAGCACAAATATCCATGCCCGAGGGGGGATTCGAACCTTCGACCGTAGTGACCGTGCAGACCGTGACTGGAGCGCCTCAGTCCCCTCGGCCACCGCGGTCGGCTCCATAACGTCTTTCATTGAATGTGTGCTTCATCTGCATAAGGAAGGAATATTAGGGTTTAACCTCCCATCGTTGTCATTAGCGATGAAGCAGACGCTCGGATTCATAAAAGGTCGTAAAGAAAATCGGCAGTTGCCTTTCCAAGGACCCCCTCCCCCACGCATTTGCCTGGACTGGTTTAGGGAAATCACGGAAAACCTAAATCAGGATGGCCAGAGGGGTGTTTGAACTGCCGTCCTTCTGAATCCGAGATGTGTAACAGCAGTCGTAGCCAACAATAGTGGCAACACTCAAAAGCTATTTATTGACCTTCTTCACTTCCCATAGGACTGTATTTATAATCACGTGATTTTTCGTTAGCGTGTTAACTACAAAATTAATTTGGCTGTGATATCTCTGGGCGTAGTTGCTGTACCATTTTGGATGTTCTGCACAGTATAAAATATTGTGAGGCGAATCGACTCCGAGACTAGGTTTTATTGCCAGAATTCTTACTACGTTGCAAAATGCTATTACAGATACTGTCTACAGTAATTTATCTTCTTCAGTAATGATGCACAATTTGGAATCTTTAGCAGGTAGAAAAAAAAGAACCAAAAAACAAAAAATGGGCAACGGGCCTGCAGCAGGAGATTGAAAATACGCTCCTGGCTATTAAAATTGCTACACCACGAAGATGACACTCTACAGACGGGAAATTTAACCGACAGGAAGAAGATGCTGTGATATGCAAATGATTAGTTTTTCAGAGCATTCACACAAGGTTGGCGCCGGTGGCGACACCTACAACTTGGTGACATGATGAAAGGTTCCAACCGATTTCTCATACAGAAACAGCAGTTGAACGGCGATGCCTGGTGAAACGTTGTGATTCCTCCAGTAAGGAGGAGAAATGCGTACAATCACGTTTCCGAATTTGATAAAGGTTGGATTGTAGCCTCTCGCGATTGCGGTTTATCGTATCGCGACATTGCTGTTCGCGTTGGTCGCGATCCAGTTACTGTTAGCAGAACATGGAATCGGTCGATATGACAGGCATCCTATCCACATGGCGTAACGGATCGTGCTACCTCGTCTCGATCCCTGAGTCAACAGATGGGAACGTTTGCAAGACAACCATCTACACGAACAGTTCGATGACGTTTGCAGTAGCATGGACTGTCAGCTTCGAGACCATGGCTGCGGTTACCCTTGACGCCGCAATGGTGTATGCAACGACGAACCTTGGTGCACGAATGGCAAAACGTCATTTTTTCGGATGAATCCAGGTTCTGTTTACAGCATCATGATGGTCTCATCCGTGTTTGACGACATTGCGGTGAACGCACATTGGAAGCGTGTATTCGACATCGCCATACTGGCGTATCACCCGGTGTGATGGTATGGGGTGCCATTCATGTCTCGGTCACCTCTTGTTCACATCGACGGCACTTTGAACAGTGCCCGTTACATTTCAGATGTGTTACGACCCGTGGCTCTATTCTTCGTTCGATCCCTGCGGAACCCTACATTTCAGCAGGATAATGCACGACCGCATGTTGCAGGTCCTGTACGGGCCTTTGTGGATACGGAAAATGTTCGACTGCTGCCCTGGCCAGCACTTTTCTCCAGATCTCTCACCAGTTGAAAACGTCTGGTCAATGGTGGCCGAGCAACTGGCTCGTCACAATACGCCAGTCACTACTCTTGATGAACTGTGTTATCGTGTTGAAGCTGCATGGGCATCTGTACCTGTACGCGCCATCCAAGCTCTGTTTGACTGAATGCCCAGGCATATCAAGGCCGTTATTACGGCTGGAGGTGGTTGTTCTGCATCATGCGATGCATAGTTGACTAAGAACGAGACAATGGAGCAATGATTTCTTACATTACGTCCATCTCCTCACCATCATCTCTGTCCGTCTCCTCCTACCCTCTATCAACTACATCCACCACTTCTTTACCATACCTCTCAATCTCACAGTACCCTTCTTCTTCTTCTTCTTCCTCCTCCTCCCTCTCTCCCTGTTCATTTCCTCCTCTTACCTGCGTCCTTTCCCTCTCTACCTGTCCCTCTCCTCCATACCCCATCCCCATCTCTCTCTCTCTTTCGCCTCTCTCTGTCTATCTGTTGCCTCCACCCTTCTCCATTAACTAATATGTGTAACATGTTTGCTAGAAATCAATCCAGAAAATTTTAAAGAAATGTTGAATGCTAGTGTGTGTTACACATAATGCGCACGTATAAGTTACTCTTAGATGAAGAGGCTTGCACGGGTTCAGTGGCCAATCCAGGATTTAAGTCTGGGAGAGAGTTGAGTTCAAAGAAATTATTTTTAAGGAAAAAAAATAAAAAAGATTGTTGGATTTCCCGATCCGTGTTTAGTTATGCCGTTTTCAGAAGAGGTCTAAAATCGTCGACCACATTCCTAAGAAAATAAAGGTCATATTACACGTACTTGGCTTGGACGTTTTCCTCATGCACTGGGCAGGGGGGGGGAGACTGCAGCCCCACAACACCCCTCCCCCCTTGATTCGCTGCGACAATTAATTTAAAAAAAAATTGGATAATGCATAGAAAGAAATGAATCTTTTCTATAGAGACGAAAGTGTGAAATATTGCTACAGACAATTTTATAAAAGTAGCGAGAAGTTACCTCTGGCATTGTAAATGATGGGTCGGCTTCGTTCTTCTGCATAATTTAGCTGAAATATTCTTGGTGTTATTTATGTAGTTAACCTCTCGCTCTCAGCAATGATTTGGGCCTAGTAGTTCGATATTAATTGTGTGTGGCTGACAGCGCGAACATATAAGTTCCACAAATTATTACAAGAAATATTTAAATTTCATATTTCGGACTTCGTAAACGTTTAAACTGACTGCAGGTTCAATCAGGGAGAAGAAACAGTATTCATATATCAGTGAGTTATCAGATAAAAAAGCAATGATAGCGTCCAAACCTCTCACTATTGCGAACCGCCTATTTTACAGAAAACCGTTATTAATAAATGACAAGGAGGAAACTGCTTACTGCAGTGAAAAATGAAATTTAAAATGAACGGGGATTTATTAAATGTAGTTAAGAAAATTCAATCACACACATAGTATGAGTACGCGTAGAGTTTCAGCTATTCACGAAAGCTAAAAACAGGAAGACGACTAATGGTGTCAGCATTCTCCCTCCAATTGCAAAAGTAATAAACGAACGACGAAAAGATGAGAAGTTCAAATTAGTAGGAGAACGCTCAGATGCGATAGCAGTCTCTATCAATCTTTGCCCTAGCCCACGTGTTATTATATTCGCCCCCTTTTCGTCTTCGGGGAGGTGCATTCTCTGTGACCGAATCCAAAATCAAAACAAGCATTTTTATTTCTCACTTGAAAAAATCACAAAATCAACATCTACATCTACTCAAATATTCTTCAAATCACATTGCAGTGCATGGCAGAGGCTCCAAATGTTCAAATGTTTGTTAAGCTTAAGGGGCCGGCCGCGGTGGCCGAGGTGACTGAGGCGCTCCAGTCACGGTCATCACGGCCACTACGGTCGGGGGTTCGAATCCCCCCTCGGGCATGGATATTTGTGCCGTCCTAGTTCGTAAGTAGTTCATAAGTAGTTTGTAAGTTTAGGGACTGATGACCCCGTAGTTAAGTCCCATAAGCTTAACAAACATTTGAACATTTTTTTGAAGCTTAAGGGACTTAACTGCGGGGTCATCAGTCCTTAAACTAACAAACTACTTATGAACTGCCTTATACTAAAGACGACACAAACACCCATGTCCGAGGGGGATTCGAACCCCCGACCGTAGCGACCGTGCAGACTGTGACTGGCGCGCCTCAGTCCCCACGGCCACCGCGGCCGGCGGCAGAGGCTTCATCGGACTGCTTTTATGATGTTTCTCTACAATTTCGTTCTCTAATAGCTCGCGAAAAAAAAGGAACACCTAAATCTTTCAGTTTACGATCTGATTTATTTTGTTTTGATGATGATGTCTTCCTATGTAGGTGTGTGCTGAAAATTATGGTCACATTTGGGAGAGAAAGTTGGTGAAAGAAATTTCGGAAATGGATTTCGTCGCAACGAATAACGCCTTCGTTTTAATGATTTCCACCCCAACTCGTCCATCATTACCGTGACATTCTCTCCCCTATATCGCAATAATACAAAACGTGCTGCCCTTCTATGTACTTTCTCTAAATCGTCTGTCTGTCATCTTCTAAGTTTTCTGCAAATGGAACGTAGTCTTTGGTTTGCTCTCCCTACAGTATATTTTGTGCGTTCTGTCCAATTTAAGTTGTTCGTAATTGTTATTCCTAGGAGTTTATTAGAACTGACGGCTTGTACGTTTGACTGATTTATCGTGTGACTGAAGTTTAACGGATTTCTTTTAGTGGTCATATGGATGACCTCACACTTCATTATTAAGGGTCAATTGCCAACTTTTGTACCATGCGGACTTCTTATGTAAATCGTTTTTCAGTTGCTTTTGATCTTCTGGCGACTTTACTAACCGATAAATGACAGCATCATCCGCGAACAGTCTAAGAGAGCTACTCAGATTGTCTACTACATTGTTTATAAAAGTAAGGAACAGCAGGGCCCTGTAACACTTCCCCGTGGAACGCCAGATATCACTTGTGTTCTACTCGATGACATTCCGTCAATTACAACGTACTGTGTCTTTTCTGATCGGAAATCGCGAATCCAATAGCACAACTGTGGAGATATTCCATAAGCACAGTGTTGCCAATCCGTGAGATTTGTCCCATATCGTGGTACATTTTGACAGTTATTTTTCAGAAAGCGACGAAGGGATTTATTTGCGAAAAGTGAAATGAATATGGGACATTTAGTTGGTGCCTGCGCTCGCTGAGTGCGCGCACCCGCCAAGCTGGTAAACTGTTTTCCGCGGCACTATATTACGACTGTTTACGACCTTTTGGCGTTAATGGTCAAACCAGCGATGGGTGGAATCGGGTTCTTTTGCTCGTCGGTCGTGCCAACTGCGGAAAAGCGGCAGAGCGTGGAGCTGTTTTTGCTTACCGTGGTACACTTTATACTGAAAAGGAACATTCTGAATTCCTGGGTGGGGTTTTTGAGATTCAGAGGGTGGCAAAACTGGTAAGTACGCAGTTTGAATAGAAGACGCTTGTGAGGTACAGTGTCGAAAGCCTTCCGGAAATCTAGAAATACGGAATCTATTTGACATCCCTTGATAACACTCATCACATAATGCGAGTAAAGAGCTAGCTGTTTCACAAGAATATTTCCTGAATCCGTGTTGACTATGGGTCAATTGGTCTTACGTGGTAGTTCTTAATATTTGAGGAAGGTTGTGTTGTTATGGTCATCAGTCCGGAGACTGATTTGATGCAGCTCTCCACCCTACTCTATCATGAGCAAGCCTCTTCATCTCCTCATAAGTACGGCAACCTACATCCATTTGAATTTGCCTACTACATTCATTTCTTGGTCTCTCTTTGCGATTTTTACCCCACACACTTCCCTCCAACGTTAAATTCACAATTCCTTGATTTCTAAGTATCTGTCCTGTAAATCTATCCCATCTTTTGGTCAAAGTATGCCAGAAATTCCTTTTGTCTCCAATTCTGTTCAGTACCTCCTCATTAGTTACGCGATCCACCCACCTGATCTTTAGCATTCTTCTGTAACACCAGATTTCAAAAGCCTCTATCCTCTTCCTGTCCGCAATGGTTATCATCCATGTTCCACTTCTATACAAGGCACCACTCCACACAAATACCTTCAGAAAGAACTTCTTTATACTTAAATTAATATTCGATGTTAACAAAAATTTTCTTTTCGAAAAACGCTTTTCTTCCCATTGTCATTCTGCATTTTATATCCTCTGTACTGCGACCACCATGTGTTATTTTACTGCCGAAGTAACAAAACTCATTTACCACCTTTAGTGTTTCGTTATCTAATCTTATGCCTTCAGCATCGCCTGATTTTCTAAGACTGCATTCCATTACCCTTGTTTTGCTCTTATTTATGTTCATCTTATATGCTCATTTCAACACATTGTCCATTCCGTTCAATTGCTCCTCTAGGTCCTTTGCTGTCTCTGACAGAATTACGATGTCATCAGCAAAACGAAAGGTTTCTATTTCTTCAGCCTAGACTTTAATTCGTTCTCCAAATTTTCCCTTGTTTTCTTTATAGCTTGCTCAATGTACAAATTGAATAACATTGGGTAAAGGCTACAACCCTGTCTTACAACCTCTGAGTAGGTGCAGAGATGTGTGAAAACTACAGTCCTGGTTGCAAAATTTTAACACGAATTATTTACAGAAGGATGGAAAAGCTGGTAGAAGCCGACCTTGGGGAAGATCAGTTTGGATTCAGGAAAAATGTAGGAACACGGAAGGCAGTCCTCACTTTACGTCTTATCTTAGAAGGTAGATTAAGGAAAGGCGAACCTACATTTCTAGCTTTTGTAGATTTGGAGAAAGCTTTTGACAATGTTGACTGGAATACACTTTCAAATTCTGAAATTAGCAGGAGTAAAATATAGGGAACAGAAGGTTATTTACAACTTGTACAAAAACCAGACAGCAGTTATCAGAGTTGAAGGGCATGTAAGGGACGCAGACACTGAGGAAGGTATACCTTCTTAAATCCTGCTTTAAACCGATGTCAATTATATAGGCGTGTAATTTTGCGGATAACTCTCATTGCCTTTCTTGAATGGTGGGGTAGCCTGTGCACCTTTCCAATCTTTGGGTACGCTTGTACATGATAACTAAGTATGGGCCTATTGCATCAGCATACTCTGAAAGGAAACCAATTGATATACAGTCGGGAGCGGGAGACTTAATTATACATGCAATAAAAACATAATTATATTTTATTAGTCTCAGATATGTGGTTTACAACTGCGCACATAGTGATGTTGTTCGTTCATCTAATATATAAAGCAGTGTGTCCGTATTTTTGTACGTGTTGCATACAAATCTACAATTTTGCTCCAATCTTTATGAAATTTTGTACACGTAAGCTTCAATCCACGAGGACGGTCGCCGTAAGTGTAAGAATCACATACGATATATAGTTCACTAAATATGACGTCATAAACAATGAGATGCGCGAAAACTTCTGCATTTTGCGAAAATGCTGCTCATTTTCTCCTAAACCATTGGATCGATATCAACAAATTTGGTACACACATTCCTTACCGTGAAGTAACAATTGCTGCATGGTTAACAATCACATACAGCACATGGATCAAATGATATTACGTCATAACCAAGAGAACACGCAAAAAATGCCATATAATGCGGCGAGACTTTCGAAATACACTGTATGAGAATGACAGTACCTAACGACTTGCAACAAAATTTAAACATAATTTCAAACCTTTATTAAACTTTTACTCGCTGGCAACCATAGTAAAATGATGAAAGGAAAAAAGTTTCTCGCTTACTACTTTTCCTCTGTTTATGGAGTAAAACTACGGCTCTCGGTATGACGTTACAATTTATAATTTTAACACTACAAATTGTAGCGACAGGAAATTTTACAGACAGTATACACATATATAGTTTAATGTAGCTTCTAAATTGTATCACATTCCGACAGGTAGTTCGTGAGATATGAGCACGTAAACAGTAACGTTCCGCTGTTCATGGACCAAATCTACGGCATTCGGTATGACGTTACAATTTTTAATTTGTACAGTTTCAATTATAGCGGCAGGAAATTTTACAGGCAGTATCCAAACGTATAACTGAATGTACCTTCTAAATTGTATCACAGTGTGACACGTAGTTCATGAGATATGACCACTTAAACAGTAACGTTCATGGAAAACCGCCCCATCACGCACCAAGTTTTAATCTATAACGTCTTTACTACTAATTGTATTCCCAAGAGATTTTACAGACATTCAGTCCTTATACAAATGAATATATACCTAGGAAAAAATGGCAGCAATAAATAAAGAAATACCCGGGCAATGCCGGGTTTTAAGCTAGTCGATGTATAAAATGATTATTGCAACAGATTTCTATAGATTTCACTGGTAAAGTTTAGTAGCAGCATCGCAAGTGCCGGCAATTTTTTTATTTTTTTTTTGGGGGGGGGGGGGGTGGGTTGGACAGAAGCGCCTCCCTCACTACAGTGCGCCACGTGCACAGAGCTGTAGTCAGTGTGAGGGACGACGACCGGCTGGTACGCTCGGCACTCGGGTTGCTCGCTCATGAAAGGAAGATTATGCACACAAAATTAGTAACTTTTATAACGCTACATGTTACTGCAAGAGATACACAGGCTGATTATCCACACCATGTGTGCAAGTGTTTCTGTGCCAGTAATCGGTGTGTAGGTACTGATTGACTTGTGTGTTATTTTGAATGTATAAATTGAAAAAATCAAATGTTTGTATAGTCTATGGGACTTAACTACGGGGTTATCAGTCCCTAAACTTACAAACTACTTATGAACTACTTACAAACTAGGACGGCACAAATATCCATGCCCGAGGGGGGATTCGAACCCCCGACCGTAGTAGCCGTGCAGACCGTGGCTGGAGCGCCTTAGTCTCCTCGGCCACCGCGGCCGGCATAAATTGAAAATTTTCCGATTTTATTTAAGATTATCCCTTCTTAGGATAGTGGTCTTAACGACTACAGAGAGTTTTACAACATGTATCTTTGTTGTAACTCTTTGTAGGAAGTCTTTTATTAATTACGAAGGCTTCCGCGGCCAGAGTCAGATGACATAAAAGTTTTCTGGGTGTTGTACCGCGTCATGATGTAAAAAGGCTATTACTTAAATAACCGACGTTTCGGCCAACATTACAGTGGCCTTCATCTGGGCTATTGTTACTGAACTCTTATTGAGCATCATAGTTTATACAAAATTTTATATTTAATGTTCAAACCAGTTCGCGTTGGTACGACTGCCGCAACATTGTCCAACAGTAGCCGTCCAATAATAGTTTTATCGCATAAAGCATGCGTTGAGTGCAGCACTGAGTGTCCGTTTCACGGGTGAGGCTTACCTGATAGTTTTTAAGTGAAAATTGATTAATTCTGCTGAGTGCTTCGAAATACTGCACTAAACGACTCAGTATGTACGGAAGGTATTCTTTCCTGCTATCTTAGCAACAAGACGTCCTAAATGGCATCTAAACGCTATATTTCGCGGAAGGACGATAGGGGTGAACAGGAAGAGATTGTCTCTCATATAAAAGCAAACATCACGATCGCTGCGCCCATAACAAATTGTATGCATCTGAGTTCGTCTACTGTTTTGGCCCACCTTAGGTTACGGTAGTAACACTAAAAGTGGGCCTTTGCGATCGTCTTTTGACAGCTCTAAATTTAAATGAAAATAACGGCTTAACTATTCATCTGACACATAAATTTAATAACCGAATTTGGAGAGGAGAAAATTCTGTACAACTTTGCTCCCTTATGTTTTTTTCTTTTTTTTCATATCTCGTATTGTTTGAGACATATTTGCAAAAATAACGAAGAATTGACACCCTCCATTGAATTAACGAAAACCAGCCGTTCGGAGATGTCACGTGACATTCCTCGCCCAGAACTCTCTCTGGCATACGCTATCTTGCGTTGCGTATTTGATGATTTTCTTATTGTAACTTACACGTGGTCATTTCAAAGCAATGGCGCACTGAAGAATTAACAAAAACACATCGTTCTTCGTATGATAAATGATAATCCAGTGTGTACAAATGCCACATTATCAGTTAACAACGTCCATCAATAGTATGAGATTAAAGGAGTAATATTTTGATTGATAGCCGTAGCGTAGTGGACAAGGTGGACTATGATGCTAAAGGTCGATGGTTCGGAACCCGCCACTAACTATTTTTTTTTTTCTTAAAAGAGTTTCGGACAATGTTATTAATTAATTTTTTATTATTTAGATTATTATTTTGGTCCAAAATGTTTGCAAAAACTTATAAAACTATAAATCTAAAGTGGACCCTAAAACACGTCAGTGCGATTATTTTTGTCGTATGACGACATGTTTCGGATGGTCTTTGACATACATTTGGTAGCTTCATAAGTAATTAACCGGTCATAAGGGAAGTAACTTTGCGATTCCAGGCTACTTCACAAAAACAGTTAGCCACTCTTACTCCTTTGAGCTCCATCCGCAACTATAAAGGAAAGAGACTTCTTCCAGTGGTCGAGACTCTGCAAAGCCACGAAAATTGTCAAGCAATATGCTAGTCTCCCTATAGTTTTCGGATCAACCTGATACGTTCTTTGTTCTTGAAAAGTAGTTGTACAGGTATCAAATCCTCTGATTGTATGCGCCGACACATTACTTGCCATCTACTGGCTGTCAGTTCGAATTTCTAGACGTCAATGCGTCTTTTTCCCGACCGGAAACAAACCGCTGCAAAAGCGGACAGCTACGTGTGAATCACGCAGCGGTGTCATAACGAGTACAGGAGTTAGTCACGGCCAGGGCGCCATTCACATCAGCCTTGTAACCCGCGACGCCGGGCCTGCGTGCTTTTACTGCGGGATTTCAGGAAGTCGTCGGGCGCCGACAACAGGTTAGGCTATAATAACGGGAGGGCAGTTGTGAAACGGCGCCGCGCGCTGCCCTAAAAGAAACGAATCGTAAACCGGTACGGTGCTTCTTGGTACTGCTTTTGTTTGTGCGAGAGCTGTAATTTTGCAAAATAAACGCAGTCACTTCGTAGAGCCAAGAAGCACGAGAAACGGTCCATATTCCGGCATTCTTTTCTGTATAAAAGCAAATGTGCTCCTTGTTTTTTACGAGCTTATGTCGCCGCAAAATGTTTGTCAACCGTTGTAATGTCGTTCTTAGTGAAGCATTGGTACGTATCAGTAACAACGGAAAGAAAAGAAAGTACTAGTTTAATAGACCCTCGATATCAGTGTTCAGTGTGAGAAAAGAAGTACCGGCAGACGCTGCCATTTTCAATCAAGAAGCAAAGAAATTTCCATCAGCCGCCAGTAGGTAGCAGAGTAGAATGGACAAGGACAGTACTCACAGTCAGCAGTGTGTGGATAAGTTGGAGATTTGTGTCTGATGGGGGAACGGTAATCCGTACAGGTGTGGTGTCCACTGTGTCTGCCCCCCAGGGGGCTCACGGCTCTTTCGTGAGTACGTGCGTGGCGAGAACGGGGGCCCCGAGCCAATGCAGTCTTCCTTCCTTTCTTTACTTTCCAGACTGCATTTCCTTTCCCCCTCCCCTCCTTTCCTATCCTCACTCGTTCCTCTCTTCACCTTGAGACTGATGACTGGCAGTCCCCCTATCTCGAACAGAACGATCTATTGACCCCAAGGTCAACACGGATTTAGAAAATATCGTTCATACGAAACACAACTAGCTCTTTATTCACACGAAGTGATGGCTGCTATCGACAAGGGTTCGAAAAAGATTCCGTATTTCTTGATTTCCAAAAGGCTTTTGACACAGTACCTCACAAACGGCTTTTAATGAAATTGCGTGGTTATGGTAAATCGGCCCAAATTTGCAATTGGATAGGGGATTTCCTGTCAGAGAGGACACAGTTCGTAGTAATCGATAGTAAGGCATCGAATAAAACAGAGGTGATATCGGGCGTTCCACAGGGTAGTGTCGTTGGTCCGCTGCTGCGCCTTATTTACATAAACGATTTAGGGAAAAATCTAAATAGCTCTCTTAGATTGTTTGCATATGACGCCGTCATTTACCGTCTAGTAAAATCATCTGCAGATCAAAACCAACTGCAGAACGATCTGCAGTTCACTATGGTGTAAAAATTGGCAATTGACTCTAAATAATGAGAAATGTGAAGTCGTCCACATGAGTACGAAAAGAAATCCGTTAAACTTTGTTTACAAAATAAATCAATCAAAAGTGAATGCCGTAAACTCCACAAAATACCTAGGAATTACTATAACTTCAGATTTAAACTGGAAAGAACACGTAGATAATGTCATGGGAAAGGCGAACCAGAGACTGCGTTTTATTGGCAGAACCCTTAAAAGATGCAACAGAACTACAAAAGAAACTGCATACACTACGCTTGTCCGACCATTTTTGGAGTATTGCTGCCCAGTATGGGATTCTTATCAGGTGGGTTTGACGGAGGACATCGAAAGAGTCCAAAGAAGAGCAATCGTTTCGTATTGTCACTATACAGGGGAGACAGCGTTACGGAATTGATACAGGATCAGGGATGGGAATCATTACAACAAAGGCGCTTATCGCTGCGGCGTGGGCTACTTACGAAACTCAAATCGCCAACATTCTCCTCCGAATGCGAAAATATATTGTTGACTCCCACTTACATAGGTAGAAATGATCATCAGAATAAAATACGAGAAATCAGACCTCGAACGGAGAGGTTCAGGTGTTCTTTCTTCCCGCGCGCTATTCGAGAATGTACATAAAAAGTATAAAGGTGGTTCGATGAATCCTCTGCCAGGCACTTAAATGTAATTTGTAGAGTATCCCATGTTGATGTAGATGTTTTGCGGCTGCTAACTCCCTACAGCCTCTCTGTTAAGAGGTAGTACTTTCGAAAGAGCTAAACAAGAACTTACGTCCGAATATCACAGAAGATTTTTACTAGTATTATTGCTTCAAGTAATAATAATAATAATATTTACTTACAATACATAACAGTGCGCTTCTCTCAGAACCTCTCGGGAAACTAAACATTATGTGGCCACCTCTGGAATGATTTGAGCAGTTTATGGCAACATAACCACTCATAATGTCGTGCTAAAGTGCCGTGACGCAAATCCTGTAGCACCGCAGTATATTTAACTTACGAGCAATGGAAATAAAAATGCCGGATGCGTCAGATCGTAGGTATAGGAGCTTTAGTACTGTGTATTACGAAACCGTGACGCTCGACGCCTTATTGGTGAACGTATATCTGTTATAAACTACCCAATTGTCAGTATTATGTGCTTACGAACGATTTAACATTCTGAAATTTATAATCGCTTCTGCTAGTTGCATTCGCAGAAATTAACTCATAAACAGCGGGCATTACCTGTTCTAAAAAGTTGAATACTAATTACAAAATATTCGAGACATGTAATTAACCTTACTACTGCAACAAACAGTAGAAAAAGACAGGAGTATTGTGTAAAATGAATACTCGAGTTACATTTTGATTCAGAACTAGTGTTTATACCACATTGGATTTAATGAATAAATTACACTGTTATAGACAAATAAATAAAGGTGTAATTACGACAAAATCGACGAGTATGAAAGAAGCACGATTTTCCACAAAGCCTAGATATCCAGTCCGTGAGCTCAAACGGAAATCAGTATAGACAAGAGGCAAATACAAAACGTAACGTTGCCAACATAACTGTAATAGACCGGCACGATTTTCACAGATCATAACGACTACAGTTGTGCATCCAGTGTCGAAGGCAGTGCCAGTGTCAATAAATGAGATCACTGTATAGAGATCAATGAGTGTAATACACATTTTTTCTCTGATTGTGATAGACAACGATATTGTATGCCTCCAACGGTTTGTTTACCTACGACATACGGAAATAATATAGAAGGTATTTTTTGGTGTAATATGCTTTAAAATTCGATCACTGGTACTGCTGTTGTTAACCTGGTTCCGCTTTGAATGTTTCACAAAAATTTTCGAGTAAACTTTTATGCATGACATCTGTTTGTTCATTTATTACAAGATGTGGTTCTATTTTGGTGTGTAAAAATATTTTTAATTTTGCTAAAATGGTCATTCTTCGTCCTTTTGGTGTAAAGTGTAATATCTTAACAGCGTTTTCAAGATCGTCTACTGTTTAGTGTTGAGTTTTTAGACGGTGAAAGAAAGTGGATTGGCTATTATCAGTTTGTCTAACATGTTCACGAAAACGAGTTTCGAAATTTCTTAGTTTGTCCAATATAGTATTACTCGCAATTTTTACAGTGATTTTGGCAACACTTGAACTTCCAATACCATCCGTTTGCCTTGACCCATGACGCCAGGCATAACGTCATGACGATAACCGACATTCATATTTCAGTACGAATGTAATGTGGCACTGCCTTCGTGAAATCATGCTCGTAATGTCATGCATTGAGACGGAATTGAGGCACCTGGTTGGTAGGCCGACGTTTGGAATAATTTCAAAATCCATTTCATATGCCTACCTATATACCAATCAGGCGCCTCAATCCCGCCTCAATGCATGACGTCATCATGACCATGCTACGGCCTTGATTTCACGAAGGAATTGAATGTGGCGTCCATCATTCTACTCTATGGCGCCCATAGACCAAAGATAACACAGACTGCGTGTGTTATGGTTTGAAACCAACATCTAATTTCCTTGGGTCACGTGACTGAGATTTCGTCATTATGAACAACAGTTTTCCTCATTTACAGGTGACATCAAGTGTTGATTTCAACAATCAAATGACTTCTTGTATTCCTATTACACATGTAATAGGCAAGGGAACGTAATTTCTACACATCACTAATATAATGTGGTGATTATCATTTTTATGTGGCCAGATGACAATATTGTCAGTTATTATACACACGACAGAATTACATAACCTCTGGGATTGTGCACACTACAAATTTTCTGCTTTTTGCAACTTATGAATATGATTGGAATATATCGATTGGAATATTATTTACGCTGCGCTCGACCGACTTATATAATAATAATTTTGTGTGGCTCATTGACAAGTAAGTCATTTATGGTGCAAATCTGCTTTCTATAATACAATACGAAGTTAAAAATACTTTGACTATTCATTATATTTATAATCACTACGTTTACATGCAATACATCCTCCGGAAGACGAAAACCGATTTTCGTAAACCGTTTTCCGCTGTCATGTTTACATGCTATAGCCTGAATCGGATTTCCTAGCCCACTTAAAATGGCGGCTGAAAAACAGCTGATTCAGTTCCTGATTTAGTCACCACAATTGCCATTTTTCTTTACTTAAATACACATATTCATGCTCATTCTGTTTTATTTCATAGTAGAAAATGTCATTCTGTCCATATGTGCCGAAAATTCGTAACAAGAAAAAGCAATCTGACAAGCCAAGAACGCATTAAAATCGTTTGCGTTTACATGGGAACGAAATCGATTGTGGAACTGGAAAACCGCTTTACAGGAGTGGATTTCCAGAATCTAGTTTGGAGTGTTTACATGACCAACCAAAAGCGGAATTGGGAAATCGGTTTACGAAATCCGGTTTGGGAGCCCATGTAAACGGGGTAAATATCACTTGACGAGTGCATCTATGGTTCCTCAGCACATTATTATTTAATGTAAACAGCCAATAGCTTGCTTATTTTACTTTTTGGCATCAATGTTTATGGTAAAAGTCTTAAAATATAACGGTTCTGTTGTGTTGAAATCGGACGTTATGGATACAAACAGATTTCAGTTCTTATAAAAGAACAACGAAACGCGTTATATGTATTCTTGAGGAATATTAAGAAAAATTTGCTGCTTGTCGAGTTGATGTTTGCTCTTCTACTCCAGTGTAAACCACAAATAAAAGCCTCGCAGTATA
Source organism: Locusta migratoria (assembly GCA_026315105.1). Classification (NCBI taxonomy): domain Eukaryota; kingdom Metazoa; phylum Arthropoda; class Insecta; order Orthoptera; family Acrididae; genus Locusta; species Locusta migratoria. Next base: position 364,353,456 of record CM048744.1, read on the forward strand.
AAGAAAACAATCTTTCGCTTAAAATCTGCAGTTCTGTTGCTTATAGAAAGAACTGTCAATACGTTTCATCTAGTCACAAGTAAAAACTGTAGGCATGGCATTAATATTTGCAACTGCGGAGAACTAACGTCAACTGTGCAGCGAAAGGTGTAATAAGAGTACGATAAGAAGTTTTATTTCAAAATCTACGCTTAATTTCCACTACAAAGCATAAGAATTGCAACTCTCAGCTCCATTTCACATTACTCGTAATGATGAAAACGGTTTCCTACTCCGAGTCACGTGACTTAGGCCTGGATGTTGGTTTCAGTATAATGACGTCACATGCAGTCTATGTTATCTTTGGTCTATGATGCCTTCCATAACAACATGCAGTAAATATCTACACAAACATAAATGTAAGCGAAAATAATCGAATTAAGTAAAAGAATGTAACGGGACTACCGCGGGAAATATGTTGTTTTGGGCGGGGAGGGGGGGGGGGGGGGTAACGTCCGGACAATGTTGGACACAAAATTACCATTAAAACGGCTCGTTTATTGGACTTCTGTAAGACGATGTAACATCAGGAGAGCTGTTTTTTCGTAATTATGAATTACGAAAGTAGTGAAATAAGGCGCAAGAGCCTAGCGAAATGTGAAAGTTAAGTTACGCTCTGCGATGTTCTCTTGTTAACCAATGAAGCGAAGGAAACGGAGTCTGTTTAGCTCACAAGTGGTCTAACACATACAGTCACGACACCCACGCTGATTTTTATTATACATTGAGACAGCAGCGCTCCAAACGGACGGCAAGCTCCATTTCTCAATACGATATTGTACGAGTGTGAATAGTAACGTTTATATTGATTTTAATATACTTTTTGCATTGAGGAACGTATGCAGTGTCATAAAATAGGTAATAACTTAAAAATAACTCCATCTTTGTCTTTCTTAGGTTTCCTAAGATCCCCGACAAGGTACTAAATAGTACAGGACAGCACAGTTTATTTACAGTTATCTTGTAATATACAAGGTTTTACTGAATAATTTCATTTACTATTAAATATAGAAAGATGGCTCGGAAACACCAGAAGAACCGCCATTTGGCAGAAAGACGTAGCTTATCTACTCAAGAAAGTTAACGTTTCTTCACTAAAATTCCAGTAAAATCGGTGATGGTGGAACGTAGGAAACTTATATAGAATGCAATAACTACAGTATTTAACGAATCAAATCAGTCACCAGAACTGTAGCTGAAGGAGAAACGTCACAGACGTGGCAAGAAAACGGAAAAAGCAAACAAACTGTTTTCAACAAAGGAGAGCCCAATTCCGTAATTGTTGCTACAGCTTAACCACAAACGGCAAGAATCTCCAAGACATTATCTTCTTAAGCTAAAGTAATCACAGTCAAAAGAATATGCACGTATAAGAAACACTCGTGAAGCCTATAAAGATGCGAATCATTAGACTCAGTAGCAAATTGATACATGTCCAAAAACTCTTTGTCATAGTAAGAACAGACCATAATAGAAATTTATGTTTATATTCTACTTACTTTCAGCGGAATAAGCTGCAAATATACGCATATTCATAAGTATCGGTTCATGACGAAGTTCCTTGTTGTGTGTAATTAACTAAATAGTTGGTATACTTTTTGCCTTACAAGCATTAGTAAAATATTAAAAGATGTACATAACACGGACATTAATGTAAAACAGTCGAATTTAACTGATTCAGAGGTGTAATGAACAACTTTGTCATGAACGTCATAACGTTCTTGAGTAGAAAAGCGACGACTTTTTGCCAAAGGCAGGTCTTCTGGTGTTTCTTAGCCATTTCTTATTTGTAATAGAAAATGATATTATTCAGCAAAAGCCTGTAGGTTACAAGATCATTGTAAATAAACTGTCCTGCAATGTACCGTTTCGTACCTCATCAGGGATCTCAGTAAACCTAATAAAGACAAAGGTGGAGCTAATTTTAAATTACTTTTATTTTTATGGCACTACAAACGTTCTCTAGAGTGAAAAGTCTGTAAAATGTAAAATCAATATAAGCGATACTATTCACACTCATCCAATACCGTATTCAGAAACGTAGCTTGCCGGCCGCTTGTAGCGCTGCAGTCGTAGTGTATAACAAAAATATGCGGGAGTGTCGTGATGTATATGTTAGACTGTGATTGGTAACAACTTTTACAGCAGTGAGTGTCGCGACTGTATTTATTAGACTGTGGTTTAGCCAGTCAGAAAGCAGAGTTCGAATGCAGCAGACTGTCTGCTGTATTTAATCATAACACAGCAGAACACATTTCGCCGAGGATTCCGAGGTTTATGAGGGAATAATTGTATGTCACTTATCGATTAACATATTTTTGTTTTGCAGATAATCATATTACTTACTACCTGTAATGTAAGGAGTGTATACTGTTTAGCCCAAACGTAACGGCATCTCATGGAATTCACGACATATTCTGGGAAAAGATTGGCGCACGTTAGCGACCAGAAAAGCTGCAAAGTTGCAGGTTTTCTCGTTACGATGTTCGCCCTCTGCAATTTTCTAATGTAATAGTGCCCTCGGAACTGGCGACAAATTTGGGGGAATTAATTAATGCTGTTCCTGCTCTATGTTAACAGGTTCTTGTATGTACCCTTGTCCGGGCAATAAATCGGCTAGCCTCGTGTAACACTGCCCTCGGAATCCGCGACAATTTTGGGGATATATATGAATACTGTTCCTGCTCTGTGGTTGACAGGATCTTGATATACACTTGTCCAGTCAATAAATCAGTTATCATTTCCTTTAAAATGATGGCGTATGAATAAAAAACAAATCTTTTGACGAACACCCAAATAAATGTGCCGCCATAGCATGTGAAGGCATAACTTTGCTTCTTACTACATGATAAGCTCATTTAAATTTGAACGACAACCATTCCTATTTGCATGTTGGGTGACTAGTGCTATTATAGTGTGCTGTTCGACGAACTGATAATCGTATTTCGTCCTAATCAATATAAAACAGGTGTAATTACTAATACCAGATGATTATGAACTAAAAATACGAAAAGGTAGGCTACCGTATGTTGCTTTCAAAGGAAAACACGTAATGATAGCAAGCGAATATGCGAATAACAACGATACGAAAATCATCATAATGTTAAAAAGTATCACGTGATGCAAATAGAACGATGTTTTATGCCACTCACAACGATACCATGATCAATTTACAACTAAAAGACAGAAAACCTCGCGTTAAGCTAACAAACCAATGTTTTACTCCGTTCAGATCGATTAAGCAAATATTATTTGGTATTCCTCAGCAGCATTTTATTATGCAAACACGATATGCATAGATACACATTCTCATTCTTGTTCTCCTCCTAATAAATATTATCTTAGATACGTTTACAATACAAACAGCGACTAGTAGTAAACAAATACAAACACGTCTATGACAAAAAACATATTACATTTCGTAATTGGTCAAAACCGACCGGTGGTATCGGACATTTAAGGTGACCCGTGGTTTGTAAGTATCTGATTAAATTTCTGTTTTAATATTGTGACATGTTTGGTTATCGATGCTGGTATTATTCACTATTTCGTTGATTTTGTCAGAAATATGACACAGATATATGGTAGGTATATAAGTAGTTTTATGTGTTTTTGGATTGTCTCTAGTGAGCGTAGTTTATTGTCGTGCGATAGGTAACTTAATGTGCGAGTGGTCATTTTGTTATATAATATAATGATTATTTATGGGTTCTATGTGTTTTGTTGCGCCACATACTGTAGTGTCTGAATTTCGTTTTGGATGGCGTTTTGGTCTAAGGGAAGATACATTAATCTGTTGATCATACTGTGGAAATAAACGTATTTGTGTGATTTTGGGTGCCATGAATTTGCATTGATAATATTATCTGTAGTAATTGGTATTCGGTATATGTCGAATTTGTGTGTGTTGTTAATACTACCTATAGCTAGGTAGAGGAAAATTATGGATTTGTTTGTTTCACGTTCCAGTGTAAATTTCATTTTTGGGTGGAGAGCAATTAGTGTATTGTGTACGATGTATGTTCAATGTCTTCACTGTTACCAAAACATCATACAAAACGAACTTCAAACCGATGATAACACATCCACTTTCTTTCACCATCTAAAAACTGAACACCATACAGTAGACGATTTTGAAAACGCTATCGAGATAGTACACATTACACCAAAAGGACCAACAATGAACATTTTAAAAGAATTAGAAATATTTTTACACGCCGAAAAAGAACCACATCTTGTAATAAATGAACAAACAGGTCTCAAATATAAAAGTTTCCTAGAAAATTTTATTGAAACATTCAAAGCGTAACCAGGTTAACAGCAACACAACTAGTGATAAAATTTTAACGCATATTACACCAAAGAGTACATTCTAAATTATTTTCGTATGTTGTTGGTAAACAAACCGTTGGAGGCATACAATATCGGGTAATTTACAAGAAGGCTTACACTCGAAGTTGTACGGTCAGAATCGATATATATCGAATGCCGATTACGTGGCTATCCACGCTCGAGGTGAGTAAATACGGATATTTAATAATAAATCATAATATATAAATGCATTTTATTAGTTAAAATGTTCAGATAACAAAGAAATTACTTTATTAATGAGCTAAGTACACAGTTAGTTATAACTGCACTTTATTAATTAGTGAAGCCTTCGTCTTGGAGTAGTCCATCAGTTGTGTAAACCATACGAAGTAATCCTTTTCGCCCATAACATGGGTAAACGTTTCCAATATCTTTTAGAAAAATAGGAAGAGTATCGGGTGCGTCAACTTTTCCGCGTATTCTCAAATTATGGAAATATAAATATTGGAAATGGTACAGTCGTCTACTGGACGACCGTCTTTCTTGATTGTAGATTTAACAGACTTCCATAATCGCTCTATATTCTGAGTGTGGACTGAAAGATTATCAGAAGAAACAAATTCCACCGAATGATTTATGAAGTCATGGTGGAATCTTTCAGCCTGCAACGTATTACTCGACTGGAAGCCGTCTGTGATTGTAGTACTTGCAGGCAATATGAAATACTTTATGAGGCTTACCAATGTTTATTTTCTTCTGTTATAAACTCTCACAATAAAATATCTTCGGGACTCTCTCTCTATTCCTCCGAAAACCTAAATATGATACACTTCGCATTTCAAAAGTGGCCCTTTTTAATATTTCTTTAAAGTAGTGTAATCAGGATAATTATTCAGTATACAAATATGCAGCACACATGTTAGTGTTCAGGATGGACAAGTACTACGTTTAGATTTTAATTTGTTCCGCAGCAGCATATAATTAAGAATTATTTTTTTAATTAATTTATTTATTTACGGAAATATATTTATCTGTCGGTGTTACCAAACTTTCATCATTACAGAACTATTTTATTATTTAAGTAAGCGATGAAGTATAAAGTGCATAATCTGTTTAATTCATATGGCGCAATAAGTCTCGTGCCAATACTGATATAATCGACATTCGATATATATCGATTCTGAGCGTACAACTTCAAGTGTAAGCATTCTTGGAAATTAGCCAATATCGTTGCCCGTGACAGAGACAAAATTTTAATACACGCCACACCTTCGACCATAGATACTGATAGGCTGGGCATGGTATCGTTTTCATGACACCAGCATATCTACAGCTAAACCACTGTTTTGTCAACAGTCGCGTGGTAGTGTACTGCTTTGCCTAGCATTATGTATAGCTTTTTTATGAAGGGAAGTAATATTAAACTTAAATTGAAAGTATCATTAGTTAAAAATGATGGCATTTCTAGAAAACTGCGGAATTGTTTATTATAGGCGGTTAATGTTTGCCAACAGTCACTAAAAATGTTCAAATGTTTGTATAGTCTATGGGACTTAACTACGGGGTCATCAGTTCCTAAACTTACAAATTACTTATGAACTACTTACGAACTAGGACGGCACAAATATCCATGCCCGAGGGGGGATTCGAACCCCCAACCGTAGTAGCCCTGCAGACCGTGACTGGAGCGCCTTAGTCTCCTCGGCCACCGCGGCCGGCGCCAACAGTCACGTGGCCCTATGTTTGAACTACGCCATGTGTATAGCTGTTGTGCTGTTTGTCCGGTCTGTTAGTGTCTGTGGTAGGAATTGGAACCGTAAAATATCATCGACAAATACCAGTAAATATCTTCTGTCTCTTTTTTGCCATGTTCCCGCACATGCAGGTCGGCTTTGTTAAATACGAATTTGGCTTGCTAGTATTTACGGGGTGGCCGGATGAACTTCCTACCTCCATCCCATGTCCCCCGGAAGGAAATGTGTACCCCAAGTGTATAGTATGCGTATAGTGTAATACGTGCAGAAGTGTAAAGTGTTACGAAATGATTACGAATCGTGTAACTGTGACGGGACTTGGGGACCAGCCCGGTATTCACCAAGGAGGACGTGGTAAACCGCCTAAAAAAACACATCCAGGCTGGCCGGACACCGAACCCTTTCGTTAATTCGCCGGGCAGATTCGAACCTGGGCCGATACGCCTCCCCGTCTCGGAAAGCGGTGCGTTAGACCACACGGCTAACCGAGCGGGTCAAGCACCAGTAAATATCATCAACAACAATAAATTAGTCTTTTCGGTCTGTACAAGACTTGTTGGCGTAACAACGATATTATATGGAAACGCACGTTACAAGAAGTATGTAAAATCTAATTTTATATAAATATTATCGTATCCTGTCGCTTTTATAACGTCTCACGATATTTACGAAATTTATATTATACAATTGCAGCTAACCTGAAGATGGCTTTGTAGTCTAAATGGCCATTGTTTAAGAACATATTAATATTAAAACAACTATTTGGGTTAAATACAGGTACATTTCATATTGTTTCACCAACTTTCTCTTCCGAATGCGAACATATATTGTTTGCGCCCATCTAGATAGGAAGACATGGTCTCATAGTAAAATAAGAGAAATCAGAACAAAAACAAAAAAGGGTTAGGAGGTCGTTTTTCCCGCGAGCTATTAGAGAATCTAACCATAGAGAAATATCATAAAAGTGGTTCGATGAACTCTCCGCCATACACTTCAATGTGACTTGCAGAGTGCATGTAGATATAAATAGAAGTACCTACCTACTGTCGATATAAACCCGTCCAGGTGACAGCAGTATAACTTGAAGAACGATGCGTGTTGTATCAATGAACATGCTGTCCGTGAGCAGAGTGGAGTTTGATAACGGACAGATTGTGACGGCCCGAAGACTCGGCAATCCTGTTTGTAGGTGGTATGCTGTTGCCTTCCTCCGATCTTCTAACTGACTGAGCCAGCTACAGGGGGACCTATAGTTTAACGTGGGTTCAGAACCACAGTGCTACTCGATATTTTTCACATAAATATTCTAGAATATTAAAATTGTTTTTGTGTTTCATTCATAATGTACCAAATATTCTATCATGCAATGCATTCATTTCCTAGTCGTGACAAAACTATGTGTGGCTACTGTTATTCGATGTACACAAAGGTATAGAACTTCTCTAGATACTAATGTCGTTCTGCCGTTTTTAGAGTATTAAATTCTTTCCTAATTTCTTTGATCAGAATAGGAAAATCTGTGTCACCTACGTACAAAGATTGTTACACTGCTTTTGCTACAACAAGTGCATTTACGTTTCTTGCTGCGGCTGAATCTGTAATGTCTGACTTACTTACCCTAGTTTTACACTGTCAATATTATTAGTAATATCTATGGTGAATAAATAACTGCTGCCACTGCAGAAGGAACTAAAAAGAAGTTCAAAAATGTTCAAATGTTTGTAAATCTATCGGACCAAACTGCGTGGTCATCAGTCTGTAGCTTACAAACTACTTAAACGTAGGTAAACTAGCCTAAGGACAAACACACAAACCCATGCCCCAGGGAGGACTCGATCCTCCACGGCGAGTAACCGCGCGCTCTGCAGCGAGACGCTTTAGACCGCTTGGCTACTCCACCGCGGCTAAAAATAAGTAATAGGTAAATACCGCAAGTCATGGCGGTGACGAACATCTTGCTCTGCGTTCATGACGTATCACTCCATACATGTCATTATCTGGCCTGGCCTGATTATAATCTTTACGTAAACATCTTGCTTTGTCGTTTTCTTATTCTCATGTTTTCCTTTTGCAGGTACATTACTTTCATCTATGGAATTTTGCGACTGTTTTAGGTATGTACCTCTCTTTTTTTTCTTTCAACTATTGATGCAGTCATTCATTCCGAATCCATACGCCTTTATGTACTTTTTCTTTAAATTTATTTAGTATTGTTTGTATCTCATTGCTTATTGTACAGGATAATACTACAGAACTAACAGTTTATAACTAATTATACTCCACTGATTAGACAAATTTTAACATTTTTATTGATAGGAGGGGTGTTCAACCAAACCGGTTGTAGTTTGAATGTTTCTCTTTGGGATAGCGTAGTGCAATATCAAGGGACGCGAAGCATGCGCCGTCTCCTCCCCATAAAAAAATTCAGGAATCTGCCCCAGCAAGCAAGGTGATGCTCACCGCCTTTTTCGACGTCCGAGGTCAGTTCATCATGGAATTCCTCGTGGAGGGAAAAACCATTAAGAATGACGCGTACTGTGAGATACTTCATTTATAGCCTATGCAAGTCCATCAAGAGAAAACGGCGTGCGCTGCTCATGGAGGGAGTGAATTTGCTCCATGACAACGCACTTCCAGGGTTACAAAAATGTGTACTGGCCAAGTTCAAGTGGGAGCAGCTTGAGCATCCGTCCTAAAGTCCGGACATGTCGCCCTGTGACTTCATCTGTTTGGTCTACTAAAAGCGACATCTCAAAGGGGCGCGCTGAAACTCGGACGACAAATTGAACACAGTAGAGGACTGGCTGTTGTCACAGCCACAGGGATTTTAGGAACAGGTAATCCTTCGGCTCGTTAAACAGTGGCATAGTTGTGATTACTTTTGAATAATGGTTTCAATTATACCCACAGTGTCGTTTCCTAACTTTTCATTTGAACAACTCTCGTATAACATACCGGTATATGTAGAAAATTTTGTAATTCATCTGTGAGCTATTTTCTCTTGAAAATTACTGTCTCTATTGGGATGTACGAGCACATCTGACTAATGCAGACTGTGCGAACACAATACACGAAAAATTAATATACTAACGAAACGGACTTACGTTGCTACATTGAATAAGTAAGAGCAGTGGAACTGATTTTTTTTTCTGTTAATCAAACTAGTGCGCACACTGGATAACGTTTCTGTCTACAGAAGAGGACTAATTAATGTGTTATGGTCTGTATCTAACCACAATTGCGTGTTCATTATAATTAAAATTTGTGACATAGCCGGGATTCAAAGCCGGGGCCTTCCCCTTACTAGGCAGCCGCTTTACCCACTCAGCCACCGTGGCCTTATGGATAAAGCGAATACATGGAATAACCTCAGCACGTTTCCCTCTATCACACACTGTCTTGATGTAGAAGTAGAACCCGGATTTTTATTCAGTGCCACGCCTTACGATGAATATGTTTGATATTTGAGACTACAGTTAATTTATTTCATAAAATTATATGAATCACACAAATTTGACTTATAATAGTTCCTTGAATATTATTCATACGTTTCACAATATTTTCGTTTCTGTGCTCGTTTATTCGGTTAAGTTAATGTAAGTGTACGAGAATATCGAAGGGGTATGCCACCCTCGATACCCATTCATCATTTGCAAATAAACCCGCATACTCATTCACTTCAGCAGTGAAAATGCAGGTACCTCATATACATATGCCCAAACATTTCCCTTGGCGCTTTACCTCAAGATAACACTCGTACTCCTACTTGTAGCAGAAGTCTAGTTGCTATTATCCCTTTCTTGACACGAAACATTAAAAATCCACATATGCAGGGACCATGATTTGATATTCACGACTTTTACTACTCCGTACATGGTAACTATAGAAGAGATGGCAAAGACCTACAAACAGTGACTTGCGATGAATGACACAATGGTCGGTTTGTAAATTACGATTTACTTTGCGCACACTTTACCCACGTATCCTTTCACTCGGCCTGTAATACAAATCAAATGTTCAAATGTTTGTTAAGCTTATGGGACTTAACTACGGGGTCATCAGTCCCTAAACTTACAAACTACTTATGAACTACTTACGAACTAGGACGGCACAAATATCCATGCCCGAGGGGGGATTCGAACCCCCGACCGTAGTGGCCGTGCTGACCGTGACTGGAGCGCCTCAGTCACCTCGGCCACCGCGGCCGGCGGCCTGTAATACACAGCCGAAAATAATTCTTAGAGGTTTCCAATTCACCCAAAATTTATTATTGAAACAGTGTATGTGGAATACATGAAATTATTACATTTACAGATCAGTAGCAAAAGCGGTACTGAAGAACCATATGTCGATCCATACTGAAACATCCACACTAGTTCGTCATGTTGTCTTCACAGGCAGCAACGCTGCTACTGACTGACACCCTTTTGACCATTCACGACTGCTCGACCTGTTCACGTAGTTCAGCAAGAGTCGCGGATTGAAGAGTCGCACATTTCAGTCGTGGTCCCATCATATCCCGCCCTAGCTCGATTGGAGAGAAGTCCGGAGAACGTGCTGGCCAGGGAAGTTGCCGCACGTCTTCAGAGCAGGTTGAATTTCACGTACAGAGTAAGCGTTATCCTGTTGGAACATACATCACTTCCGTGTTGCAAGAGTGGCAAAAGAAAGCGCCGTTAAACGCTGTGCGCGTACCTAGCGCTGGTCAGCGATCACTCCACCAACACCAAGATAAACTACAGTTGTAACTTATCGCAGCCCAGACAATAAGGTCTGGGATGGAGCCAATGTCTTGGACGAATGCACTCCATAAGACCATCACTTTCGTGCACGCTGAATCTGCTTTTATCGCTGAAGACCACAGAGCGCCTTTCCATTTCCAAGTGATCAAGTGATCGTCTGACGGAACCAGTCGGGCCGTCTACGTCACTGTTGTTGTTACAGGAAGGTGGGACAGAGGTGTACGAGCCCACATACACAATGCTAGTAACGACTGGAAATAGTTGTTGCAACCACAATCGTTGCACACCTGACGCGGACGTGCAACTTGTGCGCCACTTCTCCGAGAGGACCGTCCCACTACTAATATGACCACAATCTGACCCTTATCAAACACGCCTACTTGATTATACAATGATGCCCAGATGGTTGTAGGAAGCACGTTTCCGTGACATGGAATTTGTTTGAATCACACGTCGATACGACACTGAGCCTTATGGCTGCAAACAGTGCTTATTAAAGGGTACCTACAGATGGCGCACTCTCAGATACGTCACTATGCCGTCTATTGACACACGACGTTGAGACCATTATCAGTACACCTAGGATTCTTAGATGGCAACAGCCATCAGCGAATCAAAATTCACGTCTTTCCAAGAGTATCGGTTTTTTCTGGCTGTTGTTTTACACCTAGGAAACCGGGCTGTTGTCTTCGAACTGCGCCAGGTCGTCTACGCAGAAGCAGCATTCGATATCGACTGATTGTTCGACTTAAGTCGAAACAACGACTGTCAACAATCGCCGCACCGTGACTCGTCAGAAAGTGATTGGACTATACACGTGCTCCACTGTCAAAGGAATCAGAACGATTTTCGTTTATAGCGACGGACTCTCCGGATCAGGGTCTCTTTCTTGAGACTAAAAAATGTACGCTGACTCTATAACATGGTCGGGAAATGAGCCTGCACAGAGCGCTACGAATATTGCTTGAGGCTACGGCTGGTGGCAAAAGACGTCGGAGCCCGGGTAGCGGGAACGAGGCGTCAGCGGCGTCGCCTGCCCTTATCAGGCCCTGGCCCTGGGCGCGCCACCGGCGACAGCCGATGTCGACTGTCGATATGGTGGAACCAGCGCTTCTGGCTCGCAACCGTCACGGGCATCGTTCCCAGCACGAATGCACGCAGCCATGTTGCAAAGTAGCCAACACTGAAAACATAAAAACTGAGCACATGAAAAGGGAGGGAAGGGAAATAAGTATTTACGTGCCGTCGTCATCGTGGTCATTACATAAGAAACGAAAGCTACAACTGAATCATAAATACTGTGTAAATCATACTGAAGTGCATTGCAGAGGGTTCATCGAACCGCTTTTATGATATTTCTCTACACTTAAATCTTTCCGCTTTCGATCTGATTTCTCTTATTGTATTACGATGATCGTGTCTTCCTATGTAGGTGGGTACTAATAAAATATGTTCGCATTCGGAAGAAAAGTTGGGAAAGAAATTTCACAAAAGGCTCGCGTCGCAACGAATAACGACTTTATTATAATGATTTCCACCCCATCTCGTTCATCATTCCCGTGACACTCTCACCTCTATATCGCGATAATACAAAACAAGCTGCCCTTCTCTGTTGTTGTGGTCTTCAGTCCGGAGACTGGTTTGATGCAGCTCTCCACAGTACCCTATCCTGAGCAAGCCTCTTCATCTCCACATAAGAACGGCAACCTACATCTGTCTTAATCTGCTTACTGTATCCATCTCTTGGTCTTCCTCTGCGATTTTTTCCCCACACACTTCCCTCCAACGCTAAATTCACAATTCCTTTATGTCTAAGAATGTGTCCTACCAATCTATCCCTTCTTTTAGTCAAGGTATGCCAGAAATTTCTTTTCTCCCCAATTCTGTTCAGTACCTCCTCATTAGTTACGCGATCCACCCACCTAATCTTCAGCATTCTTCTGTAGCACCATATTTCAAAAGCCTCAATCCTCTTCCTGTCCGCACTGTTTATCGTCCATGTCTCACTCCCATATAAGGCAACACTCAACACAAATGCCTTCAGAAAGGACATCCTTAGGCTTAAATCAATATTCGAGGTTAACAAATTTCTCTTTTTCAAGAACGCTTTTCTACCCATTGCCATTCTGCATTTTATATCCTCTGTACTTAGACCATCATTTGTTATTTTACTGCCCAAGTAACAAAACTCATCTACCTCCTTTTATTGCTTCGTTACCCAATCTAATTCCTTCAGCATCACCTGATTTTCCTACACTGCACTCCATTACCCTAGTTTTGCTCTTGTTAATATTCATCTTATATGCACCTTTCAGCACATTGTCCATTCCGTTCAATTGCTCTTCCAGGTCCTTTGCTGTATCTGACAGAATTACTATGTCGTCGGCAAAACGCAATGTTTTTAATTCTTCCCCCTGAACTTTAATTCCTTCTCCAAATTTCTCCTTGCTTTCCTTTATAGCTTGCTCATTGTACAAATTGAATAACAAAGGAGAAAGACTACAACCCTGTCTTACTCCCTTTCCAACCACTGCATCCATTTCATGCCCTTCAACTCTGACAACCGCAGTCTGGTTTTTGTACAAGTTGTAAATAACCTTACGCTCCCTATATTTTACTCCTGCTTGCTTCAGATCTTGAAAGAGTTTATTCCAATCAACATTGTCAAAAGCCTTCTCCAAATCTACAAAAGCTAGAAATGTAGGTTTGCCTTTACTTAATCTATCTTCTAGGATAAGCCGTGAAGTGAGTATTGCCTCCCGTGTTCTTACATTTCTCCTGAACCCAAACTGATCTTCCCCGAGGTCGGCTTCTACCAGCTTTTCCATCCTTTTGTATATAATTCGTGTTAATATTTTGCAACCATGACTTATTAAACTGATGGTTCTGTAGTCTTTTGGAATCTGCTAGAATTGGCATGTATCTGCTTATTAAATCACTCTGCAAATTACTTTGAAATTATGCTGGTGGATAATCAAACATAAAACAGTAAAATAGACATACTCGAAGAGCCACCATAGAGTACGTTGCTGATTGAGCGCATCCATGAAACTTACTCAATATTTTTGTCGAGGCACTGAGCCAGCCAGCAACGGGCACTATGATAGTTCTTCTCGTTTGTCTATTTTACTGTTTTATGTTTGACCATCCGCCAGTACAATTTTGTTTTATATTTGACCATCCACCAACACAATTTCAATATAATATGCAGACTGCTTTGGCGCATTGATACGACACTGGACTCACAATCGGAAGGACGGTGGTTAAAATCCACCTCCGCCATCGAGATTTAGGTTTTTCACTCCAGGCAAATGCCGGGATGATTCCTTTGAAAGCGCACGGCCGATTTTATTTCACATCCCTACCCAAATACTCCGAGCGTAAGCTCCGTCTCCAATGACCTCGCTGTTGACGGGACGTTAAACTCCAAGCTTCCTTTTTCCCTTAGCTTTAATAAGAATATAAATGCCAATTGTAGTAAATACTAGAAGATTGCACCATTGAGTCTCGAAACCGATCGTCTTGCTTAAAAACGAAATATCGCGATCGTGGCATTTCTCTTAATAATATAAATAACATTTAACAAACTTATCAACAAAAATTCGCGAAATCAGTAAATCCAAATCGCAGGCAATTTAATGCAATGTTAATTTGTATTCATAAGGAAAAGATTTTGACTTTTAATTCTGACACTGACATAAGCTCCCGAAAATAATAATAGCTCCATCTATTGGTTCTTCATTGTACTACGTCGAAGTACTAAGTACAGCAGACTCCTGAATTTTAAATTACGTTGCCTTTTATTTCCGTCACCTGTTTTTAATAAAACAAAGTCAATATAACGCCCCAATCCTTCGTGCTGGTTCTTTGAATAATATTGGAGAACTTGAGAGCTTTAACGGTCGCGATATTATTACTTATAGGACGTTTAATATTGGTGAAGTTTATACTAAAGATATAATAAAGTCTTATTAGTATTGTAATATGTTTCCTATTGTAAGTTCTAGTAATAAGCGTAAGCTAGATGAATATGAGAGTGCGTATATTTGGATTATAGGTTCTGGTGTTTGTGAAAATTTGAAGTTGATTGGAGATTGGACATTGTATTATAATAAAGTGTGACCCTGGAAAAAAATGCACATAGCTCTTGCCAAAAGCCAAAAAGTGCTTCCCAGAGGCACTCCAGGTCACTCTGGGATGGTCTCTGTCTGAGGCACCTCTGGGCATCTCTGTGAGCAACAGTGCTGATGTTGGCGGCACTGCTGTTTAAAGAAGAATTTTTAATCAGTTACCTATGAAAACTCTTTGTAAATTCGTCTAGTAGTTTAGTAGATTAGCTTGTTCACAAAGGCAAACACGATGGATGTGGATAAATTTTAAAATTTCGAAATTTTTGTTTCATTTGATTGTGATTAAATAAAGCCAAGTGGCGCTCCACAATTAGCTCAGTTTTGCAGATATATTTCGTTTCCGTGATCCGACTGTGATGAAATTAGACTTTTACGTTGCCTTAAGCTGTGCTCAAGATAGTTAGAAACAAATTGAAGTAGTTTCGGGGAGTTCGAAGTTCCACCGTTTGGGAGTTCGAATCCCCCCTCGGGCATGGATGTTTGTGTCGTCTTTAGTATAAGGTAGTGCGCAAGTAGTTTGTAAGTTTAAGGACTGATGACCCCGCAGCTAGGTCCCTTAGACTTTACAAACACTTGAACATTTTTAGTTTCGAGGAGCCGCGTAGTATAAGTCGTCAGGCTACTGCCTCGACGGTCGTTCTCGCCGGAGGTTCCAGCCCTCCCTCGAACATGAATGTCTCTCTCTCTCTCTCTCTCTCTCTCTCTCTCTCTCTCTCTCTCTCTCTCTCTCTCTCTCTCTCTGTTTGTGTGTGTGTGTGTGTGTGTGTGTGTGTGTGTGTGTGTGTGTGTGTGTGTATGTTGTTCTTACTTTAAGTTGGTTTAAATAGTGTCTAAGTCTAGTTACTTGGTCTATAGCTTTATAAACATTTGAGCATTTGAGTTTCGGGGACTAGCACGTCCAGACAGACACAGTTACAGATAACAACTTAAATCACGATATCTTCTCTTTGCATAAACCTATGTTGATGAAATAATGTCTTTTGGTAGCTCCATGCATACCTAAATGTTTTTGTGAAAACCGCAGGAAATACGTTGATTGTTTAAAAGTAAGTATGTTCAAAGAGATTAAAGCGGACAAGGCGGTTGTAGCGTACATAATTTGTTTGGATGGTAATGGTTTCAGTTTTTTTGGTTTATCTTGGTACATTTTTCTGTGGTTTATATCTAATATATAAAGCAGAGTGTACGTATATTTGTACGTGTTGCATACAAATCTACAGTTTTGTTCCAATCTTTATGAAATTTTGTACACGTAAGCTTCAATCCATGAGAACGGTCGCCGTAAGTGTAAGAATCACGTTCGATACATAGTTCACGAGATATGACGTCATAAATATTGAGATGCGCAGAAAACTGCTGCATTTAGCCACAATTTTGCTCATTTTGTCTTAAACCACTGTACCGATTTCAACCAAATTTGGTACACACATTCCTTACCGTGAGGTACAACTGCTGCAGGGTTAAGAATCATATACGACACATGATTCAGAAGACATGACGTCATAAACAATAGGATTTGCAAGAAACTGCCACATAATGCGGCGAGACTTTATAAATACGCTATACGAGAATCAGAGTACTTAGCGACTTGCAACAAACTTTATACATAATTTCAAACTTTTATTAAACTTTCTCTCGCTGACAACCATAGCAAAATGATGAAAGGAAAAAAGTTTCTCGCTTACTTCTTTTCCGCTGATGGAGTAGAACTACTGCTCTCGGTATGATGATACAATTTATAATTTGTACACTACAAATTGTAGCGACAGGAAATTTTACAGACAGTATACACATATATAGTTAAATGTAGCTTCTAAATTGTATCACAGTACGACACCTAGTTCATGAGATATGAGCACATAAACAGTAACGTTCATGGAAAACCGCCTCATCACGCAGCAAGTTTTAATCTATTACTTCCTTACTACTAATTGTATTCCCAAGAGATTTTATAGACATACAGCTCTTATACAAAATAATATATACCTGAAAAATGATAGGAATAAATAAATAAATACCCCGGAAAAGCCGGGTTTTTATATATATATATATATAAAGGTAAAGCAGTCAAGCCGGCCGCGGTGGCCGAGGGGACTGAGGCGCTCCAGTCACGGTCTGCACGGCCACTACGGTCGGGGGTTCGAATCCCCCCTCGGGCATGGATATTTGTGCCGTCCTTAGTATTAGTTAGTGCATAAGTAGTTTGTAAGTTTAGGGACTGATGACCCCGTACTTAACTCCCATAAGCTATACAAACATTTGAACATTTGAAAGCAGTCAACAATCCGAAGATTGGCTTGAACACAACAGTGGTTTACTAGGCATGGTCCTATTTGGAGGTGGTATGCCGTTGCCTTCCTCCGACCTTCGAACTGACTTACCCAGCCAGTTATAGGGGACACACAGTTTAACGTGGGTTCCGAACCACGGTGCTACTCGGTATTTTTCACATGAGAAATAGTGTCAGAGGTGAAAGAAGTGGAAAGAGACTGATAAAAATCCTAGGACCTGGCGGGGATCGAACCCGCGACCTTTGGATTTGTAGTCTGGCACTCTAGCACTGTGCAACCGAGGCGCACCATATAAGCCATGAAGGGAAAAAAATAAACATATATATATATATATATATATATATATATATATATATATATATATATACTGTGGCTTTATATATATTCTTGCAAACTCGTCAGGCGACAACCTAGCGTTCAAGTGTGGAGCTAAGTAAAGAGGTTGTCGATTGAAGTGAAGGATATGGCGAGTTTTATTCTACCGCAGATGCCAAGTAAACGTATTTAATTTTGTGTGTCGCTCGTGCTTGTTTGCTTCGTACACTAACCCGACATTCGTGATATTCTCAGAACATTTCACGAAACAAAGCTGTATTTTGAGTGTTGAGTGTTCACGATGTACATTCTCCCTCTAGTAGTCTGATCGGGTGCCTGTACGAGGGCAATCAGAGTGCCACAGGGCAGTAAGCAATGCTGACGGAAATACTATTTAATGTTATCTCAGAAGTCTCCGCGGGACAGGCTACTCTTATCTGTAGTGTTTCAGCAGCGCAGGAATGCAGGAAGTTGATTCATCTCCGCTGCTGTTTCTCTCTCCGGCGGCAATTACTCACCCGTCGCCTGGAACACGCCAACACCGGCAGCGGCAGTGTCGCGATTTCGCTGTGGAAGAAAACGAGAAGGAACGTTTCGAGGCGAAAAGACGCTCTCACCAAGGTTGTTTCAACTTGCAAAATAAGTTGAAGACTAATGAACACGGGCCCTGACGTCTGCAGCGTGAAATAATACTTCCGAACTTATTCCTGCATCGTTTTGGGTATAACATTTCCGCTGTGCGGGCCGGTGTTGTCCTTGGAGAAATGAATCCCTAGAAGCCTGTAACAGGATTTATGAATTAAACTTGTATCCATTCTGGAAGTGTGGAACCTGCGACTGTGTTGATTAAAGAAATCAGAAAATAACAGCAACCAATCACCTTTTGTATGAATTTATTGCCACAACCGGTTTCGAACTGCCTGGCAGTTCATCATCAGGTGGTGTACATGGTTTAGATGTTGCTTATAACATTGTGGAATACGTTTGACTGTGGTGAGATAGAAAATTATTATGTGTGAGCTTTGTCATTGGCACTAAATTTCAATATTTGCAAGTTTAAATTGTGTTCTAAATAGCTATTTACAGTTGGTTCACATTTCTGATTGATGGTCTGTGATTTTTCAAGCATTTTAGTGCTCAATGGATGCACACACAACACAACACTCGCTTTCCACATGTTTTACAAACGTAGACAATTCAGAGATATGTACAGCTAATTGTCAAAGATGACAGTTGATGCATAGATATTATTTTAAACTAATTTACCAGTTACAGTTTCAATGGTTTAAGTGTTCATACATTTCTGTTTACATTATTTTCTTACAGTTCTTAATTTCTTATTACTGTAATGGTAGCACTATTGTTACATGTGAAGAAAAATTCATAGATTGGATTTATAAGATTAAACATCTGTGGTTGGAGTAGTATTTGGGAATGGCAAAGTGGGGGGGGGGGGGGTAGGTGTTATGTGATCTAAGTATGTGTATGTATGATTGGTTTCCTCAGGCTTAAAGAGACTTTAAAATTTATGTAGAAAGAGTTGTTTGCCAGTTCTGTTTGTTCATTTAAGATGGTGTGAGGTGCTTTATTGTTATGGATGAAAATTTCTAACTGTTCTAAAAGGTCCATATTTATTCCTTTGTCTGCAGTGTGTAGTATTTGGAGATTGGTTTTTATGTTTGTTATGGAATGGCTGTTTTCAGCCAGATGGGCTGCAAAGCTTGACTTGTTTAAATTTTTTAAACGGATTGCATCAATATGTTCTTTGTATCGTATTTCAAAATTCCTTCCTGTTTGTCCTATATAGTAGCATGAGCAGCGATCACACTTTAATTTGTATATGCCAGATTTTTGAAAAGGTGTGTTGGTTGATTTAGTGTTGTGAACTATTTTGTTTTGTATTTTATTGTTTGTGTGAAAACATATTTTGACATTATGTGGTTTAAAGAGTTTTGCAAGTTGATATATGTTTCCGACAAAGGGAATTGAGATATATTTGGATTGTTCTGCTTCTGATGGTTGGTTTATAGGCTCTGTATGGTTGGTTTGTAATTTTTTATGTAATTTGTCAATTATGGTTGGGTCATAATCATTGTTGTAGGCTATGGTTTTTAGAATGTTAATTTCTTTTGTTTTTGTAGCAGGTTCAGCATGAATTTTATTTATACGGTTCAATGCTGATTTAAAAAATGCAAGTTTGTGTTGTTGTGGATGGCAAGAGGAGTTATTTATAATTACATCTGAAGTTGTTGGTTTAGGATTTATGAATGTCCAAGTGTATCTCGGTAAACGAAACTTGTAGATTTAAGTCTATATCTACATACATACTCCGCAATTCACCGTAAGGTGCGTGGCGGAGGGTACACTATACCACTACTAGGCATTTCCTTTCCTATTCCACTCCCAAATGAAACGAGGAAAAAAAGAATGCCTATATGCCTCCGTACGAGCCCTAATTTCTCTTATCTTGTCTTTGTGATCTTTACGCGAAATGTAAGTGGGCGGCAGCAAGATTGTACTATACTCAGCTTCAAATTCTGGCCCTCTAAATTTACTCAACAGAAATTCACGAAAAGAACGTCGTCTTTCTTCCAGTGATCCCCAATTGAGTTCCCGGAGCATTTTCGTGACACTCGCGCATTGATCGAACCTACCGGTAACAAATCTAGCTGCTCGCCTCTGAACCGCCTCTATGTCTTGCTTTAAACTGATCTGCAGCGGGTCCCAAACAATTGAGCAATACTCAAGACGTGGTCGTACAAGCGTTTTGTACGCGGTCTCCTTTACAGGTGAAGTACATCTTCCCAAATTTCTCCCAATAAACCGAAGTCGGCTGTCCGCCTTACTCACAACTGTCCTTACATGTTCGTTCCATTTCATATCTCTCTGCAATGTTACGCCTAGATATTTGAACGACGCGACAGTATCAAGAAGCTCACTACTAAGTTTCGCTAGTGTGCATTTTATTTGCTAAAGGAAATGTTCGCAATCTGTGACTTCAAAACTCGTGAGCACTCTCGCCCTAACGCACTCGAAATGTATTCTAAGACTTCCTCGTTGCCCACAATAGTTTTGGTTTCACCTCTAATGACCGTTCAATTTCTTTGTGCCGATCCCACGCCCCGGCATGCGGTATACAATGACGCCATCTGCAGAAAAGGAACAACATCGTCCATAGACAAGGCCTCACAACAGTCCACGTCACGTCATACCGAGTAGGCCGCCATCGCTAGCTGACTAGCTGGCCGCTGTGACACAGTCCACTGCCTCGTAGCGTCCAGCCGGTGAGCTGCCGATCGCGGCCTAGCGGTGTGATGTGACATGGACTACTGTGAGATCTTGCCTCTAGAGTATGTTGGTATGAGAGTGAGGTCGGTTGTTCCGTCCGGATTGCCCCATCAGGATGGAATTCCATATTTCACTCCATGTTGGTTGCTTGTTCTATCCATATTCTTTGAATCGGCCTAATGCCTGTTAGTAGTAAACTGCATTGTTCCTTCTTCTAGGTCCTAAATGTTCCGTAATTCTTACAGTCCGTCGTTACACACCATTTAATGTTTTTCTCTATTCTCTGAAAGAGATGCCAAATACTGTTAAACATGCGAATAAGTGTTTGTCTTGGTCTGTTCCTGGCAGTAGCCAATAGTTTGCTTTGAATTTTAGACTATATGTGTTTACTTAGGTACCTAAATATCTCTGTAGCGCTGATGTTTTCGTCCCAGTGATCCTAACTTCTTTGGGACTGGCACTTCTCACTATAATGAAGTGACAAGCGTCGTCAAGGTATACGGATATGCACGGATACAGTTAATGCTAAAACCGCGTACACAACGTATGTAATGGCGGATAATTGACATGGCTGCCATTTATATTACGATTATTTACGTGGAAACGTTTCTGCATCTACATATATACACCACAATCCATCGAAGGTGCGTGAGGGAGGGTACACTGTACGGCCACTAGGCACTTCCTTTCCTATTCCATTCCGAAATAGAACAAGGGAAAAAAGAAAGTCTTTATGCCTCTGTACGAGCCCTAATTTCTCTTATCTTGTCTTCGTGATTTATATGCGAAATGTAAGGAGGCGACAGGAATGTCGTTCTACACTCAGCTTCAAATTCCAGCCCTCTAAATTTCCTCAACAGAAATTCTCGAAAAGAACGTCGTCTTTCCCCCTGCGATCCCCATTTTAGATCCCGGAGCATTTCCGTGGCACACTTGCATTGATAGGACCTACCAGTAACGAACGTAGCTGCTCGCCTCTGAACTGCTTCCATGTCTTCCTTTAAAATGATCTACTGCTGGTCCCAAACACTTGAGCAATACTCAAGATGTGGTCGTACAAGCGTTTTATGCGCAGTCTCCTTTACATATGAAGAACATCTTTACAAAATTCTTCCGATAAACGCAAGTCGGCTGTCCGCCTTACAACCGTCCTTACATGTTCATTCCATTTGATATCTTTCTGTAATGTTATGCTTAGATATTCGAACAACGGTACTGCATCAGGAAGATCACTACTAATACTGTATTCGAACATTATGGGATTGTTTTTTCTATTTATGTGCATCACCTTACTTTTTTTCTACGTTTAGAGCTAGAAATTTCGTGTAAGTCATTCTGTATGCTATTACAGTCATTTAAAGACTACAGCCTCCCATACTCCATAGTATCATCAGCAAACAGCCGCAAAATACAAGTTACTCTGTCCATCAGATCATTTATATGGATAGAAAATAATAGCGGTCCTATCACTCTCCTCTGGGGCACGCCTGACGATACACTCGTCTCTGATGAACACTCGCCGTCGAGAACAACGTACTGCGTTCTATTACTTAGGAAGTCTTCCAGCCAGTCACAAATCTGCGAACCTATTCCGTAAGCTCGTATCTTCGTTAGCAGTCTGCAGTGTGGCACCGCGTCGAACGCCTTTTTGAAGTTAAGAAAAACACAATCCGCCTGTTGCCCTTCATCCATGGATCGCAAGATGTCATGTGAGAAAAGGGCAAGCTGAGTTTCACATGAACGATGTTTCCTAAACCCGTGCTGATTCATGGAAAGAAGCTTTTCCGTTTCAAGGAAATTTACTATATTCGAACTGAGAATATGCTCCAAAATTCTACATGAAACTGAAGTCAACAATATTGGCCTGTAATTGTGTGGGTCAGTTCTCTTTCCTTTCTTATAAACGGGAGTCACCTGCGCTTTTTCCAATGACTAGGAATTTTGCGCTGAATTAAAGATTCGCGAGAAATGCAAGCTAAGTAGGGAGCCAACGCCATAGAATAGTCTTTGTAAAACCGAACTGGTATTCTATCCGGACTAGCAGCCTTTTTCGTATTTAGCTCTCTCAGCTGCTTCTCTACACCGGAAATACCTATTGCTATGTCTCCCATTTCGGAATTAGTACGTTGATCAAATGATGGTACATTTGTGCGGTCCTCCTGCGTGAAAGATTTCTTAAAGGTTAAATTTAGAACTTCAGCTTTCCGTTTGCTTTCTTCTTTTACTGCCCCGGAATGGTTGACGAGTGACTGGAATGTGGCCTTTGACGTGATTATGGCCAGAAGGCAATAATTTGTACACTTTGAACGCTGAATGGTAGTTTGAGTCATAGACATGGGGCTTTCGGTTTCGTAAATCGTAAGGAAATTCAGTTATACTTAATCCACAGTGCAAGGAGTGTGACTTTAGTACCGAATTTTAGGCACTACCTTTCACCGCGCATAGCGCAGTAGTCGACAGTGACCGGGAGCAGCTGCGTTTGGTTAGAGTTGTCTTTGCTATCAACACAGCACGAAATAAGAATAGGATGTATCCGTTAGGACAGTGCGGCTTTATTTGTCAATAATAGTCAATGGGAGCAAAGCGACTCGAGTCCCATTGATAACAGAACGACAGAGCCTGAAAGATCTCTTCAAAAAATTGTATATTTGTGAAACTGAGGGACCAACTCGAACCTCCGACGGGAACAGCCATCATAAGAACCCGCCCAAGTGTGGCTGTGGCGTTTTTATGACAGTAGTCCACATCCTGCTGGATTGGCCCCTTTTAGCCTCTTTTGGGCAGTCCCACAATCTACCTACTGCGCAAACAACGCCCAGTCTCTTTACCTTTCCACCATTGATTTAGTTTGCAGTGACTTGTAGCACAACAGAAATGTGGTGCCCATTCTTCATCTTGGTCTCCTACCTCTACTCTAATGTTTGTATGCTTTCTTTATGGCTGTTGAAATTTTCTTCTTATTTCTGGCAAAGGTGAACTTCCCATAGATCTAGGAGAAGTTGTCTGGCTTATATCGACATCCACTCGACGACGTGGCATTTTTGGAAATTTAAAAACACCTCTCCAGTAATTCCCCTGTACTCTATTAATAGTAGGGAAATAGAGAAACGCTGATGTGTAAAAACAGTCATTTTACCTTCAGCACCAGGCTCAATCAGTTTTAACACACAAACTAAAAAATTCAACCGTGCTCGGAAAAATGACAGAGACGGTTACTTGTCAGCCAAAACATCCCAGTCGTTAAGATTGACACAAATTACGGCTAACACCACTGTGGTAAGCTCGATGCAACTGCCTCTGGGAGGCGTGAAGCTTACTGCCGAGGCAACCAACTGCTGTCGCCGTTTCTAGTTCATGAGCTATTTCAGGTGGTTTGAATGACATAGGTGTGGCAGAGGATAACCTAAGGACACCTGATTCTTCCCACCTGCTGTTGAACAACGTTCTATCACTACTGGATGCGGCAACAAACTGTTGTTTTTCTATAACGTACCTGTGTTTGCCATGAATTGTGAATATACATATATATGTAAACATATTACATATAAAGTCTCCCTGACAACGATATTTTGTTTACATATTTGAATTTCCCATGGTAAACTGGTCTAGAAGGACACACTTTAATATCGGAAATATAACCCATGTCGAACAGTGTTATCTATACTTGCTACACTTAATGTATACTAACTTAAACCCGCTGCTCCGCGAAACGTCAAATCGATTTTTTTAAAGAGATGTATTAAAAGTAATTTCTTTGTTACTGTTTTATTTATTTATTCTTATGTTTCTTTATTCGTATGCTTATCCTTACAGAGAAAGAGCTGAAGACATTGTAGCACGCATAGACCAAAGATATGGTCTGTGGCATCACGTTTCGCAGTATGTAACCTCCTTGCTATATAGTCGCAAACGTCATCGCTGGCCTTCAGTCCCAATTTTTTAAATAATTTGACAACTTTCAACCACCAAATTTTCCATCCCCTTATAGCAATCAGCATGGAACTGCTATCGTGTACAATGGGAGACTTCGGACAACAATTACAAACAGACCATTCGTTTGCATTCTGCTGTTTTTGCTGCAGAGCGAAATATTAACACACACACACACCAGTAGAATTTTATATGCACCGATAACTTTCCATCCCAATATATTCCACATTTTTATCATTATCAACCCTCAAGCAACAATGCAACCAATAAAACCATTTTTGAAAAGTAAATAAATTTGTAAAGAGTATTTATTTTTCCGCATTTCGCGTTATACCCTTCAACTATCAGATCGCTATCAAACCGTGCCTAAAACCTTCCTCAGGTATAAATTAGTAACAGTACAAATATTTAAGTCTCTGCGTCTTGTCGTTCGGACGTGATAAGCGTACACCGAACTGACATTCACATTTATATAGTTAATCGATTGCCATAAAACCGTGCCTGAAGCATTCCCCGGCTAGACATTAGTAACTGTACAGATTTTTCGCTCTTTATGTCTTGTGGTTCGGACGTGATAAACGTACACCGAACAGAAATTCACATATACAGATATAAATAAAAATAATAACCATTTCATTGCTCAACTGACAGACACTAAACAATAAAAATCTCACTGATGATGCTGTAACGCCAGCGAAACATGTTTGGGGAAAAACTAAAACAATTGTGTTTTCTCAAGGCAGATCCTACCAACGAGCAAATTTCTTCGATTATTTCTTGATCATCATAAAATAGTCCTTCGAAGGTCTCTGATGCCGACTTTTTAAGCTCGGTGAAGCGCTACCCCCTGACAGGAGCACCAGACGTCGACGCCTCTGCGATCTAAAATCGTGGCACAGTACACGATGTAACTGCGCGGACGTGTGTGTCAGTGCGGTAACTCGTTGACACGGCCGTCGTGTGCACAGGTCGCTGGCTCCATTGGCGCTTTACTTTTTGCATACCAAACGAGGGATGAAGAGCGACAATCTGTTTAATACGGCGCTTCTCGCCCGAGCTGTGCACGACAAAAGCAAAATAACGCCGCTCCAATTGGGGCCGTCCGGAATTGAGCGGGAACAAAGCGGATGTCGGTGGCCGCCGGACGCTGCTTGTGGTCGCAAATACCGACCGCCGAGCGCGAGCGCGAAGAAATAATGGCATCGCCCCCGTATTCCAGTTATTCACGGATGCCGTCGCCCGCGTTCCCCGCCTCACTGCGCTTCGGTTTAAATATTCTATAACCCATTCATTCTACTACAATGTGTTACGATTTTGAAATATGCTTTCATCTTTTCGTTACCCGCGTACACTGACAATAATATCTCTCCTCCAGTCCCTCTGCAGCCCTAGAGCAGGATATTCGTGAAAATAGCGGTTTCTGGCCAAGTAAATAATAAAGCATCATGTCGTGTATATTTTGTACAACTCTTGCTGCTAGCTGTGATACTTCGTATTCTTTCACCAATAACGCCGTCCAGTCAATTTTGCCATTTCTAGTTACCTCTTTAAAAAACTCGCATATTACACATTTATTCTTTACCTTTTTTTCCCTTTCGCTGCGAAAAGGCCATCTGATGACCACATTCCAATGTCAATTCGTCTTCATTTGCTCTTTTCTTACAGTATACTTTCATCTGTTCAAGTTCTTCTATCTTCAGATCTTTTTGCACTAGTCTTCTTAGTACCCTGCCTTGGAAATCTTTCCATTTTCAACGTTGTTTTTTTTTTTTTTTTTCTGAAATACTTTTCTAAAAATGTTTGTAAATCTATCGGACCAAACTGCGTGATCATCAGTCCGTAGCTTACAAACTACTTAAACCTAGGTAAACTAACCTAAGGACAACACACACACCCATGCCCCAGGGAGTACTCGAACCTCCACGGTGAGAAACCGCGCGCTCCGCAGCGAGACGCTTTAGACCGCTCGGCTACTCCACAGCGGCGAAATACTTTTCTGACGTATATACGGGGTGTCCCAGCCCACCTGTCCACTCCTTCTGAAACCGACGGAATAGTATGAAATGTAAAATGGAATACCTCCCAGTAGTAACAGTACGACTCCAGAAAGATTGGTGCCATTTGCAACTTCCGATTCCCACCGGAAGTGTGCTGTTCAGGCCGGAAGTAGATTTTGTAACGGAATAGCATACTTTTTCTTACTGAATTCGATTCTACGCCAGAAATGGAGAATGTTTTGTTAATTCTCGAGGTATACAGGGTGTTACAAAAAGGTACGGCCAAACTTTCAGGAAACATTCCTCACACACAAAGAAAATATGTTATGTGGACATGTGTCCGGAAACGGTTAATTTCCATGTTAGAGCTCATTTTCTTCCACCTACGCTCACTGGAGCACGTTATCATGATTTCATACGGGATACTCTACCTGTGCTGCTACAACATGTGCCTTTACAAGTACAACATGTGATTAATGCACGATGGAGCTCATGCACATTTCAGTCGACGTGTTCGTACGATTCTCAACAACAGTCTCGGTGACCGATGGATTGGTAGAGGCGGACCAATTCCATGGCCTCCACGCTCTCCTGACCTCAACCCTTTTGACTTTCATTTATGGGGGCATTTGAAAGCTCTTGTCTACGCAACCCCGGTACCAAATGTAGAGACTCTTCGTGCTCGTATTGTGGACGGCTGTGATACAATACGCCACTCTCCAGGGCTGTATCAGCGCATCAACGATTCCATGCGACGGAGGGTGGATGCATGTATCATTGCTAACGGAGGACATTTTGAACATTTACTGTAAGGCAGTGAAAGTTGCCTCAAGCCGGATATAAGTTCAGCAGAAGTTTTGCAAAAGATCTGTTTTCAGAAAGGATAGATTAAACAAAATAGGTGGAGGCGTGTTTGTCGCTGTAAAAAGTATTCTTTCGTGTAGCGAAGTACAAGTTGATAGTTCCTGTGAGTTATTATGAGTAGAGTTGTACCTGAAAATCGTAAGAAGTTAATAATTGGTTCCTTTTACCGGCCTCCCGAAGGTTCAAAGAAAACCTGAGTCAAATTACCAAAACGTATCCGACTCATACGATAATAGTAGGCGGAGATTATAATTTACCCTCAATCTGTTGGCGAAATTATATTTTCAAATTAGGAGGTAGGCATAAAACATCGTGTGAAATTGTACTCAACGCATTCTCTGAGAATTACTTCGAACAATTAGTCCATGAGCCAGCTAGAATTGTAAATGGATGTGAAAACACTCTTGATCTCTTAGTAACAAACAATCCTGAGCTCATAATGAGCATCAAAACGGATAAAGGTATTAGTGAACAAAGAGCTGTCGTAGCGAGATTAAATATTGAAAGACCCAAAGTTACCAAAAATAAACGAAACGTATATTTGTTCCGGAAAGCAGATAGAAATAAAAGACATTGCTTCTTGAAAGATAGCTTCCACTCGTTTCTAACACTAATTGTAGGTATAGACCAGATGTGGCTCAAATTCAAAGAAGTGGTATCGACAACAATTAACAGTTTTATACCAAATAAATTAATAAAAGAAGGAGGTGATCCTGCTTGGTACACAAAACAGGTCAGGACACTATTGCAAACGCAACGGAAAAGGCATACTAAATTTAAACGAACACAAAATCCCCAGGACTGGCGATCCTACACAGAAGCTCGAAATTTAGCGAGGACTTCAATGCGAGATGCATACATACTTATCACAACGAAACTCTTTCTCGACGTTTGACTGAAACCCCTAAGAGATTTTGGTCATATGTTAAATATACTAGGGGCAAAACACAATACCCTCACTACGTGATAGTAATGGCGATCCTGCCGATGACAGCGCTACTAAAGCAGAGTTATTAAACATAGCTTTTGGAAACTCATTCACCAAACAAGACGAAATCAATATCCCAGATTTCAAATCACGAACAGAGGCCGTAATGAGTAACGTAGAAGTAGATATCATCAGAGTAGTGAAGCAACTAAAATCACTTGACAAGAAAAAGTCTTCTGGTCCGGACTGTATACCCATTAGATTTCTATCTGATTATGCTGAAGCGATAGCTCCTTACTTAACAGCCATATACAACCGCTCTCTCAAAGAAGGATCTGTACCAAATGATTGGAAAGTTGCACAGGTCACACCGATATTCAAGAAAGGCAGTAGGAGTAACCCATTAAATTACAGGCCTATTTCATTGACTTCAATTTGCAGCAGGGTTTTGGAACATATCCTGTTTTGTGTCCCAGCCTCGTCGCCGCATTTGTGTCTCGTTTCCGTCGTAGGTGTCGGTAGCCGAGTAGGAAGACCGATACAGGAATAAAGGTAGCACGCTTGTGCAGGTACGGAGGTGAGCAGCCAGTGGGACAGCAGAAACTAGAAACACTAGAGTAAATTAGAACGAGATATATATTGCACAGAATTTATACAATACTTAACTTTTACACAGTTCAATACTGCAGAGTGCTGATACATAGTTGAGCTAGAGACCTGCCTAGTGCCTATCCGATAGCAAAGTCTTCACTGGTGCCTATCTGATTCCGAAGGTCTTAACTGGTTCCTATCTCAGTCCCAAGTGAACGATGTCGTTCAGCGGTGGCCACGAGCGGAGTTGTAGCAGAGGGCGCTCGTGGCTGACGTCGTAAGAACGCCGCGCCGTGTGTGCATGGCGGCGCGGCGAAAGTAGGTGGCGCGCACTTTGGACTTGTGCGACACCACATCCTGTATTATGAATTATCTCGAACAGAATGATCTGCTGGGCCAAGGTCAACATGGATTTAGAAAATATCGTCCATGCGAAACACAACTAGCTCTTTACTCACACGAAGTGATGTGTGCTATCGACAAGGGTTCGCAAATTGATTCCGTATTCCTTGATTTCCAGAAGGCTTTTGACACCGTAACTCACAATCAAATTGCGTGATTAAGGTATATCGCCCCAAATTTGCTACTACATAGGGGATTTCCTCTCAGAGAGGACACAGTTCGTAGTAATCGATGGTAAGGCATCGACTAAAACAGGGGTGATTTCGGGCGTTCCACAGGATAGTGTTATTGGTCCTCTGCTGTTCCTCATTTACAAAAACGATTTAGGGGAAAATCTATGTAGCTCTCTTAGGTTGTTTGCAGATAACGCCGTCATTTACCGTCTAGTAAAATCATCTGAAGATCAAAACCAACTGCAGAACGATTTGAATAAGATATCTGTATGGTGTAAGAATTGGCAGTTGACTCTAAATGATGAGAAGTGTGAAGTCGTCCACAGGAGTACAAAAAGAAATCCGTTAAACTTTGTTTACATGTTAAATCAATCAAATGTGAAGGCCATAAACTCCACAAAATACCTAGGAATTACAATTACTTCTGACTTAAACTGAAAAGAACACGTAGATAATGTCGCGGGAAAGGCGAACCAAAGACTGCGTTTTATTGGCAGAACACTTGAAAGAAGCAAAAGAACTACTAAAGAAACAGCATACACTACGCTTGTCCGCCATTTTATGGAATGTTGCTGCCCAGTGTGGGTTGGACGGAGGACATCGAAAGAGTCCAGAGAAGGACAGCTTGTTTCGTATTGTCACGATACAGGGGAGACAGCGTTACGGAAATGATACAGGATCTGGGATGGGAATTATTACAGCAACGGCGCTTATCGCTGCGGCGTCGGCTACTTACGAAACTACAATCGCTAACATTCTCCTCCGAATGCGAAAATATATTGTTGACTCCAATTTACAAAGGTAGAAATGATCACCAGAATAAAATACGAGAAATCAGAGCTCGAACGGAGAGATTCAGGTGTTCATTTTCCCGCGCGCTATTCAAGAATGGAATGGGATATAAAATAGTATAATGGTGATTCGATGAACCCTCTGCCAGGCACTTAAATGTGATTTGCAGAGTATCCCATGTAGATTAGATGTAGATGTAGAACAAAGTGTTTGAAGTCACGCTGGTACGTTCTGTTGCTGTGTGTTTCCATTCCATGATTAATGTGATTTGAAGAGAAGTAATAAAATGAGCTCTAATATGGAAATTAAGCGTTTCCAGATACATGTCCACATAACATATTTTCTTTCTTAGTGTGTGAGGAATATTTCCTGAAAGTTTGGCCATACCTTTTTGTAACACCCTGTATATATGTCATTATCCACTCCAAATTTCCTTGTGTAGTGTGATGGCCATCGGGAAACGCAAGCATAGATTAATTGATATAGTCAAATACTAAAGCCAAATAAGTTACAGACATCTAATAATATAATTCATTATTAAGGTGCATACAGTGTATCCCTACGTGAAACGCAAGGGACTCACTCGACCGTGAAGTGATATGGGCCCACGCGGACTCTAAAGCCCTTTCTACCCGGGAAGTAAGAGCTTACAAGATTACCCATCATGCACCGGTTCCGCCGGCAGCGTACCGTCACAGACAAATATATACAGACGGGAAACCTCTGTAAGGGCCCGGTCCTACCCTCAGGAGTGCGGGGAGGGAGGTTTTCCAGCAGTTCCGTAAGATGTCCCATGATGGCGCTGCGGTCATAAGCACCCCTTTAAACTGGCCAGAGTAGGCGGCAGGTAGCGGCTGCCCCCACCACCACCTCTCCTCAAACGCCAGCAAGCCGGACATAGCCGTGGCCTCGTGGCAGGCGGCACGAGCTCTCCCCTCACCCTCCCCTCCACGCTACCCCCTGACGTGCGAGAAGCACCCTAAGCCAGCGATCCGCCTGACACCTGCTAGCATCTTATGGAACTACGAGGGGAGCGTAGGACAGTGGTTTAGCAGGGGCTGCTCCTCTGTATAAGTTACTCTGTGGTACCGTGTAGACGCATTCACTTGCACAAGATGGACGCATACGATCGCTTGCTGATGGGATAGGATGGCTCTTCGAGGCCAACGAGAAAGACAGGCCGTGGCGCGCAGGTCACGTGATGAAGTGAGGCCTGACCCGGTGCTATCGCTAGCTGTCTAGACGGCCGTTAGGGTACAGTCCCGCTGCCCCAAAATAGCTATCCTATCCGCTAGCGATCGGGCCGGTTAAGGCCTCATTTGATCACATGATGTTATCTGCACGCCACAGCTGTCTTTTTCCTTAGCCTCGACGTGTTCTGATGCGTATGGAGGTGCTTCGCACATACGCAGACGACCAAGTGGGGAGCCCAGCTGACAGACCGAGCCAACTCGCGAATTTGTTTGAGAAGTGTGTACCTGTCTCCAGTTCAGATGAACATAGTTGTTCTAATGTCTGAAGGGCAATCTTAAATATTTTAGGAGGTGGTACTATAGACGAAATGCAATAAAAATTCCTATAACATGTGTACAATTTTTATTGGTTATAGAGATATAGTTGTTAATATAAAAACCAAACAAACTTAAAGCAAATGTAAATGAAGACATTTTCACTGATTTTTCCGTCATACTGACTTCAAAGTACAATTTTGTGTACATTCTACAAATTCATATCCACTTAGTTAACCGGTTTTCGGCGTACAAGGTCATCTTCAGACTTTAAAGTTCGTCGAAAACCGGTTATTTAAATAAAATTCAATATGATGACCTACCAAGAATCTATGGAAGAATCAGTCAAAATATCCTAACTTGCATTTGCTTCAATGTTGTTTGGCTTATATTATAAGATCTCTGTATCCAATAAAATGTCGTTATATGGCATTTTTATTGCATTTGATCTTTATTGCCATCTAAAATATTTGCTATTTTACCTGAAACATGCTGTAATTAACAGGTGAAATATATGTTTTCCGTGAGCATTATTTGAAGCTTTATCTCAGTGAAAGGTCTATGTATAGAGAGACTTTTATAGTCACCTGAGCTCGTTCATCATATACAAAGGCGCCTCAGACAGCGCTGCCTGGAAGTATGTAATCGCATTTTTAATGTCGTTTAAAAATATGAGTGACGTAGTTTCGCATGAACTGCTCGAAAACGAATAAATACAGTTTCACATGCAGCCTAAAACACGAATAATTTTATTAATCATTACAATAATCACAATATATCGACAGTCTCTAAAAGTGATCCTAACTCGGCGATTCATTTGCTCTAAGTTGACAACAGACGAAGTAGACACGTGAAGCAGACAACTCGACAAACGTGAACCGTGTATATGCTTCTTTGTAGTTAGATGGTCTATCGCAAGGAGCGCTACAGCTGACAACGATTTTCTTCTGCGTTTCGCACGTCCCACATAGAAAGGGCTTAAGTAGTGTATGGACACACAAACACGTACCTTGTAAGATGGACTGGATCAGTTTGCCAGTTGACATGTACCTGAAACATACGCAGTGGACGTTTAAAGTGGAATACCGCAGGGAATGAGTTCTTACTTTAACTAAAAAAAAAAAAAAAAAAAAAAAAAAAAAAAAAAAAAAAAAAAAAAAAAAAAAAAAAAAAATCTCCTCTGTCTTCATTGGTTTCCAATTCCAGACATGGTTTATTCCAACAAAGAATCTATTGAAATGATTCAGATACTAGGAGAGTACCAGAATGCTGCTATTGCAACCAAAACGATTTCCTCATATACAGAAAGTGTTTCCAAGTTTATTGTCTCGCGTTCTTAATTACGGTTGTGTGCAACCACCTGCATAATAAAAGCAGACACATCATGGGCGTAGGCCTAAGTCCTGGTATTTTGGATGTGGAGCCATAGGATATGCATTCAGTTTGTAGTCGTGCTCTGGTCGACATTCACGTCACAACGATTTGTCTTACGTCTGACGGTACAGCATCCTGGGACTGTTCCAACAAGGTAATGTACACGCACACAAAGCAAGTGTGTCTGTGGACTGCCTGTAGCATGGGCGGCCGCGGACCATTCCTTCTCGCCGGACTGTACATTTGCCCCAACACGCCGCTATGTTGCCTAAACAGAATAAATTGCAGAGTGGCCACTCAGACGGTGGAACCATCGCGTATGGAACACGATACTGCCTTGCATATGGCTAGGTGTCATATCGTGCCGTATTAAAAAAAATTCGAAAGTTGAAGATATGGATCCTGAAAAATGGAATTATACCATTACTTACTGTTGTTGGTACAAGAAAGAAGAGGTAACATTTGTAAGGTAACTGCATTACACTAAAAATATTTTGCGGGACACGCCGTTCCATGTAAAATTCGTACATTTTAACTCAGGTATAAAAATAGTGGTATATACGTAACTAGTTTCTATAGAATTATGTGAGGGGAAAAATTACTACCTAGCACTTCCTTACCGACAGTATCATGGTTACAATTGTCAACAAGATATATAAGAAAAAAATTAATTACGTTTGATTCGCAGAAGACGCAATAAAATTTGTATATCGTACAACATTCGGCACACTGAGAGGTGTTATCAGGTTGTTATCGATTAGCCTGCCTCGTAGTCGTAAATTATTTGCAGTGAAAATATCTTGAACACTCGTAAGTTGAGCCAAACATGCATATGACTTTTTCAGTCATGAAATGAAATGTTTGTAAATCTGTGGGGACTTAACTACTGTGGTTATCAGCCGCTACGCTTACAAACTACTTAAACTAAGTTAAACTAATCTAAGGACAACATGCACACCCATTCCTGAGGGAGGACTCGAACCTCCGACGGGGAGCAAACGCGTGCTCCGTAACATTGCGCCTTGGAGCGCTCGGCCATTCCACCGCGGCTCAGTCTCATTAAGAAGACATAGAGACTCTTCTCGAGGAAATCTTCGCAGGGCTTCTAAACAGTTTTAACTTAATATAATCAATCGGGATTTACACTGCAATCTATAAGTTACATCTGCAAATGGACTTCGGCACTTTCAATTGATGCAGGAAATGGTCTTGAAAACGTCTTAGAAAGAGATCCTACGTTGGCAGTAGCCTGAAAACGATTTGAAAACATTTCCTGAATTTATTCCGAAACTGAAATGAATTTTACAAAATTTTCATTTTCTTTAATACCAGAGAGCTTAGGGAATTGGGCACTGGCAGCTGGAACAATATCGCACCATACACACCAAACAGAACCGCATCGCACTGCAACATGGAATGTCGCGCCGAAGCGGGTACTTCCGAGGAGTGCCGACCAATACCAAGACACTGCGAGTCTCACTTGTTCCGCCATGGCCGGCCCTGGTCCATAGCATGTTGAGGCACTGCCATGGCCAGAAATATACCCAGAACTCTCCACTATTGAGCACGTATTGGATGACACTGGAAAGGGCCTCCGACCCAGTTCTAACCGTGTAGAGCACTCTTCAGACAACTTTTTGCAATCCTAACGTCACTACTATGCTTTAGCGAATGTGTGTGATCGACCCCTGTGAGTACTGCTTACATTTGGAACAGCCACGTTATATTTCTTTATCTTATTACAACATATGTATTATGAAAGAATGTCACTGCAATGCAACACAGCACTGACGCTTAATAGTAACACGCCACTGTAAGCTCGATTTAATTTTGTAATGTACCAATATATATATATATATATATATATATATATATATATATATATATATATAAACTGATCTCTGATTAGACTCAGTATAGAGCAGGTGCTTGCCTGCTGACATATGTGCTCTATTGGCCGCCGGCTGCCCTTACTCTGTGACAAAAAAACTGAGTCAACGACCCAACGAACAGCAGATAACAAATCGAAGCAACGTCCGCAAAGGATCAATGAAACCGAAGGAAAAAAAAAAGGTTAGGCGCTTAATTGTGGAAGAAGGTTCGCACACCGTCAAATGCTGAAATTATTGATTTCATCTCCGCATTTATAAAAGATTCCGGATCTTTACTTTTTATCTAACTAAATTCTATTATGGAATATTGAATATTATTTAAACGTAACAGTGTAAGCTCTCTCTTTCTCTCAAGACTGACAGATTAGAAATAATTTAAAAATTTAGCATCAGTCATCTAAAAGGTGCAAAAGAAAATTTACGATCTAGTTGACACTTGTTATGCAAATCAAAATTGTCGTTGTACGTAGAACTTAAAGTCTGTTATTTCAGAAACAGTTCGTTGGCGCCTAGCTGCTCGCCGTCGGAGGTTGTTGTCCTCCCTCCGGCTTGGGAGTATTTGTTGTCCTTAGCATAAGTTACTTTATATAGTTAGTAAACGTAGGGACTGATGACCACAGTGGTTAAGTGCCGCTGATTTACAAAAAAATTGAATGTTTAGTTGCAGTACAGGATAATGTAATTATTACTCTGTCAATTTATTTAATCTCTCTCCATGTTTTGATTTTGAAATGTTTGCAATAATAACATTATCATAACTCAGTAAGTATCAACTTCGAAGGAACATTCACAGACCAATTAAATTTACGCTCTTGCGTGTTAAAACAGTATGCTGTTTTCCATGAAAATCACTATTTTGCGAGTATGCTTAGGCAGGAATCTAACAGCACAACTGTAATTGCTGAAGCTAGCAGCAATCATATTTTCATTCTTTACTCTCAAAACCATTTGGCTGTTCTCTAGATACATGTCACGATTTTCCAGTGTACGGTTTAGATTGTCCTGTCACTCGCAAATTTATTAACATCATGTCGGCGTCAAAGTGATTGACAAATCGATAGTCTTGTTTCAAGACTCCGTCACAGCGCCACTACGTCACGATAACGTCAGTTCCTGCAAAAAGTTGTTTGAAAACTGTTCTAACCTGCAGGGTTTGGAGAGACAGCTGCAGCATGTGTGAACAAACTTGCCCCAGTGCAGGATCTAAAAGATGTTTGTCACCATTGCGAACCACGTTATGGTGTGCATTTCTCCCCAGGGGGTGCGGCACGATACTGACCTGGCGCCAAAATTACACCTGTAACTGCTGACGGCTGGTCTCTTTCCTCTCATACTGTAATCATTTCAGTAAAGTGACATTAACCGTGGTACGTTCCTTGCGTCTCATCACAACATGTAGGCCGGCCGCGGTGGCCGAGGAGACTGAACCGCTCCAGTCACGGTCTGCACGGTCACTACGGTCTGGGGTTCGAATCCCCCCTCGGGCATGGATATTTGTGCCGTCCTTAGTATAAGGTAGTTGATAAGTAGTTTGTAAGTTTAGGGACTGATGACCCCGAAGTTAGGTCCCATAAGCTTAACAAACATTTTTTGAACACAACATGTAGTTTTACGGCGTTTCATATGTTTTCCGTTTTTATAGTGTACGTCATTGTGTCGTTTAATTGTAGGTTTTATACACTTGTGTAGCCACCAATTTATGGAAGGCAATCTTATATGAACATGGTTTCGTTTACATATGTACAACTTCTCTATTTTTATTAAATGTGATACTGGACTGTGGGTCACGTTCGTTTGATAGGTGCCTGCCCCTCTCACGTAATACCAAGTTAAACATACGATACGATCTAACAGGTTGACTTACGCTCTTTGTTCCTCGTACCTACAAATTTTCTCTCTCTTTTTGTCGCGAAAAGGGCACAAACCGTCTTTCTGAAATGTGACAGAATTTACAATGCAGAGAATTGTAAAAAATATGTAAGGATGGTGCACTTTAACAGGTTTCGTCTTACTATTCAAGGTAGACAGGATCTAACACGAATTCCCAAATTAGGCCACGACGTCTTGTTATGATAAGGCACGATTCTTGGCTCGTTTCCACGTTTCCCAGCCCTATCTCCCCTAGCTTCCAACCGTATTCTCTCCTGACACTCTTTTCACATGCTTTCTTTAAAATTTCTTCCTTTACGTCACGAAGCTATTACTTTTTCAGCACCGCATTACATCATCCTCTTTTTTTACTTTCACTTTTGTTCATGAATCATGGTGTAATGAGATAATGCATGCTCCACATACAAAGTTTTATATTTTATTTGCCCACTGACATTTTCCTCATAGCGGTAATTACGAAGAAAGCAAAAGTTGCAAAATGGTTACAGACAGATTTAAAATTTGGTAACCCAGCTATCCGTCGCGATTCACGCATCTACAAACAATGTGACAGTTTCATTTACTTACTTTTATTTACCATTTGGATTCCGTTCCTTCGCCTTTACTTGTAAATTTCTGCTTCTGTAGTTTTCTTCCTTGATCAGTGTATCTTTCTCGTGTCGGTCGCAAGAGCCAATCAATCATATTACTATATAGCATACGCTTACATACCTGGGGGAAGGGAGAAGGAGGGGGGCTCTGGTGTGGAAAACCGTAGTACATACCGCCGTCAACAAGAATATCATCACAAATCATCACGTTCACAAAGGAAATACTGATAAAAATCTCGAACTAACAATCCTGTGATAACTTTGAAATATATCCAAGTTATCTGTAACCTTATTCAATTGACCGGTTTTATTTTAGCAGGAGTCATGTCAATGCCCTATATCTGTGTTTGATGTTTGTTATACTATCCGGATTTCGCCCTTGGGCCATATTCAAGAACATTGCATTGCAAAAAAGAAGTATGGGATATCTGATTGTCACCTTACGTATAGAAGTCATCATACTGCACGTAAAATACGAACAAACGAACAAATATATGTGAGGTTTAGAATCTTCCAATCTTCCACCTCCTTTTTTCCCTCCTCCCTGTTCACCTGCCTCCCCCCTCCTCCCGTCTCCTCCTGTTCCTTTCTCTGTCCATTTCCTCCTCCCCCTCCCTCTGTTCACCTGTCTGCCACCATCTCCCCTCTCTCATTCTCCTCCACTACCCTCTCTCTGTCCGTCTCCTCCCTCTCCTTTCTGCCCGTCCCTTCTCCACCTACTCCTCTCCCTTCTACAAATGAAAACATACATATATGTGCCTCGTTTCATGGTGACCAGTCAGACAATTTGTATTTTTGTTGTAACAAATCCTCTGCCATGCACCAACATAGGCTTACGAAACGTAGCCCTTGTATTAATTCGGTGTATAAGCTATTCCACATTTAATTCAATTCGTCCAGCCGTTTCAGCGTGAAGAGTAACAAACGTGTTAACCCACTGTGAAGTACCCTCCGCCATGCACCGTACGTTGGCTTACTAAAGGTAGCTCATGCGTTAATTGAGGGTTAAGCCAACGAGCTATATAAACTACATAGAGAAGCTATCTCTGTGTTAACAGCGCTCCTTGTGGCAGCAACCAGGAACTGTGGCAGCCATTTTTTTCAACGTCTGGTGAACCGAATACGAAAGTTAGACCGACGCTATTTACGTGATTTGGTTTCACATTTTATGTATCGTAGTAACCTTGAAAGGTTATTTATTAAGCTGAAATCATGGCGAGTGTATGCGTAGCAAGTAACTGTACGAATCGCAGTAATGAGACTGTTGGAATATCGTATTTTCAGTTAGTCTTTGTATGTTTTCGTTTCTAACATTTCGTGTACTCGTCTTTTGTACTTACCACATTTCTGGATACAATAGTCCTATGGGCTATGTATGTGTTTAACTGTAACTAAAGTAAGCTGTAATTATATTTTTCAGTTTTCCTTTGAAAAATGAAGAACTTACAAAACGATTGTTAGCCAATATGAGGCGAGATAAGTGGAAACCTACTGCATACAGTTACATTTGTTCATCGCAATTTGAGAAGAAATCATGTATGCAACAAATGATACAAAGCTTCATTTGAAGATAAGTCATGTAGCCAATCAGGAGACATGGAAGCTCTTTTATTGCCTATTGCAAATCATGATTTAAGTCATTCAGAGAGCAGTAGGCCTATTCAGTTTGACCATGTCTTTGTGCCAGAATACGAAATGCTAACGTTATATTCCGAAAAAGTAGTTGAATATATTTCTGGAAGCATCATTAGGCAAGTGAGTAAAAAACTTAACTGTTTAGTATGCTTGGAAGTTCTCTTTGCTCTTAAAAATGATAGTAAAACAGTATTAATCGGATTAATATGGTATAAAAGACTGTTCAATCCCTATAAAGATCGTGTAAAACTTTTCGAAGTGGCAGAAAGGGTTCTGAGGAATCATGACACGTCGTTAGGGAACAAAAATCTTCTTTTGCGAATGCATGTAGATGTATTTAGAATTTTGGGAATTTTGGGAATTTTGGGAACGACGAGCACTTAATGGTATCCTCGGAATTTTGGGACGAATCTCATTACTCCAGTCTAAGAAACCTGTTATTAAAACATTACTTCAGTTATAGAATTTATCATTTATATAAAAGCCAAATCTGCGGAGGAAAGAGGTAAGCAGATTAGGCAAATGTACACGAAATTAATATTGTTTAAAGGACAGTGAAAAGGCATGTTCTTTGTATGAATCAGACGATGTTTAGCCGATCCAGTGTATGTCACATTTGTAATTAAACTTTCCGATTTTTCGACCACACACTTGTTGTCTATCATTTATCCTTTATCCATATTAACTTGGGTATAAAAATAACAATAAGCAGGTAGAGAATGGTTTGTTAAGTCAACCAGACGACTGGTTACGCCTACGTGCCGTTGTAAAACATGGCGGCCGAGCTTACAAGTTGCTTCAAGTATGGCAGCACCTTAGCCAGTCTATGTTGTTTATATACGTCGTTGGTTTAAGCTGTGTGCTTTCCAAATATCTTTCAAATCCGTCCAGCTGTTTCAGCGTGAAGAGAAACGTATTAACCCAGTGTAAGGTACCCTCCGCCACGCACCATGTATTAATCAGGGATAAGCTACCTCTATTCAAAATTTCATTCATATCGGTTCAGCCATTTCAGCGTGAAGGCGTAAGAAACGAATTAACTAATTATAAAACACCCTCCCCCATGCACCGTACGAAGTTAATTTTAGTATATCTATAACCTTCGCGCGAGTGCAACCAACTACTTAACAAAGTTTTATCGCAGTCAGATGCAAGGTATATCCGTCCATAAAATACGAACAAAAAGACAAACCAACATAATTTTTTATATATTAGATTTATTTTCAAATTCGCATTAAAACCATACGTTGGTAACAGCAAATTACTTCTCCTGGTGGTTTTCACCCCAATGATTCGGTACTCTTGATATGCATAAAAGATGACAGCCAAAAAACCGTCATTTAAAAATCTCAATGAAGTATGCTTTTCACTAAAGCATATTTTTTAAAATTTTCTTACTTCAAACTGCTTGCATAAA
Organism: Locusta migratoria; assembly: GCA_026315105.1. NCBI lineage: Eukaryota > Metazoa > Arthropoda > Insecta > Orthoptera > Acrididae > Locusta > Locusta migratoria. Next base: position 364,394,309 of record CM048744.1, read on the forward strand.
ATTCACATTGTGTGAACAATATTTATATTTTAAAAGTTTGTTTGATGATTATCACCCTGAAAAATGTAACGTAACTTCCAGAGAGGTGCTAGAATTTTCATTAATTTTATTTCATTCGAAACTTCGCAGAAATGTGAAAAGTAACTGTTTGGTCACGTTAATTAATTGAAATGACTGTAGGTAATCTGAAAATATTAATACCGCACTGATAAACTGAATTGTTCAATCATATTTAAAAATGTCATCAGGATCGGAATACAACTGTTTGAAGGCTAAGTGTCCAAAATGTCATGAAAATTTTAGGATGAATAGTTTCCTTATTCGCATGTCGCATGTCACAGGTATTCAACTATGTAATTGTTTATGACGTCATATCTCCTAAATGTCTTAAGCAGTTCTTACCCCTACGTCGTTACATCATGGAATATGTGTTCCAAATATGGCTGAAATCGGTACAGTGATTTAGAAGTAGACGTCGAAGGATGCCACACTTTTCCGCGATTTTAATGTTTATTACGTCATATCTCGTGAACTATTTGCCATACAGTCATTTAATGGTGCCTATGACCATCGCGAAAGTGCAAACAATATGTTGACAAAGTTTCATCACAATCGGTTGAACGGTACGGCCGCGCATAAAATACGAATACACAAACATTCATTTTTATATATTAGAAGATATGCTCTCACACCTACCTGTGAAACAACTTCAGGTATGTAACTCAATCTACATTTTCGACTATGACCTTGACATGTAAGTATGGTTACAAATAAAGCAATCGATCTATCTATTTTTCCCCATTTTTCATTATTTGTATTTTTCTATTTAATGTTCTTTCAAGAGTATCTGTGTGCTCCACTTTTTGTTATTTGTATTATTGACTGTGTAATATTCATTCAAGTGTATCTGTTTGCAAATTTTGTGTGTGGTACGTGCGTTAAAGAGTAGAAATAAACTTTTTAAAAACCTTCATGAAGCTATAATAATTTCATTCGGTATTTTACTTAGCGATTGGAAGGATGAGGTTCGTAATCTGTGTGCGGAAATTTACCCTATCACAGCTGAGATAGATTACTAGTGCTTGCTAGCGTAGGTGTATGCACATCTGTTAGCAGTCAGTCACTTTCTGTTTTGATCGATGTAAAGACGCCAGCTGACAACATTCGAGTACCTAGTAATCTGACGTCTGTTGAGTCAGACGAAACATTCTGAATAACACACTTAATGTATAAGACTTTTCTTTATCATTTTATTGATGAAATTACTAGTTACATTTTTAACTAGGGAAGAGGAAACACCCAAAAACAGCTACTAAAACTGATAGTTAAATCAGAATCAGATAAATGAAATGAAATGAAAATCGTATATGTTTAATGGTAAAGCAAACGTGTTGATATTTCTTGATGATCGAAAACATACTAAAGTATTCCTATTAAGCTAAGTTTTACCTTTCAGTGATACGAAGATTCGCCGGTCGTGGTGGCCGATGGGACTGCGGCGCACCAGTCACGGTCTGCACGGCCACTACGGTCGGGGGCTCGAATCCCCCCTCGGGCATGGATATTTGTGCCGTCCTTAGTGTTAGCTAGTTCATAAGTAGAATGAAACTTTCACTCTGCAGCGGAGTGTGTGCTGATATGAAACTACCTGGCAGAAAAAAAATCAAATGTTTGTATAGCTTATGGGACTTAACTACGGGCTCATCAGTCCCTAAACTTACAAACTACTTATGAACTACTGACGAACTAGGACGGCACAAATATCCATGCCCGAGGGGGGATTCGAACCCCCGACCGTAGTGGCCGTGAAGACCGTGACTGGAGCGCCTCAGTCCCCTCGGCCACCGCGGCCGGCTACCTGGCAGATTAAAATTGTTTGCCGGAACCGGGACTCGAACCTGGGACCCTTGCCTTTCGCGGGCAAGCGCACTATCGACTGTGGTATCACGACACGACTCACGATATCGCCTGACTACTTCCGCCAGTACCTCGCCTCCTACTTTCATATCAGCGCACACTCCGCTGCAGAGTGAAAGTTTCATTCTGGAAACATCCCTTAGGCTGTGGCTAAGCCATGTCTCCACCATATCCTTTCTTCCAGGAGTGCTAGTCTTACATGGTTCGCAGGAGAGCTTCTGTGAAGTTTGGAAAGTAGGAGGCGAGGTACTGGCGGAAGTAAAGTTGTGAGGCGGCATCGTGAGTCGTGTCACGATAGCACAGTCGGTAGTGTGCTTGCCCGCGAAAGGCAAAGGTCCCAGGTTCGAGTCCCGGTTCCAGTACACAATTTTAAACTGCCAGGCTGTTTCAGTTCATAAGTAGTTTGTAAGTTTAGGGACTGATGACCCTGTAGTTAAGTCCCATAAGCTATACAAACATTTGAACATTTTAACGAAGATTCACCAAGAATGACTTCGGATTTCACCTTGAACTTCACCTTGAACTTCATAAGATTACTGGCAGTGGCGAATATGGCATATATTTTGGGGACGGAGGCAAGATTAAGATAATTTATTTTAATTATACACCCCCATGATAAAAAGTATCAGTTTTGCGGCTCCTATTCAGAGGATAATTTGCGCTGAAGCCACATTTATTTTAATGAGCTCAAGCTTTTTTATTGTTGACATTACATCATAAAAATACGGCTAATCAAAAAATTGGCACGAAATGTACACCACTAACACCCCTCACGCGTCATCAATACAGAGAAATATGACTGTTCGCCACGGCGATGCTTTCACATAGCATTCAGTAAAATACTTCAGATATCGTATTTATTTCTTTATATTCATTGACGCCCCTCCATCTTCTTAATTTTTTTAACACCCAAACTGTTTCTCCACAGTGTTTTTTATGTTTTATTTGCGTTTTTATTTTATTTATTTATTATTTTTAATGCGTACAGAATATACACTGCCCAAAACAATTAGGGGATCAGGTGAGATATCATAAACAATATACATATGGTAACGTATTTTATTCACATATTGGTTACAATTGTAATTGTGTGTGCTACAGTACATTTTGCTATCTCAACTCTTACTTCAGGTTTACATGGCGTTTCCTTACAGCGAGGCACCACAGTAGTGAAAAAAGTCATTCTTGTTGCCCTCTAATATGGTGTGTCATCACCTCGGAAGGCCAATACATTTGTACACCTCCGAGGCATGGACAGTACGAGGTTATCAATCAGCTCTTGCGGGATATTTGGCCATTCTTCTATCAGTACAATATATAGCTCTGCAACGGTTGTGGGAGGTGCTGGTCTGGCTGCAGTGCGTCTGACAAGTGCATCCCACCCATGCTTAATTGGGTGAAAAAGTTCGTCACTCCACTCCTTCAACTCACCCAGCTTCAAGTATGTTGTCCACCAGTGCAGCTCTGTGGGGTGAGCGTTATCGTTCACCAGAAGAAACCCATCTCCTAGAGCATAAGGCACACGCAAGTCGCCAAAGTTGCGTTCAATTGAAAGACTTGCACCAGGCCAAAGAACCACATGAAATCATTATTATTATCAGCGTATGGAACAACAAAGTTTCGAAGGATCTCGTCTCTAAACTTCTAAGCAGTCAAAGCATCATTGTGAATGACATAGAGTTCCGTACGCCCTCCAATACTGACTCCTGCCCACACCATTCGTTCACAACGATATGGTGATGTTTCTGGCAAATAAGCAGTGTTCCGAATTTCTCGTCTCTCGAGTTGAGGGAAGACCACTGTCCGACTGAACACAAAATCTTGAATCATCTGTGAACAGAACCCGCTCCAATCTCGATGTTCTTCCGCCCACTTTCTGCGCCCTTACGGTGCCCTGGTTTTATGGGAAACACACCGCAGGCCTCCGTGTGTAGACGCCACATTCCCGTAGGCGATTTCGGACTGTTTGTGTTGATATCGCGTATCCTGTTGCTACCTGGGGTTGCCGTTGCCTGAAATCGCATTCAGGCCCTCGAAATTACACTTTGCCACACTCCAACAGCTGCAGCCACCCGGGTCCATCGAGCCTCCAACCCCCCCCCCCACCCATGGCCCCCCATGCCATAGCCTCGTGTGATTCATGTTGTTGATGCGCTGCACTACCTGCCTTCTACAATATCCGAACCCAACTGCTTGTGTAATTCGTTTGGTAAACACAAGTCAACACCAACGCCCTCTGCAGCAACCTTGATATTACCACTATCTCGGTTGCCGTAATGTTATTATCTCCAAGCCGAAGAACCGACAGAAAGGCGTCGAACCGACATTGACATTTTGGAAGAAAGAAATTTCTGAGAATGTCTGTTTGGAGCAGATTTGTACGGAGAATGGGAGAGTCGAGACAGAAGACAGTCGAAGCGTTCGATATATGGAGCTGTAGAATCATATTATTTGGACTCATAAGATAATGGATGCGGAGGCTCTGTGTTAGGAAAGAATGTTGACTGGAAATGTCTACCGAGTACAGAGTAAGGACTGAGCGTAAACTGCAAAAAGACAGAAGCAATGACACGTAGTTTAAATGAAAGCAGCGACAAAATTAACATCAAAATTGGTGATTGCGACGTAGAGGGATGTCAGCTATCTATGAAGTAAAATAACTTAAGATGGAGGAAGCAAGGACAAAGATACTATTTGTGGCATTTATGGCCAAGAGGAGTCTACAGCTATCAAATGTTTGACTTAATGCGAGAAAGAAATTCCATAGAGTTTGAAGTGCCGCTTTTAATGGAAGAGAAACATGGACTGTTAGAAAACCGGAACAGAAGAGACTCAAAGGATTCGATGTGGTGCTACAGACGAATTGAAAATTAGATGGATTTGTAATCGATGAAGAATGTACAATATGGAAAATATTGGCAATGAGAAGGGACAGGATGGTTGGGCGTGCGTTAAGACCTCGGGGAATCTCCATGGTACTACAGGAAGCTGCTGAGGGTAAAACTATGAGGGAGACAAGTATTGCAGGACACCTATACTCTTCTCCACGTTTCATTGCAGCGCTTCCAACCTACGTCCGCAATTATTTGCTAGTTGTACTCCAATCTTTGTACTGCAATCTTTGCCTCCTCTACCGAGGAGTACGTGTTATTCTGAGAACATTGCGAATGTAATTTTCTATACAAATGATAGGCTAACCTTCCTATTGTTTTCCAGATGACACAATGTTTTAATTTGTGTCTGTTTCTAATAGACACAGGAGACACACCATAGTCAAAACGGATTCAGAAAGTATCGTTCTTGTGAAACAAAGGTAGCTGTAACTCACAAGCGTCTTCTAATCAAATTGTGTGCTTGTGGTATATCGCGCAGTTGTGTGACTGGTTTCGCGATTTCCTATAATGAAGGACACATTACATGGTAATTAACGGAAAGTCATCGATTAAAAAAGAAATGATATCTGACGTTCCCGAGTGAAGTATTACAGGGCCCCTAATGTTCCTTATCTTTATAAAGGATTTAGGAGATAATGTGAGTAGCTCTTTTAGACTATTCGTGGATGATGCTGCCAAAAAAGAATGATAAAGCCACCAAAAGATCAAAATCAAAAGTGTGAAATGATTTGTAAGAGCTCTAAAAGAAATACTTTACACGTCATTCACATGATAAAACAGTCAAATATACCTGACGTTAACTTCAACTAGGAATAACAATTTCGAAGAATTTACATTGGAACGAACACCCAGAAAAATATTGCAGAGAAGGTGAACTGACGGAGGATATAGACAAAGCTCAGAGAAAAACTACTCGTTTTGTACTATCGCGATGGGTAGAGTGTCACGGAAATGATGCACGAGTTGGGGTGAAAATCATTAAAAGAAACGCATTATTTGTTGCGGCGACATTTACTTGCGAAATTTATTTCAATAACTTTATCTTCCGATGCGAACATATTTTCTTAGCACTCGCCTTCATAGAAATACGTGATCTTTATTTAAAAAAAATAAAATAAAATAAGAGAAATCAGATCCAAAACCTAAAGAATTAGGTGTTCCTTTTTCCGTGAGCTATAAGAGAATGAAACGGTAGAGAAATATCATAAAAGCGGTTCGATGAAACGTCTGCCGTCTGCCATGCACCTGTGATTTACAGAGAATTTATGTAGACTAGTATTGCCTGGGGTCGAAATTCGAATAGTTGTGTTTGCGAAGTCATGAAAATAAAAGCAAATTTATAGGTTTTATGTGAATGCTGCGAGAACAGGTGAAAGAAAGGGCAAATAGGAAACATGAGAGAATGGAAGACACAAATCAGGGAATTAATTGCTTTATTTCAAAATTTAGCATTACACAATTTCAGTAAAAACTACATTTTTCGTAAAAATCCTTTCATCAAGCGCTAAATGTTCTTGTTCTCTATGTTCACAAATATAGAATTACAAACCATCAAAGGATCGAACTCTACTTGCTGCAATATACAGGTGACCATGTGTGAAAACTGGTTTTCTTAATGTAATCCGAACTTTTTCAAATGTATGTCCTTGAGACTTACTAATTGTAATTGCAAATGCAGGAATAATTGGGAATTGTTGTTCTTTGGAACTGGAAAGGTAAACTAGTGACCGAATAAGTCATGTGTACACAGGAATCAACAGAATTTTTATATAAACACTAGCTTATATGCCAGTGCTTCGCAACGGTTGTTGAAGGAGGGCCTGTGATTATCATAGCTTTTTAGGGTTTCGGACCCCAGTCAGTAAAAACATAATCCTTGTTGGACTAATAGAAGTATGACTGTGACTTTAGTGTAGCGTTCTATTATTCATTTGTTAGACTATCTGCATTTTCATCTTTGTCTCTGATGATCGTCGGTAAAGTGTGATTGAGGAAATCGCGCCGAGAAGTTAAAAACTTAAATACTTGATATTATGCGTCGTTATTCTCAATTTTGTTACACATTGCAACAGCAGCGCCGAAAGCGGCTGGCAAATTACATTTTTGAAAACGAATTTGGATAAGTGCGAATATTGATTTGTAACAGTTTTCACAAATATCTTCTTGAATAGGAATTTGGAATGAATTCTAAGACTGTGTGAATCATGAGACTCTATACAAAAGAGTTGCGCGTGAAAGTGCTGGTCATAATGAGAAGTGACAACAACGGATGTATCTGATTCGGTAAAATTTTACTTTCTATCCTGGCGGCCTCGTGTTTTTATGTTGGCAACATAAATAACACGATATAAAATCGTTGCAAAGATAACCGAACCACATAGAGTGTAGATAAATGCTGCTGTTCCTGCTGTATGCTTGATTTCACGACAAAATATTTGCGTGTCACGCGATTGGCTTATGACGATGTCACATGATTCTCGTTATTCAACATCTGTTGCCAACATTATCACAGAAGGCCGCCGGGATATGAGTAGGACTACGTCGCATAGTTTTTCTTGACCCAGCTGTCAAACCATAACACCTTTCACAGCAGAAAGTGTCACGGCTATATGTAACAGAGATCACTGATTAGCACAGACCAGTGAGCTTACTGGCACAGGCATATCAATATCTATGGCCTAAGAGACATTCATTAATGTATGTCTGTGTTTCCAGCACGCTTCCACGACAGTGATCAATGTTCCACGAGTATTTTTATCTTTGAATCTATCTAGATTTGTATCTTTGTTTTGTGTCTCTGTTCATATTCGGTAATTTGTGGTTGACGGAAACATGTGACCTATTTAAAAAATTGCGTATTTGATATTCCTCGTCGTTATTGAAGTCTGAAAGGACCGCATTGTCTGACGATTGAAAGAATAAACAGATTTTGACTCGTACCGTAAAGTCACAGAGTATATAACTTTTCCTAAGAGTATTTATTGCGTATTTTGCGAATTTGTGATCGTCACACTCACCCACTGCCACGCACCGCGACCCAACTCCCTTACTAACACCATTAGACCAAGGGCTATCTATCACCACAACCACGAGTGCATGGCAGTATGTGGTCATGGAGAAAAGTCTGTCAGCACGTACACATACAAGCCTTTTATATATATATATATATATATATATATATATATATATATATATATAGATATAGATATAGATATAGATTTGATACGCATTCTGGTATTTAAGTATTCCTTCCTTTGTATTCAAAATTCTCATAAGAATAACAATACAATTCGTTTATAATTATTGTAACTTGTGTGGTGATATACCACTTACAGACAGATAATTTTAAAAAGTGTTAGATAATTATTAAATTCATTTTCATTATTACAAATTAATTTATCATAGCTGTAATAAATTTTAGCTTCACCTGACACATCGTTATTTATCATGGTGCAGTCTTCATTTTTTGGTGTTAGAATAACTGAATTTAACATAGATTGAGATAAAATATTGTCTGCAATATTTTCATAAATAATGCAACCACCTCTGGCCGTAATAACGGCCTTGATACGCCTGGGCATTGAGTCAAACAGATCTTGGATGGCATGTACAGATACAGATACCCATGAAGCTTCAATACGATACCAAAGTTCATAAAGAGTAGTGTCCGGCCGCGGTGGCCGAGCGCTCTGCGGCGCGCCAGTCACAGTCCGCACGGCCACTACGGTCTGGGGTTCGAATCCCCCCTCGTGCATGGATATTTGTGCCTTCCTCAGTATTAGCTAGTTCATATAAGTAGTTTGTAAGTTTAGAGACTGATGACCCCGTACTTAAGTCCATAAGCTCTACAAGCATTTGAACATTTTTGAAAGAGTAGTGACTGGCGTATTGTGACGAGCCAGTTGCTCGGCCACCATTGACCAGACATTATCACTTGGTGAGAGATCTGGAGAATGAGGTGGCCAGGCCAGCAGTCGAACATTTTCAATATACAGAAAGGCCCGTACAGGACCTGCAACATGCGGTCGTGCATTATCTTGCTGAAATGTAGGGTTTCGCAGGGATCGAATGAAGGGTAGAGCCACACATCTGAAATGTACGGCCACTGTTCAAAGTACCGTCGATGTAAACAAGAGGTGACCGAGACGTGTAAACAATGGCACCCCATACCATCACGCCGGGTATACGCCAGTATGGCGATGACGAATACACGCTTCCAATGTGCGTTCACCGCGATGGCGCCAAAAACGGATGCGGCCATCATGATGCTGTAAACAGAATCTGGATTCATCCGAAAAAATGACCTTTTTCCATTCGTGCACCCAGGTTCGTCGTTGCGTACACCATCGCAGGCGCTCCTGTCTGTGATGCAGCGTCAAGGGTAACCGCAGCCATGGTCTCCGAGCTGATAGTCCATGCTGCTGAAAACGTCGTCGAACTGTTCGTGCAGATGGTTGTTGTCTTGTAAACGTCCTCATGTGTTGACTCAGGGATCGAGACGTGGCTGCACGATCGGGTACAGCCATGCACGTAAGATCCCTGTCTTCTTGACTGCTAGTGATACGAGGCCGTTGGGATCCAGCATGGTGTTCCGTATTGCCCTCCTGAACCTACGGCTTCCATATTCTGCCAACAGTCAGTGGATCGCGAGCAGCAATGTCGCGATAAGATAAACCGCAATCGCGACAGGCTACAATCCGACGTTTAACAAAGTCGGAAACGTGATGGTACGCATTACTCCTCCTTATACGAGGCATCACGACAACGTTTCACCAGGCAACGCCGGTCAACTGCTGTTTGTGTATGAGAAATCGGTTGGAAACTTTCCTCATGTCAGCACGTTGTAGGTATCGTCACAGGCGCCAACCTTGAGTGAATGCTCTGAAAAGCTAATCATTTGCATATCATGGCATCTTCTGCCTGTCGGTTAAATTTCGCGTCTGTAGCACGTCATCTTCATGGTGTAGTAGTTCTAATGGCCAGGAATTATATACAAATTACTAAATTTCTAATGTGTCCCGAATTTGGATCTAGAAAATGTGGTTATGTCCCGAAATTGAATCCAGAAAATATGGTCACCGTATTATTAACATAGTATGCAATATTTTCTCCTTGTGGAGTACACTCACTGAACAGAGACGGTACTTATGCTGCTGAACTGAATTATGATGTGATTCTTTTTTAGACATGTTGAGATTTTTTATTTTTTCTTCTACCCATGTAGACCGTCTTCAGTAGGCCTGCGACCATAAAAGGATCCAATGAAGGTTCTTGCCGGCCGCGGTGGCCGAGGGGACTGAGGCGCTTCAGTCTGCACGGCCACTACGGTCGGGGGTTCGAATCCTCCCTCGGGCATGGATATTTGTGCCGTCCTTTGTTGTAGGTAGTTCATAAGTAGTTTGTAAATTTACGGACCGATGACCCCGTAGTTAAGTCCCTTAAGCTTAACAAACATCTGAACATCTGACGGTTCTTAGCACGTTTATGAGAAAAGTTTCATGCTTTTCTTTTTTGGGTAGTGTCTGCAGAGGCTGCCCTCAGCCGGTGTAACATCTGCAGCAGTCTACAGTTCCCTCGGTTTCTTTGAATAATTTGTAAGTAAACTTGTGTTATTAGAGGAAAAAGTCTGCATATTCATATTTGCGGTGTAATTATTATCTACTTATAGAAACATTAGACCAGACTTCACGATACCAGATATTGCAACAATGAATTTGTATTTCGTCAGCCAGAGGGGACTCCAGAAATATGCGAAAGAATTATACCAGTTGTTAGGAATGCCTTTCTTAAAATTTTGGAAAAGTATTTACCAGTTCACTATAAAGCCATAAATAAGATATAGAATAGTTTTAGTGTTACTGTAATATTACAAACCCCTAACACACTGTTACATTCCTATTTTTCCAGTTTTATGCTGTGTTAGTTTTAGGCACAAGTTCATTGTTTTTAAGCTCATATTGGTGTATTTTGTTGAATATTTTCTTGTTTTAGCTTAAATTTCCCGTATTTTGTGCACATTTGAACACATACATTTCACTTGGCAAAGTGGTAGGACTGTCGTGATTAAATGCAGAAGAAAGATAAACCGAGGTGATACGAAATTAATCTACCAGGTATTCTGAAAAGTACGTTAAAGGCCGATAAAAAATTACACTGGAAGGATCGAGAGGCCGAATTGGCACCTTTACCAATTTCTCCCAAGTGTCCTGATCAAACAGTTAAATGAAATGAGTTGATTTCTGTGATGTTTTCATCTTTTATAGAAAGTATTGTGCACCCTCTTTTAGCGTGTTCTACTTCAAATAGATTCCTAAATATTAAGATAACTACCTAGAAGGACCACAGGGCCAATTTGGCCCCTCATAGCGTTTCTATGTATTTTCGGTATGTTTTCGTATAATACTCTGTATAAAATAAACCAAGTTTGTCAATATGCGACGACAGTACCATACATTCCAGCACTGATTGCGGTAGAGCAGCTGGGGTTGGCGGTCATGTATGGATGAGTTATGCCTGACTGATTGATTGTGTGAGTGAGTGTGATCTTTTCTGACGAAAGTCATAGCCGAAAATTTACAACTTGTATGATTGTGAATATGAGTTTGTTGGCAGCTCAGCAATCATATTTATGGTGGGTTGTTAGCTATCCTCATATTATCAACATTCCAATCTAGACCTTCCATTGTTAAAAATCAATAAAAGTACATATGGTGGTTACACTGAATTATCTTTCACGATCTGGCTGTATAAGCAATAAAACTGCATGGGGCAATTTGGTACCAGAGGTTCTTATACGCCGGCCGCGGTAGCCGAGGGGACTGAGGCGCTCCAGTCACGGTCTGCACGACCACTACGGTCGGGGGTTCGAATCCCCCCTCGGGCATGGATATTTGTGCCGTCCTTAGTTGTAAGTAGTTCATAAGTAGTTTGTAAGTTTAGGGACTGATGACCCCGTAGTTAAGTTCAAAAATGTTCAAATGTTTGTACAGCTTATGGGACTTAACTACGGGGTCATCAGTCCCTAAACTTACAAACTACTAATGAACTACTTACGAACTAGGACGGCACAAATATCCATGCCCGAGGGGGGATTCGAACCCCCGAGCGTCGTGGCCGTGCAGACCGTGACTGAAGCGCAACAGTCCCCTCGGCCACCGCGGCCGGCCCGTAGTTAAGTCCCATAGACTCTACAAACATTTGAACATTTGTTCTTATACGTAGTAGCTAGCATGCGATCCTTCTAGTATTAATTGCCATGTAGACTAGATAGCAGCTATAAAAACATGATATAATTAGTTCCTTTGCCCGTTTTACTCTGATTGTCATACCGCTTAGGGATTCGTTCTCAAGTCATGCCGTTGGCGCAGCAGTTTGACGTTAGTTCTGGCGTGGCTTGAAAAGAAATTGATGGATCAGCTTTCGGTGTAATGAAGTGATAGATTTTTTTTCTTTCCGCCAACTTCCTGCGAAGATAAGATTTTCATGTGTTCACAGCAATTCCGCCTCATCTGGCGCAGCGTCTGTCAGAAGTATGAACAAGTTCGATTCCTTTTCAAGGATGGTGCTCAACGACCACACAATGATGAACACACCAGATGTATTGAGCAGCATTGGCCGTTGATGTTTTATTTAAAAAAAAAAAAAAAAAAAAAAAAAAAAAAAAACAACAACAGATCGATTTCAATCACATAGTGACCATCTTCAGTGTCATTCAAACAAGCATTATGAATGCCCTGAATGTAACTGCAATGGCAAACATAAAATTGCAGTGTCAAAGTTTGAAACTTTGACACTGCAATTTTATGTTTGCCGTTGCAGTTACATTCAGGGCATTCATAATGCTTGTTTGAAGGACACTGAAGATGGTTACTTTTGTGTCTCGTTTCCGCCGGTTGTCCTGGGTGTCGGTGGCCGAGTAGAGAGAGACCGAGACAGGAAAATAGGATGCACGCGTGTGCAGGTACGGAGGTGACCAGCCAGTGGGACAGCAGTAACTAGAAACAATAAGCTAGATTAGTATAAGAGATATATTTTATAGAAATAATACATTACTTAACTTGGAGGGCAGCAGACTAGTAGAATGTTGATACATAGTTTACATAGAGGCCTGCCTACTGATGATTCCTAGTGCCTATCCGATAGCCAAGTCTTAATTGGTGCCTATCTGAGTCCCAAGTGGCCGATGCAGCAGTCGTGGCCACGAGCGGAGTTGCAGCAGAGGGCGCTCGTGGCTGACGTCGTAAGAACGCCGCGCCGTGCGTGCATGGCGACGCGCGGCGAAAGTACGTGGCGGGCACTTCATACTTGTGCGACACCACAGTCACTATGTGATTGAAATCGATCTGTTGTTTTTTAAATAAAACATTAACGGCCAATCCTGCTCAATACATCTGGTGTGTATGAACAAGTGTTCTGTCAAAATTAAACTACGGCTTACTGTGGCCCAGGGTCGTAGCCAAAAGGGGGGGGGGGGAGGGGGATGAAGGGGATCAATCCCCGAAAGGCCTCACTATACACCTAACTTCTGAAAATAATTCAAAAGTATGCTGAAGTTGCTTCTTCGAAATTTGTATTGAACAAAATCTAGTATTGTCTCTATTGAAATACATCTGTGCCTTTAGTTCAGCTTATGTTGTAAAGATTGACAACTTAGAATATACTTCATAATTGGATGATGCCCCCCCTCCCCCCCCCCCCCCCCCGAAACCTAATTCTGAGTACTACAGTCCTGTTGTGGCCATTGTAAGTAAAGTCTCATTTATGAATTAAGCTTACCGTATCAAATGTTCAAATGTTTGTTAAGCTTATGGGACTTAACTACGGGGTCATCAGTCCCTAAACTTACAAACTACTTATGAACTACTTACGAACTAGGACGGCACAAATATCCATGCCCGAGGGGGGATTCGAACCCCCGACCGTAGTGGCCGTGCTGACCGTGACTGGAGCGCCTCAATCACCTCGGCTACCGCGGCCGGCTTACCGTATCAAATTTATACCTTGTTATCACAAGTTAAAGTACATTCTAAAAAGAACATGATTAAGATATAAACTTGCACTTACAATCTACTGCAAACAACAGAAAAAACAGGGGGAGATTGCCCGTCTGTGGTTTTGGGTCCAGGGCCCGTAATCGAATGTGGGGGCCATAACTGTGCCACCTCGCTCGGTGCGCAGTTCTCCAGTACTCCCCACGGCTTACGGTAACTGCATCATGGAAAACGTAAAACGTCAACGCGACTATCGAGGTCGTATCTGCTCAGTATGGCATGTGGAGGATCGACTGCGTATTAGAATGATCAGGGAGAGTGCTCAGAGGAAAATGAAAGCGTATCTAACTTTCTAATCCATCGACAGATATTTCTATCTGTAGGACCCGTTACATTGTCTAGCTGGACAATGTCACCCGATTCAGAGGCAACTGGGATATAGTTAAAAGTATGCTAAATTCTTATCGAAACGAGCGAGTGCTTCTGGAAAATCTGATACAAATTTTACGTAAATTAATGAAGTCTCTACATTCGACAAGTTATCTTCCACCTGTTCTCCATGGGCGTTTGTTGACTATTGTTTATTAGACGACATCTCAAAGTTCCGAAGTAAACCATAAAACATAAACTCAGAGAAATCGATAGCCCTTCAAACTAAAATAGCCTGCGCTGTTTTTTCCCATCGCTGGGTATCTTTCGTTGCTGCAACGATTTGTGCTAGAAAGGGAGTGCTCTTTAGCATAATCTCTCTACATGTCAAAGGTATGTCATCATTACATATGACGTTACACGACTGAGCTACGTTTTTAAATACTGATCGAATATTCTCTGCTTAATATTTCAACAGAGCCCCTTTTTGAGTGTGAGTAAAGAGAAACCGTCGAACAGTGTGTACAAACGCTCGCGAGGTGAAAATCTACTTCCAAACACTATGAAAGCTTCTCTCTTCAACAATTGACCGAGACTCCGCTAAGCAGTTGCACTCAGCAATCCTTCATGTCTTGATGACGTTAGCAAGACGTAGTCTTATGGACTCTACAACGCCTCAAAGGTGCTGGTGAACCATGGCGATTTATAACACCCTCCGTCAGTCACTATGATTGCATGGCGGTGGGTCCAAGACAGGATTATCCCACTCGGTAGTTTCCAATATCGTGTTAAGTGTGATTGAGGGCAGGTGATCCAAGGAGCTAAACAAACTCGATGTCGCTGTAATGTATTTCTAGCCCACTGTCGTATGAGATAAAAGTGACTCGGATAAATTACTGCGTCAAATTCAGCTAAAATACCATGCTTTCGAATTGCTCCATCATCGTCCTCAAGGGAGCATGACTGTAGTGAATGTCGGCTACTGTCACACACAGAGGATTGCCAGATTACGTCACAGAGATGGTACCTTCCGAGGTACTGCCCCCTTAATCCACAGATTACATTTGTGCTGAATTTTCAGGATGGCTTGCAGCGCAGATACTTAAACCAAACGATAAACTATGAGATGTCGCGGTTACTGTCGTCTTTGCTAAATGCACATCACTTATCTCTGTTGAAGTTGCTATCACGTCAGATTTCCAAGGTTTCCCGGATCACGGTGTCTCAGTGGTACGATGTGTAAATCGTATGTTCAAACGTAATTTTGTGGTTACTAAGCAGGTTATGTTCGGTCACCAATTATTTTTTTTCTGAATTTCTGTACTGAAGATAACGCTGATGTTCAATACAACGTTCGGCAATAGTACAGACAAACCCATGTAACGGCTGTCACACTCGCAAGGATAATTATGACCCTTCCTTTTTCAGTTTAACATTTGTGCAGCGTCTTTCTGAATGTGTAGTTGATGCAGGCCCCGTGTTGGGCAGTAGGTCCCCTTATCATTCGCCAGCTGACAGTTGCCACGACAGCTGACACCGTTTTTCTCCGAACTGGCGTGTCCACAGTACACCTCTGACACTGTGGTACGTGACAAGTGCCTGAGACTGTGCGACCTTGGAGATTGCGAGTCCTATGCGCCGGGCAACCGGCGTGTGGTCATCATAAGTGGGTGCTTGAGCGAAAGCACAGTGAGCCGTGTTCATATTATGACTTCCTACTATTTACATTCTTTCTTCCCAGTGCACCTGAGACATCGATTTCTTACATTTGTTGGAGTATAATAAGCGTCAGAAGATTACAGTTTCTGTAAAATATTGGTCTAAGAAGTTCCTATGTCAGAAAAAATAAATTGTTACAGAGCCGCTGAGAGTTTGAAGATAACTAGACTCTGTTAAAGCGATGATATTCCATTGCAAGTATTGAAACGTACTAGCTAAGCCCCGTCACGCATCCCAGTGGCTAATTATGATACGAAATATAAGGAAAAATAATTGAAAGATACTTCGCAAATACAAACCCACCGAGAAAAATACATTTACTCTACTTTTAGTTTGGAATGAAGGGTAAGTTTGAAAAATGACTTATCAGGAAATCATTGTAAAGCCATTGATTTAATAAATTTTTTGTTGTCCTCTTTCTGCGTGAACTTGAACATGAGATGGTGTACCCACTCTGATGGATGCTAAGTATAAAGGCCAATTCACACTGTCCATCACGTCAAAGGCACGGCACGTCACTTCAAGGTGTGTTATTCATACTGTCCGTCACCTCAGTCCTTTAGTCCAATACCCAATGTCGAATTCGAGTTTATAAGTTACCGTCCGTCATGAAAAAAAATTCATCGTTTTAATACTGGAATTTAGGAAACAATAACGTTCAATTTCATGGTCGCCAGAAGCAAACTTTATTATGTATGTTTTTGGTCAACTTAGTGTGGTAAAGTGTGAAGTGAAAGAACATTTCAAACACGAGTTTGATTACCCATTAATACGGCCCATCGGAGAATAGCAAGTGATCGAAAGCTTTTTGAAACAAGGGCGGTTTTAAGGACAGAGGGAAAAAAAGTGCCAAGGCAAGTTGCCAAGGGAAAAAACCTCTGCAACAGTCATGGACTGGTAGTAAGAGCATTAGCGCATTCTTGCTATCTGCGACAGATGATGCAAGAATTTAGGTTATGTTTCTCACTAGGTATCGTGCAAGATCGGTACCATGTTTATTACGTGTTTGTCATAAATTTGTCAATCCGGTTTGATGAGTCGCCCCACTGCAGCTGGCAGTACGTGTTGTTACAAGATAATGCTCAGCCACATACGTTGCGTATAAAACTTTAGGTGCTCGTGCTGCAACTTCCAAGGCCAACACGATCTCCAGACTTGTGTCCATTGGTGCACGTGTGGGATATGATGGGACGACAATGGAACGTGCGACTCGTCAATCCACAATTCTTGCAGAACCTTGTGAACAGGTCGTGAAGGGTGATAATAATGTATCCCAGTATTGGCCATCTGTATGATCCAGTGGAAGCCTGAAGCAGCGCCTGCACTGCTGTCCGTGGGGACTGCAGGACGTACTGATACAGATGTTTCAGCAGGGATCGATAGTTGGTGCCTCAGAACTGCTTGAGCTGTTGATCTGTAAATGTACTCCATACGCACAGTTTCAACAATAAATTTTAAGCGAATTCGAAAACCCGTATACAGTGTGTTAAGTTTTACTTTCGGCAGTGTATCTGAGTAACCCGACCGTAACTTATTGGTTATGAACTGTAGATTAAAAAGTTAAGAAACTGAAAAAAATGTATAACATTAAGGAGAAGGAATCTGGACAAATTGAAGGACTGTATTACACGGGGGAAAGTAAAACAGCAGAAAAAACGGGTAGCTCTGAGAGAGTAGTGAAGGCCGCAGAGGATCATATATGCTGCTTTAGCCGCGGCGGAGTGGCCGAGCGCATTGAGGCGCTATGGTGCGATACGTGAGACCGCTCCCCATCGGGGGTTAGACTCCCCCCTCGGGCATGGATGTTAGAGCCGTTTTTAGTATATTTGAGCACTAAAATATTTGAGTAGAAACAAGGCCCCTGGAGTAGATGATGTCCCGTCTGAACTGTATTATCGTTAGCAAAGCCAGTCATGAAGAAATTGTTCCACCTGGTTTGCAAGATGTACGAGTTAGGGGAAATACCTTCAAACTTCAAGAAGAATATAGCGGTTCCAATTCCGAAGAAAGCAAGTGCAGACAAATGTGAAAATTACAGCACTAACAGTTTAACAAGTCAAGGTAGAAAAACACTAACACGAATTATTAACAGAACAATGGAAAAATGGCGGAATCCGACCTTGCGGAAAATCACTTTGAATTTAGGAGAAACCGCGAGGTAATACTTTCAAAACGAATTATCTTAAAATATAGATTAAGGAAAGGTAAAGCTACGTTTTTAACATTTGTGGATCTGGAGAAAGCTTTTGACAATGTAGACTGGAATACAGTCTTTCAAATTCTGAAGGTAGCAGGGGTAAAATATAGGGAGCGACGTGTTATATTCAACTTGTACAAAAACCAGACGGCAATTATTAGAGTCGAAGAGCATGAAAAGGTCGCAGTGGCTGGGAAGCAAGAAAGACAGGGTTGTAGCCTTTCCCCAATGTTCTTCATTCTTTACATTGAGCAAACTGTGAAGGAAAGCAAGGAGAAAGTTGGAGAGGGAATTAAAGTCCAGGGAGAGGGAATAAAAACCTTCCGGTTTGCTAATGCAAAGGACCTGGAAGAGCAATTAAATTGGAGGGACAGTGTCTTGAAGAAAGGTATAAGATGAACATTAACAAGAGTAAAACGAGGGTAATAGAATGTAGTGTCAGAAAATCTGGCGATGCTGAAGGAATTAGATTAGATAATGAGACGATAAAAGTAGTAGATGAATTTTATTATTTGGGTAGCAAGATAACTTCTGATGGACAAAGTAAAGAGGATATAAAATGGAAAATGGCTGTGGAAAGAAATGCATTTCTAAAGAAGCGAAATTTGTTGACATACAATATTAGTTTAAATCTTAGGAAGTCCTTTCTGATAGAAGCTTCCGAAATGTGGTGCTACACACGAATGATGATTAGATGGGTAGGTCACGTAACTAATGAGGAGGTGCTCAACAGAATTGAGGAGAAAAGGAGTGTCTGGCATGCCCTGACTAAGAGAAGGAGGTTGGTGGGACACATTCCGAGACATCATGGAATCGACAACTTAGCATTAGAAGGAAGTGTGCGGGGATAAAAATCTAGAGGGGAACCGAGGGACGAATACAGTAAGCAGATTCAAAAGGATGTACGTTGCCGTTCTTATTCTCAGATGAAGAGACTTGCACAGGACAGGGTAGCGTGGAGAGATGCATCAAACCAATCTGCGGACTGAAGGCCACAACAACAACAACATCTAAGTAACTGGATTTATTCGAACTACATAGAGTCCAAGGTTTCTCTAAACTGCTCCAGGTAATATGAAGTTTTGTTCAATAATTCTACCCCAGCTTCCTCTCGCAATCTATGTTTAATTAAGTTTTTATGATCATATTTCAAACTTTTTGTTTTAAAAGTTAACGATTATTTGTATGTATTTTTTTCGATATCTGACAATCAAAATACCATTGCGCCTATTGTTGCCTACTACAAGTTTTCTCCCTATAAACGTTTCAGTTTATTCCTGCCTTTCAAATCGTGGTGTATTGCGACCCCTATGACGTACATTCTGCAACGGACTGCGTAAGTCTCTCTTCATGGATTACTACAGTATCTTGTTTCTGTAACCGGTTAAAATTACACGATGACACGGTGTAATATCAGTCAGGGCTGATTGAACTAGACACCGGTCGGCTTGTGCTGATGCACGTTCAGCGGAGGACACTAATTATACACGGTAAATTGCATGTGTCTCGCTAGATATCGGAAGCTGTCTACTTAGCGGGATGATTGGTCGTGGTGTACTGTAACATAATTATGCGGAATCGATTTCATGTGTCCCGGTTGAGATTGGATAGCTGGCGTAGCTAGACTTAATGAAGCAATAACTACTGGAAAATTATAGAAAAACATTTCGAATGATAACACAAGTTTATGTAGTTCATAAATAGCAGTTTTAAACGTAACTTTCGACAGTCTTCAGTAACTGGCACAAATTACCTTAGAAACTGAGCAAACCTAATCGATGGTAGCGCGATAGCAGTCTCACAAAAACGCTTAGCCCAAAAAAAAAAAAAAGTCTTTTGAAATACAGTTCCACTAGAAGTTACAGTTCTTTTTCTTGTTTTCGTGCTTTTCTTTCCGTTTTGTCATACATTCCACTGGCGTGTTCATCTCTACCTCAACCAAAATCTGACAAACAAAGTTTCTGTATCTGTTGTCTGTTCACATATACAGTTCGGCATGCTCTTTGACACACTTAATGATCTTATATTTGGCCACTTAGAATATTTATCAGCCACCTTCCGTTCTTCTGATTATTCAAAAAATATTCAAACGTTTGTAAATTTATGGGTCTTCTTTGGTCATCATTCCACAGGCATACAAACTACTTAAACTAACCTATGGACAACACACAAATCCGTGCCCGAGGGAGGAGTCGAACCTCCGACGCCGAGCAGAGGCGCGATCCGCAGCAAGGCGACTTAGAAAGCTCGGCCACTCTACGGCGGCTTGTGTTTCTATTGGGTTATTGTGTGCATTATTGACAAAAAGAACCATTTTTATTTAACAACTTTTTTGATGTGAGCTTCATGTAATACTTCTAAAGAAGGCGAAGTTACTTTTGGCGAAACCTAGGTCAAGGTTTATGCATGTAAACCATTTTTATGCAACTGGTCGGCTGAAACTGTGTTGACTTTTGGATCGTGTTCCACCGTTGCTGAATTGCAGCCATGTTTAAAATTTTGAAGTTTTTATTGTTTATATTCCAAAATCAAAAGTAGGTTACTGAAATTTTATGGAAATGCTACATTGGTCAACTCTGTATGTTTATTGAGGATATGATGTGGTGATTTGTCTGTATGCGTATATAATTCTCTCTCTTCAAGCAACTTGAGGGCACCACTATCCCAGGAATATTTCGCCACAAAGGGCTGTAAAAAATCAGACGTAAACATTAACGAATGTAGTTGAGCCTGAACAGCCCTTTTCACATGAACCTGTAGATTTTTTTTTTTTTTTTTTTTTTTTTTTTTTTATAACCTTATGGGACTTAACTACGGGGTTATCAGTCCCTAAACTTACAAATTACTTATCAACTAGCTTATCCTAAGGACGGCACAAATATCCTTGCCCGAGGGGGGATTCGAACCCCCGACCGTAGTGGCCGTGCAGACCGTGACTGAATCGCCTCAGTCCCCTCGGCCACCGCGGCCGGCGTAGATTCTTAACCGGTGCTATTTGTAAATAAATAGAATTATCAATTGTGACTCGTTGCTGTTTCCTTCCAGAAATATCAATGTTTGGCAAAATAGCATCACCTTTTTCTAATGGCCTTTATCATCCAGTCATTACTGAACTGCCGGCCGCGGTGGCCGAGGTGACTGAGGCGCTCCAGTCACGGTCAGCACGGCCACTACGGTCGGGGGTTCGAATCCCCCCTCGGGCATGGATATTTGTGCCGTCCTAGTTCGTAAGTAGTTCATAAGTAGTTTGTAAGTTTAGGGACTGATGACCCCGTAGTTAAGTCCCATAAGCTTGACAAACATTCATTACTGAACTACAGATATTTCTCTAGGGGATGTCAAAGTATGTACGAGTGGACACTATCTTCTTCCGCAGAGCATTTCTCAATATGTAACAACATCGTAACATTGTTTTACATATCAATGTTTCATCCTCTTTAAGCAGGATGCAGGTAGGCTAATATGGACAAAATAGTGAAATGCAGCAAAAATAGAAATGAAGCGAACAGCCACTACAGTAGTACATCTTTATATGCCACCTAGCTCTGCTGATGAAAAGGACAAAACAGTATAATGCGATGGAAGAAGTCATTCAGACAACTGCCGGAGAGGGAAACGAGATTGTGCTGGGCGACTGTAATTCGGAAGTAGAGAAATGAAGAGAAGGAAAACTAATAGATGAATATGTACTGGGGAGAAGGATGAAAGAGGAAATCAATCGCCTGATAAAATTTTGCACAGAGCACAATTTAATCATCACAGACGCTTGCTTTAATAATCATGCAAAGATGTTTTATACGTGAAAGAGACCAGGAGGTTTCAGATTAGCTGCGGCGGAGCGGCCGAGCGCATTGAGGCGCTACGCTACGATGCGCGAGGCCGTTCCCCGTCGGGGATTCGAATCCCCCCTCGGGCATGGATGTTTGTGTTGTCTTTAGTATAAGGTAGTTCATAAGTAGTTTGTAATTAGGGACTGATAACCCCGCAGTTAAGTCCCTTAAGTTCTACAAACATTTGAAAATTCGTTCCAGATTAATTTTATAAATGTAAGACATAATTTCGGAACGAGATTTTAAACTGTAAGAGACATCCCGGGCTAGTTACACACTCTGGCCATAACGTACTGTTTATGAGCTTTAGATAAAACAGAAGAAAGTAAAAAAAGATAGAAAAGTAAGGAAAAGATTCTGGATAAATTGAGAGAAGTGAGGTGGTTGAGAGTTGTAGAGGGAGCATTAGTCAGCAATTGGCTGAAACGGGAGAAAGTAGGAGGAGAATGTGCAGGTTTGAGTGATTTTAGAGACCGCAGTGGATCACATAAGTAGAAAGACAATGAGTAGAAGAAATAATTCTATAACGTAGAAGATAGTGAATTACTTTGACGAAAGAAGAAAATATAAAAACGCAACAAATGCAGCAGGCAAAATGGACTATCGTCAGCCAGAAATCAATTTGATAGGAAATGATTAAAAATAGCGATTCTAATGCTATGACCGCGATGTAGTGTTACAGGCGACACCCAGACTTCTCAGTTACTATTCAGTTTATATTGATAATTATTGTATTTGTCAGTCTGTTGCTACTGAAAGAATCCAATAATTTTGTTTGCCATACGCGTTTTGGCATTACTATATGCAAGGTATCATTAGTGGCAAGAAATGTAGATAAATTGCTGTACATCGTTTTGTACGGAGGTTGGAACCAGTTCTGGCACATTCTATTTCACTCTGGTGTAGTGATATATAAATATTACATTTTTTACATCTCGGTCTCATGTGTGCTGGCTGCTGCAGTTTCTCCGTTCTTTCTGTTATTCATTTTAATTTCATCTTAATTTGGTTCTTGCAGCACTATATTTATTTTGATGTTGTAATTCTGTTTTATTTGCCAATTTCTGAATGTTTATTGCAGTTTTATACTCCTTTGATTAAGGTTATTCTATAGTTAGTTCTTGGTTATTTGTTTGTTCTTTGTAATGTCATAAAAACTTTTGTCATCTCTTCTTCGTCGGAATTTTTAAAGTATTACCGGGAAACAATACTAAATCTAAATTCTAGCGTCAAAAAAATCATGTAACTCATTGTCGACGCAGGGAAGATGCCAAATCTTCGTTCATTCCGCGGTAAGAAAACCTCTGAAGCTCTGTAACAATCTTAAACTTTCGTCACAAATAACAAGTATTACGATTTTCTGGAATTACGTTATAGCCAAGCATATGTTTTCGCTTAGTCTCTGATTATACTTGTATGTATTTGTTATTTTGTTGGTATTTTCAATTTGTCCATTGTTTCTTAATTAGTTCCTTCGTTGACGCAAAGATACTACTGCCATTTCTTCGGTGATCCCTGTCTCAGATTTTCTCACTGTTTCTCCATCAACGTTAGTGAAGTTCCAGGACAAGAGCAGTCGTCTTGAGAACACGAGTGTTTAAGTACATCACGATATTGGATCGATCGATCCTAATAGAGATAAATGACGGAGCGGGTATAAAAAGCGGAGAAGGAAAATCGCCACGGTCTCTTTCGCCGCCGCTCACGCCCACGTTGACAGCGTATCCTTACAAAAACTTTGTGTTTCTTTTTCGTTTGTACTGATTATAACAAATGGCGAGTTTACGACGCAGTATGACATGACTGCATGTCCTGTTTACGGAAGCAAATGCTCTCGTTGGCAGTTCACAAGATGTGAATCTCTGCGAAATTCGAAATTAAAATAATTGCTGTTCTCGTGATGTTGTTAGTTGCTGCTTCATGTCCGCTGCATCAGCAGTTCATCAGACTTCTACTCTGGAAAATATATGGTGTCAGTTGCAAATTCAAATGTTTGTAAATATATGGTACTTAAATACTGAGGTTATTAGAACCTAAGCTTACAAACTACTTAAAAAAACCTAGGGATAAAACACACACATGTCATCTAAACATTCACGTTATTTATGAACTCATTTTGCATTTCTCATCCCCGAATTCTTGATCCTGTTTTGTTTTTTGTTGTCGGAGCCGATTATGCTGCGTAGGAGGTATGTACTCAACTCGCCTAGAATTCCATCGGAAGCATCAGTTTATTTTATTAGTTCATATTCATTGTTGTAATAAGATTATTACAGAGGTGTAGTTTATTAGCTCACATATTTTAACTTAAATGTAAGCGAATACATGCAAACACTTTCCGTATTGGCTTCATCTCGTGGATTGTTGTATAGTTTGTATCCACAATCTGCAGTTGAGCTACAACTAGCGACTTTAATACTACCTTGTTCCTGGAACAGTAACAAGAATGAGGAAAAGGTCGCAGCATCGTACCTGCCACTACAACACAACTGTTCTAAATTGTCTAAAAAATTGATTAAATAAAATTTCACATTGATCATGAAGTGTTATTGATTCGCATTGTTACGTATGTGACAAGTGCGAGGAAAGAGCCGGCCGCGGTGGCCGAGGAGACTGAGGCACTTCAGTCACGGTCTGCACGGCCACTACGGTCGGGGATTCGAATCCCCCCTCGGGCATGGATATTTGTGCCGTCCTAGTTCGTAAGTAGTTCATAAGTAGTTTGTAAGTTTAGGGACTGATGACCCCGTAGTTAAGTCCCATAGACTATACAAACATTTGAACATCAATTTGCGAGGAAAGAAAAGAAGAGAGAGGGGTTGGCGGGGTTCTAACTCATACACAGCTGTATCTATGTTCCAGACGCTTCACCGGAATCGATTACGTTATAAAAACAACGGTTCCCTTGACTACATACACAGCAGTACTTCGTAATGTGACCCTAGCTTTGTAGGAATTTCATTAATTAAGATAATAGAATTCCACACTTATTTGTTTATTATGTAAAATCAAATAAATATTACATTAAATATTTGTCAGACGTCAGCTAACTGGAGTTTTGTTCAGAGACAGAAATAAAAAGGCTATCGCTCATTGCGCCATTGCAATTTAAATACGAAGGTGCCGTGTGTAGACTTGAATTCTATACCATAAAACTGTTTATTAAGTTCTAGTTAATAGACAACCAACTTTATGATACGCAACCTTCGTATAGAGAAATAAACCGTGAATTACTACACTTCTGCAATATATGTAGTGGCTAGGTTGGCTAGGAGTGGCTGCCGAGTACTACGTCACGTGCAAAAGGCCAATGGTAAGATGCGACTGTAGACATTCCACACATAAAGGATTGTCGCTACTTTCTCTATGCAGGGCTTCAATTTCCACGGCATCTCACTGCAGTCCACAACGCCAGAATCGCTCCCTCCTCCAATATTTGGTACTATCCCATGATATGTGTACTTTCCTTACCGTATCAGGGGTTGAAACATTTGCACGGAGTGGCACTTCCGCGGAGCTCGCGGCTCTTGTTGGACTAACCGGCTCCTTACAGGTACACACACACACTAACAAGTCCAGCAGTTCAGCGCAGTTGCTCCTGCGAACTGGCTGGCGATCACACCACAGAAGTAAACAACAGTGTATCGCTTCAGTGTGGCTCACTAACGCGTTTCGTGGTAAATTTATCTTCAAGACTGTTATAGTAATGACAACTGACAGTTAAATTCAACATTATGAGAACTGATAGTGAAATTAATACTCTCTACTAACATTTTCATGGTGCGCGGGGGGGGGGGGGGTGGCAAAATGTTCAAATGTTTGTAGAGCTTATGGGACTTAACTACGGGGTCATCAGTCCCTAAACCTACAAACTACTTATGAACTATCTTGTACTAAAGACGGCGCAAACATCCATGCCCGAGGGGGGATTCGAATCCCCGACCGCAGCGGCCGTGCAGACCGTGACTGGCACGCCGCAGACCGCTCGGCCACTGCGGCAGGCGGAGGGGGGGCAGCCAAGTACGAAACATGGTATTTATTACGAATGATACAGTTTTATGATTACCGTTTTAGGACGAAATTTAAATTGATAAATTTATATTTCATTGGCATTTTACTTAAACATATAAACACAATGTCAATGACTATTAGGTATTTTCCTTTGCACTAAAGGATCAAAGTCTGATACGACTTTTCCAGTAATGCTAATCTGCCAATATTCTTCTGTGGGTGGATTTCGTTCTTTTCATTTCATAAAAAAGTTACATGTGCAAGCAAGTGTAAATATCGGTATAATTTACATTGAGGAAACAGAAGTCTACTATACCAATTTTGAAACTAATCCCGCAAACTTTACGAGATGTATATGTATAAGTTCTAGCAGTAGACATGTTTCCACACTGTTAACATAAGATAAGAAATCAGTGAAACTGCACAATCCTATTCAAGGTGAAGAACAATATAGTAAACTGATCTAACGACAGATTAATTCGTTGAGTGTTCCTCCTGAAAACAAAAATGTATTTTCATACTGAAAATGATTGGAAAGTAATTGGGAAGTTTATTTATCTGCTACCATATGATGATGATGACTATCTTCAGTCGTATCTCTTAAAAGCATTTTATCTGGAACACTAAGACTATCAAGACACCTTCGCATAGAATAAACATATTACGCATCCTGCACAGATATGCCAATGTGTCTGACTGCTTTGTAATTACTAACACGACCGTCGTGCTACTTTCTTCGCTTTAAAAAAGCTACTCTCCATTTTAACGCGTGGCCTCCCCTGAAGAATCATTTGCTTGTACTTGCGCAAGAATATTTTAGGGATGGTGCTTTTTCTATTCTGAGAAGCGGGAAATATAATAATATCAATTTCAGCTTGGTGGTTATGATACAAAATATTATTTAAAAATATAACACGCCGATTTAGTTCATTAAATGAACATCCTCGGTGCAGTTACAATCCCAGGGGACTCACATACACAGCTTAAAAACATTTTACAGTTATAATACAGAAATGACATATCAACGTGTGCATTAATATATTGAATACAGAAATCTATGGACTATATTTTTGAATAAATATTTTATATCATAACCACCAGCTTAAATTTATATTCCCGAGTATATATGCATTTTTCCAGTCTTATATTAAAAACGAAAATAAAAATCCGAAAAAGATTTAATCTTCATATATTCATGACAGAAATTAAAAAAAAAAAATGAAACAGTAAAAAAAAATTAAATATGCGTAATGTACAAAATTATAAGTTCA
The DNA here is from genome assembly GCA_026315105.1 of Locusta migratoria. NCBI lineage: Eukaryota > Metazoa > Arthropoda > Insecta > Orthoptera > Acrididae > Locusta > Locusta migratoria. The sequence goes on from CM048744.1 coordinate 364,421,507, forward strand.
GTATCCAAAGAAAGAAAAATAGTAATGAAATACAAAGATTTATAACATTAATTTAATTCAAAACTTTGCTATGAACAATATTTAGTCAATCTCGTTTTTCTCTTTCTGTACATCGGCTTCTATCTTACTATCTGTACATTTAAGTTTCGTTTCCATGCAAATCAATACTTACGACATCATACTCGTCTATTCTTGTCTATGTTTCCTACAATAATATATTTTTCAGATTTGTAGAATGTAATATTATGAAACTGCGACGAATAAATAGTGGATGAATAAAGTCTCGTAAATCACGCGTCGCGTGATGGGAAAGTTGTTGTGACTCATTGTTTACGACATCATATGTCCTGAACTATGCTGTCGTAGATAGTTTTTTAACCCCACGGCGACTGTTGTGTCATAGTAAGCAATGTGTGTACCAAGTTTCGTTGAAATTGGTCCGCTATTTTAGGAAGAGATGTGGAAAAATAGCGCATGATGTAGCAGTTATTCGGAATTTCATTGTTTATGACGTCATATCTCCTGAAATATGTGTAGTACAATCATGTAAATATGTGCCTAATGTCTACAACATGTGTCGTGAATGGTGTTAGTAGTAAATAAGTAATAAATCGAAACCTCAGGCTTGATGATACAGCTTTTCATGAACCAAAGTGCTTATGACTTCATATCTCATGCACTATATTTAGAACTGTGATATAGTATCAAAGGAACATTCAGTGGTATGTATGTGTATTGTCTGTGAATTGTCCCGCGAATACAATTCACAGAGTAGAACAAATAACTTGTAACGTCATGCCAAATGCCGTAGATATACATCATGAACATCGGAAAATTAGTAAGCGATAAACTCTTTTCCTTTCATCATTTTGTTGAGGTTGTCAGCGAGAAAAAGTTTCGTAAAGATTTGAAATTATTGCGAGTCGCTAAGTTCTCGTCAAATAGTTGACAAATCATGCTATAAAGCGCCGCAAGGTGGAACAGTAATGTTTATGACCTGATATCATATGAACTATGCAACCATAGCAAATGAAGCTGGAGTCCTTCCCCTGCGATTTCGCCGGCAGCAGCTGTTATCCTCCTGTGCTGCCCATGTTCATGCAACACCTCACCACCCAAATCGCAGGCTTATTTTCCCAGCTGCTGCACTCCCACCTCCCCGACAACGACCGAGGTCAGGTCTTCCGATTGCGGTCCGTGTTCGTTCCCTCCTGTCATCCATTGAGTCCCTTCCTATCTCTACTACTTTTCACTGCCCTTACCGTACCGCTCCTTGGTCTCTTCCACGTCCGCAGCTTCGGCTGGACTTGTCGCATGCCTCGAAAGCCTCTGTTGCACCACTAAATCTCCGTCGCCAGTTTCAGGCAGTTTTGAAGTTGTTCCGTGGCGCGGAATTTGTGTACACGAATGGTTCCGTGGTCGACGACCGTGCAGGATATGCATATGTCCATGGTGAGCATATCTAACAGCACTCACTGCCCTGTGGGAGTAGTGTGTTCACTGCGGAATTGTTTGCCATCTATCCGGCACTTGAACATCTCAGAGCGTGCCCTGGGGAGTCTCTAGTTATCTGTTCTGACTCCCTGAGTGGCTTGCAAGCTCTCGCCAAGTGTTTCCCAAAACACCCTTTGGTGCGATCCATTCAGGATTCTGTTTCCAGGCTTGTTCGGTCTGGTCGCTCTGTGGTCTTTGTTTGGACCCCGGGCCACATCGGCATTCCTGGAAACGAACGTGTAGATCAGCTGGCTAAGCAGGCTACTACCTCCAGTCCGTTGGCGATTGGTCTTCCGGAGAGCGATCTCCGACTGGAGTTCCATCGGATGATAACTAACCTTTGGAATTCTGAGTGGGCTAACTCTGCTCAACCAAACAAGCTTCGTGCAGTGAAGCATCGTGCATGTAAGTCATCACTGCGGTCATCTCGTAGGGAATCTGTTGTTCTCTGTCGCCTACGAATCGGCCACACATGGCTGACACATGGTCACCTTCTTCGGCGGGAGGATGCACCACGGTGTGATTGTGGCGCCCCCTTGTCTGCAGTCCACATTCTGGTAGACTGTCCACTTTTAGTTGCCTTGCGACAATCTTTTAATCTGCCACATGCGCTTTCTTTTATGTCAGGAGACGATGCTGCTATGGTTGAGCCTGTTTCAGACTTTATTCGCGCAGCTGGTTTTTACCATGTGCTTTAATGGTGGGTACCTAAGCCTGATATTTCAGGCACCCACCATTCAAACGGTTTTAATATTTTCACTTTCGTTCTGTCAACCCCATCTTTGACTGGCGGTTTTAGTGTGTGCAGAATGGCTGGCTCATCCTATATTATCTTTGCGATCAGCCAGCCGCAATCTTTTTCTGTGATATTTTAGTGTTGTTGTCTGTTTCGTCAACTACTTTGGTGGTTTTCCTTTAAATGTTGTCGTCTTAGCACGCATTATCACTCTGACCTTCTCGTGCATTAGACGTGGAGTACTTTTTACCGGCTCATTAAAAAATGTACTGTCTTGGCTAGGAACAGGGGACTGATAACATAGCAGTTTAACCCCCTTTCAAAAAAACTAACAACAACATAGCAAATGATTCCTAACCTTAAAGAATATTTGTACCAAATTTTGTTGAAATCGGTCCATTAGTTTATGAGGAGATATAGACTGTAAGCGCATGATGCGGTTGTTTTTCACGCCTTCACGTCATGTCTCCCTACGTATTTGTCGTTGGTTGTTCTTTTCCTGACAGCGATTGTTGTCTGATAGTAAGCATCATGTGCACCAAGTTTGGTTGAAATCGGTCCAGTAGTTTAGGAGGAGATGTGGAACGTACGCACACACACATACAGGCTATTTTATAAGATGTATAGATTAATAAAATTGTGTTGGTGTGTGCACACGACTTATATTGAAGTCTTCATACAGTATGAAATATGCTTAACCTATTCAACGTGATATCGTTGAAAAGTGGAAGAAATGTGAAATGGTTTAGTAGTAGGGAGTTTTGTTAGTAATACTTGACGCTCGCTAGAAGGACATTTCTCAGCCTGTGGCATGTTTAGCCCTCATTACGATGATATTTGTAAGAGCTTCGGAATTTTTAATTGAGTGGTTCCCTAGATAACCTTTCTACATTAGGTTCCTCTCGTAATGCATGTCCTTGGCAATGTTAATTACAATCCATTCAGCTGCCGAAAAGGAATATCTTATGTAGCTGTCTGCTCCTGTTTCAGCACTGCCTCTACGTTCTTCGTAAGTCTACATCTACCTGTAGAACGTAGGTTTATTTGTTGCACGTTACCATTTAAATTTTGGACTAGTTATTATGCGATATTAATCATTTTAGAATACAGAATTGATTGATGTTTGTTTTAAATTTCTTTTTCACATAACTTATTTCATGTGAACCCTCTTTTACGACTCCGTACCTAAATCGTGAAACAAAAAACTTCAAATGTTTGTAAATCTAAGGGACATAACTATGTTGGTCATCAGTCCCTGGTGTTACAAACTACTTAACCTAACTTAAAGTAACTTATGCTAAAGGCACCACCCACCCATGCCCTAGGGAGGACTCGAACCCCAGACGGCGAGCAACCACGGGCTCCACAGCATTGCATCTTAGAACGCTCGGCCACTTCGCCGCGGCAATCGTGAAACGGACGCTTCACAAGATCTCTGTTGTCTACGTGTCTTTCTGTCTTTCGATCTTTATGGCTAACTGTTGAAACACTTATTTTCGCAGAAACATGTACACTATCACATTTCAATTTGTGTCACATAACCCTAAGGTTTCTTGGTAGTATATAAAATTGAAAGTTAATGCAATCAAAAGGTAAGACCACATTTTGACTCTCGCAAATTGACTTACCGAGACCTGTAGGCTAATTCCCATTGGCCTTGAATCATGAAATTAAACAAAAAGCAAGGTTTCGTAGTACAAGTGAAAAGAAAAACCGAAAATTGTTAATTCGTAGTTGGCACAAGAAAGTGAATCGTGTATCATCATTTAAACTTCACAACAAAATATCTGATGTCCCCAGGTCTTTCATATACAAGACGTGTTCATCTCGCGGATCTATCGGCAACTCTGCTCTGCTGGATGAGTTTGCGATTATCAAAAAGTGGTCTATTTAGGATTGCATTAACTTAGAAGTTCAAATTTATTACACCGCCTAGAGACCGTGAAACTTAGTATGTTTCATAAATTTCAAATACGTAGTCTATCAGCTGCTGAGAAAAAGGCGTCTATCGGACAGACGATCAACGAAGTGAATCTGTGAGAATTCAGTTTTTACCAGCTAAGGTATGGTACAGTAAAGAAAAGATTAAAATGAAATAAATAATAAGAAAAAGTAAAAATAAACATCAATAATATGATCAGCACACTAAAATGAATAATATTGTACAATATCGCGTTCAAAACTTAAATGGGTTACGTATTACACTCGGAACTTACGTCGTACACATGCAGACTGTGTAAAGTTAGTTTCTCACTCACATAAGAAAATAAAAAATATATTTTTCGAAAAGACATGCAAAGTATCGTGGCCTAAAATTCAGTCAAATCTTAAAAGTAAATTTATCATTGGCCGCTATCGGAAAGCAATACAAGTTAGATTACGCAAGCTACTATGATTAAGTTGAAAAGCCATAATCGGTCCCTAAACTTTGAAATTACGTAAATTAACTTACGCTAAGGACAACACACACGCTTCCATTCCCGAGGGAGGACTCGAACCTCCGAAGGTATCGGCCGCGAAATCCGTAACACGATGCTTTAGACCGCATGGCCATTCCCAAGGGGCGAAAAGGTTCAAATTAAATGGAATTAGTGAAGCTCTGAAATCACAAATTTTGTAATTCAAACGTTGATTGCATCACTTGAATTTCTGATTTAAGTAAGATGCTTTCGTGAAGGTTGATGTAAGAAAACAACGACGACGGCGTAATTGTTGGAGAGAGCGGCGACCGATTCTTAATACTTAATCTCTCATTTTAAGAGATCGGTCGCCAAAGTGAGGGCCGCTACGTGCCTGGCTATTTCGGTATGAGATCTAACATTAAGTATTTGGTTACTGTGCCCTTCAATAATTCGTCCTCGCCCTCGTAGTCTCAGCGAAAGCGTGAAGCTGAAAATGTCAATTGCTGTAATGAGTCATTATAAAATGGGTAAAGGAAGGACCAAGATATTGAATGTAAACTAAAAAAACTAAACTCCATCACACACAGGCCTCGAGGACCCGAGGGGAACCGACCGGCCGCCGTGTCATCTTCCGCCACGAAGGCGTCATCGGATATGGTATGGAGGGGGACGTGTTCAGCGCACCGCACTCCCTGCCGTTGTATTCCTTTGCCGAACCGAAAATAAAAAATACTCATTCAAAATATAAACGAACTTAATTAACCGAGAGAAAAAAATTACAGAAGCCCGACTGGCGAGTGCGTCCGATTGATAGCGATGCAGAGCAGTGTCGAGCGCGTAGCTCGTCAAAACATAGGAAAATATTCTCGTTGATGTGTTTTTTTAACATTCTGCTATAGGCTTTCTAGAGCCTTCGTATCGATTTTGCATCACAGAATACAACTGAGTCATGTATAAAATTTAAATACAATACTCCTTAACAAAACTACAAGTTACACAAATAAAGTGGTATAGTGCCAGACTACAAATTCAAAGGTCACGGGTTCGATCCCCTGCAGATCCTAGGATTTTTGTGTGTCACTTTCCACTTCTTTCCCCTCTGGCAGTGACGCTGATGTGAAAAATACAGAGTTGCACCGTGGTTGGGAAACCACATTAAACTGTAGGTCCCCTGTAACTGGTTGGGTAAGTCAGTTCGAAGGTCGGAAGATGGCAACGGCATACCACCTCCAAACAGGACCATGCCTAGTAAAGCACTGTGTTGTTCAAAACCAATCTGCGGATTGTTGACTGCTTTACCTTTATACCTTACCGACCGAATAGTTCATTTTTCCTGCTGACTATAAAGGAACACTACAAGTGGGACAAAACCGTACCTGCCGCGGCGGAGTGGTCAAGCGTATTGAGGCGCGATGCTCCGATGCGCAAGACCATTCCCTGTCGAGGGTTAGAATCCCCCCTCAGGCATGGATATTTGTGCCGTCCTTAGAGTTAGCTAGTTCATAAGTAGTTTGTAAGTTTAGGGACTGATGACCCCGCAGTTAAGTCTCATAAGCTTCACAAACATTTGAATCAGTATCTTGAGCAGAATGGCCGTCCCGACCTGAGCAGGTTACTTGGCAGTTGTCGCACATCTCCCAGCGGCCTCCCTGCCGGTCGCTTCCAGATTCACAAACATCGCACCAGAGTGTCGGCGAAGGTGGCAGGCGGTGTCCCGTTTTCCCGTCGGCGCTACGAAGGCCGGCCAGGCTTCATGCATTAAACACAAACGGCCCACTGTAACCGACTTGGCCGCGACTGCAGAGGGCGGGGTTGCTGCTGCGTATCACGGAAATTTTTGTAGAGGCTGTCGCTTCCTCTGAATGCAGTACACACACACACACACACACACACACACACACAAACTCCTTTCGTTTTATACGAAAACGGTTCTCAAATCTATGAAATGCAGCCCATTGTCACACGGTTTATAACATATCTCGTCCATTCAATGTCCAGAAGAAAAATAAATATATACACTGCTGTCCATCCAAAACGCAAGTCCCGGACATATCAAAGCGAAATCCATTTGGGAGGTAATACTTTGTACAAAGATCACATTATTAGGAATACATTACTGACAAGGAAAGTACTTGGGCTCGAACAAACACATATACACCAAAATCGTATGAGAGATAATGTAAAGCTTACTTATTGCACTAGTGACACTCCCGCTTCTGATAAACTGTGCAGTCGTCCGTTAGAGGCCTCTGCGTGTGCCTCCGAAGTTGTGTTTTGTGATGTTATTCGTGTGGTGAAGCGTCAGATGGGGCGGAGATTGCTAATCAATTCTGCTAATGTATTGCGATTAGTTGAGATGAAGTTACGAAGATGGTGTTAGTGTAGAAGATGAATCATTTGCATGCTTTCTCGTATCTGTTATGGTACAGAAATAGGAGCATAAGTTAGATACTGTTATTACAAACTATTAATAATAATGAAAATAGGAATGATAATGACGAAGAACTCATTGCAAGTGGTAGTGCTACGGTAAGTGCGGGAAGAGGCGATGGAAGCAGTGGCAGTGAATACCAACAGTCTTTCGGGAAGAAGGCTAAAGTTGCAACTATCATCACGGCTTTTAATGACAATTCGCTAGAGAACATGTACGATGATTATTACATAAGTTATAGTTAAGATATCTGCATTACGTATGGCGTCTACAATTACATCTACAGTGCTATCTAGGGCATGGTTGCAGAGCTTTGCAGAAAAACGACACCCACCAGCACATTGAGGTGTACGTAGAGATCCTGTAAGCAAACGTTCATACAGATATGTTGGTTCGAGCCCATGTACTTTCCTTGCGAGTAATGCCGTCATTGGTGGTGTAATCTCTGCTACACGCCTCGGCCATGAATCAAAGTGTCTCTGGGCGGTTTGTTAGAATTGCTTCCACATATTTCGAAAATTGATCTGGTGTACCAGTGGGTGTTGTATCCCTGGCTTGTCATTCTGCTTTCATCGACCCGACATTGATTATTTATTTAGTTCTTGTGGGTTAGAGATCGGGAGAAGGGGAAGGCAGCAACGCATCCCGACGGGGAAGAGTCCAAAGGTATGGGAGGACAACTGACCTCAGAAACTCAAAAACATAACGCTGGCCGCTAATCGGTACTGTGAGGAATTGGCAATGCAATCGAATACCACCCCATACGGCAATGCCGGGCGCTGAACCACTAAGGCTATGCATAAAGCAACAGACAGCAGTCTCCCACCACGATGTCTCCAGACTCTAATACTACTATCGTGGTGCTGTAGGGAGAATCTGGATTGGAACGACGTTATTTTTACCGGCGAATACCGATCGGGATGCTGCTAATTCCCATACACTGAAGGAGAAATCTTGTTGAGGTTACGCGGCGTATAAAGCACTGGAGTCTCATTCAGGGGAAGCAGGCCTTCAGATCTACGCATGACCATTCAGATTTAAATTTTTTAACTGTTCCACCAACCTGAAGAGGGAAAATGCTAGTTGGAACCGTTCTCGTTCTGGAGAATTTCATCCCTGCCCTATCCCAGCTCAAGCTACGCCGGTGGGACATTAAAATCCCTTCTTCCTTTTGAGGATTTGTGAAAGTCTCTTCGGGCAGATTAATCTAACACTCAACCCACGCTCTAGTAATCACAAAAAGATATTGAATTAGTTCAAGTTAAAACCTTGAACATGCAATCCCGTCTGATTAGCTTTGAACCAGGAAGCAGTAGTTATGGCCTTGGAGACAGGAACAATGTCAATTCAGATGAGATACGATAGTACAGGGAGCGTGCTGTTGTTTAAAATGTTTTGCATAAACACATTTGTTGATTTTTCCGTTCGATCATAACTGATGATAAAAAGGCCAAACTAGATCCAGATCCTGGCTCTCCGCCAGGCGAAAACGTTCGTCATTCGTCTGTGTTCATTTATGCGTTCAGCCAATTTTTTGGTGCTCTCACCAATATAAAAAGCTCTGTACACTGTACAGAGAACAACGTTTTGCAATACCTCTGTGTTGAATGGTGTGAATTTTCCCTGTCTGGGGCTGGAGAAAGTGGTTGTGGGAGGATACATCCGACAGGTTTTGCAGCCGGATCGGTTACAAGTGTATGAACTTTTAGGTACGGATGGAGGTTTTAGAATGTTGTAAACTTTGACGAGGATGTTGCGACGTTGGGGAACAAAGGCAACTCTCGGTGGTGTAGGGAGGGTACTTTGAAAGGATAAAATCATTTCAGGAGTTGAGAAGTTCACAGCCGATCGAGCAATTTATTAAAGCATTCCAGGCCGGGATGGTAACAGATGACTAAGGGGGTGTTTCTGGGTATTCTGGAATTAGGAACATTGTTACTGGAAAAGGGGAAACGGAGGGAAATAGACTACTTGTGAGATCTGTTTGCGGGGAAGCTCTGTAGGGCAGTTGCCCGTGAGGAAAGCATTGAACAAGTCGTTGGTGTGGCAAAATTGAGCTACTGGTGCTTATTTGTAGGTTTAATGTGGATCGAGGTGTGGATACGGGACTCAACAAAGTGAAAATTCTAAAAAAAAAGCAGGTTCAATTTAGGTTAGCGTAGGAATTGAAATCGTGAAGGAAGTTCGTGAGTTTCTCTTCATCTTGAGACCAGGTCAGAAAGATGTCATCTACCAGACTGTACCAAGCCAGGGAGTACAGCTGTTGCACCTTTGAACACCTTTTCCATGCGACCTATGGAAAGACTGGCATAGCAAGGGGTCGTCCTAGTTACCATAGTTGTCCCCCTTATTTATTTATTTTTAGTTTTGGTCCTCAAAAATGAAGTAATTGTGAGGATTTATGAGGCTATATTGGTTAATTTTCACAACATTGTCAGAGGAGAAAAAAACAGCCATCTATTTGGTATGATCAATATTCCAAAAAACAATCTTGATCGCAGAAATTAACAGTATCAATTAACCAGTTTCGACTTGAACAGTTACTTCCTGGCAGCAGAACAGCCCAGGACAGACCAGCCAAGCCGAGTGCAGCACTTGCCACATGGGCTACTTGTAATTCCGAAGATGACCTACATCAGGTCGGAACCGGTTAATTGAAACTGTTAATTTCTGCGATCAAGCTTGTTTTTTGGAATATTGAGGCTATATTGGGTCTGAAAAGCACAGTATCTATACTTGCAAATTTTATCGATATGTAAAAAGGGAAAACCAGTACTGCACTTATCGGTACCATTTTTTAAATGTACGATGCTAATCAGGAAAGCCGTCACTTTCACTTGCATGGGAGAACACCCATTTCGCGTATCGCTTTCATATGTAACTCATTATTGGTTTATCTTTTCTATGGAAGTTCTTTGTACGTAAGTGTTATTGCAGAGGCAACATGGGTGCCATGTTTTGTGACGATATGCACTGTCCCTAAGAACAATAAACGTTTATGATAATCTGGATTAAGAGTCATTTTAATTTGACCTCATACTATAAACATTGGAAAAATTCATCATACCATGATGCCATTAACCTTTCCGAGAATTCGCGGTAAATACAAACAATAGAATTTTTAATATTCACGGAATACATGACATCAACTGCGATTGGGCAAAGCTGAAAATGTGTACGCAGCCGGGATTCGAACTCGGGTCTCCTGCTTTCTAGGCAGTTGCGCTGACCCCTACACCACTGGGGACACAGTGATCACCGCACCTGCAAGGACTATCTAGGCACGCCTCCCGTCAGATACAAATTCCCAGCTTCGCCCTGCCCACAGTACTCAAATTCGTAGTTATTAAAATAATTCCCGTAAGAGTAAGGGCTTCAAACTTGCCCACCCCTCCCCACTAACGATAGGATCATTGCCCGTCACCGGCATATTATATATATACATGTGGCGTCTGTTCCGAAAGAACAGACGTCACTTCTGATCCTGCAGTTTTTATTATTTGATATTCACAGAATATATGACATCAACTGCGATTGGACAAAGCTGAAAATGTGTACCCAGCCCTTACTCTTACGGGAATCAGTTTCATAACTACGAGTTTGAGTACTGTGGGCAGGGCGAAGCTGGGAATTTGTATCTGACGGGAGGCGTCCTTAGGTAGTCCTTGCAGGTGCAGTGATCACTGTGTCCCCAGTGGTGTAGGGGTCAGTCCGCTTTCGGCTGCGGTGGGGCGAGGACGTCCGCTGCGTCCCGCCTGTTGTGCTGCGAGCCAGCGCCCGTTTGTTTACTTCCGCGTAGCGGCGTGCCATAGAGTCCGCAGTCAAAGACCGACATGGCATTTTCATACCGCCAATCTACGATCAAATTAACGTTCCCTACTGATCATGTACGACCGAGAGCGCATGAAGTAGAAAATTTTATACGTGAAGAAATGCGTCTCCCACCACAAGACGTTATAGGAATTCATTTTTCGATCCTTAGTACCACAGTGTACATCAAGTTGACGAACGAAGAGATGTGCGCCGACGTAGTACGGCGCCATGCTAATGAACTCAAGTTCCGATACTCTGACGGCCATATTGGGTCCGTCGAGATTGATCATGCAGGTTTCGGCCTGAGAACGTTGCGAGTTTTCGAACTTCCGTTTGAAGTGCCGTCGGACGAGGTGGTGGCCGCCTTACAACCATACGGAAACGTACTTAGTCACGACAGATAAAAATTGAACTTCGAAAGCATGTGCCTTCGTACCTCGTCATAGCCGGCTGTAGGGCTGTCGTAATGTACGATGGCCAGCCTCGCACTTGCTCCGGTTGTGGACAAGAGGGCCACGTCCGTTCAGAATGCCTCCGACGCAGACTGACACAGACGCCGATCGGAGACGACGCTCGCCCAGCGGCGCCCACTGCGCTACCTCTGACGTACGCGCACGCGGCTAGGCGGCCTGCTACGCCCACGCTAATCCAGTCCGCTCCAGCGTCGAACCAACCCGAGGATGAGATGGAAGTTGCATCTGTCTCCCACACACCAGTACTAGACACAGGCGATGCCCAAACAGCAACACAAGACGTTTGTTCCGACTCCATGGAAGTTGAAACTGGGACTGTACCGCCATCTAATGCTATGGAATCCAGCCAGATATCAGACGACAGTCGTACAACATCCGACACGGAGCAGCATGTACGGAAGCAAAGTTCACCAAAGAAACGGAAGAGACAGCGCCGTACTTCATCAGACGACAGCCTTAAACAGTTGAATGTTCAAGATGCGACTCTGCTCCCGATAATACGCAATCCACCAATGCCATGGCACCTGACGAAGTGCCACCCATATCTCTCAAGAGTCAACAGCCAATTAAAGATTTTACATCGCTACTGTATGACAGAGTTTCGTCCCTTCCAGGGTCTGATCATACTTCCATGCCCATCAATGAACCTATTCTACCGACCAATCATGGAGAGGCACCCATCAACTGGGGAGACACTGTTCCTGAAGAAGATGGATGCTCTGGTGGAGTAGAGGGAGGAGGAACACATTAAACGACGTCGGGCCCATCCCAGTTGGAGTGATGTGCTTCCCCATAGTGCGTCACACGTTCTTCTGACGATGGCAGCGTTACAAACTTATCGCATAGCTACGATCAACATCAATACCATTCGTGCGCGCCATAAACTGACATTACTTCACGACATGATATACGCTGCGGATGTAGACATTGTCCTGCTTCAGGAGGTATTTGTTGCCGCCTTCTACGCTCCCCATGGATTTACAGCACACGTCTCCCACGCCTCCCATGCAGGTAGTGGGGTGGCGATCCTCTTACGTGACGGAATTGACGCTACTGAAATTATATACCTCCCGGATGGCAGAGGTATGGCTCTCACGTATGGTGGCGTAAGAATCATCAACGTCTATGCACCATCTGGTTCAGGTCGGCGCCGTGAACGTTCTACTTTCTTCTCTGAGGGAGTAACGCCTCTCTTCGTGGGTCGGCAAGATTCCTTGATCATAGGAGGCGACTTCAACTCCACCCAGGCGCCCAAAGACCAACTGCCACGCAACTCTCCGTGCGCAGCACTAGCAACAATTATTCAGAACCTCAATCTAGTGGACACGTGGGAGCGTGTTCATGGCAATCGTCCGGGATTTACACATTTCACTAGCCATTCATCCAGTCGCCTTGATCGGGTCTACATCTCCAGAGACATTGTCGGTGGCACTCAGGCTGCTGAAATCTGGCCAACTGCATTCTCCAACCATGAAGCATATATTTGTACCGTCAACATCTGCCAACAAAGGGTGTGGCGCAGCAAGGGACTGTGGAAACTGAACATAAAACATCTTACTTCACTGAACTGTCGGCAACAAATTGAGACATCATGGACGGCTTGTCTTCAACGTCGCAACAGATATCAGTCTGCCATATCGTGGTGGGTCCTTTGAGCAAAGCCTACACTACGCAAGGCGTTGATTAAATACGGAAGGGAGATCGCGCAATGGCGAAGACACACTCAGGAGTTCTACTTCACCATCCTCTGAGAATGTACGACAATGCCTTATTCACCAGAACGTCAGGTGATAGTGAATCGAGCAAAGGCACAGCTCAATGCCCTCTCCCGCCGACATCTTGAAGGAACTATGGTCAGGGCGCGCACACAAGACGATTTAATGTAGGAACGTCCAAGTATGTATCATGAGATAGCTGAAAGGCGCCACCGACGGAGAAATTTGATTACTGTTCTGACAACTGAGGATGGAAGACGCGTCGATAACCAAGCTGAAATAGGGCATGCCCTTCACAAGCATTACACTAGGCTGTACTCTGCACACCGTCGTCACTCTGATAACATTGCGGAGGTATCCCGACTTACATTTGGCTCGCTTCCTGAGGATGCAAAACTTGATATGCTTGCTGACGTCACAGAGGAAGAAGTCAATGATGCTATCAAAGCAGGATCTACCAACAAGTCACCTGGTCCTGACGGCATCCCACTTGAGTTTTATAGAACATTCCGCCACTTGATAGCACCGATGTGGACAGAAATTTGTCGGGATCTTATGTCATCCCAGGTGCAGATCCCTGAAGGTTTCCTCGACGGTATCGTTATTCCCATACATAAACCTCATGGAACATCGAGGATAAGCGATTATCGTCCATTGACATTGCTCAACAGCGATACAAAGATCTTTACTCGACTTCTGGCTGCACGGCTCAAACGCACGGCAAGATATGTGGTTTCTCCTGATCAAACGTCCTTGGGTGGTGTTAACAACATCCGCACCGCCCTTGCTCGCTATAGAGACATAATCGCTCTAGCACATGCTCAACGTATGCCTGGATTTTGGCCACTATTGACTTCAGCCAAGCTTTCGATAGAGTTGATCACGAGTACTTGGAAGAGGTAGTCCGTAATATGAAATACCATTATACTACCGTCAACGTCATAATGCGCCTTCTTCGAGGAGCGACGTCCCGTGTGCTATACAATGGTAGCCTTACTCAACCAATATCGATACAGCGTTCGGTGCGTCAAGGCTGTCCGCTCTCTGCATTGTTGTATGCTTATGCAATGGAACCGTTGCTTTGTGGACTCCGTCAGTGGCTTTCAGGGATCTCACTCGGTGGACATCTATTTTGCTGCACTGCTTATGCTGACGATCTCGTCCTCGTTCTACGCAGCGATGCAGAGGTAAGAGAGTCACTGGCGTGGGTGAGCACATATGGTGACGCATCTGGCAGCTGTCTTAATGTCCGAAAATCATGTGCCATGCCTATAGGTGTGGGGCTTCCTGCAGACAGCGCTGCACCTTTACGAGTAACTACTGCTATCCGATGCTTAGGACTCGACTTCACAGGAGACATGCGGCGTACGATAGCCCTCAACTGCCGGCGCCTACTAAACCAGTTACGCGCTGGTCTTCTCGATCATCGTCTCAAGGCTCTCGACCTTCTACAGCGGACACAGTATGTAAATATATATGTGGCGTCACGTATCCCTCACGTTGCACAAACCCTACCCATTCCGCCATCCATGGCATTACGCATGTTAGCTGCACTGGGTTCATATGTTTGCCATGGCTTGCTGTTCAAGATAAGATACGAGACCCTCACTCTCCCGAGAAACAGAGGCGGACTAGGCCTGTACCATGTGCCTGACAGAGCGACAGCCCTCTTCCTTAACTCTCACATGATGCTGTGGCGCCGTAATCCCACATGCCTCACCAGCCTGTTGCTGGAGGCCTTTGCAGCGCGCTCTCTTTCGGCTCCTATTATGCTTTCAGATGTTCCGGCGCCATTCTTTTACTTCCGCCGCTTTTTCCTCGAACTGAGCTATATCCACACTGCGATACTGCCGACACGCTTGATGTCTACGAAGGCGATCTACGGCTTTCTTCAGAAGAACCGATCACCAAATGTGATTGAAGGGAAGTATCCCAGCGTTAACTGGAGTGTCGTTTGGCGCTCGGTGAGTGCTCCTTACCTTGGCACTGACGTACAGTCGACGTGGTACCTGACAGTCAACGGGAAACAAGTGTGCCAGTCACGACTTCACAGGATTCACCTCGCAGACACACCACTGTGCGTCGCCTGTGATGTAATGGACACGGACGAACATCGACTCGTATGCGGATCGGCGGAAGGCGTCTGGATGTTAGTGCGGCAGATGCTGGCTTTGATTATCCGTACGACACCTCATCATATACTTTCCCACTTGCTCCTCTTTCCAGACTCGGGACATTACCCACAAACGAAGACAAACGCTGTGAAATGGATATGCGGACATGTGGTTCACTACTTGTTTGTACATGGAGAGAAACACGAACTTGATTTTTGGAACTTTCTGAACGAACGACATTGCACAGTTGTCTGCAATCCAAAATACGGGCAATATTTTTCAAATTTTCTTCATAGTGTTTTTCGTAATCCACCCAGAAGTTGGGGTGTTCCTGCCATGACGTAGTTGGTACTTACATTTTCTTTTGCAGTAAAAAAAATTAATTCAAATGAATTAATACACTTCATTTTTGTAGCTACACTGAATGTCCTTTAATTTTTTCACCCTTCTTTTTATTGCCCCCCTATTAGAAATAGGTTAGTTGCACTGGGCCTAGGATAAGATAGAGCCAACGCCTGAAGTGGTGTAGTTTGTCATTTATTTTATTTTATTTTCTAGAGTAAAAGTGGCGGTGGCAAGTAATTCTTTTTTTTAAGGTCCTTACCCAAAAAAGTAGTCTGAAGCACATACCTAGTAAGTAAAAAAATAAAAAAGGAGACTAAGGCAAAAAAAAAGAAAAAGAATAAATAAATTTAAAAAAAGGGGGGGGGGGGCAGCGCAACTGCCTAGAAAGCAGGAGACCCGGGTTCGAATCCCGCCTGAGTACACATTTTCAGCTTTGCCCAATCGCAGTTGATGTCATATATTCGGTGAATATTAAATAATAACAACTGCAGGATCAAAAGTGACGTCTGTTATTTCGGAACAGACGCCACATGTACATAAATGGAATTTTTGCTTTAGATATATTGAAACAGTCTCCACCTTCCAAACATTTATATACGCAAAACATGAGAGATGTATGGGCATTTAATTAGAAGGGGGCGAGGCTGTTCCGGAGTATGATTGTACTTAACGAGTACCCTGGTATCGCGTACGCTGGAATGTGAGGCCCGCCTTGAGCGTGCAGCTGATACTGACGTGCGGTGAGTCAAGGCAACGGGACCGGCGGCGTGGCGAGGTTGGTGCGGACAGGTGGGTGTTGTGGGCGCGCCGGTCACGCGTGCCGCGGCCTTGCCTGCGGTCCTGTGCAGTGGCGGCCGCGGCTGACTCAGCGGTGCAACGGCTCCTCCAAGGCTGCGCAAGGCCGCCGCGCCTCAATGTCGCCCCTCACACCTCGTTACGTCACCGCAATGCCTCTGCATTACGTCTCACACCGACGTGACGTCACCGTGCCGCGAAACCTCAGCGCCGCCCGCAAATTCTAGCACACTAGCTGAAAAACCGGCGTTGACCGTGTATTTCTTAATCCAGTATTCTGTTATTGTCAGTTCTACATCTACATACATACTCCGCAATTCACTGTAAGGTGCGTGGCGGAGGGTACACTGTACCACTTTTTGTGTCTCGTTTCCGCCGGTTGTCCTGGGTGTCGGTGGCCGAGTAGACAGAGACCGACACAGGAAAATAGGATGCACGCGTGTGCAGGTACGGAGGTAACCAGCCAGTGCGACAGCAATAACTAGAAAGACTAGAGTAAATTAGAACAAGATATAGATTTCATATGGATGGTAAAATACTCATCCTGGAGAGCAGCAGACTAGTACAATGTTGATACATAGTTTAGATAGAGGCCTGCCTACTGATGATTCCTAATGCCTATCCGATAGCCAAGTCTTAACTGGTGCCTATCTGAATCCCAAGTGGCCGATGCAGCAGTCGTAGCCACGAAAAAGTTGCAGCAGGGTTGCAGCAAGAATATTGATATAAATAAATTCTGTCTAGAACAGCATTTCGAACCTTGTGCAACAGAAATAAGTTCCATAACAGATGCTACATAATAGTAACTACTTACCGAGCACCTTCAGGAAATTATAATCTATTCCTAAATCATCTAGAAGATCTATTGGATTATTTAACTGGAAGAAAAAAAGATATCTTGGTTGCTGGTGACCTTAACAATATTTTCTTAGTCAGTCTTCCAGTAAACATTTATTGCAATCAGAAACATTGTCTTTCAATCATACTGTAAACTTTCCAACTAGAGTAACTAAATCATGTAGGAAAGTCATTGATAATATTTTTATAGACAAATCAACAGAACAAAATCATACCATAAAACCAATAATTAATGGCTTATCAGATCATGATATGAAGCTCCATCTTTTAGGTACAGATTCTAAGTAGATTATGAAGACTGCTAAATCTACTTAATCAACCCACAAAAAATTGAAAGTTTTGGAAAACTGCCCAAAAATATGAACTGGAAAGATGTTTATAGTGCTCATGACATGAATGAAAAATATAACGTATTCATTAATAATGTCAGTATACTGTTTGAAAACTGTTTTCCTCTTAAAGTAACTCAAATTAAACAGAAGTCTATAATAAAACCATGGATTACACAAGGAATAAAAATTTCATGTAAGACAGAAAGGGAAATGTATCTATCAGCTAAGAGTAGTTCCAGTGATGATGACTTAGCTAAATATAAGGAATACTGTAAAATATTTAAAAAAAAAAGTAATTCAGACATCGAAACAAATGCACTATGAGAAAAAGATAGCAAAATCAGACAACAAAATAAAAGCAATGTGGCATATAGTGAAAGAGGAGACTGGTAGAAACAGAAAGGAACAGGAGCAGATAGCGTTTATAGTAGATGATACATTAGAATCTGATGGGCATAGTGTGGCAAATCTATTTAACTGTTACTGATAGTATGGGATTATCAGGGTCAGTAAAAAATGCCCTTGAATATTTGAAACTAGCATTTACAAATAACTTCAGGAACATGAATATGTCACTCACTTCACCACAAGCAATAACGTCCATAATAAAATCTTTAAAAACAATGCATGCTAGTGGTTACGATAAAATATCAACAAAGTTAATTAAAGCGTGTTCTTGTGACCTTAGCACAATTTTAAGTTATTTTTGTAACCAGTCTATTGCACCAGGAACATTTCCTGATTGGTTAAAATATTCGGATATTAAATCTCTGTTCAAGAAAGGGGATAAAGAGATACCATCAAACTACAGACCGATTTCACTTTTACCGGCATTCTCAAAAATTCTAGAGAGGGTAATGTACAAGCAACTTCTTAACCACCTAACCTCAAATGGCATATTGTCTAGAACACAGTTTGCATTTCGGAAAGGTTCTGATATCGAGAGGGCTATTTACACTTACAGTGAGAATCTACTTAATTCATTAGATAATAAATTACAAACAGCAGGTATTTTCCGTGATTTATCAAAGGCATTTGATTGTGTGAATCATAACATTCTTTTAAGTAAATTATAATTCTATGGTGTCGCGGGAATTGCTGCAAAATGGTTCCAGTCGTACGTTGCTTACAGGAAACGAAGGGTGTCAGTTCAAGGGACTAGTGAATTAAGCCAACAGTCATCATCAGATTGCGAAGAAATTACATATTGTGTCCCACAAGAATCCATCTTAGGTCCATTGCTTTTTCTTGTGTACATTAATGATCTCTCATCAGTTACACTGCCAGAAGCAGAGTTCGTCTTGTTTCTTGATGATACAAGTATTGCAATAAATAGCATGTCGAACATAATTCTGGAAAGGTCTGCTAATGATATTTTCGTTAACATTAATAACTAGTTTAAAGCCAGCTCATTGACTTTAAACTTTGAAAAGGCTCATTACATGCAGTTCAGAATATTTAAGAGATTTCCATCCATTATATGCGTAAAGTATGAAAAAGAGCAGATAGAAGAGGTTGACAGTATAAAATTCCTGGGATTACAGCTTGATAATAAATTCAGTTGGGAGGAGCACACCACAGAACTGCAGAAACGACTTAACAAATCTGTATTTGCAATACGAGCAGAAACATAAAAATAAAGAAGCTTGCATACTTTGCTTACTTTCATTCCATAATGTCATATGGTATAATATTTTAGGGCAACTCTTCAGGTCAAGCAAAAGTTTTCAGAGTCCAAAAGCGTCTAATACGTATTATTCTTGGTGTAAATTCACGTACATCCTGCAGAAGCATCTTCGAAGAACTGGGTATATTAATTACTGCCTCTCAGTATATTTATTCCTTAATGAAATTTGTCATGAATAATATATACCTTTTCCCAGCAAACAGCTCAGTTCATACCTACTATACTAGGAACAAAAATGATCCACACAAGGATTTAAAAGCACTTACTTTAGTTCAAAAAGGGGTCCACTACTCAGGAACACATAATTTTAATAACACATATTTACCATCAACCATAAAAAATTTAGCTACAAATGAAGATCAGTTTAAGAGGAGCATAAAAGACTTTCGAGTGGCCAACTCCTACTCCACTGACGAATTCTTAACAAAGAAAAAAATACATTTATCCGTATTCACACTATTAGTATTATTATATTATCAGCTTGTAAAGAAAAATAAAAACATGTTCCACCTATGAGGATCTCCTCAATACAGATCTATGGAACGAATCAACTAATCTAATCAATTGTCCCATACACAACCAAACGTTCTAGATGCGACATTTCCAAATAGGTGGATAAGGCGGGGGGCAGGGGTGGGTGGTGGTACTGTGCTGTGGCCGACTTGACGCTTTTAGACTTCTTTCTCTGAGGCGCAGTGAGGGGCAGTATATAAAGAACTCCCAACGACAGAAGAGGACGTGGTGCGGCAATATCTGTAGAAACTCTTCAATCCCTCTCGTTACCCGTCTCCGGACTCGTATTGAAGCAAACGAAGAGCACTTCGAACATATGTTGACGCGACAGTTTCATTGGTCAAGATCATATAGATATCTGTGGAGTGAGCAGTAGGATGCGCAGAACGAGAATTCTGTCCGCCACATCTCCTGCACTTGGTATTGTGACGGCGCGCTACAGTCCGTATAGCGTCAAGTGTATTTCGAGCGTTATTGCTTCGCTAGTTACACACACACCACCTTTTGAAGCATCCTAAAACTTTGTCTATATATTTATAGACGTCTTAAAAAGTGATACCTTGGACGAAGTTAGTTTAAACGCACACCACGTTATTTACGTTTTTTCCGGTTTGCTTTGAAAAACTGTAGTAATATCAACACATACCAGCATCTATTTTGTCGGCGATTTTGTTGATGACACTCTCGGCCACAGAATCACGCTTCAACAACGCATTTACGAACCTTTTCTATCAAAACATTCTCCTGAAAGATGTTTACAATACCATTGTGAATACTTCATATGGAGGAACTTCTTCCTTTTTATTTTTTGGAACCATATTTTGCCTCTTCATCTTTGGGGAAACTAAAATATAAAAATAACATAAGGTAGCAAACTGAATCATACGTAAGTACTTAGAAGCACACAAGGGAGTGAGAACCTGCGCATGAAACGATGGAAATTAATTTGTCATCTATAAATTTTATCTGCTGTTGAATATGGGACGAATGTGTATACATATACTAAAAATTCAGACATGTCTTAGAGTTATAAAACACTTTTCTCATAAAAATGCAACCAAACATTGGCAGAAACCAGCTCCCTAGTGTAACACTTTATAATATTGTGTATTGAAATTTTTCAATTTTTATAATACCTCTTATCAATACTACTGTACTTTTACAAGTAGATCTATCTCGTACATGCATTAGAAGAATACTGCACCATAACTCCTCAAGCATAGCTCCGTGGCTCAGCGATACGCTAAACTGCAAATTTAAAGTCAATCCTAGAATTTTTAACGGTCACAAGTCACTTATTCCGCATCTGTAAACAATATCGTTCATGTGAAAAATGCCTTCTTATACCACGGTGGGAATCTACGTTAAAATGTACATGTCACCTCAAAGGACGGAATACCATATCGAAACAGAGCGACGCCATGTACAGTACTGTAGTGTTCACACCAGTCGCCTTCTAATATCCAGGAATGTGTATAAAACAAGTCATATACATATGATATCAAAGTTTCGGTACTGTCACAATACGTAAGCCAACAGTGTCGTCCCAAAATCACGTGACTACCCCGGCGAGATGTTGAGAACATGCGCAGTAGACTATGCTCACTCCATAGATATCTATACTCTAAGGTCAAGATATGGGTATATTTTCTAGGCTTGATGTAAAGCACAATACAGTTTCTGTGCGCGACATGGCACTAGCACAGTCTCACATGGAGGAAAGTGAACCCAAATGTGATATATCTGACTGTAGCTCCAGTTGTCATTTCGCTAGAATAAACATATATTTACAATTTGAAAAACTTAACTTGCAAGTATTACTTGTTTATTTTTGTGGGTTGTGCATACCTTTCCGTAGCGTGAGCCCCTGACATAGGCAGCGTGAGGTTCACGCTTGAGTCTTAAGGCGTACGCTAGCAATGCGCTTCATTTATTTCAAGCGTCAACTTCGCGTCGTAATTTCTCTGGATGTAACTGACGTATTTCAGTGCAACCTATGCCATTATTTTTGTGATTTTTCATGCTATTGATTGCATACGAAATAATTGGAGATTTCCTTTTAAAAACATACAATTCTGCCGTCCGTTCATGCTGTTGAAAACTGTTTTTTAATATCTATAGTTGTTCCAGAGATATTTGAGGTGGCAGAGATCGTTGAGTTCGTTTTGAACCCTGTATATTTATGTTTCTGTGACAGTATAATTTCTTGGAGGGTATTTAGCGTTTATTCTCGCAGTTTTTGTGTTGTAAATTCTTATTTCTGTGCACTTTATTACCAACACTTAAGTTCTTTTTACATTAAAGTCGACTTCAGTGATACATATGTTTAAAATGACTATTATTAGCTATATTCAAAGGTCCTAATATTCTATGCTAAAATTCTGCAACGACAATTTATTTTAATGTCTGTTTTCAACATGAGGAGTTTTCTAAAAGAATTGTGCTTTAGGTCAGTCTTATGTTAAGAATTTTTTCTGGAATTGCGCCTCTGTGGAAATGTTTAGAGTTCTTCCAAAATATTCATTATGGTTCTCTTAGGTACACAATGTAGAATTTTCATTTCATTTTCTATTCGTTCTGCTTTGTGATTATGCACGCCTAAGTATGAAAAATTTAGATTATTTCCGCAATTTCGTTCGTCTTCTTAAAAATGTGTAGCTTTGACCTGTTTGTTCAATCTAAAATGGTTTACTGTCATCACAAGAGATTTTATAAATTCCAATGTCCGAAAAAATTTGGTATTTCGTTTTACCAGATTATTTTTTTTCCTTCGTATCGCGTAACTGGTGCTATTACCTGAGACTCAACTGTAGGCCCGTTCTACTTTCTTTCTAGTTCTGATCCTTTGTCGTTACATTAGTACCATTAAACCTCGTAGTGTTTTCAAAGTGATCCATTGTCTTTGATAAATCATTTGCGTACGCTACTGGCCAAGTAAGCTGCATTACCTAGAAAGTGACTTGTAACAAATGTAAAACTGACACAAACTTCAGAGGCCGACAAAAGCATTCCTTTAGAAACATTCTTACTAATTAATATATATATATATATATATATATATATATATATATATATATATATATATATATATATATATATATATAAGTTGACATAAGTAGTGTAATATAAAGTGAAGTCTTCTGATAGACAAATAAATTTACAAAAAGCAGTTCAGATTTATTTCTACCATAGAAAATAGTTTTTTCACATTTGACTAGTATTTAATTATCGTCCTCTTTCTCTTACTGCTGATGGTATTTTAGATATTGGTGGCTTTTTTAAAAAGTTCTTTGCTGGTCCTTACTTGTGATGTTATAACAAGCTCTTCATTCCAGATGTTCTCTATAGCATTTACATCTGATGATGGGGATGGTGGCTTCAAAATTTTGGAGTTTTCTACGCGATCCAACCCCTCACAATTTCAATAGTATATTTTGGATCATTATCTTACTAAAAGTAATAATCATTTCCCAAACTCAGCCTGTCAAAACACTACTTATTGTTTTCAAGAATGCTTTTTATTCAAAACCTATGAGCACAGTTCCCCGACGCTTGATAAAGACTTCATATGAATGGCCTTTTACTTAGTTCTAAGAACATGGGCATTGTAACAGGTCCTATTTAAACGAGTTCAATTGTTCTTGTGTGAAGCATCGTGCCACAATGTTGTTCAAGACTTTTCCAACGCTCAGAAGTCTTCACCTTTGAACTCTGCTTCACCATATTTATTATTTACCTGCTGGCTCTTGTAGTGAGTTCAGAGGGAGCGCATATCTCGATCTATGCACAACACTATTAGACTCTTCGAAGCGCCGAATGATTGAGAACACCGTAGTTTTGCTCCTGATGACTGCACTGGCAATTTCTGAAAGGGATGTGTATTGAATGTCATGGTTAAACGCAATATTTTTTTCTTCCACATGTGTGGCGTTAACGGTAAGCCCCATTTTACCCGTGAACGCTAACGAACACAACATAATTGTGAGGCATTGTTGCGAGACGCAGTGTGGTGGGGGCGTGATACGTGCAACTTGTTTGGGGCGAGACGCAATATGATGTGGCGGGAGCATAAAAGCATGCAGTCAGTCATTTGGTACCCGTTTGGGTATTCGGAAACTTATAGCGTCCTATAATCGGGTCCACAGGCTAACTAAAATAGACTGTATATTAAATATATGACTATCATTTTTAAATATAGCCTTGAGACACACAGTGGTAACTGTTATATGTTTAAAAAATTCAACACCTGTAAAACAATATTATGTTGAAACTTCCTGGCATATTAAAATTGTGTGCCGGAACCGGGACTCGAACGTGGGACCTTTGCCTTTCGCGGGCAAGCGCACTACCGACTGTGCTATCCCGACACGACTCACGATGCCGCCTCACAAGTTTACTTCCGCTAGTACCTCGCCTCCTACTTTCCAAACTTCACAGAAGCTCTCCTGCGAACCGTGCAAGACTAGCACTCCTGGTAGAAAGGATATGGTGGAAACATGGCTTAGCCACAGCCTAAGGGATGTTTCCTGAATGAAACTTTCACTCTGCAGCGGAGTGTGAGGCGGCATCGAAAGTCGTGTCAGGATAGCACAGTCGCTAGTGCGCTAGCCCGCGAAAGGCAAAGGTCCCAGGTTCGAGTCCCGGTTCCGGCACACAATTTTAATTTGCCAGGAAGTCTCATATCAGCGCACACTCCGCTCCAGAGTGAAAGTTTCATTCTAGAAACATCCCTTAGGCTGTGGCTAAGCCATGTCTCCACCATATCCTTTCTTCCAGGAGTGCTAGTCTTGCATGGTTCGCAGGAGAGCTTCTGTGAAGTTTGGAAAGTAGGAGGCGAGGTACTGGCGGAAGTAAAGTTGTGTGGCGGCATCGTGAGTCGTGTCGGGCTAGCACAGTCGGTAGTGCGCTTGCCCGCGAAAGGCAAAGGTCCCAGGTTCGAGTCCCGGTTCCGGCACGCAATTTTAATCTGCTAGGAAGTTCATATCAGCGCACACTCCGCTGCAGAGTGAAAGTTTCATTCTGGAAATATTATGTTGTTTACAATACATATAATGTAAGATAACATACTTTTCGAATAGTTCTGCCAACTTCTGTGTAGTACATGGTTGGATACACTTATGGTCACCACAGTACCTTAGAATAGAGAGAATTCAAGCTCCGCCTACATTCTGGAGATAAAGGTGACGCAACGGGTTTCTCAACGACTAATAACTTTTCATTGTTGTCTGTGTGTGTGTGTGTGTGAGTGTGTGTGTGTGTGTGTGTGTGTGTGAGGAGATTGCTTCATACCTCTCGTACGAATGAGAAGCATCTTCCAGCAAGTTTCGAAATTGCACAGCAGTTAGGCCGCGGCGTGTTGCGGTTGCGGTTTGGCGATCAGAGATATTACTGGTCGTGTTAGTCGGGGACTCACGACTGCCATCGAATCGAAGCGTTCTGGCGACCCACACTCAACAGAATGCAGACTCTCTACATCTGTATCTACGTGGGTACTCTACCAGTCCATTCTCGAACAGCGCGCGAGAAGAACGAACACCTAAATCTCTCCATTCGGTCTGTGATTTATTTTATTACGACGAATATTTCTCGCTATGTAAATGGTAGTCGAAAATATATCACGCATTCGGAGGAGAAATCACCGATCTAAAACTGGTAAGGAGTCCTCGCGGTGACGTAAGATGCCGACGTTGTAATGATTTCCATCCCAACTAGTGTATCAGTTCCGTGATACTCTCCCCACTGAATAGCGAGAATACATACATAAAAAGCGTTGCGTCACCACGGTTCAAAGGTTTCATGACCCTTTACACATAAAAATTAAATAGAGGTACACAGAAAGAGATCTCATTATTGCTCCTGAAAACAGAAATTGACAAGTGATACGACAATAACCTAACTTTTCTAACTGTAAGAAAAGAATCATCTCAATTAATTCGAAAATGCAAAACTTTTAGAAATCGGAAATGACTTCCAAAAGAACAACATAACAAACTTAAAACAGCCAAAACAAATGTAACGGATTACCAACCTCAGTCTTTGCTTCAAAAATAAAATAGCGGTTTGGTTCTTAACAAAATTAGATAAGTTGTAAGGTGTTTGCTTATTATTTTGAAAAACTTTTAGACTGCCCAGAACCAGCGAATAAATTCCAAACAAAGCACGCTAATAATATCAACCTTAACTCCAAAAAACGTGACGAAATAAAAATAACCAAATAAATTAAGAGACTTAAAAACAATAAAGCATCCGGAGAAAACGGTATAATTGCAGAACTACTAAATCAGCTGGCCCTAACACCATACCAGAAATCACTCAACTAATAGGACATATCTAGCAAATTGAGAAATATCTGAGAACTAGAAAACTGCCTTAATTCATCCACTGCGTACAAAAGGAGAGAGACGACCATTCATAATAAGTAATCACTATTCTCACGGTTACACACAAAATTCTCTCGAAATGTTTACTAGATCGAGCACAAGAACAGTTCGAATCTAAAATTGGTGAATACCAAAATGTCCTGTTCGGGACAAAATCTTAATTTAAAACTAATATCGAGGCACCTAAGGATTTCTAGTAACAATATGTTATGCATATTTGTAGATTTTAAAAAGACCTAAGATTCAGTTGAATGTGAATCTCTTTTACAAATTTTAAAGGAACAACAGTTAGATAATTAAACTCTCACTGATGAAGGCAACGTTAATACACACTAGCTCTAAAGTTAAATTCATTGGAGAAATTTCTAAACCATTTGATAGAAACGCCGGTGTTAGAGAGCGAAATTGACTTTCCTCGTTACTGTTCAATTGTATTTTGGAAAAGTTAATTCTTGATGGCGAGAGCACAATTAGAAGCAAAATATAGATCAATCAATCAGGTTAGGTACAAATAATGTTAGAGCAGACTGCCTCACCTTTGCAGAAGATCGAACACTTTTAACTAGATAGATTAGCACAGCATTAAAACAAACTGAAATTCTTAAAGAAGTTGCGGAATAATTAGGACTGCAAATATCACTGGAAAAAACAGACTATCACCAAAATGTTTGAACATAAATATGGCAACTTAAAAAAAATTCTCGATATAAATACTTAAGCGAAATCTTAAAATAAATAAGTAAATCTCGAAAAAAGCCGAAAACAAAGTTCGCTGTCAAAAAATAGCAACTACATTCAGTTGAACGCAAAATATTTATAATAAAAGATCTGAAAGCTACTAGGCAAAGTAACCAGACAAAATCCTTAGGAATGGAGTGGAAGGGCTGCAAAGAAACAACAAACACCTTTGTCATTTTGATAATAACACATTTCCATTTTATTTTTAAAAACACAATTTTCATATGATAAAAAAATTACATTAATTGGAACAAGTTTGTTAAATACATTGGATTACAATAACCTTGTTACCATATTTGTACCAGTTAACCACTTACTGAAATTAAACAAAAGTAAGAATAATGATGGACTCAGGACGGGCGCAACATGCCCGCACTGTAGATGCAATGAACAATTGTGGCCTCCAAGCACATAAAATAACAACCCTGACCCAATTTTAAAGCTTGAGATAAAATAAACAGTTTACAAGAATAACATACTCTGCCAATGAGTAGTCAGTCGGCAAGCTATCATATTACGATCAGCTTCTCCTCTGCACCAGTCGTATGATTACATAAACGACACCTACTACCAAGCCTATTACATAAATATGCACCTTACAGTGAGCAAGGAATAAATAGAAAGACCAGTGTGTACACCAACACTGGAAAGTAATGTAGTAATGCTACACACAAGATAGCGGGACAGCAATTAAATCACGGCAGGCAAACCCAATACATAGAATGAAATATGAATTAATAGAACAGGTAATATATCCAGCTAGTTACAATAATAAGAGCTACAGCTTAAGCTGCCCCTAATGTACATGCGACATAGCTGTTAACTCGAAAGGTCCAATTCATAAGCTAAAGATTAATAAATATTTCCAGCAAATACAATATATTAAACAAATATTACAACTTAGCTTCCCTCTAATCGGCTTTCGGCATAACCATTAAGTAACCAAGTCCACTTCACCAACACAGTTTCAAAAGACAGAGTAATAAATTATTCCAGCCAGTTACAATTCATTCAAAATACTACAGTTAGTCTACCGCAAAACGACACTAAGCATAAGCATTGATTTACGTAGCAAGGACACCCACTCGGAATCGTGAAATACCAATGCTGAGGCACTTAACGCCTATCACAGCCAGATAAACGGGTCCTCTTCAAATAACACCAGCGACTTAATTAAAACACATCAGTTGTACGGAGCCTTAAAAACAAGGGTGGTTATGGAAGAGAGGGGTGGGTTTCGATTGAAAGCTTCTTCCTCCTTAATTATCTTGCATACGTGGAGCCCCAGCAGTCCGTGACGTCATGCCACAACGCCGCTAAGAACAACCGGCGAGAAAAATGGAATAACACGGGAGATACTAGCCACCAAGTGAAGCACTTGCCACAGTTATAACAGAAATAACCAAGAAAGAACAATAAACTGCCTCTCAAAGATCTTCCCAACACATACCGCACGTGGGAGAAGAAAGAGGAGACAGGAAAACAACGCTTACCTGGAATATACCCGCGCCCCGGCGTAGGTGCGGTAGCGTGAACGGCCACAAGGCAGAAGTAACTGCTGGACCACTCAGATGCCCAATGAAGCAAACAACAATACACAGACCAGGCATAATACTCAGCTCCAGTAAGTGCGCAGATCTAGACAGCGCCCCGATAAAGTGCTCCCAGGCCAATGCAATGACCGCTCGCACCGCTGACAGGCATTAAATCATAACATGCAGCGACCGCACTCCAGCGGTCCGGATTCCCGATTAAGCATCTCAGTGAACTTCTTTTTTCTTTTTTCCTGTTAATTTTGAAACCCCTGCTGGGGGACGCCACAAAACATTTTAATGAAAAACACTGGCACACGAATTAACATCCTGAATGAAGATCCTGCAGGCTACAAGGGAGGAATGGGAAGCGTGGAGGGGTGGGAGGAGGAAGGGGAGGGGGAGGAGGGGGGATATAATGTCTCCAGAGGGAGGGGAGGGTCAAGTCAAGCGAGGGAGGAGAGGGGAGAGTGGAGGCGTATCAAATACGGAGAATGTTAGGGCTGGTGGGAAGGACATATGTCGGGACAGAGGGCGTCATCCGGGAGGGGACGCTGATGGAAGTGTGGAGGTTGAGGGAGGGAGGGATGTGTTGGTAACGGCGCGGTGGAGACCCAGGATTCAAGAGGAGGGGAGAAACCATAGGATGACAGGTTTCTATTTTGCGGGAAACATAGAGGGTACGGATATGCTCTAGGAATTTGTGGAGGTGTGGAAAAAGAATGAAGTCGCATAGGATCCACGTGGTGGAAGGAAGACGGATGTGGTAAACGAGGCGGAGGGTGTGGCACTCAAGGACTTGCATTACGCAGGGGAGGCAGAAACCCAGGCGGGGTGGAAACTGCACAGAACAGAACACATTAGGGAATGGTAGGTATATAGGATGGTGGAGGGGTTCACTCCCCTTGTCTGGCCAGAGATGAGCTTTAGCAGATTGAGACGGGACAGGGCTTTCTGATGGACTGCCTAAAGGTGGGGTTTCCAGGAGAAGGAGCAGTCAAGGGTGATGCCAAGGTATTTGTGGGTAGAGGTTTCAGGAATGGGATGGTCATGGAGAGTAAGGTCTTGGTGGCGGAAGGAGTGGGTGTTGTGACCTATGATGATTGCCTAGGATTTGGTGGGGTTGACGGTAAGGAGCCACTGGTTGTACCAAGTAGAGAATTCGGAGAGGTGAGACTGAATCAGTTGTTGGGAGCATGGGAGGGAAGGGGCGAGTGCAAGGAAGGCGATGAAGCTGGGACTGAGGCAAGTCAAGTGAGTAAATCAGGTAGGGGGAGGGGAAAGGGGCAGCCCAGCAGAAGGTGAAACAAACGGAATTGTTGACAGTGATGTAGGATGGGTGGCGAGAGAGAAAGGAATTAATGACTCGGACATGATTAATGGGAAGGACGTAGGGTTGGAGCTCTGTCATAGGCCTTGTCCATGTCGAAGGGACAAAGAAGGCGGCATGACGGAAGTTCATCTGGATGGAGAGGAGGTGGGTGAGGCGGAGGAGATGGTCACTTCGGAAGCCACATTGGGAGAGGGGAAGGAGCTGGTGTTGACAGAGATGCTGGTGGATATGGCAGGAGAGGATGGTTCCCAAGACCTTGCTGAACATGAAGGTGACGCTGATGGGGCAGTACGAGAAGTCGTTGGAGGGAGGCTTGACGAGTTTAGGGAACATGAGGGTGTGGAATGTCTTCCACAGGTCGGGGAAAGAGCCGGTATGAGGAAGCAAGGGCAGCATGGAATGAGGGAGGATAGGCTCAGAGGTGCTTGTAGGTAAGGCAGTCGTGTCTAGGAGTGGTGTTGCATTTTGTGTGGATTGTAAGTTCTATGTAAAGGGGCTGTGATAGGTGTGTTATAATTTTGAGGGGGAGATGTGATCCAAGTCCTGAAAGGCAAGGGCGAGCCGAGGGGCAGAGTTGTCAGTGCGCTCATAGATGTCAGTGAAGAGAATCTAACTGGCGATTATCTGGAATGGAGAAGATATCAGATAGGTGGCAAAGTGTTCTGCCTTATTGGCAATGTCAGAGAAGGGAACGTTATTGTGAAGGAGAGATTAGTGGAGAGCAGAGCGACTAGTGAGGTGGTGAAAGGCTTGCCATTACTTGGAGAAGTTGATGGGGAGTGATGTAGCATGTCTGACGACAATTCCAGCGTGTGGTGTTGGATTTTCTGGTGGTAGAGGTGTGTATCCCAGTCATGTGTCCGCAGGATGGAATAATATAGTCGATTTGCAGAGGAGGGCCGGCCGCAGTGGCCGAGCGGTCTGTGACGCGCCAGTCAAAGTCTGCACGGCCGCTACGATCGGAGGCTCGAATCCTCCGTCGGGTATGAGTGTTTGTTGTCCTTAGCGTAAGTTAAAGTTAGTCAAGTAATTAGTGTGTTAGCCTAGCGACTGATAACCACGCAGCTTGGTCGCATAAGACCTCACACACATTTGATTTTTTGCAGAGGAGGAGGACGGTCTGTGGAGGAGGGGTAGGGCTGTGTGGGTGGCTTTGGTGGGAATGTGCGCATGGACGGCGTCAGCAACGTTCTGGTGAAGTAAGGACGAGGTGTGGTCAATATCAGCAGGGGTGTGGAGACGTTGGCTGGCGACTCAGGCGTCAACGGAACGACGGTAGGCATCCCAGTCGGCGCAGAAGTAATCATGGACAACCCTGGAAGGGTATTCTGGACGGGTGGCGCGTTTGGTGAGACCACAGGGGTCTATGGTGAAGAGGACAGGGGCATCATCACTGCCAATAAGGTCGAGGATTTCCGCCTGCAGGTGGCCCAGGAGGTTGCTCTCATGGTGTGTGTGTTTTGGGAGGGGCCCCTGTCCAGTGTGAGAAAATGACACTACCGCTAGAGTTCACTGACAGGGCGGGAAGGAAAGTTAAGGTCAGCGGCAACCACATAGGTCGTGAAGGTACGCTCGATGTGGGAGAGGAAGTCATAGGGGAAGGGAGCGCTACTGTAATTATAAATAGTGGCCAGGGTAAGGGATGGCAGGAAGAAGCTGAGGATGAGGTGTTCCGTGGGATCGTTCAGGAGAGGTTGTAACCGGACAGGGTGGGGCGGAGGTGGCGAATCGCCACTCCGCCTCGAGAAAGGGGCGGGAGCCGTCAGTGTGGTGGAGGAGATATGGGGCGGTGCTGACGGAATGACAGAGTTGGAGGAAGGTTTAGAAGAAGGCGTCCACGCGGTGGTGGGAGAAGGTGTGCATGGAAAGAGGTTTGTTGGCGGGGAGGGAGCAAATGATATGGTAGTGATGGGTGTAGTGTGGGTGTTCCATGGGACAGTAAGGGGGAAGATGGGAAGAAGGTTACAGGTATGATTTATACGGCGGAAACGTTACGGGGGAAAGTGAAATGGGAGTGGTTGCGGGAAAAAGTAGCGATAGTTTCAAGCTGGAAGCGAGGGCAATCTGCTGGAGGGTGTAGGAGCGCTGGAAGTGGTGGATATTGTGAAGGACAGTCCATAGTGGGTAGGGACAAAGGCGAGTTGTCGGAGTGGATGTGGGGATCGATGGGGAGGACGGGGTCTCTCGGTTCACGGGTTACGGGAGCGGGGTGGTCCTGACATTTATAGGAGTAGAAAACTGTCAGCAATCAGACGTAAATATTTTGTTTATTAACCAGCTCTAGATTTCGATCACTGTGTGACCATTATCAATGCTTCTTTCGGCAATGAAGCATTGTTGAATTGCAGCAGTTTCAATTGTTGCCTTCATTTTTCGCAGTTCTCACAGTGGCGCTCTTCAGTGCAGTGTTATCTTGAGTGTTGACAGTGTACGATCGTAGTGCTGAGTTCATTGTGTGTTGCTCATCAATAGATCATTGTAAGCACTAAAAATATATTATGGTAGCCTCTTTTCTGTACTTCATCCACATACAGTACTGAACGTGTTTCAAGTAAACTACAAGTAATTGTGAGAACGTAAATGTTTGATTAATACACGAATCACTGTGTGTAATAGCATTTTCCGTTATGCTTGCAACCAGCCTATTCACCAGCTCTGAAACTTTTTTCAAAAATATGGATGACCTCACTCCTTTCATTATTCAGGGTTAATCGACAATTTTCCCACCATAAAGATACGTTATATAAATAAAATTATAGTTAGTTTTGATCTTCTGATGAGTTTACTACAAACGTCTCGTCTTCTATGACAGATCGGAAATCTTGGGGATTTTGCATTCTTTTAAATGTGGCATGCTTTTTTCGTTGCTTCAGCAATAGTATTTTGACCGATTTCTGGTACCAAAGCGGTTCAGCGGTTCAGCTCTGTCTTTTCTTATTGGTGTAATTAAAATTACTTTAAAAACAGTCCATATGGAAATTATTTAATTAATTAATTCGAGCCGTGGCGGATTAGCCGCGCGTACTGCAGAACCGTGTTGCGGTGCTTTCGGCCGTCCGCAGTCGGGGATTCGAATCCCCCTAGACCATGGATGTTTGTGTCGTCTTTAGTTACATTCGTAATTTGAATAGAGTAGTGAGACTGTCCCTGGTTTTCTGAATTGATTGTAAATGAATTGATGTCACTGTATATCATCCTTTAGTATGGTATGCGTGTTTCTTTTGTATGAGTATTGTATCCTAAACTGCTACAGTTGACCAACTATCTGTCAGATCACTTGTCAATAAAATGACATTATGCGCGCGCCTGTTGCAGTTTTCCTGCAGTGTAGTAATGGCTCTCTCCATGAGACAAATGTGTAGCAGACACAAAATTATGTCCTACGCTGATTACTTCCCATACAGAAAACTTAGTGGGCAGTTGCGTTGATGAATACACCGCATTTTCGCCATTAAACGGACTGTCCGAGCGCGCCTCCCGCCGGGCAGAGATTCTCAGCTTACCCGTACAGTACTGAGGTAGTGCCCCCTTTCTCACCACTCCCATTACTCGCAGCAGCGGCATCCGCAGTGTTCAGGTTGCGTAGTCGCCAGTGCAGCTGCCACATACCCCCACACCTATACATTGACGGAAATAAAAATTAGTGCTCCCTCTTAGAATTTTCCAATTCAAAGAGATTTATTGCTGAAACAGTGCGTTCGGAGTACACGAAGGGAGCCCATTTGCAGATCAACAGTCCAAGCTGTTCAGAGGTACTAGGTGCAGATCCATGCAGAAACGAAAATGTTCAAATGTTTGTAGAGCTTATGGGACTTAACTGCGCGGTCATCAGTCCCTAAACTTACAAACTACTTATGAACTAGCTTATACTAAAGACGGAACAAACATCCATACCCGAGGGGGTATTTGAACCCCGACGGGGAACGTCCTCGCACATCGTAGCATAGCGCCTCAATGCTCTCGGCCGCTCCGCCGCGGCACATGCACAAAAGGTCTTACTAGTACGTGGTGTAGCCTCCAATGGCAGCAGTGCAGACGCCGAGTCTGAAATCCATTGGGTCATACATATGACGAATACTATAATGGAATACATTATTGCTCGCCTGGTCGATCTGTGCTCGTAATTTTGTAACAGTTGTGGTTTCATGAGTTGTATGGGTCAGTTGTCGTCCCACACGTACTCGACTGCAGACTAGTCCGAAAGTCGTGCTGGTCAGAGATGTTGTTGGACGTCCTGCAGAGCACGTCTTGAGTTACAGGCGCAGTGTGTTGGTGAGCGTTATCCTGTTGGGACAATACAACTCGTTCCCGTTGTAAGAATGTCGAAAAACCATTCCCCACGTATCCAGCGCTGATCAGCGTTTGCTCCGCAAACGCTGAAGCCCACAGCCCACCATTCCAAATGATTCTCCGACGGCACCAGACGAGTTGAGCCCGACGATGCTGTGACGTGAGTGGAAGTGTGGTGGCCGTGGTTCCAGTGCTAGTAACCGGTTGGCAACCTTACGTGTCGACACTTCTGGGCTCACAAACCCTCTTACCTGTGCTGTGGCAGCTGTACGATCTGCCACTGCTGCCCTTACAACACGACGGTCTTGACGGGCGTCTGTGAGGCGTGGACGTCCAAATCCTTGTCTAAAGCTGTGGTCCCACGTGACCATTGCAAAGAGCATCGTTGCAGAACTGAGGCAACAAGCCAAACGTCTGTGTCAATTTCTCCGACTGAAGGCCACAATTTGAGCGTTTTCAAACTCATTGACGAATTTTAGCGTTCAAATGAATGAAATAAATCGCAATTTGCGATGTTATGGCTTCACTGTATTAGGTTTAGATGAAATACCAAACTGTGGCGAATGAAAATTTGTGCCCGGCTGGGATTCGAACCCGGGATCTCCTGCTTACTAGGCAGACGCGTTGACCACTCCGCCACCAAGGACACAGTGATCAGCCCGACTGCAGAGGACTCTTCCCTGCACGTCTCCCGCCACACACAAATCTCCATTCGCCACGCTGTCTCTTTCCTATACCATAATCAGGAGATCCCGGGTTCGAATCCCGGCCGGGCACAAATTTTCATTCGCCACAGTTTGGTATTTCATGTAAACCTTCTGACGATACTGCTGGCCCTCTCATCTGCATGTTATCGTACGATACCGTCTGCCTGGTCCTCTCATCTCAATGTTATCGTACGATACCGTCTGCGTCGGACCCGGAAGCGTGTGGTTCAATAGTGATATATTTTGTGTGTGAAGTTACAAACGAAATAGCCAGCCTAGGAATCAGTGTAGGACAGTGTCTCGGTGATATTGTGATTAAAACAAGTGATAGATTTCATTAATTAAGAGATTTGTATAATACGTTTCCAGACAGTTCTATAAACAATACTTTTGTCATTGTACATTATTTTAATAAATAGACAGACGAAGGGTAAAAACTTTTGTAAAACATAAAGTCATGAAAATAAATAGCATTGTATATAGGTTAGTTTCATAAACAAGTTGTATTGTCCAGCTAATTGTGTTAATTAATGTAATAGTCGAAATTCAATATTTTAATTCTTTGTATATATTGACTGACGTGAGATTTTGAACCTATTTTCAGATTTGCGACGATATTTGATAGTTCAATATATGTTAGGATCATGTATGATGTACTCGTTAACTAATTAATTGACATTTAACATTTTGGTTTGTTGTCAAACAAAAAGGAGCGAGATTACGACTAAAAAACATTTGCGCCATCCAAAATTATTGTATGTATAGTTTTCATTTTATATTGTGATTATTTTTGTGTACATGAAATGTTTTCTTTGCGTGTTTGTTCATTGT
Source organism: Locusta migratoria (assembly GCA_026315105.1). NCBI lineage: Eukaryota > Metazoa > Arthropoda > Insecta > Orthoptera > Acrididae > Locusta > Locusta migratoria. The sequence continues at coordinate 364,457,026 of CM048744.1, forward strand.
ACATTAGTATATTCAATTGTTATGAACAATGCATAATGTAAAGTCATTATTGCCGATGTTATATATTTGCCTCACCACCTTGCGTGGGGGAGTTCGAGTTCTGGCTTTCGCAAAGAGCTTTGGAATCAATGTCAGTCTGTGTTGTTGTTGTACGCAAGTTTGAATTTGTAATGTTTTGGTGGAGAAGCAGTTTGGATTCAAATTAAAGAAGAAGTGAAAAATTGTACATAACGAGTATTTATTTCTACTACGACGCCCCAGGAGAATAATGTTGCAGCGAGCAGAACCCCCATAAATCGTAATGTTGAAAAGCTAAGTATCTTGTTTGGAAGTGGTAGAAAGGAACTGTGATTACTTAAATAGAATATAGTAAAACATTTCAACCTAATACACTGAAGCCATAACATCGCAAATTGGGATTTATTTCATTCGTTTTCAAACTCGTTTAGTTGCCTGTAGGAAACCACGAGTGCGCCTCCGTGGCATGGCGTCTGTTGGCTTCGCATGTTGATATCTCACTGAAATGGTGACCGTTAGAAGTGTAAATAACTGAGTTTGATGGTTTTTGGATATGTTGTAGAGGGACATACCCTGAGTATGAGGCTACGGGCTTTGGTTTTCGGAAAAATTGATGTTGAAGTTCACTGAGCCCCTGCAAGTCGCTACCACGCTGGAAGTACCGTGTTCGGGTCCGTATTTTTGCTTCTTTTTTTTCAATTTTATTTTACATATTATCAACAATCAATGAAAAACTTAGTAAGAAATATTCAATTTTCCCGTAGTAATTTTCACGTCAATAATACAAAATCTTACTCCCTATCGCATGCATCGCTTGCTATACCACAACAGAAATCCGGATAACATCTATATACAGGGTGTAACAAAAAGGTAGGGCCAAACTTTCAGGAAACATTCCTCACACGCAAAGAAAGAAAATATGTTATGTGGACATATGTCCAGAAACACTTAATTCCCATGTTACAGCTCATTTTAGTATTTCTCTTTAAATGTAAATTGAAATAATTCGTGCAGACAGTTGTCAAAATACCCAATTGTTTCGTTAGTATGTATTGTACTTGCTCGATTCACCGCCAGTTGGCCCAATTGAAGGAATGTAATGCTGACTTTAGTGCTTGTGTTGACATGTGACTCATTGCTCTACAGTACTAGCAACAAGCACATCAGTACGTAGCATCAACTGGTTAGTGTTCATCACAAACGTGGTTTTGCAGTCAGTGTAATGTTTACACATGCCGAGTTGGCAGATGCCCATTTGATGTATGGATTAGCACGGGGAAATAGCCGCGGCGCTGTACGTTTGTATCGAGATAGATTTCCAGAACGACGGTATCCCGACAGGAAGACGTTCGAAGCAATTGATCGGCGTCTTAGGGAGCACGGAACATTCCAGCCTATGACTCGCGACTGGGGAAGACCTAGAACGACGAAGATACCTGCAATGGACGAGGCAATTCTTCGTGCAGTTGACGATAACCCTAATGTTAGCGTCAGAGAAGTTGCTGCTGTACAAGGCATCAGCGCATCAGGGATTCCATGCGACGTAGGATGGATGCACGTATCCTCGCTAACGGAGGACATTTTAAACATTACCTGTAACAAAATGTTTGAAGTCACGCTTGTACGTTCTGTTGCTGTGTGTTTCCATTCCATGATTAATGTGATTTGAAGAGAAGTAATAAAATGATCTCTAACATGGAAATTAAGTGTTTCCGGACGCATGTCCACTTAAAATATTTTCTTTCTTTGTGTGTGAGGAATGTTTCCTGAAAGTTTAGCCGCACCTTTTCGTAACACCCACTATATAAAAAGGAATGTTTGTCTGTATGTCCTCTATGTTTTCATAAAGCATTCATTCGATTGCAATGAAACTCTGGGAACTGTTCACCGTACGTCCACGAAGGTTCCTGACCCCAAAACAAAAGAGCACGCCACATAGATCATGAGATATGACGTAATAAATAATGAGAGGCCACCGCGTGAGAATACCCAGATTTATGCTTCAATTATTGGAGAATGGGGGTAGTTAGGGACCTTCAACAAAGTTTGCATGTAATTTCGGACGTTTATGAAGCGGTTTATAACTGACCTCCCCCCCACCGGCCCCTCGACAAAATGATGAAACGAAAAGAAGCCTATAGCTCACAACAGTTTCGCTATAGGTGCCGTAAAACTGTTGCAACAGGCATGACCTTGAATCATATAAAGTTAGCATTAGAGATTTGCATGTTACTATTTATTTTTGTCTGCAAGTCTCCCTTAATTCTCTTGCTGCGTAAATTCCCCTTCTGCATTCAATATAGGATGCACTGTGTAACTGTGCGTTGTGCTGTTGACACGCTGCACAAATCCATTCACTTTTTTTTACGCCTTTGATATGCAAAGTCCGGCCGGGGTGCAACTCAAAGTTAAATCCGCTTTGGTCGCTATTGTACGTATTTGCCGGACCAACCCTCTGTATATCCAACCTCGCTTTGTCGACAAAGGTCTCGGCAAGTTCCTGGAGGTTCGTTGTCTCCAAAATCTGACTTCTAGTCACAAATTTAGTGATTTTTCTGCCCCCGATGGAATATGTTGCCTTGAATTTATGCATCCACCCATTCGAAGCATTAAAATTGGGTAGGAGTCCTTCTGAAGCCTGGTAAAAGAAAAAAAAAAGCATCGATATGATATTTTGTTCATAATGTTCATTTTAGAAGATATCGTCCATAAAGTAAATAACCTCAACCTTGAGGGGGGAAATAGCTTACCTTCATTGTGTAAGGTAGGCGAAGGGTGCGGTAAGGCCAGATTTTATGAGAAAGAGAGGGGGTCGAATAGTAGCAGCAGTTTACGTGGTTTAAGGTCGACCCCTAGCAAAGGCAAAAGTTTTTTGGAAGGTACACCGGTCTTTGGAAGAAGTCTGATTTCATGCTGCAGGCAGGAGACTTCTAGCGTAATGCAGAATTAACACCACTGCGTTGCGTTGCGTTGCGTCGAAGATTAAACAATGGGAATGAGGAGATTCCACGCCCCTTGCATCGATTTGCGTCTCGATGCATCTGGGATTCGAAGCAAGGCAAGGCAATGCAAGGCAAGCTTCCAAACCTTGAGTGGACCTTAATGTGCTCGTCAAGTATTCCTAAAGAGAGGAAGCACAGTTGATAACGATTACTTATACGTCAGTACAACTATTAGTGCCGTCATACCAAAAGAAAAACAAACAAACTAATAAGCGTTTTCTTGTTACTTCATGAATAGTTAGTTACAATCAGTCATCACAAGAAAAAGTCGGAAAAGCGATTTATGCTTAAAATCGACTTCTCAAATGGAAAAACTTTTCGGTCTAATTTGCACCTGTAATTCTAAATCCCTCCATTGTATAAACAATAGTTTAGAAAATAAAATCATGTTCGCTGTAACCGCTTACAAAGGAAAAGATAAAGTAAATTTAAAGACACATCAATCCATTGCAAACTTACCTTTTATCGTATTCTTCATATTAACTTCTTCTTCTGTGGGTGGAGGTCGCTCCAAATAATTATACTCTTCCATAAACATCTCCAGCACGTTACGCGGATTGAAATGATCCATTGATAAAAGAATAATACGCTTTACGAAAAATTCTCCAAATAATGACAATGCTATTGGTTCTCAACCGCAGAGCTCTTACGCGACTTATATGGTAGTAGAGAACCACTTGACTCCATTCCCGTCCCCTCCCCTTCACCGCACACAATCAGTTCCATTCGTCGACCGGCGAACAGGAAGTGCCACGTCGAAAGCCGTTGATGCCCCGCTCCGCCTCCCCCCCTTTTCCCAAAAATACGCACTTTTTCAAAGCTCATTTGCAGCGACAATTTTATCGCTACTTTTGGAAGTGTGGTCGCCATACTAAAGGGACAGGCAAAGTTGTTTAAAGAAAAGATGAAAAATAAGCGATAATAAGCCAAATTATTGGAGTTTTTTGCGGGATCCTATCATAACGTTTTTCTTGAACATAACGGTATTTTGAGTGTTTGAAACGCGAATACACAAACACCGATAAATTTGGTCATTGTGAACAGTTGACATGGTTTTGTAAAAATGAAAATAGTTTGCGATTCGACCTTGAAAAACATCCTTCGTATAGTCTATTGTTCAACGCCCATGTATTTGGAAATTATCCCCAAAGAACTAGTAAAGGAAAACAAAATATCAGTTGATGTGTGGAGCTATAAAAAAGGGTGGGGGGCACGGTAGTTTAAAGAAATGGTTGATACTCACTCGAACAAGCGCAACACAACTTCATTTATACACTTCTGCCTGCTTGGGTTCGAATCTCGAAAGAGCCGATTCCCATTTTTACCATTTTTCGATGTCAGGAGACAAAGAGCAAATGTATCAGTGGGGGGGGGGGGGGAGATGTAGAGCGGGGCGGGTTCGGACCACGCATCAACTCGACAGCTGATCCCAAAGGCGGAGTGATGAACTGTCGGCCACAGCGGACCACTGGGCTCCGCGTCTCTCACACTCCAGACAGATTACGACCGCGGACGTGCATCGCCTTTTGCCTACTCCGGGGGGCCAAGCGCAAATTGTTTCAAAGCGTAAATTCCGGTTTCAATCGGTGCAGTTACCATACCAACCGGAAGGTACATATTTAAAATGATCACTTCAGAGGTCGTTATGCGTTTCACTATTTATTACTGCCTAATTATAATTTTTACAAGCAAAAAGAGGTTCAAAAATGTACAAATTTCAAGTTTTTTTCACAAACGGCTGGAGATATCGCAAAATGCTCGAAATTTTCGCCGGAGGCTCTACTTTTACCGGTTTCATAGGAAAGAAAGTGGTTCGAAATTTTTATCTTTAATAGTTTTTAAGATAGTCCGATTTTGTTCAATTTTAACGCTTAATTCCGCAGGGTTAAAATAAAATTCCGCAGCTTTTCAATGCGCCATAAATTTTATCATGGTAAGGACTTCCTAAACCCAACTTTTCAAAACGTTTTGTCGTCTTGGGTTCGTGGAGTTCCCTTGTGAGGCGGGACTTGGGGACCAGCCCGTTATTCACCTAGGGGGATGTGGAAAACCGTCTAAAAACTACATGCAGGCTGGCCGGCAATACCACCCCCTTCGTTAATCCGCCGGGTGGACTCGAACCGGGGCCAGTCAACACCGTCTAGATACAAGGCCTCACAACAAGTGCGTGTCACGTCACACCTATAGGCTGCCCCCGCAAGCTCACTGGCTGGCCGCTGGGGCACAGCCCACTGCCTCCTAGCTTCAGCCAGTGAGCATGGGAGGGCAGCCTATAGGTGTGACGTGACACGCACTGGTTGTGAGGCCTTGTATCTATAGTTTGTTCACCGAAACGAGAGACAGACTGTAAATAGGTCGAGGTACGTGACCAGGGGTACACAAAAACGGGGCGCTCGCTTAATGTCATTACCTATATACCAAGCTATGTGGTTCCAAGTTGTAATGGAATGGGGACTGCGCCTTTTGGTCGAGTTTTAATTCCAAATTATTAACTTATCCACCAACAGCCGTTGAAATTATGCTGTATTATTTAACGACTGGTTTTGGTCTTACATTAATTCTTCTGTAGATTTAGTATGAGATACTTACAGCAAGATGTTATAGATACAACACTAATTTGCAACTTAATTTGTATAGGGCCTGAAGATGGCATTAATCGAATACCGAAGAAGGTCGTTACGTAAAACAACATAATCTTTACGGCTGTTGGTTGATAAGTTTATAATTTTGAATTAAAACCTATGTATCAGTTGTAATGCGGTTGTGCGTTTTTCTATATAGCAGTGATAATAGACACCACAGATATTCATAAAATGCATTTTTAAAAACCATCAGCTGTTTATTCAAAACCTTATACATCTACCAGTTTCGGTCATAGACCATCTTCATGGATAAAAAGGTGTTAAAACAGAATGGTAAAATGCATCAAATAAAATACATCTTGCTGAGACAAACAGGAGTCAGTGTAACTAAAAGTGGTCACCTTAAATAAAACCTATCAGTCAAACATAACATAAAAGGTACGAACAGACATGTATGACTGATAGGTTTTATCTAAGATGACCACTGTAATTTTAACACTTTTAGTTACACTGACTCCTGTTTGTCTCAGCAAGATGTATTTTATTTGATGCATTTTACCATTCTGTTTTAACACCTTTTTATCCATGAAGATGGTCTATGACCGAAACTGGTAAATGTATAAGGTTTTGAATAAACAGCTGATGGTTTTTAAAAATGCATTTTATGAAAGACAGATATTCAAAATTCATTTCTTTTAATAATTCATAGAATCTCTAAAAATTCCCCATATCTACATTTTCGTTTACGACATTAAGAACTATGTCAACAAATCATGTACTTTGTATCACATTTCTGTAAAAGTCATCAACACTTTCTGTAAGCATTTGTCATAATGTTTTTTTGGAGACTTCAAAGAGTGTGTGTGGCCTTGTAATCAATTACTATATGATAAACTGAGGAACGACCAACACCCGTAGATGCAGCTGTTTTTATAACAAGATCTGTCGTTTATCGTTCTGGACACAACAGCTGCGTTTTATACACATTAAGAACTTGATGATTTCTTCTTTGATCTCTTCTTGCGTGAATTCAAAACGTAGGATGACATAATGAGTTTACATTTGCGCGATACGGGCGAGAAAGACTTAAAGAGAGAAAATATGAAAGCTTAATACTTGTGCTGCTGTTCAGCAACTGGTCCGTTAAGATGAAATTACAAACCAGCCTTTGATGTATCCCCTCATACACACGCTTTTCACCTGAAACGGATGCGGCGACATTGAGCGAGCGCCTCTGTTTTGTCCACCCCTGGTCACGCGCCTCGCTGTGTTTACAGTCCGTCTCTCGTTTCGGTGAACGGAGTAAAGGTGGTGTTTGGCCGGTACACCTCCCCGTCTCGGAAAGCGGTGCGTTAGATCACACGGCTAACCGAGCGGGTGGACGTATGACCATATCTGCGGTGAAATAAATGAGCCAAATGCCGTCTTAACGTGTAAATAGATGGGTGCGGTGTCTGTTCTTTCGGACCGGGAATCCACAATGGCGAGTATAAGAGGCCACGGAAGATGTGGGCGCTACAGCCGTAGCGTGCGACTTGTGGAAGTTTGAGACGGACGAGAGGCGATTGCGGGTATCCGAGTGGTTTAGGCGACCGCTGGCCCGAAACGGGAGACCCGCGTTAGATTTTCGGCCCGGCCCACAGTTTTATTTGTCCCCACTATATAATTTGAATACCCCAATGCAGCTAAAGTCAGTCCTTTTTTCTAACCTAATTCGTTCTCGTCCTTAATAAATAATTAGCTGAAAACCCGGCGTTGCTCGGGTATTTATCTATTTACTCCTGCCATTTCTCAGGTATATATTCATTTGTATAAGGGCTGTATAAATGTAAAATCTCTTGAGAATACAATTAGTAGTAATGAAGTAATAGATTAAAACTTGTTGCGTGATGGGGCAGTGAAAGTTACTGTCTATGTGCTCATCTCTCATGAACTACGTGTCGGAATGTGATACAATTTAGAAGGTACATTCAACTATATATGTGTATACTCTCTGTAAAATTTCCTGTCTCTACAATTTGTAGTGTTCAAATTATAAATCGTAACGTCATACCGAGAGCCGTAGTTTTACTCCATAAACAGCGGGAAAGTAGTAAGCGAGAAACGTTTTTCTTTCATCATTTTACTACGGTTGCCTGCGAGAAAAAGTTTAATAAAGGTTTGAAATTATGTTTAAAGTTTGTTGCAAGTCGCTAAGTACTGTCATTCTCATACAGTGTATTTCGAAAGTCTCGCCGCATTATATGGCATTTTTCGCGATTTCTATTGGTTATGACGTAATATCTTTTGAACTATGTGCCGTATGTGATTCTTAATCCTGAAGCGATTGTACCTCACGGCAAGGAGTGTGTGTACCAAATGTGGTTGAAATCGGTCCTGTGGTTTAGGAGAAAATGAGCTGTATTTTAGCTAAATGCATCAGTTTTCCGCCCATCACATTGTTTATGATGTCATATCTCGTGAACTATGTATCGTACGTGATTCTTACACTTTCGGCGACCGTTGTCATGGATTGAAGCTTACGTGTGCAAAATTTCATAAAGATTGGAACGAAATTGTAGATTTCTATGCAACACATACAAATATAGGGACACTCTGCTTTATACAGGGTGTTTCACTAAGAGTGTTTGACTCTGTAACTTATAAGATAATAGGTGACGCGAAATTTTAATGCTGTAGGTCAACACAAGAAATGTTACACTTTCTGCGGAGCTATGAACATAGTTTATTGTATCATTTTACTAAGAGTTACAGCACAAAGGTATAATTTTTAAATGGAACAATAGTTTTTTCTATCGTGCATTGGATTCGTTGAAACCAGCTGCGTCCAAATCAATTTAAACTACATTCCTATCACTGTTAGATTGGGAGCTACAACCCTTCAAAGTTTCAGGGACAAATACCACTCGCTGTACATAATACATGGCTGTGTGGTGGGTGATGGATATTATGGCGGTGGGAAGTTGATTTACATGAGATTTTCAAATGTGTGGCCATGTTCCTCAATGCATAATGCAATGCGCCGTCGAAAGGATCTGTGGGCGAGATGTAACATCGCCAGTGTGACGGAGCGACATGCGTTCTCGATGCGCCGTTTTAGATCTACTGGTGTTAAATCGGGCGACCTTGGGGGCCATGAATGAGGGCCATGGCGCCCCAACCCCACAACACAGCAATATCTTATGTACAGCGTGTGGTATCTGCCCCTGAAAGTTTGAAGGGTTGTAGCTCCCAAACTAATAGTGATAGGAATGTAGTTTAAATTGGTTTGGACGCAGCTGATTTCAACGAATGCAATGCACGATAGAAAAAAAAACTATTGTAACTATTGTTCCATTTTAAAATATATATATATCTTTGTGTTGTAACTCTGTGGAAAATGATACAATAAACTATGTTCTTAGCTCCGCAGAAAGTGTAACATTTCTCGTGTTGACCTACCGCATTAAAATTTCGCGTCACCTATTATTTTATAAGTTACAGAGGCAAGCACACTTAGTGAAATACTATGTATATTAGATTTGCAAGATGGTGTCTCTCCTTTGACAAATGTCGGAAAGAACAGACACCACACATATGCACTTCCAAGTGTTTCATGCCTACCGGGACTGGTGCAATGAGTTTTTCAGCCGTTTAGAGCTACGAAGGAAGAAGTACGCGAACACTGCACACGGCACATTTCAGAAGTCTACTCGTTGACATAACACCGCAGCAGCGGGGAGACGCTCCTCCGTGGTCGGAGGGTAGGCACGTCGCCGGCTAATGGCTGGGGCACGCCGGCGCCGGCGCGGCGTTTTGAAAAACAAGCCTGGGGTAATTGGCGGTGGCGTGCCAGGCGCGCGCTCCGGCCCGTTGGCAGCACCGTTACAGACTGGCCGCAACCGCGGAAGCCGCCTGCCGCCTGCCGCCGCCGCCTGCTGCCGGGTTTTGCGGGGATTACGCGCGCCGCGGCTGCCAGCGGCGCCAGCCAGCCCCATGCTTCCACGAAGGGGCGCCGCCGCACCTCCACTGCGGTCAGCCGCTGCTGTCCGCCACTTCTGTTTCCTCACTAAGAGCAGACCTTCAGAAGGCAAATGTGCACTGCTAACAATAATGGCGCCATTCCACTTACCTCCAGGAAGTTGTGAGTGTAAACGATAATAATTTATGCGGCCCCTACCAACTGTCGCTCCTTTCGCCTTTCTCGCCGGCCGTGGTGGTCGCGGGGACTGAGGCGCTCCAGTCACGGTCTGCACGGCCACTACGGTCGGGGTTCGAATCCCCCCTCGGGCATGGATATTTGTGCCGTCCTTAGTCTTAGCTAGTTCATAAGTAGTTTGTAAGTTTAGGGACTTATGACCCTGTAATTAAGTCCCATAAGCTTAACAAACATTCGAACATTTGAACATTTCGCCTTTCTCAAAAATTTAAATCATTTTCAGTTTGTGACGCTACTTTGCTCAAAATCAAAACATAGAGCCATGATGAAGTCAAGGATTTCGATATTGTACAAAAATGTTCAAATGTTTGTTAAGCTTATAGGACTTAACTACGGGGTCATCAGTCCCTAAACTTACAAACTACTTATGAACTACTTACGAACTAGGACGGCACAAATATCCATGCCCTAGGGGGAATTCGAACCCCCGACCGTAGTGGCCGTGTTGACCGTGACTGGAGCACCTCAGTCACCTCGGCCACCGCGGCCGGCGATATTGTACAACCAAGTATTGTATCAAGGTAGATGTCTAGTAGACAATAGTATGAACGATATTTGCAACGTATAAACAGTTATTAAATAATACGATTGCGAGACATATCTAATAAATAATATAATAAATATTTCTTACACTGCAGTGTTATTATGCTTTACTAGCTTAAACCCGCGGCTCCGCTCGCGTGTTGGCTGATTATGATAGATAAGCTATCTTTCACTCTTGAGCTATGAGACTGGTTTTGAAGGATGAAATGAAATAAAATACCTTCTTTAGAAACAAACTAAAAACTATTCCTACCAGATTGCAAAAGTCTATACACTTATCGTTTATCAGCAAAGTAAGTAGTGTAATTCAAATCACACGTAAAAATTCACTCGTTTCGAAGAATCCAATCGCGAAATTCAACAATAATGATTGTAATAATATGACAGATCAATCCCTTGATGTAATGCCCGAAACGTCAAATGGTTTTTTTAAAAGATGTATTAAAAGAAATTTATTTTTTACTGCTTGATTTATTTATTCTTATATTTCCTTATTCGTATGCTTATCCTTACAGAGAAAGAGCTGAAGACATTGTAGCACGTATAGATATGGTCTGTGGCATCACGTTTCGCTGTATGTAACCACCTTGCTACAGAGTCGCAAACATCATCGCTGGCCTTCAGTCCGAATTTTTTTATAATTTGACGACTTTCAACCACCATACCTTCCACCTCCTTATAGCTATAAGCATGGAACTGCTTTGGTGTACAACGGGAGACTTCGGACAACAGTTACACATAGATCATTCGTTTGCGATCTGTAGTTTTCGCTGCAGAGCGAAATATTAAAACACACACACACGTAGAATTTTATATACAGCGATAACTTTCCATCGCAATATATTCCACCCTTTTATCATTATCAACCCTCAAGCAACAATAAAATCATTTTCAAGGAGTAATTATTGTTCCGCATTTCGCGTTATATTATTCAAATTACTAAATATCTATCAGATCGCTATAAAACCGTGCCTAAAGCCTTCCCCGGCTAGACATTAGTAACTGTACAAATATCTAAGTCTCTGCGTCTTATCATTCGTACGTGATAAACGTACACCGAACAGACATTCACATTTATAGATATAGATTACATTCATATTATGAATTAATTTCTGTCCTTGATCATCTTCAGGTGATTTTGTAATATCGTTGTTTATTCTGCTGCTCGGTTGTGCTGTTTATTTTTGAAGATGTTCCGTATGTTTTTCATTATTATCTGGCTGTGAACTGTAGTATACATACACCTAATAATAAAGAATATAATGCAGTACACATACAGCTAATAATAAAGAACATATGGAACATCTTCAAAAATAAACAACACATCCTGGCAGCAGTATAAACAACGATATTACAAAATCACCTGAAGATGGTGAAGGACAGAAATGAATTCATAGTGCGAATGTACCAGGGATATTCCAAAAGTAAAGTCCGATTATTACCAAAACATCCAAAATCAAACTCGTTTCCAACTCATATTTTTATTGACATCCATTCCGCCTTTCTCTTTCTATTAATCTCCATACTTATTTAGACATTTGTCATATCGTCCAACAAGCTTTTGAATACCTAAATCGTCCGCCTGCGAAGATAACCAGTCTTTAACAGCTGCTTTCACTTCATCCTCTGTGTCGAAGCGCTTGCCGCCAAGAAACTCCTTTAGGTGGCGGAACAGGAGGATATCACTTGGCGCCAAACCGATCTTCGCGAATTTTGTCGCCAACCGCATGAACCAACTCGTCTGAAATCACGGATGGTCGGCCGGAGCGTGGTGCATCGTGCACATTTCCCTGTCCTTCATTAAAGGCTCGCCCCCACTTGCGCACTCTACTGTCACTCGTTATGTTAGAACCTTACACTTCAGTAATCTGCCGATGGATTTCTGCCGCTGAAATGTTTCTTACAGGCAAAAAGCGTATCACTGCCCTTACTTGAAAAACGGCGGGCTGATTGATTGTATTTCACTATCGACAGCACACAGGAGCAGTAACGACGATACTGGCGGCGTTTAACGCGTGAGGTATGTCAGGAGTCGGCGCGCATGCGTGTTTTGTTATTGGCGTCGCTTTCAAATATTTACGGCGAATCGGACCTTACTTTTGTAATAACGCCCGTAATAAAGCATAATAGCATAGCAGTGTAAGAAATATTTATTATATTATTTATTAGATTTGTCGCTCAAAGACATATTTTACGCTGCGGGCTCCACAGTACGAAAGTTATTAATACGACTGAAATAAATCCTTTTCGATGTGCACGTTACTTAAATATCAGGACAGGTGGCAGGGTCGCACTTGTTTTCACCGTTCACGCCGTGGTAAATATTTGAAATTTTGGGTTCATTGGGATAGGGGGACTAAACTGATAAGGTTATCAGTCCCCCGGTGGGAAGGGGAATAAGTGAAGATAGGAAAGTCCGGGAAGTAAAGAAGGAAGGAAGAAAGGAAGACTGCATTAGCTCGGGGCCCCGTGCTCGCCAGGCATGTACTCACGAAAGAACCGTGAGCCCCCTGGGGGGTAGTCAGAAGTGTGTGTTTACAAGCGCGGTCGACTGTCCAAGCGGTACGATGCCACGCAAAGCTAATACCAGTTTTGACATACGACGACTTGTGAGTTTTCACAGCGTGAAAGGTAAATCATATAGAGAAATTGCTTTCACGCCCAACTTGAGTAAGAGTACTGTGGTAGATATCATCAGACGATTCAAAAACGAGTCCTGTGTAGACTCTATACCGCAAAAGGGCCAGCCCCTGAAGTTGGATGAACGTGACAAGAGGAATCTAATACGGAAAATAAAGAAGGATCCTACACTCAGTGCGCCCAGATTAGCAACTGAGCTTCTACACAGACTGGCAAAAAGGCACATCCTCAAACGATTCGCAGAGCGTTGAAAGAAAGTGACTACAATGGTAGATGGACTATGGAGAAACCATATGTGAATGATCAAACTCGAAAGAAGAAATTGGCCTTTGCTAGGGAGTTTATTACAAAGGACAGAGTATAATGGAACGACGTCATTTTTGCCGACGAAAGTAAATTTAAGATTTTTGGGTCGGACGGAAGAAGAATGGTCTGGCGAAAAATGAATGAAGAATTTACAGTCATATATATTAAACTGACTGTAAAGCAAGGAGGTGCCAGTGTTGTTGTCTTATATCGACATTTGGACCGGGAGAATTGGTGTTCATCGGCATTATTATAGACAAATATGTCTGCTTCAACATATTAAAGAACAATTTGAGGAAAAGTGCTGAAACCATGGGGATATCAAATACGTTCAAGTTTTACAGGACAATGACGCCAAACATAAGGTTTGCATACTGCAGGAATATTTGTTGTACATTTGCCCCAAGGTCTTACAACCACAACCTCAATCGTCAGCTTTCAACCTTGTTGACAACGTGTGGGAAAACCTCGATCGACGTATTGCAAAAACACCAGTGTCTTCCAAAAAACCTCTGAAGCGTCGATTAAAAGAGGAATGGGTCGATCTACATGTGGACTATTTAAGAAAGATTATTTGCAGTATGTCGCAGCGTTTGAAAGAAGTGATAAAACAGGATGGCCACCCAACAAGGCATTGAAACATTTATTTTCCACAAAATTTTGTCTTATAATAATTAGTTCTGCAAAGTGGCCGAACATTAAAGCAACATGAAAATAGGACCGAGTTGTATTTAAATCGTATTATTAAAAAGCTTATGTAAGTTATAGTAATAAAGTTTATCCTATTATTTACAAGACACATAAAGTAATCTAATACTTGGTTATATGTTTTGTTACGAATAAAGTTATGAAGCTACAAGGTTAAAATATTATATTGGCCGAATATTAAAGTTATTCACTATATATATAATATGCAGATGACGGGCGATGACCCCTTCTTCAGTGTGGAGGCACTCCTAGGCCCTTACACTGACGAGAATCAGTTTGAAAAAACCGCGAGTGTGAGTGATAGTAAACAAGAGTAGTCCGTGCGGTTCGTGGTCATCGCTGTGTACCCAGTGGTGTAGGGATCGGCGCAACTGCCTAGCAAGCAGCAGGCCCGGATTCGAATCCCGGCTGGGTACACAATTTCAACTATCTATTCACATTTAGTTTCATACGTTCAGTGAATTTGAAAAGTTGTGTTTCATGTTTTCGTGTATTTATGCCTCCATATTAAGAAAACTATGCATTGAAATTGCAAACTACCTTATAAAGATTTGTGGCTGAGTAGTTCCGTAATAGTGAGTGATCATATGTCTTCCTGAATACACAATGGTTCATTTCGGTATGTGATACTTTTATTATATGATGGGTGCGTAAAAATTGAACGTGACTAAACAAGTACTATTGAATGATTATAATTGCGTTGTTTGTAAGTCTAGAGACCATGGTCACAGTAGTTAACTTCTATAGCTTTACAAATATATGAACCTTTTTTTTATCAGTTTGGAATTGGCATCTTCGTTTCTCTTCAGCACTTGTCAGATGGATTTAAGAAAGGAAGTAACGCTGGTTCTGTTATAATTTCTGATTGACGAAAAAACTATATTACAAAAATGTTCAAATGTTTGTAGAACTTATGGGACTTAGATACGGGGTCATCACTCCCTAAGCTTACAAACTACTTAAGAACTAGCTAAGACTAAGGACGGCATAAATATCCATGCCCGAGGGGGGATTCGAGCCCCCGACCGTAGGGGCCGTGCAGACCGTGACTGGAGCGCCTCAGTCCCCTCGGCCACCTCGGCCGGCAACTATATTACAGTGACGTTCAGAGCAGTTGTACAAAGCAAAACGAAAAATTCTATACAGAATAACGTTTATGAAGTCGGAATATTGAAACATCCCGATCATTGCAAGTGATTGAAATACATTCAATGGCGAAGTTGGAAATTTGCGCTGGATCGGGATTCGAGCCCTCGACCACCTTAACCAACTAGACTATCTAGGCACGCCTCCCGTCCTGCCCAAAGCCTCGACTTATTGCACAGTATGCCAATTAGTTCCTCTTGGTGCCAGCTTTAACTGTATTCCTGCACGGTTTCGGGCGTATTTGTGCATCCGCACTGAAATTATTTGCCTGTTGGAGGGATGTCCGAAAGAACAGACACCAAATCAATAATCACCACATGCCATGGCGTGAACATGCAGCAAATGTTTAAGTCAATTACTCGCGAAAATCGGTGTTAGTCCAGGTTCGGCCCAATTTTTGTATCCTACCAACAAACTGTACACCAGACGCAATACTTCTTTTATTTCATGAGTGCGTTTTGTATTAAAATGTCGTTGTTGTTGTGGTCTTCAGTTCGGATACTGGTTTGATGCAGCTCTCCACCCTACTCTATTCTGAGCAATCTTCATGTCCTCGTAACAATGGTAACCCACATCCATTTCAATCTGCTTAGGTTTGGTCTCCTTCTACGATTTTTACCCCACACACTTCCCTCCAGTGCTAAATGCACGACTCCTTCGTGTCTAAGAATGTGTCCCACCAATCGATTCCTTTCTTTTAGACAAGGTATCCCAAAAATTACTTTTCTCCCCAATTGTGTTCAGTACCTCTTCATTAGTTACGTGATCCACCCACCTAATCTTCAGCGTTCTTCTGTAGCACCACATTAAAAAAAGCCTCTGTACACTTTCTGTCTTCACTCCCATATAAGACTACACTCCACACAAATGCCATTAGAAAAGACTTCCTCACACTTAAATTAATATTCGATGTTAAGAAATATCACTTTTTCAAAAACGATGTTCTTCCCATTGCCATTTTGCATTTTAATTCTCTGTACTGCGACCATCATATGTCATTTTACTGTCTAAGTAACAAGACTCATCTATCACTTTTATTGTTTCATTGCCTAATCTAATGCCTTCAGCATCGCATGATTTTCTTACTCTGCATACCATTACGTTTTTTTTTTTTTTTTTTTTGTTTTTTTTTTTTTTTTTTTTTTTTTTTTTTTAAGTTAACCTTATATGCTCCTTTCTACACACTGTCCATTCCGTTCAATTGTTCTTCCAGGTCCTTTACTATCTCTGTCAAAATTACAACGTCAAAAACAAAACACAATGTTTTTATTTCTTCACTCTGAACTTTAATTCCTTTTCCAAATTTCTCCTCGTCTTCATCCTCGATTGAATAACATTGGAGAAACCCTGTATTACTTCTTTCCCAACCATTGCTTCACTTTCATGCCCTTCGACACAAAACTTAAAAGTTGTAAATAACCTTCAGTTCCCTATATTTTACACCTCCTGACTTCAGAATCTTAAAAAGTGTATTCCAATGAACATTTCAAAAGCTTTCTCCAGATCCACAAATATTAAAAACTGTAGGTTTGTCTTTCCTTAATCAATCTTCTTAGGTAAGTCATAAGGTCAGTATTGCCTCCCATGTTCCTGCATTTCATCTAAATCCAAACTGATCTTCCCCAATATAAGCTTCTACCAGCTTTTCCATTAATTTGTAAATAATTCATGCATAGTCATTTTGCACTTCCTGTCCGTCTCATTTCTTAGTCGTCTTTACTCCATATTAAAAGCTTCTTTTACGGTATTTTTATATCTTCTGCTTTCACCTATTAAATTCAGTATTTCCTATGATGACCAAGGATTATTTTTAGGTCTTGCCTTTCTATCTGTTTGGTCGTCTTTTGGCTTCACTATTTCATCTCTCAAAGCTAACCATTCACGTTCTACTGTGTTATTTTCCCTCGTTTCTGTCATTTGTTGCCTACAGCTCCTTCTGAAACTCCTAAGAACTTTAGGTTCCTTCAATTTAGCCAGGTTCCATCTACTTAGTTCCGTACCTTCCAGAAGTTTCTTCCGTTTCAGTCTGCAGTTCATAACAAGACATAGAGTCTATATCTGCCCCTGGATATGACTTACAGTTAAAAAACTGGTTCCGTATTCTATGTATTACCATTTTATAATCTCCCTGATACCTTCCGGTGTCTCCTGGTCTCTTCCACGTATACAACAGTCTTTCATGATTCATAAACGAAGTGTTTATTACGATTAAATTCTGTTTCCTGCAAAATTCTACCAGACGGCATCCTTTTTCATTCCTTTTCGCAAGTCCATATTTACCTATTATCTTTCCTTCAAAATTTCTTCACATGTTTGTAAACCTATTGGACCAAACTGTTACGGTCATGTGTCCCTAGAGTTGCAACTTACGTAAACTAACTAAAACTAACCTAAGAACAACAGACCCATGCCCCAGGGACCATTCCTTCGTCCGATGGCGAACAACCGAGCACTCCGCAGCAAGGAGCCTTAGAGAGCTCGACCACTCAACCGTGTCTTACCCTTCCTTTTCCTACTACCTAATCCAGTCCCCCATCACAATCAAGTTTTCCTCTCCCTTAATAGTCTGAATAATTTCCTTTATCTCCGCATACATTTCTTCAATCTCCTCATCATCGGCAGAGCTAGTTGGCATATAAACTTGAACTAATGTGCTCGATGTTGACTTTGTAATTTTACCACGACAATGCGATCAATGTGTTGTTCATAGTAATTTACCGGCATTCCTATTGTCTTACTCATTTTTAGACCTGCTCCTGTAATACCCCCCACTGATTTTGTATTTATAGACCCGTACTCACCTGGCCAGATATATGCTGTTCAGCTTTCCACGAAATTGCACTAATCCCCACTATATCTAATTTCAATCTATCCATTCCCATTTTTAAATTTTCTAATCTCCCTACCAGATTCCATGCTCCGATATGTAGAATGCCAGTGTTGTCTTTCCAGATGACCGCATACTCCTGAGTAGTCCACACCCGGAGATCCGAATGGAGGGCTATTTTACTTCCAGAATATTTTACCTAAGAACACGCCATCATCAAATATTAATAAAGTAGAGCTGCATGTTCTCGGGAAAAGTAACGGCTGTAGTTTCCCCTTGCTTTCAGCCGTTCGCAGTAGCCGTTCGCAGTAGCAAAGCCACATTAGCTGATGTTACAAGGCCAGCTCAGTCAATCATCCTGACTGATGCCCCTGTAACTACTGAAAAGGCTGCTGCCTCTCTTCAGGAACCACACGTTTGTCTGGGCTCTCTGCTGTGGTTGCACCTTCGATACGGCTATCTGTATCGTTCAGGCACGCAAGACTCCCCTCCTTGGCCATATTCATGGGGGTAGTGTAGCTTGTGATTATGTAAAGCTTATATTCATCACGGGACCATAGACGTTTCTCATAAATTGCACCCGATACTTTCATCTATTCTTGAGAAAGACGTGTCTAAACAGATGGATCAATAGCCAGCCAGACGTATTGCAAATAGGAAAAATTTCTTATGTTGTGCGTTATTTGTAGATCTGAAGAAAGCTTTTGACAGTTTTGACTGAAATAGACTCTTTCAAATTCTGAAAGTAGCAGGGGTAAGAAATATAGGGAGCAAAGAAAGCTATTCAATTTGTACAAAAACCAGACAAAAGTTATTAGAGTCGAAGGGCATAAAAAGGTCGCAGTGTTTGGGATGGGAGTAAGACAGGGTTGTAACATTTCTCCAATGATGTTCAATCTGTTCATTGAGCTAGCTGTGAAGGAATGCAATGAGAAGTTTGGAGAAGGAATTAAACTTCAGAGAGAAAAAATAAAAACTTTTATTTGGTGATGACTTAGTAATCTCTGAGAGACAGCAAAGGACCTGGAAGAGCTATTAAACGGTATGGACAGTGTCTTGAAAGGAAGGTATAAGATGAACAGTAGCGAAAGTAAAACATGAGAAATAGAATGTAGTATCAGAAAATCAGGCGATGCTGAATGAATTAGATTATGCAATGAGACAATAATAGTAGTAGATCAATTTTGTTATTTGGGTAGTAAAATAACTTCATATAGCCGAAGTAAAGAATATATAAAATGCATAATGGCTGTAGGAAGAAAAGCGCTTTTGAAGAAGCGAAATTTATAGACATCCAATATCAATTTAAATTTAGGAAGCCCTTTCAGAAACATTTGTCGGGTGTGTAGTATTGTATCGGAGTGAAACGTGGACGATAAAGAGTTCAGGCAAAAAGATGATAGCTTTTTGAAATGTGGTACTACAGACGAATGACGAAGATCAGATGGATAGACCACGTAGCTAATGAGAATGTGCTGAACAGAACTTGGGAGGAAGGGAGTTTCTAGCATATCGTTACTAAGAGAAGGGGTAGGTTGGTGGGACACATTCTGAGACATCAAGGAATCGTCAGCTTAGCATTAGGAGGAAGCGTATGGGGTAAAAATCGTAGAGGGAGACCGAGGGGCATATACAGCAAGCAAATTGAAAAGCTGTAGGTTGCCGTTCTTATTCTCAGATGAAGAGGCTTGCACAGGACAGGGTAGCTTGTGGAGCTCCATCAAACCAATCTCCGGACTGAAGACCACAACAACAACAACAACTGTCACAAATTAACAATCTTCACGTTTCATAATTTATTTGTACTGCTAAATTTTGCTCCTTGTCAAATTTCGTGTTTTTCAAAAAATGTTCAAATGTTTGTAAATCTATCGGACCAAACTGCGTGGTCATCAGTCCGTAGCTTACAAACTACTTAAACCTAGGTAAACTAACCTAAGGACAACACAGACACCCATGCCCCAGGGACGACTCGAACCTACACGGCGAGCAACCGCGCGCTCCGCAGCGAGACGCTTTAGACCGCTCGGCTACTCCACCGCGGCTTACCTATAGCCTTCGATGAGTATGTTTACAATTATTCCTTCATCAAATAATGAAATCAGAGCAGTTGACATGTAAGCAAGGAAGCGCCTCTTTATAGTCCGGCCATGATCATGGGTCCTTCCAATCGAATTACATTTCACAGCTTTATCAGAAAATGGTTTTGGGCTGGTCTGTGTGAGGCCATCAAAATGTTTCTGGGCGGCAGGCTCCGGTGTCTCCTTGGAGTGGTTTTCCCTTTCGCTGTTCTTTTGGATAGACTTAATCTCTCTTTCCACCTTTGTGACGGAGGACATTCAGCCCCAGCTTGTACATAAATGATCTACAAGATCTGTTCATATTCAAAAGCTGCATTTGTTGCCTCCCTCCTCCATAATTGGTGGCGCTGGAGTAGCGCACCCTGCAGAGACCATTGTAACACAGAGCCCTGTGTCAACGTCATTGCGTTGCAGTGCGAGGCGACATTCTGTGCTCACGGCCACTGCCGCCACCATGACTTGGCAGAGAAAGCAGCTTTTGGCTAGATCCCAGCTCCTACCTGTGACCCCTACAAATACTCCCAACAACAATTACCACCCCGGTGGACCTTGTACTCTGTTGGCTCAACTGACCTTGACTCCAAATATTAGCCTCAAAAATGTCCAATTTCAGACCCGCTATTATCCAGGTAATTACGATTCTTTCAGCAGCTCCACCAATGTCGAGTACATATTTGATGCAGATAGTGAGCATCCTTCACATATAGCTAGCGATTACGATGGATAATACTGCCTGCTAAAAAAACCACAAGTGAAATGGGTCTTAATGGGAAGCTTGCCACCTTTCTACAGTGGCGCTAAAAGGGAGATGGCTGGAGATAGTATATGTAGGAGCAAAGCCAGAGAGGAAACAATGGAAGTTAAAAACGGAGATGACTGAAGGTCTGTCCTCTTCCCTCCTATTCCCAAACTGGACAATTTGTTTGAAAAAATTTGCCCAGTTTTCGACATTCCCTATACCCGTGTGTGTGTGTTTATTTATTTTTCATTCTGCCTTTCCGAACACCGAGAATAGGTGTAGAGAGAAAATTTAAAAAAAATAATAAAAGGTAAAGCAGTCAGCAATCCGAAGATTGGTTTGAACCCCACAGTGCTTTACTAGGCATGGTCCTGTTTGAAGGTGTTATGCCGTTGCCTTCCTCCAACCTTCGAACTGACTTACCCAGCCAGTTATAGGGGAACCTACAGTTTAACGTGGGTTTCGAACCACGGTGCTACTCGATATTTTCCACATTAGCAACACTGCCAGAGGTGAAAGAAGTGGAAAGTGACAAAAATGAAACCCTGGGACCTGGTGGGGATCGAACCCGCGACCTTTGGACTTGTAGTCTGGCACTATGCTATCGAGTCGCACAGAGAGAGAATAAGGGCTGAAACGACTGTGACAAAGAAACTTGTAGTCGAAGCGAATATAATGGTTACATCCCATGTAGGCCTTAGATACTCCCTCTTATTACAAATATCTCGGTGCAGTTGAGTGCATCCATACAGATGTGAAATAAAAACAATGATGGTAGTGTTATATACATAATTACATTTCCTCTACACATTTCCTCAACGGCTGCAAGAGCGCCTCTTGTGCAGCCGTTGGGGAAATGTGTAGAGGAAATAGTCGAAACCGGTCATCGGAATGAATAAAACGCGATCTTGGCTGGAATCCTGTGTAAAAAGACGATGGATGAGAAAGACAGTGACAGTGGCAGAGGATGAGACATTGGAGAGTAAAAGCGAATCAAAAGGATCATGATAGTGCCAATTAGAGACACACACGACGTAATGCCCATAAGAGAAAAAGAGAGAGAACGTCGTAGGAATAGACTAGGATTGAGATTAACATGTTGTGTGCGAAGGCTTACTTACAATTAGAACGTGGTAAAGAGGTTTCAGAACGTTCTGTGTTCATGTGCTAAAGGTTCATGCTATCGAATGAGGATTGAGGCAGCGGGTTCCCTAATTTCCTGACCGGGTCTGCTGCAGAGGAGCATATTTGCTTTTTAGTACTCCGTCAGAAGCATTTTTCCGCTGGTTAAAATAGTGTGCTAAATATGTAAACTAACGGGGGACTTGTCTTCAAAGCCAATTATTTTTATGACCGAGCAGTCAGACTATCAATCTGTCGTTGTAAAAACTGAAACTGCTATACTATTCTTAGTAAAAGAATGTTATTAACATTGGCTAGTTGTGGTTCTTAATCTTTTTTAAGTATTTATCTGCATTTCTAACAGACATGAGGTCATCAATTTTCGGCAAAATAGCTTTACGCCTAAGAAAGTTGGAACGACTCATTTGGAGCAATATAAAGTTGACAAGCAACCATTTCCGATCCTAAATGTCGCAATTTCACCACGCCGAACGCCGCCTTGCTGGTTGGATTGTCTGATGCCGCTCCATCAGCAAGCACTATGGCAGCCCAATAGCGGCTAGCCGCATCTGTTATTCTCTCTTATAAACCCGCTATTTTTATAATTGACAAATTTGATGTTATTTTATGAGAATTGATCATAGCATGCTCTAACCTGGTACGTATTATATTACATGAAATAAATAGCAATTTGCGATGTTTTGCCTTCATTGTATTCGGTTTAGATGGAATACCAAACTGTGGCGAATGAAAATTTGTGCCCGGCCGGGATTCGATCCCGGGATCTTCTGCTTACTAGGCAGACGCGTTGACCACTCCGCCACCGAGGACACAGTGACCAGCCCGACTGCAGAGGACTCTTCCCTGCACGTCTCCCGCCGGGGACAAATTTTCATTCGCCACAGTTTGGTATTCCATCTAAACCGAATACAGTGAAGCCAAAACATCGCAAATTGCGATTTATTTCATTCATTTGAACGCTGTAATTCGTCAAATATATATATAATCTTATATTACAATTTTATCAATACCTTTGATGTGGATACCATTATTTGGTGTCGAAATCCAGGTGAAGTGTATTTAATTTACACAACTTGTTGAGCTGCTTATTTGCACTTAAAATAAAAGACGTGTACGGTTGCTGCTTTCAAGACATTGATTGTAGTTCAGGTGACAAAGCTCTTCTTTTTGCGTCATTCTTGGCCCTTTTTTTCGGTAAATACAGTATCGCGTATAAAAGTAACGACGCTCGATAAGGACCAGTTATAGTTTTGCCTCCGCCCGTAGTTTACTGTAAATACCCGATGAAAATCACACAGCACGCTGATGCTGAGTGTCTTTTGTTTATACACTCTCAGATTCACAAAACATTCAACAGGAAGTATCCTTTTCGGCAACTCTAGCTATCACACAGATAAAGCTGCAGATTACTAATGAAAACACCTAATTAATTGTCTACAGAAGTTCTCCATCATTCCTGGTGCTCCTTCAGTTGATAATATTATTTTGATATGTGTGGCACTTAAAAAATTAAAATTGTTGAAGTACACAATACTTTATAGGTTACAATGATTGCAAGAATGTTTTCCTATTTGTTATCCGTCCGTTTGTTGGTCCATCTTTTTAGACACCTTTTTTCAGGAACAGGTAAAGGACTCTGCAAGACTAGACATCAAAAAAAGCTAAAGAAATAATATTCCATCGGAATTTCTAGTATCATTGAGGAAAGTGGCAACCAAACATCTATTCAAGTAGGTTGTAGAATCTATGAGACTGTGACATACTATCAAACTTTGGGGAGAGTGGAAAGGGGGGAACATCTACATTAGCTCTATTACCTTGTTTCCCATTCGAACAATGTCTGCTTGTTGCGATCGAAAGTAATTTCTTGGGAAGCCTCACTGTGTACTAATTCATTATATGGGAGTATTCAAATGTTTCCGTCTGGTCCAAAACGGATTCACCGTCATGAAATGTAACCATGATATTTTTTTCTAAAACGTAAGCTTCACCTAATGCTTTCACGGGGGCTACTTTTGAATCAGCATAACTCACATACCGTACCTCACTTAAATCGGTGCGTCGCAGGATTTGACTTTTCTTGTCTATTCAAGGAAAGCACAAGAAAAACATAAATATGTCAGACTGAACGCAAATCTGAACCCTGCTTCTCGCGAATGACAGTGTGTCTTTAACAAATACGCCACCTCACTTGGTGACATACCAGAGGTAACTGTTATTCAAATGTTGAAATGTTTGTAATTCTGTGGGACCAAACTACTTTTGTCATAAGTCCCTAGACTTACAAACTACTTAAACTAAGGTAAGTAACCTAAGGACAACACACACATCCATGCCCGAGAGAGGATTCGAACCTCCGACGCGGGAGATCGCGCGATCCGTAACGTGGCGCTCCAGACCGCTCGGCTACTCCCTCGCGACAGTTATTGTGCCAGTGGACACGATATCCGTATACAGTAGATATCGTCTCGCTATTTTTTGTTGTCATTGCGTACTTCGCGGTTATGAAAAAATAGTGCTATTTGTAGGTTTTTTTTCCTAAAAATGAACGACGGAAAGTTGTAGGTAATTTGATAGCCTGCTCTCCCCGTAGTAAGCAATTCTGGGTAAATGCTTACTCTCCAACAGGAAGTTTGACAAATGGGTAGATATTACCGTGACAGGAAGAAAAATGTCTTTCCGCTGACGAACCAAAGTAAATTGTGAGCTTCCATTAACTTAGCATTCGTTGCACGGTCATTACAGCTAGAGTGCTGTGAAGGAAATGAATAATGCTATTTTTCGTATTTGATGTCAGCACTATCTATGCAGATGAATCGTGCCTTCAGACCACTTCTGAAGAGACGTTACATTGCTTTTGCTAAAAGAAAAAAAAAAGAAAAGAAAAAAAGAAAGTTGGCGATGACTCGAAGGGCATGCACAAAGAAAAGCAAGTCCTTCAGGTTGACGCTGCCTACGTACCGAACTACTAAGGAGAAAGTTATGCACTGTACGTCAGAAGCAGGGGCGAGCACTGTAGACAGTTTCTGTATTTTTTTGGAGGTGAACTTGACATGTCTTGGGCCTTGTAAGTTCCGTTACTGTTTCGGTGAGTCACAACGTTCAGAACAATGGCGCTCAGTAAAGCAGTTATTTCTGCCGCTCTGCGAGGACACAGCGCTCCCAGGCCGATGAAGACTGTTCCCAGGGGCGTTGCAGGCCGACCGGCTGTTCAATTACCGTGAAGTGATCCGCCGCCCCCAATTGAGCAACAGGGGAGCTCAGCGCTATCGATTAATGAAACTGGATCCCAGCGTGATATGTTGTAGCAAGCGGTCAGACGTTAAAAGGCTTAATTGCTTCATCACGCGGCACTCGATCCCATGACCGAGCTACTTCTCTGAAGCTCTTTAGAGCTCAGTATTTGATTTCAGTCGGCTTCAGGAAATGAGGCTTGCATCATATTGCTCAACGATGGTTCCGTTGTTTGTTTATAGGTATCACTTCAGCCTTCGGCTACGCTACGGCTACTGCGACTACACCGGAGTCAGTTGGGTTGCCTAACAGTGCAGGCGTTTTAGTCTCGGCGGCGGCGTTTTAAGTGTAGTCAAAGTGTTACACAATTGTCAAACTTTCACAGCACTGGAGTAATTTTAAAAATCCGCGTTTTGGCATAATTTTTAAATGCTTTATTAGGTTCTCCTGAATATCTTTTACAAAATAATTGTTGCTCATGTAATAGCAGATGAATAGTGGTGTAGGGTACTCAGAAGAGCAGACCAAGCGAAGTGGTGCAGTAACACTCTGGGCACTGCATTCGGGAAGATAGTGGTTCAAAACTCGCTTCTGAGCATCCACATTAGGGTTTTCCGTGATTTCCCTACATCGCATGGCCGATTTCCTTGTCCGTCCTTAATAAATACAATCCAAGTTTCTGCTCCTTCTCTAATGACGGCAGGTTAAACACTAATCTTCCTTCCTTTTTTTTTTTTTTTTTTTTTTTTTCCACAAATCCATATTTCAGAATTAAGTGATTAGTATTAATTTTAATGCTTTAAATAGAAAGCGAGCATTCGTGGAAAGAATGACTTCCTGCCGGGAACGAGGATAAAACACTTGAACTTTAAAAAAACCGAAATTGGAAAAGCAACTTCGAAGTTTTGAATAATTTTTAAAAAAAATGTATAAGATCAGTAACTACGAAAACTGCCTTTCCCGAATTGGTACCAATAGCGTTGACTCATTTCATTGGAAGTATTAACGCCGCGGCGGAGCGACGGAGCGACCGAGCGCGTTGAGGCGCTATGTTTATGCGTGAGGCCGTTCTCCATCGGGGGTTCGAATCCCCCCTCGGGCATAGGTGTTAGTGCCGTCTTTAGTATAAACTAGTTCATAAGTAGATTGTACATTTAGGGACTGATGACCACGTAGTTAAGTCCCCTAAGCTCTACAAACATTTGAACATTTGAATTCAAAGTATGAACAAATGAGAGGAATCTGTAGATAGTACTGTTTCAATAGGAACCGTTACAGATGAAAGCAATGTAATACAAAAGAAAGTATGAAACTGTCTGTTTGAGGAAGAATACAGTTGCTTTAAATTCAAACAACGCATTAATTATGTTTCTTAGTTAAAAAAAGGTAACAAACAAGACATACAATAATTATAAGCCTATCAGTCTTCTCTCCGCAACGTGCAAAACATTCACCGAAATTACTTTCAGACCCACAGAGTAAACAGTAGGTTTCAGGCAGACAAAGTGACAACGTGTCTTTAATTTTGGGTGGGTTACCTGCATGTCCTAAATGAATATATATATCGGACCATTTAATATGAATTACCGCTTTGCATTGGATTTGTTGATTTTGAGAAAGTTATTGACTCACTTCAAGAAAGTCTGTGATGATCATTTATTGATGGAAACTATCATAGTATACTGATAAATATACACTCCAAGTTACACAGTTTTCATTCCGTATCACATGGTCTCTTTCTGTACTCATAGAAGATGTTATCAATTTCTTCAAATGGAAAAAACGTTGAAGGAATGAATGCTAATGTGACATATCTGAACCACCTAGGTTTTAATAATGGCATAAAACGGTTCATAACTTAACAGATAATATTTGGAGCTTATAATCATTATACGTAATTTAACAACGAATTCCTGAACGAAGTTCATTGGTTTTTGAATTTAGATCCCATAAAGGGTTTCTTGAATGTTCTACTTGTGGGATTTACTAATTTCATATATTTAGTGTATGGCTACATCACAAGTTACACTACTTGCCATTAAAATTGCTACACCAAGAAGACATGCAGATGATAAACGGGTATACATTGGGCAAATATACTAGAACTGACATGTGATTACATTTTCACGCAATTTGGGTGCATAGGTCCTGAGAAATCAGTACCCAGAACAACCACCTCTGGCCGTAATAACGGCCTTGATACGCCTGAGCATTGAGTCAAACAGGGCTTGCATGGCGTTTACAAGTACAAATGCCCATACAGTTTCAACACGATACTACAGTTCATCAAGAGTAGTGACTGGCGTATTGTGACGAGCCAGTTGCTCGGCCATCATTGACCAGACGTTTTCAATTGGTGAATGATCTGGAGAGTATGCTGGTTAGGACAGCAGTCGAACATTTTCCGTGTCCAGAAAAGCCCGTACAGGATCTGCAACAAGCGGTCGTGCATTATTCTGCTGAAATGTAGGGTTTCGCAGGGATCGAATGAAGGATAGAGCCACGGGTCGTAACACATCTGAAATGTAACGGCCACTGTTCAAACCGCCGTCGATGCGAACAAGAGGTGACCGAGACGTGTAACCAACGGCACCCCATACCATCACGCCGGATGATACGCCAGTTGGTGATGACGAATACACGCTTCCAATGTGTGTTCACCGCGATGTCACCTAACACGGATGCGACCATTATGATGCTGTAAACAGAACCTGGATTCATCCGAAAAAATGACGTTTTGCCAATCGTGCTCCCAGGTTCGTCGTTGCGTACACCATAGTAGGCGCTCCTGTCTGTGATGCAGGGTAACTGCAGCCGTGGTCTCCGAACTGATAGTCCATGCTGCTGCAAACCTCGTCGAACTATTCGTGCAGATGGTTGTTCTCTTGCAAACGTCCTCATCTGTTGACTCAGGGAGCGAGACTTGGCTGCACGACCCGTACAGCCATGCGGATAAGATACCTGTCATCTCGACTGCTAGTGATACGAGGCCGTTGGGATCCAGCACGGCGTTCCGTATTGCCGTCCTGAACCCACCGATTCCATATTCTGCTAACAGTCATTGGACCGCGACCAAAGAGAGCAGCAATGTCGCGATACGATAAACCGCAATCGCAATAGGCTACAATCCGACCTTTATCAAAGTCGGAAACGTAATGGTACGCATTTATCCTCCTTACACGAGGCATCAAAACAACGTTTCACCAGGCAACGCCGGTCAACTGCTGTTTGTGTATGAGAAACCGGTTGAAAACGTACCTCATGTCAACACGCTGTAGGTGTCGCCACCGGCGCCAACCTTGTGTGAATGCTCTGAAAAGCTAATCATTTGTATATCACAGCATCTTCTTCCTGTTGGTTAAATTTAGCGTCTGTAACACGTCATCTTCGTGGTGTAACAATTTAAATGGCTAGGAGTGTATTTGTAAGTACAAGTAGTTGTGTACATAAAGAAGAAGAAAAAGGATGAATAATACAATACGATGGAAACAGTCATAATAACAATAATAATAAATTTTACAAACAAACATCTAGAGTACAAATATATTCAATTGACTCTTTTGTAGCAACTAGGAAATCGGATTGGTTGCCGCTATAGGATCTGACCGGGCATTCCTCTACTATGTGTTTAATGGTTTGTCTTTCAGCTCCACAGTCACACTTTGTGGAGGGTATTTTTCTGCACTTAAAAAGTGAATCGGAGCACCTGCCGAACTTCGTCCTTATTCTGTTAAGTATGGTACATATTCGTCTTGGTCGGTCGAAACCCTCCACCGAGCGATGTGACGCAGTGGTAACGCACTGGACTTGCATTCGGAAGAACGGTGGTTCAAATCCACCTCCGACCATCCAGATTTAGGTTTTCTGTGATTTCCCTAAATCACTCCAGGCAAATGCCGGAAAAGGGCACGACCGATTTCCTTCCACATCCTTACCCAAAACTCCGAGCGTTAGCTCCGTCTCTAATGTCCAAGCTGTCGACGGGACGTTAAACCGTAAGTTTCCTTCCCCCGAAACCCTGCGGCTTGCTTGCAACGCATGGCATGTCCGGGTTGGCAGATGCTGCATTCTTCTCTCCGGCGCTCAGTCAAGTTGAAGTTCTCCTCAGTATTTTTGCAGTTTTCAGATTGGGTTATCTTAAGCTTATGTCTCTGCTGGTAATTCCAACGTGGAACTGGAGCACAGGATCGGTGTTAATTTTTCTATACTCCCTGAAAAGAGCATGTTCACGGCGGGTGTTTGACGGAGGGGGCTCAATGCTGGTAGGCAGAAAGCCAATAGCCGTGAGCTTCGTTTTGCGTGATACAATACGCATAGTTTGGTTGAGGTGGGCATCAACACAGTTGGTGCGAGGCCTGGTAAGCCACACCGGTGTACAGTACTCCGCGACTGGGTACACCAGGGCTGGTGCGGTCGATCTACGTGTGGTGCCACACAGTTTATGTTGTTTCGGATCCTGAGTTTTGTCGTTGTACGATGTTTTTTAAAGCTTAGAGCTGTGTCAAGTGTGACACCGAGATATTTTGGCTGTTTATTGTCTGAAAAATCTGTCTTCAACGTAGATCCTAAATTGATAGTTGGCCAACCTGTTGTTTAAGTGGAAGCACGATACTTTAGTCATGGCGACATTGGGCTGCAATCTTCATTACCTGGAAATATCTCCAGAGTTTATACAGTTCGTTCGTTAGAATTTGCTCAGTAGTCTCTAATTCCTTATGGCTTGTAGCAAGTGCCCAGTCTTCGGCATAGCCAAACGCCTTTCATGTTTTGTCAGGCATGTCTGCTATATAGGAGATGAAGAGGAAAGGGAACGGAGGCAGCACCAATCTCTATGGAAGTCCATTGCTCAATTTCATTTGGGCACTGGTCTTATTGCCCATGATGGCTTGGAAGCATCTTTTGGATAGAATGGCGTGATGAAGTGATAATTTTGCATGGGATAGCTGGTTTTAGTTTGTATAAGACTTCTTGTCGCCAATTGAGCAAGTAAATAAGGCAATGGGCTACTCCTGGGCCTTGCGTAAGCAGTTATTCGACTTGACTGAAAGTGTTGGATGTCCTCTTTAGGGATATCGTGGCAAATTCTAGCCAACGTTAAATAACCAGAAACCGAAGCTGGTTGACGGACCGTGTCCATTACGCTCCAAACGTTGTCAACCAGGGAGAGAAACGGAGCCACAAGCAGTAGAAACTCTAAGCGTTGGCGGATGAGCACTGTCAGGATGGCTTGCCATAAAGTGTGACGAAACGAGGCACAGAACATAGCTGTACTAAAGCGCTCCTTCAGCCCAGACTTGGTCGTATGTCGGGCAGTAGTTTTGTATACTACCGCGGTATACCCGGAGTGTCTCCAGACGAGTCCTCGGTCATCGGGCTTCAGTTCGAAGGCGGACTTATCAATGAGGAAAATGATGATGATATGAGCATTAGGGCATTCGACAGCGGTGTTTTCGGCGCCCGGTCATATTGTATCAGACATGAGTGTCAGTTAAGTACTTTAAAACATGAATGTAAAAGAGGAGAAAACGTAGAGCGTAATAAAATTTAGATGAACCTTGCGTACACCCTGAGACAAGGATCTTGCATCCCAATATCATAGCTTTGACTAAGAGGAAGAATGCGGCTGAAGTAATTAAAATGATACAGCAGATGAGAAAAGGTGACTGACCACAGGAACAAACTGTATAAGCCAGTCGCTGTGCAACACACTGAAACCTCCAGCCTGAAAACTTAGACCATAGTTCGATCACAAAATTTTATTATTTTTGTCACACCCGCCTAGTCAGCAACTAAAATATAGGGGAATTCACCACCAAGATTCGCTTCCGTCCTCTATGCGCGGTATAAAATACATTCAGCTAATTTTTTTAATGTTTCTAAAATTGCTTAGAGATTGCTTGAATAATCACTAGATGTTATTTGTAGATTATTTATTGTCAATTCACAACATATTTCGGGCTTAGCCCATCATCTGGTGATCGATATTATATATATTTAGATTTGATGCATTCAAATTTGTCATTTAAAATACTGTTGTTATGTATTGCTAAATAAGATAACTGCTGTTTATTCCTATTTGGTAATACTTAACAACTGTATTTTAAGTGACAAATCTGAATGCGTCAAATCTAAATATATATAATATCGATCACCAGATGATGGGCTAAGCCCGAAATATGTTGTGAATTGACAATAAATAATCTATAAATAACATGTAGTGATTATTCAAGGAATCTCTAAGCAATTTTGGAATCGTTAAAAAATTTTATCATGAAGGTTGCATACCTCTACCAAGACTTTAAGTCGAAAATAAGCTTTAAAAACATTCAGTTAAAATGTGGCGTGCAGCAACCTGCACAAGCATCATAGAACCCAGACTCCTCTCGTCGGAGTAAGTCTGGGTAAATGGACAGTGTAGCTGATGAACTGCGATCAGTCGCGAATATTCTATATTGTCGCAAACCTACATTTCGGACACTTTAAATATGCGTTAAAATTTATATTAAAACGTTCAAAATTATTCTATCTTTAGTTGAAGATTACGTTCAGTGGTCGTAACCTAGATTTGCGACAATAAAGAATATTCACGACTGATTGCTGTTCATCATCTACATATTATAACATTCGCTGAGCACGTCGATTCAATTTGGAATCAAATTTGATAAATGGGCACTACCCGATTCGAGTCGGGTAATTGCTACTTTGTCTCGCCTGAGAGGTCCGCAGAAGGACTGCCACAGAGGAAAGTGGGTTTCAGCTGAATATTCGTCACTGACAGCCATTCATCTTCCCTCAACTGCAGGAAGCGGAGCCACAACAAAGTAGTGAGATCCTGCAAGGAAATAGGGCACCGTGGTACATCAGTGACTCTGCAGTCTCGTCTCTGTTCAGTCTCGTTGGTGTACAGAGGTCACTGGTAGTCGCCTCAGTTGGTGCCCTGAGCTGAACCACGTGTGAGCCCCATTATTGCCCTTTAGGATACTAAAGTACCACTTGAGTTTCGAATCTATGATGATAAATGCGGGGCTCTTCGGTGCCTTTATGGCAATTTCTCGGTGTTCGTGTTCTATCGCTTCCTTCTTCACGCTGTGTTCAGTCATTGTTCGCCCATTCCTGCCAAAGTCGAACAGTTCATCGCTACCATTCAAATGTCTAGCATTTCGCCTGCCTGCGAGGAATATTAACTGGCCAACAGAGTACAAGGAAGCAAATTCGCAAAAGCTTTGTGCCCTGTGTAAATGGTTACTAGCCACGCGTTGAAAAAGTGCTGCTCTGTCACACATTACATCATTGTCCGCGAATGTTTCGAGTTTTACAAAAAAATGTTCAAATGTTTGTATAGCTTATGGGACTTAACTACGGGGTCATCAGTCCCTAAACTTACAAACTACTTATGAACTAGCTAACACTAAGGATGGCACTAATATCCATGACCGAGGGGGAATTAGAATCCCCGACCGTAGTGGCCGTCTAGACCGTGACTGTAGTGCCTCAGTCCCAGTCCCCTCGGCCACCGCGGTCGGCTCGAGTTTTACAATTTGCTCAATACCTGCATCGATATCAGTTTGCGATCATTCGGTATGACTCCTTCGTGGTGCGTAGTATTTTTCCCCTAGACATTAAAGTATCATCGCAACTTCATTGATAACGGATATAGGTAGCAAATTCGTTATTATATACGGAGCCTAGGCATTGTTACAGCCAGTATAGTAGAAATAACTTTTAGATTTGACTTGAAATTATGCAATAAATATACATTGAATATAGACATTTTGTGCTATTCCTCGTAAATGCATTTCGTCTGGAGTTACTTCACAGCGATTTGGTAAGCAGATATTTAAACCGAGATATCTGTGGCACCTTTCAATTTGTTGTTGATGACCTCTTCAGGGGGTTGAAAAGGTGGGGGGAGGACAGTAGCAACCTGAACACGTACCTATACTGCACTAGAACTTGTAAAAGAAACACAATAATTATTATATACACACTCGGCGTGTTCCGCCAGGGGCGTAGATAAATCTTTCCTCTGGGGGGGGGGGGGGGGGTGTTCAGAGCTAGAGCTATTCTGAGGTGCCCTCATACGTGCCAAAGCTATGACGCCGCCGCCACCTCCCCCCCCCCCAACCCCTCCATCCTCATAAAACAAACTTAAAATCTCTGTAGGGATTAGTAAATTGAAAATACCTTCCGCACTACCACATCTAGCTGAAGTCATAAGTTGTCAGCAATCGTAAAAAATCGAAAGCCTTCAAACAAATAACATATAGGGAAGTCCATGGGAATGGCTCCACCTTAAGGAAAACCCATTTTTTACCTTATTAAAAGTGTGTCTTTTTCGTACAGAATAATACCACAGCTTCGCCAGCTAATACTACTTTATTGCAATTTTTTCAGCCATGCGTTTTGTTAAGTTTTATTCTTAAAAATATATTGTGAAAGTATTCGCAGTGGCGCCAGTATCCTCGGTTACGCGGTTATGACGCCATACATTTGAAAATCAAGGATAAACCTACACGATGAATAAGTAGTAGTAAATATTACAACTGTTCTAATTTATACTTATCACTCTACTGTATTTGACATTTAGAAGGCTTCAAGTACTTGTCGATATAAAATTGGAATGAAAGGAGATTTTATAATTCAGACTTGATTAAGACACCGCAAAAGTCAGAAATACAGTTTTTGGCACTTCAAAACTACTACATTTTGTACATTCCGCAATTGCCTAACTCACAAAATGTATACATCTGTATTACACTTCATTTTGCCTAAATTCCCCACCATGACTCATTGCCCCAGTTGCAAAATATGCCTAAGAACGTCAATTTAAAGTCCAAAATTTTGCGAATCAATCAAGTTAGAGAAACGAAATCGAAGCTAAATATCTACATATTACGTTACTACGATTATTAAAAAGCACTGACAGCCTACAGAGGTACTTATTTCAATAAAATACAAACTCGAAAATTAGATCAAAACGTCGAACCTAACAATTCCTTTCACACGATTAATATCTGGCAAAAGAGGGAGAATTTAATCTGTCTGCTATAAAATGCTGCCATTTTAGCCTTGTGTGCGTGCAGATGATCAGCTTCTGTGGTATAAATTATACTCGGAGGTAATAAGGTCGTGATGTCATACATTCGTTCTCGTTTTAATCACATTCGTTAAAAATATATTTGTCTGTGTCTCGTACAAATCTGTTGCCCTACTGTAGTAATAAAGTTTTTGGATCGCTGAAGCTGGTAGCAGTAGTAAACAGTGTTTCTGGCTGGATATCAGAAATACTTGTTCATTGTTACTGAAGGTTAGGTGGTGATTACCTGAGCATTTTTTTAATTTGTAAGATTTACAGTGGTGAAAGTTGTGCACGACGCTTTCCTAGGTCTCATGAAGGCCACCAATAAGACACTCGAGCCAAGAAGCCAAAGCTCAACTAAGCATCGATTACAACTTACAG
Source organism: Locusta migratoria (assembly GCA_026315105.1). Classification (NCBI taxonomy): domain Eukaryota; kingdom Metazoa; phylum Arthropoda; class Insecta; order Orthoptera; family Acrididae; genus Locusta; species Locusta migratoria. The sequence continues at coordinate 364,491,653 of CM048744.1, forward strand.
ACACCCTGGAACCTCTCTTTCTTAGCAGAGTTTTTAGTTTAACTCTCATATTCATTACACAAATTATTGTTAATTTTTAATTTTTTGCACAAGTGACAAAAAAAAGAAAAAAACGTTCTGGGGGGGGGGGGTTGAACTCCCCCCCCCCTCCCCGTTTCTACGCTCCTGTGTTCCGCACACTACCCAACATTGTTCAGCCCATCTTCAGTGGTGTCGCGATAGGCGCTTACGGAAGGACGCAGGGAGACGTTTCGTCTTCAGTGATAAGAGTTTCTTTTGGCTCGTTGCTAATGAGGGCCATACAATTGTGTGTAGCGCGAAAGTGCGAAGTATATAGGACAGAGGCACACGGGCTGACATCGGCCATCATGGTGTGGGGAGCCACATCCTATAACAGGCCTTCCTCCTCTGGTGATCGTTGAGGAGACATTAAATAGTGCATGGTTCATCATCATTCAACCCGTCTTACTACCGTTCATGCATCAATAAGGCGCTATACTTTCCAACAGGACAATGCACGTCCACATGCATCTTGCACCAACGTGCTCTTCAAGGTGTACTTCAACTACCCTGGCCTGCACGATCCTCAGATCTGTCCCTCATTGAGCATGTTGGATACCTGATGAAATGTCATCTGTGCAGTATGCACGACCGACTTGAAGTCTGGACCAACTGAGGCACCAGGTGGAAATTGCATGGCAGGCCATTCAGCCAAGATCGTCTCCATGGGAGAATTGCAGCTTGCATTGCTGCAAAAGGTAGCACGCTCTGGTGACTGTACTCACGTGCGTATGGCTCTGTCCGTGTGATGACGTGTTGTATTCATTCTCAAGAATGTGTCAATGAAATTTACCTTTGCATGGGTGAAAGTATTCATGGTGTTTTTTATCCATGGTGGATGTAAATGTTGTAAAACCTAGCTGTGTTGTAACATCTTCGTGCTTCTTAGATATAAGCTCTTTGACCAGAAACTCTGCATACAAATGTAAAGAAAGTGTATGATGTGAGTTGACATTTCTGTGAAGTTTTGATGATAAATTCTACTCAAAAAATTGCAAGCAGAATAGAAATAAGAGTAAGGAGGTTATCAAAGGAAAGTGTGTTCGCAAAAGTGTGTAAAAAGTGCGTCACATGAACAATCGCGATTTGGATACAATATTAAATGTAAGTTGTTGTTGTTATGGTCTTCAGTCCGGAGACTGGTTTGATGCAGCTCTCCACAATACCCTATCCTGAGCAAGCCTCTTCAACTCCACATAAGAACGGCAACCTACGTCTGTCTGAATCTGCTTCCTCTATCCATCTCTTGGTCTTCCTCTGCGGTTTTTACCCCACACACTTCCCTCCAACCCTAAATTCACAATTCCCTGATGTCTAGGAATGTGTCCTACCAATCGATCCCTTCTTTTAGTCAACGTATGCCAGAAATTTCTTTTCTCTCCAATTCTGTTCAGTACCTCCTCATTAGTACCTAATTTTCAGCATTCTTCTGTAGCACCACATTTCAAAAGCCTCTATCCTCTTCCTGTCCGCACTGTTTATCGTCCATGTTTCACTCCCATAGAAGGCAACACTCCACACAAATGCCTTCAGAAAAGACTTCTTTAGGCTTAAATCAATATTCGATGTTAACAAATTTCTCTTTTTTATTCTGCCATTCTGCATTTTATATCCTCTGTACTGCGACTATCATATGTAATTGTACTGCCCAAATAACAAAAATCATATACCTCCTTTATTGTTTCGTTACCTAATCTAATTCCTTCAGCTTCACCTGATTTTCTTAGACTGCACTCCATTACACTATTTTACTCTTGTTAATGTTCATCTTATATACACCTTTCAGCACACTGTCCATTCCGTTCAACTGCTCTTCCAGGTCCTTTGCTGTCTCTGGCAGAATTACTATGTCGTCGGCAAAACGCGAGAGTACAGTATGCTGCCGAATTCAGTCATTATCAAATCATTTATATTTCAAATTGGCATTATAGAATTTGTAAGCTTTTCCTTTATGCAGAAAATAAATGATCTTGTTGACTAGTGTTTCATAAATTTTCTGTTATATAACAAAAGTTATGATTGCTTTCGATTTAATCTCTATGTCCCGATTGACTGACTGAGTGAGTGATTGACTGACTGACTAACTCATCATCGCCCAGCCCAAACTACTGAAAATAGAAACTTGAAATTTGTAGAGGGTGTTGATCTTAATCTGTAGGCGTCATTTAAGAAGCGATTTTTCGATATTCCCACCGTAAGGGGGTGAAATGGGAGATGAAACGTTTTTTGAAACTACATTGCTATTTAGGCAATTTCGAAGGCAGAATTACAAAATTTCGGATTTTAATTCAGGGTTCGAATTTAAAAGACACGCAATTACGGCAGTTTTTGAAATTCAACCAATAAGGGGGTAAAATAGGGGATGCAAAAAATTGATTTTCAAAAATATGTTGCTGTTAACTCAAATTCTAAGCTACAACAACTTCGAAACTTCGGTTATGGAATCTTGGTCAGGATTTAAAATTAAAAAACCCTCGAGTTTTAGTATTTTTTGATAACATGTTGCTATTAAGTCCGTTTTGAAGCTAGAGCTGAAAAAATTGATATTTGTATTGTTGGATAGAATTTAAAAAATACGGGTATCGGTATTTTTGCAAATCCAACCATAAAGAGGGTTAAATTGGAGAGGGGATGTTTATCGAAAATCTGTTGCTATTTAGGCAATTTTGAATTTAGAACTCAAATTTTGGGATTTGGATTCGGGGTTCGAATTTAAAAGACACGTGTTTCGGTATTTTTGGAAATTTGACCAATAAGGGGTGAAATACGGGACGCAAAAATTGATTTTCAAAAATATGTTGCTGTTAACTCAAATTTCAAGCGATAACAACGAAACTTAGTATTTCGGTATTTTTGGAAATTCAAGATCTAAGGGGGTAAAATAGGGGATCAAAAATTCTTTTAGAAAACACATTGTTGTCAAGACAATTTTGAAGCTAGAGATACAAAAATTGGTACTTGTATTGTTCGTTACAATTTAAAATACGTGTTTCGGAATTTTTGGAAATTCAACCATCAAGGGGATTAAATTGGAGAGGGGATGTTTTTCGAATATCTTTTGCTATTAAGGTAATTTTGAAGCTACAACCACATAAATTGGTATATGTTTTCTTGGTCAGAATTAAAAATATACGTGTTTCGGTATTTTCAGAAAATTCATCATTTAGGGGGTGAAATAGGGGATGAAACATTTTTTTGAAAATACGTTGCAACTAAGCCAGTTTTGAACCCAGAATTACAAAAATTTATATTTGCATAATTGGTTGGAATTTAAAAGACACATGTTGGGGTATTTTTCGGAATTCAACTATTAAGCGTGCCACAGAGGGTTACAAGTAGTAAAATCAAAGGTTCAAATGTTTGTAAATCTTAAGAGTCTTAACTACGGGATCATCAGTCCCTAAGGTTTACAAACTAATTAAACTAAATTAAACTAACTTAGACTAACTTATGCTATAGACAACACAAACGCCCATGCCCGAGGGGCGAATCGAACCCCCGACGGCGAACAGCAGCGTGCACCGCAGCATGGCGCCTCAATACGCACGACCATTCTGCCGCGGCTACAAGTAGCATCACAACATTTCATTATGATATTACTTAAGTAAAAATGTATATTAAAAGGAAGAAACAACTGGTGCAGACCAACCAGCCTACGCATGCGAAGCAGTGTGCGTTAAGCTAGGGTAGTATATAAAATACTGAATACTTGTAGTTAGTGCTTATGAACATTTATGGTGGATGTTTTGGTGTTTCCTATTTTAAGTGGCATTACACCAAACTTGAAGAAAGAAACTCTAAAGGTAAAGGTGGATTGTGAGACTCGCCTGCATATACTGGTGCGCCACTCCAGTGCAGGACAGTAATAGGGAGTTCTGTAGTCGCGATCCAGGAGTCAGGAGAAGAGTTCCACATAAGAGAGCCAGCAGTCTGTCTGTGCACAATCCGCAACAGTTTTCTGTTGCCTAGCAGAACTACGTATTAATAAGAAGACTTTGATCCATCATAAGCACACCAAAGTATTTTTTTCTTGTTATCAATAACGTTCATGTCGACCAATTAATACTTTTAGTTGGATACCTGTGTTAAGGCGGCCAACCGTCCGGGATTCTGCGGGACAGTCCCGCAGATGGACTCGCTGTTCTGCATTGGGATAGTTACTGAAATTGTCCCGCAAAATGACAAAAGTGTTCCGCATTCAGGTAATTTTAAAATTGTTGGTCTAAGAGCACAAGCCGAAACTGTTTTTGTACGGTACGCTATGTCATACAGCTTGCAAGTCAACTTCACAATGCTTTATCTACGAATAAATGACAGTCATCTTATATTGAATACAAAAGAAAAAAAGATACAAATCATGTTACTATTTCAAAATGACAAATTCCCTCGCAGTGGAACCTTTTTATGTTTTAAGTTGGTACTACATTTGGTGATAGGAAGACATTAAAAAACTTTGTTTTCGGCATATTTTCTGTGTCATCTTAAGTGTTACGGAACATTTTTCGGCGCTCAATGTGGCAAACATGATGTAATATTATCACAGTCTGTATAAACGTATTTAAAATCTGACATCTTATTTCCTTCAGGAATAAAAAGGGCCGGCCGCGGTGGCCGAGGTGACTGAGGCGCTCCAGTCACGGTCAGCACGTCCACTACGGTCGGGGGTTCGAATCCCCCCTCGGGCATGGATATTTGTGCCGTCCTAGTTCGTAAGTAGTTCATAAGTAGTTTGTAAGTTTAGGGACTGATGACCACGCAGTTAAGTCCCATAAGCTTTACAAACATTTGAACATTTGAATAAAAAGGTGGTGAAATTCTGAAACAGACAACACAACGAATGTGAATGAGCATTGCATATTGTAAGGCACAATTAAACTCTGCATTTCATCGAAAAAACTTGTATAATATGGTATTTCAAATGGTTTTAAAAAGTAGTTTTTAACAAATTTAATTCGAAGTTATTGCAAAACATAATTCTTTGGGCGGAGTACGCTACTTATCAAAATGTGTGGAGCACGATGCTCTAAGAGCTGGAACAAATAAAAGTAGTACAGACGAGGAAGGTGACTGGAAAAACGTAACGGAGAAAGAATATGTAAAAATTGTCAGACTCTTAAATTCAAAATAGGAGCATGAGAAAATATTTATGAACTGCAAATAAAAACTGGAAATTAAGAATGAAATGTTACTCATGTTAGATATGTTACTTTAAAAGTAAATGATTGGGCCTACTGTGGCCTAAATTACTTTGCTAGTCTCACAGTATCTGGCACAATGAGTCCCGTGATCTTAGCCCTACTTCACACCCTCCAAATGTCCCGCACTGAGTTTTGGAAAAGTTGGCCGCGTTAACCTATGTCCACATCCTTGCTAGTCACGGCGCACCACATGAACCACTACCTACCAGAGACACAACAATTACAATCATCATTTCACCCAATGATCGTGCGGGAGAGACCCTGCCGTCTCGGGTGCCTTGCTTGGATTGCGCGGCCGCTCCATCGGAGGTTCGAGTCCTCCCTCAGGCACGATTATGTGAGTATTATTCTTAGCATAATTTAATGAAACTTGTAAGTCGAGGATCCTATGACCTCAGCATTCCGATCCCTTAGCTTTACAAACATTTGATTCTCCCATTGTAGGTCATGGGCAACAAAATATTCTAGCATTCTGAGGAGAAAATTGGTGATTGTAATTAGATAAAAAGCTCTTGCCGCAGTGACAAAGCCCTTGTTTTAATTATTCCATACCAAACCGTGTAATTTTTTCGTTGACACTCTTCCCGTTATATTGCAAAAATACAACAACAAAAAACTGCATTTACTTGGACTTTATAGATCCCCTACGCAATGTTTATCTTATAAGGATCCCATACCTTGCAGCAATAATCTTGCAGAGGGTGAACTGTAGTTTCATTACTCAGGAGCAACAATAACAATGACACTCTTTAAGACTAAAGAGTGTCATTAGAACTAAACAGTGTTATTGTTAGTGGAGGATTCATTATTCAGTCTAGCTGGATGACTGAATATCCCAATGGTGGCTTTCATGAGCAGCCCAATTAAGATCTTTCTTACTGTTAGTTGTTTTATATTGTCGTTGATAACAACAATTACTTAGACTTCTAGTAGGAGTCTCTCCAAAAGACGGTATCTGCGTAGGTACAACGAATATTTTAGCGAGTTACACGAGTACAGAATTATTCCTTCTCACCTACATAGTTAATTTCGTCGTCCGATTGCATCGTTCAGCCTGATATCAAACATCAGTTTATCTTTTTCCAACTGATTGCACTTACATGCATCATAAGCAGTCGTATGTTAAAAATATTTACATTTTAAGGCACATCGGGAAGCTAAACATCAAGGTGTATCATGAACAACAATCTGGGGCATCTGTAGCTCAAGAAAATTTAATTTATTTGTATCGCAACGAAAACCAGTGACTATAATGAGCATTTATGTAGTTTCTGCCTCGTAATTATGCAATTACAATTGTATTAAGATTTGGGGATTGTTGTTGTTGTTGTTGTTGTTGTTGTTGTTGTCGTCTTCAGTCCGCAGACTGGTCTGATGCAGCTCTGCACTCTACTCTATCCTGAGCAAGCCTCTTCATCTCCTCATAAGAACGGCAACCCACATCCATTTGAATATGCATACTGTATTCCTCTCTTGGTCCCCCTCTGCGATTTTTACCCCACACACTTCCCACCAATGCTAAATTCACGATTCCTTGATGTCTAAAAATGTTACCTACTAATAGATCCCTTATTTTAATCAAGATATGTCAAAAATTCCTCCTGTCCCTAATTCTGTTCAATACCTCCTCATTAGTTACGCGACCCACCCATCTAAGCTTTAGTTTCATCTATCACACCACATCTCAAAAGCGTTTATCTTCTTCGTCTCTGAACTATACATCGTCTATGTTTCACTCCCGTAAAGGCAACCACACAAATCCCTTCAGAAAAGAATTCCTAACTCAATATTCGATGTTAACGCATTGCTATGAATGGTAGTGATTTTCCGTCTTTTGCAACTACAATAAAATGCGATTTTTTTTCACAACAGACGCGTTTCGTTTTATTGACTGTAAAACATCATCAGTGGTCTGAAATAGTAGAAATCTACAGTTTGGTTTTTGTTTAGATCGAAAACAGTTCTTAAATGGACCCTGAAAAGTAGGCCTAATGTTTGGTACTTACGGAAATTTTGTCTTCTTTTCGCTTCACATCATGGAATGCCGGTCTGTTTAGTGCAATCCCGCCGGTTCTTCATGTTGTGTCGTTTTCTCACTACTTTCACTGTCACTGTTTCACTGTTTATGGTTGTTTTTCACAGATCAGAAATGTTTGTTTTTGTTTTTACTGATTCTGCTCAGTATGTTATTGGAGTGTTGCCAACCTCACAAATGTAGTTCTTTCTCTGTTTTATAATAAATTATGTTTCGATGTATTTAGTTTTGAAACATAATTTATTATAAAACAGAGAAAGAACTACATTTGTGAGGTTGGCAACACTCCAATAACACACTGAGCAGAATCAGTAAAAACAAAAACAAACACTTCTGATCTGTGAAAAACAACCATAAACAGTGAAACAGTGACAGTGAAAGTAGTGAGAAAACGACACAACATGAAGAACCGGCGGGATTGCACTAAACAGACCGGCATTCCATGATGTGAAGCGAAAAGAAGACAAAATTTCCGTAAGTACCAAACATTAGGCCTACTTTTCAGGGTCCATTTAAGAACTGTTTTCGATCTAAACAAAAACCAAACTGTAGATTTCTACTATTTCAGACCACTGATGATGTTTTACAGTCAATAAAACGAAACGCGTCTGGTGTGAAAAAAAATCGCATTTTATTGTAGTTGCAAAAGACGGAAAATCACTACCATTCATAGTTATGAAAGCAACTACGGACATTATGGCCACACAAACGAAGAATTTAACGCATTGCTATTTCTCGAAAACGCTTTTCTGCCTATTGCTATTCTGCATTTTATATCATCTGTATTGCGACCATCAAACTTTATTTTACTGCCTTTTAACAAAACTCATCTACCACCTTATTGTCCCGTCACCCAATCTAATTACTTCTAAATCGCCCGATTTTCTTAGACCGCATTCCATTTCCCTCGTTTTGCTCTTTTTGATGTTCGTGTTATAAAGCTCCTTTCAACAAACTATTCCGTTCATTTATTCTTCCAGTCATCGGCAAAACGCAATGATTTTATTTCTTCACCCTAAATTTTAATTCCTTCTCCAAATTTCTCCTTGCTTTCCTTCACAAATTGCTTAAAGTACAAATTGAATGACTTTGAAGAAAGGCTACAACCCTGTCTTACTCCTTTCACAACAAATGCTACCCTTTAATGTCCTTCGATTCTAATAATTACTGTCTGGTTTTTGTATAACCTTCCGTTTCGTGTATTTTACCCATGCTGATTTCAAAATTTGAGTGTATTTCAATCAACGTTGTCAAAAGTTTTCTCCAAATCTACAATATCTAGAAATGTAGGTTTGCCTTTCCTTAATATATGTTTAAGATAAGTCGTAAGTCTTCCGAGATAAGTCTAAGGTAAGTCCCGTGTTCCTACATGTCTCCTGAATCCAAATGATCTTCCCCGAGGTCAGCTTCTAGCTGCTCTTCCATCTTTCTGTAAACAATTCGTGTTAAAATTTTGCAGCCATGACTTATTAAACTGATGGTTCTGTAATTTTCACACCTGCCTTCGCCTTCTTTCTTTGGAATGGGATTATCTTATTTTTCTTAAAGTCTGAGGGTATTTTGCTTGTGTCATACTCATGAAGTGAAGTAATTTTGTCATGGCTGGCTCTTGTTTCGACTTTGAACAGTGATCTGTGAAATTCTTCTTTCAATATAGTGTCTACTATTTCATCTTCATCTACTTTCTCTTTCCTTCTTACAATATTATATCTAAGTTCGTTTCCTTTGTAGAGCCCATCTATATAATATTTCCAACTTTCAGCTTTCCCTTCTTTGCTCATAACTGGTTTTCCATCTGAGTTCTAAATATTCAATCAGCAGCTTTTCTCGTGTCCAAATGTCTCTCTTTAATTTCATGTAGGGGTATCTATCTATCCCGTAATTATAAAGTCTTACATGTACTTGCATTTGCCCTTTACCCAATCCTGCTTAGCTGTTTTGCACTTCCTGTCCATCTCATTTCTTAGTCGTGTGTTCTCCGTTTTACCTGCTTCAATTACTGCATTTACATATCTTCTCCTTCCATCAATTAAATTTAGTATTTTCTGTGATAACCAAGCTTTTGGAAGCTTTCTACCTATTTTGTGCTCTGCTGCCTTCACTGATTCATCTTTCAAAACTACTCATTCCTCTTCTTCTGTTTTATTTCCCACTGTTTCTGACTTTGTTACTTAAAGCTCCCTCTGAAATTCTTAAGAACTTCAGGTTCCTTCAGTTTATCCAGGTACCATCTCCTTATTTTCCTACCTTTCTGCAGTTTCAGTCTACAATTCATAACCATTAAGATATGGTCATCGTCTATAACTGCCCCTGGATGTGTCTTGCAGTTTAAAACCTGCTTCCGAAATCTGTGTCTTACCGTTATAAAATCTACATGGTACCTTTCGGTGACTCCTGGTCTCTTCCACATATACAACAGTCTTTCATGATTCTTAAAACAATTGTTTATAATGATTGGATTGTGTTCCGGGCAAATTCTACCATTCTTTCATTCCGTTTCCCCAGTCCATATACGCCTACTATTTTTCATTCCCTTTCTTTTCTTATTACCGAATTCCAGTCCCCCACCACAATTAAGTTCTCCCCTCCTTTAAATGTCTGGATAATTTCCTTTACGTCCTCATACATATTTCGATCTCCTCATCATCGTCAGAGCTAGTAGGCGTATAAACGTGTTCTACCATGGTAGTTGTTAGCTTCGTATCTGTCTTGACTACGATAATGCAATCCCTGCGCTGCTCATAGTAGCTTATCCGCAATCGTATTTTCTTTTTAATTCTTACTCTTGTAAAACCCCAACTGATTCTGTATTTATAATCCTGTACTTACCTGATCATAAATCCTCTTTCCACTGAACTCCATTAATTCCCACTATATCTAACTTCAAATTATCCATTTCCCTTTTAAAATTTTCTAATCTCCCTACGCAATTAAGGGATCTAACGATCCAAGCTCCGATCCGTAGAATGTCAGTGTTGTCTTTCCTGATGACGACATCCTCCTGAGTAGTTCCCGCTCGGAGGTCGGAATGGGGGGACTATTTTACCTCCGGAATATTTTACTGGACAGGATGCCATCATCGTATATTGATACAGTAAAGCAGCATGTCTTCCGGAAAAGTAAAGACTGTAGTTTCACCTTGCTTTCAGTCGTTTGCAATAACTGTATGGCAAAGCCACATTAGCCGATGTTACTAGGCAGGCTCTGTCCGTCAACCAGTCTGAAAAGGCTGCTGAAAGGTACTGAAAAGGCTGCTAACCCTTTTCAGGAACCACACGTTGAGATGTGCAAGCCACCCCACCACTGTAATGTCTATGGTTCATGGGGGCTGTGAAGCGAATTTTTCTCTGTATGATTTATTGGACGGGTGTTTTTAAGTTTTTTAAAATACGGAATCTCGGTTTATCGTAGGATAGATTGTTCCTTCATAACTTTAAAACACGACAACTGTCTGCTTTGAATCTAGCGAAGCCAAGAACACGAAACACTTTTTGGTTTCACTGTATGAGTACATGACTGAGTAAGTGGCGATGTGCTAGAAACCAGTATCGAGACTGAACCTCGAAAGCATTAAAATCGAAAACACTGATAACTTTTTAGAAATATCCCAGCCGATACTTTCCACAAGACAAGATGAAGCTCATTTATTTGCACTCAGTGACATCATCATTAACGGAATGGCCAATAATAATTAGTGCTCGGATTCTTTTAGATGTTCGGTTCATGAGTTATTGCCTCTGAAAGATAACTAGTAACACAGTGGTCAACCGATTCATTACGTAGTAATCACACTCTCCAACAATAAATGTCGAACAGCTCAATAGTCGAATAATGCGTATAACTGCTATCCAATACTGTTGGTTGGATATTTCGATTGGTGGCCTTTTCAGGTGTGTTAAGCCTTCAGAGAGTGTAATACTGTGTACTTTCTAAATATGTTCGGCAGTATTAATGCTTAATACGTTCCCCTTAGCAACAAAACATATATATAAACATGATTTGCTGTTCGTTAGACTCGTTAAAACTCAAGAACAGCTGAACCGATGTGCCTAATGTTAGTCTTGAAGTATTCGTTTAAGTCCAGGGAAGGTTTAAACGGTGATAAAATCTGGAAAAGTTGTTCGGAAAAAGGAAAATATGAAAAAACTGAAACAGATTTTTCCAGTGAGCTATCAATACTTTTCGTCCACTTGCGATAAAATTTTGTACATTTCATGTTGAAAGCAAGAGGAAGGTTCGCATCAAGTAAAAATTTGGTAAATTCGCCCGGAAAGTGGGAAAATTTAGGAAAAACCGCAAGCGATTTTTTTCTATGAATAGAAATCAGTTGCCACATGGTTGTAAGAACATCACATGAGTACGGCTTAAAAGGACAAGGTATGTCAACACTATAAGTTGCGAACCGTTCATCCGATTGCAATAAAATTTTCATCATTTGACTTTCAACGAAAGATGAATGTTCTTATGAACTAAAAATTTGGGAAAGTTACCCGGAAAATTTGAAAATTCGCGAGAAACTGAAAGAGCTTTTTTCAATTGGATATCAATATCATTCGTCTGATTGCGATAAAATTTTGCATATTTGACTTTCAAAGCAAGAATAACGTTCTTATGAAATAAAAATTTGGAAAAGTTTCTCTGAAAATTGTAAAATTCAGAAAAATTATAAAGAAATTTTTCTATGAAATATCAATACCATTCCCATGATTGCGATAAAATTTCGCACATTCGACGTTCAAAGCGAGAGGAAGGTTTCAGTGAAGTAAAAGTTCGAAATAATTGGGCAGTAAAATTTGTGGAAAACTGAAAGAGCTCTTTTCTTTGGGATATCAATATCATTCGTACGATTGCGATAAAATTTTAAACATTTGACGTTCAAAGCACGAGTACATACATATTAGCAATTGTGAAGCATTGCCAGGTCGACTAGATGACTAGATGACCCGATGAACTTCGTATCACTTACCTCTTAATATAAACCATATTAATTTAAATCATATGTATCTTAGACCCAGTAGCTTTATAAAGGAATCATCCGATAGTCTAATATCGGCTCGATAGTGGGCGGAAGGAGTGGGCAAATCACGCACACATCTCCAGAATAATGTTCATGTCACATTCGTAGAAGTTCAGGAAAGGTTTAAACGGTGATAAAATATGGAAAAATTGCGAGGAAAATTTAGATTTAAAACATGTAAAATAATGACAGGTACTTCTGTTGTTCTGTCGTTCTATCCTCTTTTTTACAATAGGTGCAATGCATTATTAAAAGTTAATTATAACTTCTGAAAAATAGTTAAGAAGTCAAAGAGTAAATAGCTTTTCTAGAGAGTAATTATTGTAAGATATTCTCTGTATATACTTCAAATCAAAAACTATCTTGAATTACAAACTTTCTACATTATCTTATCCAATACTTCATCGTTGAAGCTATCTCCTGACCAGATTTCATCATAATAGATTCAGTGCTTTATGTAATGATATATAACCAAATCGGTTCAGCCGTTGTTGAGTTTTAGCGAGACTAACGAACAGCAATCAATTTTTATCTTTGACAGTTCATTTACGGGTTCAGATCGTGTAAAGCGAACTTGACTCTTTCAAAGTATATTTCTGAACGCACCCAACACAATAACCAAGTCATTATTTTACATGTTTTAAATCTAAATTTTCCTCGCAATTTTTCCAAATTTTATAACCTTCTCTGAAATTCCACGAATGTGACAAGAACATTATCCTGGACATATGTGCGTGATTTGCCCACTCTTTCTGCCCACTATCGAGCTGATACTTAGACTATCTGATGCTGCATTTATAAAGCTTTGGGTCTAAAATACATATGATTTAAATTAATATGGTTTATATTAAGAGGTAAGTGATACGAAGTTTACCGGGTCATCTAGTATATATATATATGTCTGAATGCAACTAACCACAGACGATGGGAGGCTGAACATAACTCACGAGAGACGATTACTTATAATCGTTCAAATGTTTGTTAAGCTTAAGGGACTTAACTGCGGGGTTATCAGTCCCTAAACTTACAAACTACTTATGAACTACCTTATACTAAAGACGACACAAACATCCATGACCGAGAGGGGATTCGAACCCCCGACCGTAGCGGCATTATAATCGTTAATTAATGTTTCTATTGGCCTTCTTTAGCCATCACTGTCTCCATACAATTTCCAGCTACTGTTTACAACTACAGGTTCCAAATTCGCCCAGGCTTTTGAGTGTGATGGGGCAACAAACACAGTAACTCTCCCACACCGCAGACTCGAAACTTCCGCTTTTATGATGTACAAACCTCCTCCCTCATCCCACCCCAAACCAAAAAATATTTACAAACTTTGAGGGGAGGTTCCTTACGCCAACACAAGTCGAATAAATATAGGCTCTAAACTACTTGCCACATGAATCGTGTCGCGGCGGAGCGGCCGAGCGCATTGAGGCGCTATACTACGAGGAGCGTGGCCGTTGCCCGTCGTGGTTCGAATCCCCCTCGGGCATGGGTGTTTGTGCCGTCTTAAGTATAAGGTAGTTCATAAGTAGTTTGTAAATTTAGGGACTGAAGACCCCGTAGTTAAGTCCCTTAACGAACATTTGAACATTATGAACCATGAGCGCGCGGTCAATAGAAATGTTTTTCAGTGGGGCAGGATCAAAGACGAACAAGTGCCCACAACACTCTCGGTATGCATTTTAGAGCCTATATTTACTTCACATTATTCCTTCTTGTATTGGCCTCTGTATTCCAGGCCGAAATCACTGCCATCAGGGCGTGTGTGGAGGAGAATTTGCGTAGGTGCTACAAAGACCGTAGCATCTATATCTATTCAGACAGCCAGGCAGCCCTGACATCACTGGCAGCTCCTGCAACAAGATCTAAAATTGTTGCAGAATGTCACAGGGTTCTGGTGGAGCTAGGGGAAAGCAATAGAGTAAACCTATTGTAGGTCCCTGGCCACTCAGGGATCAGTGGCAACGAACATGCCGACAGATTAGCCAGGATGGGGGCAGAGACTCCATTTATTGGACCGGAACCTGTCCTGACAATCACCAAGGCAATGATCCAATTGGAGCTACGTAACTGGCTCAGAAGACAGCACGTAGAACATTGGACCAAAGTCTATCAACTAAAACATGGCAAGGTAATGATTCCAAAGCCATGTTTTAACAGAAGCTCTGCAATCCTGGGCCTGAATAGAAGAGAGATTAGACTCATGGTTGGATTGCTGACAGGCCATGGGAATTTCAAAAAACACCTACATACAATGGGAATAACAGAAGAGGACCCTAAATGTAGGATCTGTGATGACGGTGATGACACTGCATCACATCTAATCTTCGAATGCATTGCATTGGAGAGTAAAAGGAACAGAATATTTCGGACAACCAGACCCGAAGAAATTGTGTCTAATAAAGAACAGGTAAAGGGACTCCTTTTACTGTTCAAGGGCATTGGTTGGCTTTACTAGATATACAGGAAGCGATACCGCACAATAAACTTAGTTTCGGTGCGGGCTGTGGCGGGTTGGACCAAGACTGTTTTGGCTTCCCTGAGAAAATCAATCAATCCTTCTTGTATTGGTGTACACTGTTTCCTCCCAATATACAGAAACAAAGAGCTTGCTATACGAGAGATCTGTTTGGCATTATCGAAGATGAAAATAGCTTTCAAGGTATGAATGTTAGGACGCAAGTTTACTAGACCACCTTTGTGTGTGTGTGTGTGTGTGTGTGTGTGTGTGTGTCAAGAATTAATCCCCAAAATTTGTTGGTATTGTTTTAGCACACTTTGTATTAAGATGTAAAAGACCTTATGCAAGTGTCTCCAGTGACACAAACGATTCTACTCTGCATATGCTTCAGAATATATGACGCGAAATTACTTCTTTTTAAAAAGAAAATCCTCTGTCTAAACGATTTTACCACTCGCTGAGAACTAGGGGACGACAGGAGGGTTGTGTTCCTTGCCCTTGGATTATGAGCACCTATGTGGCAAATTAATCTCTTTTCATTTTTCAACGAAATTTCATTTTACAATGCATCCCGCTACACATTGTGAATTTCTTCTGGTGTACTACTGTATTGATTTTAATTCATAAAGTGCAGCAACCAGTTGCATGTAATAATTTGAGGCGACGACCACTTTCGGGCGCTTGAGTACCCTTCTTCTGGTCTCTATACAGGAAAACCAGTACATATTTGTATTACAGTAAAGTGAATAACGTACAAAAGTCGTTTACAGGAATTTTAAAGAGTATAAAAGTATTCGACATGAGTTTGAAAGTTTATAAAGCTAACACTGTACAGTGATGTGGTTTTGAAACAAAATAGATTGTAATAAAAGGCCTAAAATTTACACTTAAATTTTAGTATTGCAGCTTAAGAGATTTACATTCTACATGCTAGCAGGAGACTGATAGCTAAGAGAATTATGCAAGGAATAACAATAATTAACTGCTAACAAAATATCTATGGATGAATCTCATAGTGAAAGGGTAAAATACATAAGGAAAATAAAGCCATGGGATAAAACACAGAAATAATTGATGTAGTTGACAATAAAAGCGTAAAAAGAGGAGCATGTGACTGATAAATCAGTCGCTCAACAGATTAATATTCAATGGTATAAGAAGTACAATGACAATTGGCGCGTAATATTTCGGAACTAGCCACTGACAAACTAGTAGGAAGTTCAGAATGCCGCTAGCACGGCAACTGTCAATTTATAAAGTGCCATTTTGTCTATGGCTTTAAATATTAATTAGGATAAACTGAGATGTGATTCTCATACGACAACTAAGTTAAGGATGTGGTTATACAGGATAAGATGCGTGAACTAATCTGCAAACAAATGAGAATGGGTACAATATTATTAAGCTAGTGTTACGACTGTTGCATTATATTATTGATGTACGTAAGTCATTTGTCATGTCTAGTCAAATTCTTAATAGTTCATTGTAAGCTTTAATTGAAAGTAAAATGCCATTTCATTAGAAAATTGATTATACTTTTCATTTGACAAAATACATACAATAGAAATCAAATGGAAGTCAAAACATTAACCATAAAGGAGATTTGAACACGACACTCTTTGAATATCAAACTTCAACTGCAGTTCAACCTTGTTAAGTCATGTTTCTGTAATAATGATTTCTACAACACTCGTTCAGGCACCTTTCTTCCGGGTAGATGTTCTTTGCGGACGTGGCGTCGTGCTTGTTCTTTGTTTATGGATGAAATCTTTGTTCAGTTACATTAGAGAAGGCAGCTGGCCATCTCACCGAACACGCTGAGATTGCGCCATGAGCTAAGCACTTGCTGCCCAGCGGTACAGATAAGAGAGTCGAACGTCACCTTGTGTGATAAACGCTTATGTTTACGTTCACTGAAGTAAGATTCGGACAGTGTGCTTGCAGTCTGACCAGAGAGCAAACTCATATAGAATGTGTAAAAATCCGGCAATAGCTCTAATACACTGCAGTTATTTTCACGTCGCCGGAAAGAAAAGCTACTAAAAAGCCGTGCTCTAAGTCGACTGGATGCGCCTGACATCTAGTGGCAGCACTGCGAACTTGCTGCGACATTCGCGACCTCACTTTTTAATGTGGAGTGCTACTTCCTGCTCTCGCGACACAACAGGCACTATGCGTGAAAAGTGTTTGGGAACTTGATTGCGCTGTCTTATCTCAGGTAGTTGGTTGCAGAGGGGACCGTGGCGCGACTATTGTCCGCGTTCCCCCTGCAGGCTCAGCTGACGTGAGTGGGGCGACTGCGCAGCAGCAGAACAGGTTTTCTGGCAGAGGAGGAGGGGGGGGGGGGGCATAGTACCGTCTCTCTCCGCCAGCCACTCGGCGCCAGTGGGCAGCGCTGCAAATGGCGACATCCGCTGCGTCACAGCCGGCGCAGATGCACAAGGACGCAGAGGCGAGCAAGCTGTACAGGTACAGAACAGACTACAGGCGGCCCCTACTAGTCAGCTGTTTACTACCGCTCTAGTAACCAGGCGACGTACACTGTTACTTGTTCTGTAGTTAGCTTTCATGATTACTTGATTTTCACCTTACGATTCAAAACATATACAGGTAATTATACTCCATTCACCGAAACGAGAGACGTACTGTAAATACATTTGAGGCCCGTGACCAGGGGTGGACAAAACAGGGTCGCTCGCCCAGTTTCCCTGCATCAAGTGTAAGGACGTTGTGTGTTCTCTTGTATAGCAGTGCTATTAGAAGCCAAACATTTAAAATTCATTTCTTTTAATGCTTTTCATAAAGTTATTTTCCCCGAAAATTTCTAAAATCTGCATCTTCGCTTACCACTGCAAGCGCTTTGGCAGGTGTTGGAAATTTGTTACGAAAAACTTTTCTTCGTATGGCATTTCAGTCAAAGCCATAAAGACGTTTTGGAAGCTTGTCGGGTAAAACTTTACAATCCGGGCCGCCGTGCAGTATCGAATGTTCAGATGTTGGTAGCGGCCGCGGCCAACCAATCGTAACGCAGACGGTGACAGCCAATCAGATATAGCGTAATATATGTGTTGCTTTGAAGATAGATGATATTTATAGTAATGTCAAACGCGCACATCAAGACGAGATGAAATATTGCCTATTCTAATGTACGAAAAACGTAGTAATAATTATGACGTAGGTGAAAAAAGCACTGAAATATTACGCAATTTATAATGAACACCCACGAAAAATTCATCAGTAACTGCAAATGATACATGTTAAACACTGTTATAATTAGTATCACGAAATAAGAATCTTATTTTATGTTAGCTTAGTGATCGTTGTTTAGAACTTCCTGACTTTGACCGTAACACACTATCATCACAACATGTGAAAAAAAGGTGTTAACATCACGTTTCAATCACTTTATTTTTAAAATGAATAACACTACTCGAATGCGGAACATCGCTGACTCCAGAATTACGTTTTTGTGCATGGACAGGTTTCTTGTTTACATTCAGTAAATTCCTGTAACGTGAATCAAAATAAGTGTCTTTCTCTTAAATGAAATGAATTATGAAAATTTTTCCAGTGCCTTTGGCTACGCTGATAATGCAACTTATTGAACTGGTCATTCAACTCTCTTAAAGGAAGCCATATGTTGTAACACTCAATAACGTTATGGCCATCCAAAAAGCGGCAAAAGTCTTACAATCACCATAATTAAAATCACTTGTGAACACTATCTTGACAAGGTAGTATGGCCAAAAAGCAGCTTTCGAAGAAAAAAACTGCAATGACAATCAGGAAACATTCTTCGTCATTATCTTTCGCTGAATATCCATTCAGAATGAAGTTTTTACTGTAACTTGCAATCCCTAAGCAGATAAACAGCGCAGTGATACATATATGCAAAACATCACTATAGAAATCAGTACAATTTCTTTGAGAATAGAAAGTACTACCACATTGCGAATGACAACTTACGTAAATATGAATTGACATAATAAATAATTAATTTTTTGCACTGACCATCAAATAAGTAATTAATGCTGTTCCTGCTCTATGGTTGACAGGTTCTCGATGTACCCATGTCCGCTCAGTAAATTGACTGTAAATACTCAATACGAAGGGAATACATTCAAATATTGGGCCAGTATAAAAGAACCAATTTCATTGGCTGCCGTATACTAACACCTGATTGGCTGGTCAGATGACTTCACCTTAGCCAACATCTAAACACTCGATACTGCGCGGCGGCCCGGATAGTAAAGTTAAGCCGCTTGTCGTATTTCCTTTTTTTCCTTCGAGCCTTCAAAGAATGTGTGGTTTTATATCGCGTTTTTTTATACCAGTATCAGTCATTGACTATTCTGAATACAGCAGCTGCGATTTATTCACACTAGGAACCATTTGATTCTCCAAAGAACTTTATTACTTCTTCTTTGAACGCTTATTGGGTGGACTCAAACTGAAAAATGACATGGTCACTCTTACATGATACTAATGAGAGGAAAGAGACACATGAATGCTGAATGTTATTGTAAGCACTAATACTTAAGTTACTATTCAGCAATTCTTCCTTTAAGATGAAGTTGAGTCAATACCTATTACCACTGTTATATAACACAAACGAGCTTACACCTGATACGGATGCACCGAAACTGAGCGAGCGTTCCTGTTTTGTCCACCCCTGGTCACGCGCCTCAGTGTGTTTACAGTACGTCTCTCGTTTCGGTGTACGCAGTATAGTGAGATGTGATATCGGCAAGGTAGAGTTCATATAAACAAAGGTATTCTGGATCATTTCCTGTTCACAGAACATCTCTCCCCCTTTCCCCAACGTGAATTTAAGTACACCGTAATTAATGTATTCACGTTTACAATTGTCTACTGCATGTTCGAAAGAAAAGACGTGGCTATGGGAAACTAAAGCAGTTCGAAATATATATTTAGTTGAGGTATTTTTCACTGACATAATGGGAATTTGGGTCGAAGGGGTGTTTGAATATTGCGGGCAGGTGTGTGAAGCCTGGCCATGTGCAAGAGTTAGCACAAGGGCCCAGTAATCAGGAGACCCGGGTTAGTCCCGGCCCCGGTACAAAATTCCGTAGGTTCATGTTTTCATTACAACACCTACCAGCATCTGAGACAAAAATACCCCAACCAAAACAGCAAAAATGAATTATTGACGCATTATAATAGTAGTATCTAAATTTTTTCCTAGAGTATTAATTTATTAAAATTCATTTGTAATCTTACACTATTTCTCGAAATTATCTGAACCACAATAAAGCACGAAATATCGTTCATTTCAGTATGACTTAGCTCCTTCTAGCGTTTAGTACAGAGTCAGTGATTGTTCTCGTTTCTTATTATCATAAATTGAATACCGTTCAGTGAAATCAGATTGAAAGCTCTTTAATTTGATGGATGGCGCTCTTTAGCAGTTCCGAAACCGTTGTAGTGCAACGTATTGTAAAGGACTTGTGTAACACGAGAAATGTATTCCCTCTTACACTTCCAGTAATCGCTGTCATTCCTGAACTGTCATTAAGCACACTCCTACCGTCTGTGGCCGTGAAAAGTAGTGATGGAAACAATCGAATGAAAACAATCGATTCATTCGGTTGTTGGAAAAAAATCGATCATTTGGTTGTAGTTTCTCGTATCGGTTGAATTATTCATTCATTCTTCTGAGTGAAACCAGTCGGTGGGACCAACCGAATGAAACAACCGATTCAATCGGTTGGACTATTCATTCGTTCTTTTGAGTGAAACCAGTCGGTGGGATCAACCGAATGAAAAAATCGACGCAGTCGGTTGGACTACTCGTTCCTTCTTTTGAGTGAAATCAGTCGGTCTGAGCAACCGAATAAAAAAATCGACACAGTCGGTTGGACCACCCATTCCTTTTGAGTTAAATCAGTCGATGGGACAAACCGAATGAAAAAATTGACACAGTACGTTGGCCTCTTCATTAGTTCTTTTGAGTGAAACCAGTCAGTGGGAGCAACCGAATGAAAGAGTCAGTCGGTCGTAGTTTTACTATGTTGGATTAATATTCGATTTTTTTTTTTTATTTCTTTTTCGAATGAAAGTAGTGTGGGAACAACCGAATTAAAGAATGCGACACTTTTGCAGTTTTGTACATTGACTGAATTACTCATTCTTTCTTCTCTACTGAAACGACTCATTAGTGTTTTAGCTTACAGAGCTATCCATTTATTTCTATGAATGAAACTTACATACACATCAGATAACTACAGCAGTGCCACATTATACCGCCATGTAAAAGGGGTATGCCAAAGTTAAAATGCGTATTACAATGTTCATTTAATTATGTACTGAATGGAGTAACTTTTCGTTTTATAATACATTGTTGTTGTTGTTATGGTCTTCAGTCCGGAGACTGGTTTGATGCAGCTCTCCACCCTACTCTATCCTGAGCAAGCCTTTTCATCTCCTCGTTAAGAACAGCAACCCACATCCACTTGAATCTACTTACTATACGCGTCTCTTGGTCTCCCTCTGCGATTTTTACCCCACACAGTTCCCTCCAATGCTAAATTTACGATTCCCCGATGTCTAAGAATGTGTCCTACCAAGCGATCCCTTCTTTTAGTCAGGGTATGCCAAAAATTCCTTCGCTCACCAATTCTGTTCAGTACCTCTTCATTAGTTATGTGATCTACCCACCTAATCTTCAGCATTCTTCTGTAGCACCACATTTCAAAAGCCTCTATTCTCTTCCTGTCCGCACTGCTTATCGTCCATGTTTCACTCCCGTACAAGGCAACACTCCACACAAATGCCTTCAGAAAAGACTTCCTTACCCTTAAATTAATATTCGATGTTAGCAAATTTCTCTTTTTCAAAAATGCTTTTCTTCCCATTGCCATTCTGCATTTTATATCCGTTGTACTGCGACCATCGCATGTTATTTTACTACCCAAGTAACAAAACTCATCTACCACCTTCATTGTTTCGTTACCTAATCTAATTCCTTCAGCATCGCCTGATTTTCTAAAACCGCATTCCATTATTTTTGTTTTGCTCTTGTTAATGTTCATTTTATATGCTCTCTTCAACACGCTTTCCATTCCATTCAACTGCTCTTCCAGGTCCTTCGCTGTCTCTGACAGAATTACAATGTCATCAGCAAAACGCAATGTTTTTATTTCTTCCCCCTGAACTTTAATCCCTATTCCAAATTTTTCCTTGCTTTCCTTCACCGCCTGCTCGATGTACAAATTGAATAACATTGGAGAAAGGCTACAACCCTGTCTTACTCCCTTCCCAACTGATGCTTCCCTTTCATGCCCTTTGAGTCTAATAACTGCGGTCTGGCTTTTGTACAAGTTGTAAATAACTCTCCTTTCCCTGTATTTTACCCCTGCTGATTTCAGAATTTGGAAGAGTGTATTCCAGTCAACATTGTCAAATGCTTTCTCCAAATCTACAAAAGCTAAAAATGTTGGTTTGCCTTTCCTTAATCTGTCTTCTAAGATAAGACGTAAAGTGAGTATTGCCTCCCGGGTTCCTACGTTCCTCCTGAATCCAAACTGATCTTCCCCGAGGTCAGCTTCTACCAGCTTTTCCATTCTCCTGTAGACAATTCGTGTTAAAATTTTGCAACCATGACTTATCAAACTGATGGTTCTGTAATTTTCACACCTGTCTGCGCCTGATTTCTTTGGAATGGGGATTATTACATTTTTCTTAGTCTGAGGGCATTTCGCCTGTCCCATACATCCTACACACCAGTTTAAATAGTCTTGTCATGGCTGGCTCTCCCAGAGACTTTAGTAGCTCTGAGGGTATTTCATCTACTCCTGGGGCCTTGTTCCGACCTAGGTCTTTCAAGGCTCTGTCAAATTCATCTCTCAGTATAGTATCTCCTATTTCATCTTGATCGACTTCCTCTTCCCTTCCTACAACATCGTCTCTAAGTTCATTTCCTTTGTAGAGCTGCTCTATGTACTCTTTCCACCTTTCAGCTTTCGTTTCTATGCTGAGAACTGGTTTTCCATCTGAGTTCTTGATATTCGTAGAGTTGCTTTTCTTGTCCGCAAATGTCTCTTTTATTTTCCTGTAGGCAGTATCTACTTTTCCTCTTGCTACACATTCTTCTACAGATTTACATTTGGCTTCTAGCCACTCCTGCTTAGCCATTTTGCACTTCCTGTCAATCTCATTTTTTAGACGTCTGTACTCCATTTTGCCTGTTTCATTTACTGCATTTTTATATTTTCTCCTTTCATCAATTAAATTTAGTATTTCCTGTGACATCCAAGGATTTTTTGTAGGTCTTGCCTTTCTACCTATTTTGTCCTCCGCTGCCTTCACTATTTCATCTCTCAATGCTACCCATTCCTCTTCTACTGTTTTATTTCCCCCTGTTTCTGCCAATTGTTGCCTAAATCTCCCTCTGAAATTCTCCAGAACATCAGTTTCCTTCAATCTATCTAAGTCCCATCTCCTTATTTTCCTACCTTTCTGCAGTTTTTTCAGCTTCATCCTACAGTTCATGACTATCAAGTTATGGTCAGAGTCTATATCTGCCCCTGGGTATGTCCTGCAGTTTGTAACCTGGTTCTGGTACCTATGTCTTACCATTATAAAATCTATCTGATATCTTCCGGTGTCTCCTGGTCTCAGTAACAGTGATTCATATTTGGTTATGGATTAAATTGTTAGAGGTGCCATCAACTAGTAATTAATTAGATGTCATAAGGCTGGCGCGGGCCTGCGATCACTTTCATTGCCCTAGGGTTGCCAGATCTCCGGGCGCCGCCCGGAGTGCCCGCGTTTGGAATGAATTCTCCGGGTCTACGGGCCAATGACTCTCATCTCCGGGCTTGAATGTAATCTTCATCATAACTTTTTTTAATTTTTTTTACGACGCTTTTAAGTACTATTCTCATGTAGCGACGATCTACGTCGAACTTAACGTAACTTGAACTAAGGACGAACACAACATCCATTCCCTACGGGGGGATTCGAACCTCTGGCGGAAGCAGCCACGCGCACCGCGGCAAGACGCCTCAGTGCGCTCGGCCATTCCCGGCCGGCTCCTCTCTCGTAGTTATGAATAACTTTATATATAATGTTAATTTCTTATTGCAACAAAACGCCACTTTTCTCTTCTTCCTCTGAAAACTTTTCATTGTTGCGTCGGTAGTAATGGGCTAGAGCATTATTCAGCAAACACTGTTGCGGCAACATGTCAGCTGGCGACGTCTATTATTTGTGTTCGTTCGTTCATTGTTTATCAGTTTACCGGCAATTTTTGGAATACTCGGATCGTGTGTGAACAGACAAGCTTACATTAACTCAGATTAGTGAGTAATAACAGTGAAATGAAGAGACGATATCTAAGTTCGTTCCGTGAAGAATGGTTGCAGGAAGAAAATTATAAAGAGCGGCTACAAAAAGTCGATACTGATGAGTGTATGTGTAAATGCAGAATATGCAATATCTCATTTACTCTTAAGTACGACGGAGTGAAAGCTGTGAATAAACATTTACAATCAGAAAGACACAAAGCGAATACTACCACACAAAAGAAGAATCAGTCGCTTCTTAATTTCTTGCCGAAACAATTTTATGTAGAAGACCTCAATACTGGTTGGGGGGGGGGATGAGTCATTGGCCAAGGGAGATGGGGGCACGTCTGGTCTCCGGGCCTGCCTCGAGTTCAATCTGGCAACCCTACATTGCCCACCACAGAGCTCAAAAACCCCTACCATCTGGGCCCGATCAGATTACTTTTGCAGACACCCACAATCTGTAGAAGATAAGTGGCCAATGACCACGAAGTACCGCGGGGAGCGGGGACACGAGAGGGGGTGCTGCCTCGCTTGCGTTTTCACTGCTGACAGCGCTAGTCTAGCAGGCGCGCGCCAAACTCCTCACAACAGTGTCTGACGGGCGGTAGAGCCCAATACAGGGCTCTAACGGGCGGGGCGTGCCATCGCCCACTGTTGTCGGTTTCTTACTGTCTCAATAAAGAAGCGTGGAAACTACAGGGTGTTCCAAAATGATCGCTACAAATTTAATCTCGCATCCTGTATCTCCGAAGTAGGAACAGGTAGAAACGTGCGGTTTGCGGCTTATTGTTCATACGTATCTAAGGTACTAGTAGAACAGAGTTAAGTATTTTAACTTTGAGCATATTTGCTAGATCCAAATTCGAAGATCACTAAAACATTAGGTATTGTAAAAAAAGTTTATTAAAGTATTTTGTATAAAATATTTCTTATAAAAATATTTTTGTTAATTCCATCTAATTTGAAGGAGTACGAGAAGATATACAACATTTATCAGTGCTGTAAATTTTCTTCAGCGCGTCTGTATTCGTCAACAGTGTATGAAAACATTCATCTCAAGTTTCATAATTATTCACTCTTGTGACAGATGTTTCTATGGTTATCGTTGAAACGGTTTGGAGGTTTATTCCATCCCTCCGCCATGTACCATACAAAATCTCAGATGAACAGTGAACTGCCACTTGTTTTGAAAGGCAAGTGTGCAAAATTTCATCAAGATTGGAACAAAACTGCAGATTTACATGCAATAGAAACACACACACGGACACACTGCTATATTTTTAAGATTTGTCTCTAAGAATGTTTCATGCTGAATCACGGTTCATTTATACCCGAAAAGGCAGAAGGAATATGCAAATAAAGTCATACAAAGTCGATGAATTAATAAAAACATCCATATAACTGCAGAAACCGACACAGACTTTTTCCAGTCGGTTGTATCGCATCAAGTGAAACCACTCAATACCGAGAACATTCATATAAAGGACAGACTTGTTTCATTCGGTGCTCGCGCATCGACTGAAACCACTCAAACCCACTGAATGAGTGAAAACATTCATATAGCGGCTGAAACCGACAGAGACTGGTTTCATTCGATTGTTTCGCAACGACTGAAACCACTCAAACCCCGCCAGTGAGTGAAAACATTCATACGGCCACAGCGACTATTTTCATTCGGTTGTTTCATTCGACTGAAAAAACCGACTGAACGAAAAAACAACCGATTGAGCAATCGGTTGTTAAAAACAGTCGGTTGTCCCATCACTAGTGAAAAGCAGTATTGTACTCATTTGGTGTTACACCGCGGCAGGTAATGGCACCCTCCTTCAGCTTCTTCACGATCTACAGAACTTAAAATGCTGTCAAATGGTAACCTTATTCAAGAACGGGTAGATTTGGATAATTTTATATATTATGTTCCTTAGAGTTCTGATAAGATTTTAACGGAAAAATGAACGGAATGCGATTTTTGTTTGAACTCGAGACAACTAACGAATTGAATGGTGCATATGCGTAATGTAACTGCGCAAATTT
Organism: Locusta migratoria; assembly: GCA_026315105.1. NCBI lineage: Eukaryota > Metazoa > Arthropoda > Insecta > Orthoptera > Acrididae > Locusta > Locusta migratoria. Next base: position 364,517,778 of record CM048744.1, read on the forward strand.
TCCATGGGTCATAAATGTCGACTTTCTTCATGGGTATCCTGCCGTATTTCACTGTTCGCGATACGATTTTTCAACAATCCAACTGACCTCTGTTAAAGTGAAATTGTTGGTGCCTAATGGTACGCATGAAAATGGCGGCCAATTTGGCCGTTGATCGTTTGTATCCTGGAGAAGTCTTCACATCCCTGAAAAGGATCAACATATGCGTAATGGTTTTGTGTTCGTGGAAAACTTGTCATGGGAAAGATCGGGAGAATTACAGCGGAAAAGTAGGAACATTACGCAAAAATCAATTTTTATCCACATTTGAACATAATTGACTAAAAAAATGACAAAAAAATAGAAGTCACAAGAATTGACTAAAATAAATAACCCGAACATCATGCACCGCTCCCTCCGCTTTCTCCATCTTGAGTTCTGTGTCACCGTAGAATGGGATGTTTATTTATTTACTTTTAATGCTCGTGTCAGTTACATTGTTATTAAGAGTTATACAAATTACATGTGACCAAAAGGTGACCACTTCCATGCGTTCTCCAATGCTTTATAAAAATCGTCTTCAGTGCAGGTGGTTAGACACAGTCTACATTGAAGCATATGTTTCATTGTTTGCTCTTCTCCACTTCCTCAGCCCCCCTCCCCCCCCCCCCCCTCTTGCTAGATTAACTCTGGATCTGCCCACTCCGGATCTCAACCTATTAAAGGACTTCCATGTCAGCCATCCCTTGACCAGGTTGAATTATGTAATTCAGCTATTTATGAACATGATAGCGTTCTTGAACGCCGGATATACTAATAGTATGTTATTAGACTCGAAGGGCATAAAAGGGAAGCATCAGTTGGGAAGGGAGTAAGACAGGGTTGCAGCCTTTCTCCGTTGTTATTCAATTTGTACATCGAGTAGGCGTTGAAGGAATAGGGATTAAAGTTCAGGGGGAAGAAATAAAAACATTGCGTTTTGCTGATGACATTGTAATTCTGTCAGACAGCAAAGGACCTGGAAGAGCAGTTGAATGAAATAGACAGTGTGTTGGAGAGCGTATAAAATGAACATTAACAAGAGCAAAACAAAAATAATGGAATGCGGTCTTAGAAAATCAGGCGATGCTGAAGGAATTAGATTAGGTAACGAAACAATGAAGGTGGTAGATGAGTTTTGCTACTTGGGTAGTAAAATAACATGCGATGATCGCAGTACAGAGGATATAAACTGCAGAATGGCAATGGGAAGAAAAGCATTTTTGAAAAAGAGAAATTTGCTAACATCGAATATTAATTTAAGGGTAAGGAAGTCTTTTCTGAAGGCATTTGTGTGGAGTGTTGCCTTGTATGGGAGTGAAACATGGACGATAAGCAGTGCGGACAGGAAAATGATAGAGGCTTTTGAAATGTGGTGCTACAGAAGAATGCTGAAGATTAGGTGGGTAGATCGCATAACTAATGAAGAGGTACTGAACAGAATTGGTGAGAAAAGGAATATTTGGCACACCCTGACCAAAAGAAGGGATCGCTTGGTAGGACACATTCTTAGACATCGAGGAATCCTAAATTTAGCATTGGAGGGAAGTGTGTTGGAGTAAAAATCGCAGAGGGAGACCAAGAGACGCGTATAGTAAGCAGATTCAAGTGGATGTGGGTTGCCGTTCTTATGAGGAGATGAAAAGGCTTGCTCAGGATAGAGTAGGGTGGAGAGCTGCATCAAACCATTCTCCGGACTGAAGACCATAACAACATAGCGTAGAAGCTTTTGCCGGAAACCTTGAGTTCATACAGTACCGAAAAAAATAACTTCTTTAATCACTTGAGGAAAACTTACCTCCAGTAAAGCCCTCTATTGTGAAATGGATGTGAAACTAGTCGGAAGTTTTGGAATGGAATAAATTCGGGAAGGAATATTAATATCGCTGTTATCATAATGAAACTTAAAACGTTACCCTCTTAGTGTTCTGTTCACAGACTCGGCGATTGTGATCTTCACGTCTTAATAAATCTACACAGCAACAAAGTTCAGGACAGTTATCTCGTGGATGTAGAATCTTCTTTAAACACAGCATCTACATAACCTGCTTACAGGAATTCCTAGAATTCATTCAGAATACGTGCAGCTAGAGAAATGTTTTCTATTATGTGTGCGTCAAAATTAAGGCAAGAACTCAGAGCAAACTCAAAGTATCTGAAAAGCTGTTTAATTTCATCACTTTTACCCTACAACACATTACAACAATATGTACATCGGTGCCCAAACCGGCATAGTGGCGGCTTGGAAAGCAGTTAAAAGATTCAAATGTTCAAATGTTTGTTAAGCTTATGGGACTTAACTACGGGGTCATCAGTTCCTAAACTTACAAACTACTTATGAAGTACTTACGAACTAGGACGGCACAAATATCCATGCCCGAGGGGGATTCGAACCCCCGACAGTAGTGACCGTGCAGACCGTGACTGGAGCGCCTGAGTCCCCTCGGCCACCGCGGCCGGCCTGCTACAAGACTGTGTGGCCTCCTTTTATAGTCTGGCTTACAATATCATACAGTGTTACAACTATAAAAGATATGAAAAACAATTAGTTTGGCCATGTTATGGCAAGATAACAGCTTTACATTCAAAATTAAGGTAATTATCAATTTGCATCGATTCATAATAATCCTGCTTTCATATATTGAGTTGCAGATCTGAAATAAGCTTAACTATAAAATACAATAATACATTGTTTACACTAATATCTTCAAAAATACTGAAGGACAGGTGTTCCTACCATGTACAGAATAATTGAAGTATCAGTTGTTTTGCTGTAGTCAAGAACAAGAATATTTCATATGTGCTTAGTTAATCTTCAATGCTGCCCATGCTGGCAAGTTTATTCGAAACATTTATTATATTTGCTTTTTCATGGCCAGTTCCTACTCAGATATACAATAGATTATATCTCTAAGCATACTATTTCACTTTCTTTTCCTAAAGTGAATATCAGCAGATTTTAGTTTCATGGCCATGTGCTCTTGTTTATTTTCCTATTTTATGATGAAATGTTATTTAGGTGATGGATCAGTAAACATTTAGCTCTGTAGCTTGCCTATTACATCTCAAACTGATGATTTATCGAAAGTTCTTGTTCTTCTTATACTCTTGGAATCTTAGATTTTTGTCTGACCTGCTTATAATAGATGTTTGGTGCACCTGGGTTATGCAGGTGAGTAGGAGAAACAAACTTGTATGGCCGTATCTTTCGAATGCAGAATCAGTAGTGCGCGTCGATTAAATATCTAGGCATTACTTTGCAGAGCGATATGAATTGGAATGAGTAGGTAAGGACAGTCTTGGGGAACGCGGTTTATCGGTTTATACATCTGTAAAGGAAACCGCTTATGGAACGTTTGTACAATTCAATCATGACTACCGCTGAAGTGGTTGGGATCCTCACCATATTGGTGTAAGGGAAAATGGTCTGCATAGGTTGTTTCTACTTCTAAATATAAATTTTCATAATTTATCTTTAAAAATACTTTCCTTATCAAGTATTTGGCAAAAATAGGCAACAAGAGACCACATCTATCCGGCCTTATTTCACAGTCAACCTTACAAAGTTCGTGAATCAATACTACCGAGCTTAGCACTCACTGTGCGGTAGCCGTAATATCACGTAGGACGCGGGAAACTAGAAAATGAGTCCACCGTTCATCTACATCAATATAAAAACTCTGCAAGTCACATTGAAGTGCATGGTAGAGGGTTCATCAAACCCGCTTTTATATTTCCCTACAGTTCCATTCTCTAATAGCTCGCGGAAAAAAGGAACACCTAAATCTTTCATTTTTCAATGTGATTTCTCTTATGATGATCGTATCTCCCCATGTAGAAGGGTGCTAACAATATATGTTCGCATTTGGAAGAAAAATTTAGTGAAAGAAATTTTGCAAATAGATCTCGCCGAAATGAAAAACGTCTCTTTTAATGATTTCCACCCCAACTCTTACATAGTTTCCGTGTTACTCTTCCCTCTATTGCGGTAATAGAAAACCAGCTGCCCTTCTTTGAACTTTCTCTAAATCGTCAGTCAGTGCCTCCGGTGTGGATCTCACAATGCGCAGCAATACTCCAAAATAGGACGCACAAGTGTAATGTAGGCTGTTTCTTTATTAGAACTGTTGCATCTTCTAAGTGTTCTGCCAATGAAACGTAGCCTTTGGTTCACCTTCTCAACAATATTTTATACTCCAATTTTGGTTGTTCGTAATTGTTATTCGTAGGTATTTAGTGGAAATGGTGGCCTGTAGATTTGACTGATTTATCGTGTAAATGAAGTTTACGTCGCACAGAATTCCTCGCTGTTTTTGCTTTAAAAACGTTAGTTTACGAATCCCGCTAAAGGCCATAAATTTTATTATCCTCTTCGTTCATCACTTTAGCGCTAGATAGCAGCACCTTATACGGTAAAGCGATATAGCAATGTATAGTTCCAAACAAATCACTTACGCTCTTCGTTGGATGTTCTATTGCTGTTAGGGTGTACGTTTACTGTCGATTTGGAACTACTGTTATTGGTGTTAATTTGCCTTTTTGTTCAAAATGGCATACGATAAGGATACGAAACTTGAGAAATGGTAGAAGTACGGTACTTACTGAAACTGACGATTTTTCTTATTTCAGTAGTGACACTAATTATGAATTTCCAGAAAGTAACGGAAGTCCTGATCAGTCTAACCTTTCTAAATATAGACCTTCACGCTTCTTCAGAGGTAGCTCTTGAAAATTCATTTACTTGCCTAATATTTCATTTTACTCTTCATTTCCACAGAAATTTCAGAAAAGACTACTAAACAAATTTACATTTTGTTAAACTATGTCCATTTTGTGGGCCACTGTTACTATTGCTGACCTGATATATTTTTTGCTTTGGTCATAGTCAATACTCGCTGCTCACATTCGAAATAACTTCTACTTTTAGTATTACTGCCTAAACTATTTATCTGACCGTTTCATCATCTCTTTTACTTTTGTTTATATTCTTTAAAAATCACTTTGCCGGCCGCGGTGGCCGAGGTAACTGAGGCGCTCCAGTCACGGTCAACACGGCAACTACGGTCGGGGGTTCGAATCCCCCCTCGGGCATGGATATTTGTGCCGTCCTAGTTCGTAAGTAGTTCATAAGTAGTTTGTAAGTTTAGGGACTGATGACCCCGTAGTTCAGTCCCATAAGCTTAACAAACATTTGAAGATTTTTTGAAAAATCACTTTCGCTTCTGTTCAATTCATTTTCCCAATCCTATTGTAACGAAAATGTTCCTGAAAATTAAAATGAAAACACGTTTACTCCTGAATAGAGATAAGCTGCACTAATGGTCCTTTGTGAACTCTCAGAGAAAAATGGATTAAGAAACTTAAAAAAATCAGAAGATTGTTTTGAACTCAAGTCGGTGGCTCATTAGGTGTGGCCCTACTGGTTGTGGCATGCCATTCTCTTCTTCCTGTCTTTGGGCTGACTTACCGCAACAGTTGTAGGGGGACATCCATATTAACGTGGATTTCGAACCACGGGGATCTTGGCATTTTTCACAAGAGACCATATAAAAAATGTTAGGACTGATAGGGAACCGAACCCATTAACTTTTTCTTGACACCTTACCAATGAGTCACACAACGATTCGAAAATCCACATAAACATCTAATGTACATTTCTGTACAGTGTGTAGAAAGAGGCTTGTCCTAAAAGATATTGCTTTGACATATGGAGGCCCTGTCCAGGGACCGTTCACAAACTTGTCACTTCCTATTCTACTCCGAAACAGAGAGGTGGGGAAATACATGATTATGTGTCTCTGTACAAACGCTAACTAGTCAGATTCAAATTCCGGCAATCTCAATTTCAATAGTATTTTTCGAAAAGAACAGCGCCTTCCCCTAAGGCCTAAGCGATTCTCGTTTGAGTTCCCAAGCCATTTCTGTAACACTTATGCATTGATCGAACCTATCAGTAACAAATCTGGAAGTCCTCCTCTGAATCAATATACATATATAAAATGGAACGTGGAACGTGTGTTCGTATATTTCACTTGGTAGTCAAAATTATTCGTTGCAGACCAATGGCGGTTATGCATGAGAGTAGCCTTTAGGTTCGCGGTGTGCTCTGTGGTGTTTTGGTCGCGGTGTGTGGCGGTATGTGAGTGCGGCGAACAGAAATGCGTAAAATGTGGAGCAATACGACGATCAACAGACGCTCAAACACAGGGAAACACCGACATACATTAACTGAGCATTAACTACACTGGTAATACACCAATGATCTCAATATAAACACTTGAAAGACAACTGTATTGCTTAGGATTAAAATACTGACAACTGTGTTAGAGACAAATATACGTCGAGCGTCACGGTTTCATAGTACATAGTACCAACTCCATATTATCTTTGAGCTCATTGCAATACAGACTGTAGACATACGTTAATGTATGTCTCCGATAAAATTCGGACTGAAGACCAGCGATGACTTTTGTCACTATAATAGCAAGGAGCTTATATTCAGCGAAACGTGATGCACATTCTTCAGTTTTCCTGCAAGAAGCGTACGAATAAAGATAAGTGCATATTGCAGTTTGAAACGTAAAACTACCACGAAAGATGCCAAAATGTAAGAAAGAAATTTCGCGTTCTCGATCCGACAAAAAACGGCGCTGAATAGTAAATCTACAAACGATAGAAACTTGAAATTTGTAGATATACAAATATTTTTATACTGCAGGCATCAGCGATTTTCCGATATTCCAAACCCCAAGGGGGTGAAATAGGGAATAAACGGTGTTTAGAATATACGTTGCTATTCAGGCAATTTTGAAGCAAGAAATACAAAACTTCAGATTTAGATTTTTGATTGGAATTTTAAAACCACGTGTATCGGTGTTTTTGGAATTTCAACCACTAAGTGGGTGAAATAAGGGAGAATCTATTAACGGTGCTACTAAGACTATTTTGATACTATAAATGCGAAACTTTGGATTTGGAACCATGGTTTGAATTAAATTTTTTAAAAGTTACGGTATGTTGGATAGAGGAAACGTTCATTCATGTTTCAGTGTTCAGTTTTATCTGGTATGTTTTACTGGACTGGCGTGATAGTGGTATTTTTCTAGGTGTTGTGCGGTGGTTGTAAGCTCGTGAAGACAGCAGCCCATAGTGGAATTGAAGATAAGTTCATTGGGAGTGTTTCGGCTGAGGCAAGAGCCCGTCAAACCGTTGCGGCAGCGCTGGTTCGTTCAAAGAACGAAACATGAAACTTCTTGCTGGACTGCTCTGGCCTCTGGGAAATGTTTTTTGCCGGAACTCGAACGCGGGTTCTCAACCGCGCGAAGTTGGGAGAATTTAAAGCGTCCTTCATTCGCTGAACAATGACGATAATGGCTCTTAGCTCGTAGTTACCTCTCTTCCACTGGACCAATTAATCCGGAAGTGTCCTGCGGAGAAACAATGTTGTTTAACCTGATAGACCTGTACAAGAGGACTTTGTCATTAACAAGCTGTAATATGCCATAAGCGGGATGGACGACTTGGGGGGGGGGGGTTATATTTAACAGAATAAACATTGGGCCCACCGATGTTTTGATAAAATTGTACTACCGAACATACGTTTTCCTGCACAACTCCTGTTCGAAGGATGACTTTTTAAGACCTGTTACCCTGTACAATAGTTTTAGTAACATGAGTAAGACTAGAAACGATGTTCGTTAATGTTATTATTTCACTTAAATATATGCTGTATACTAATTCGTTCCACATCATTTGTTAGTGATCTGTAATTAGCTAACTAGCTGATGATTTGAGTGACTAGTCTCTCTGTAAGTTCCATTCACACTTCTCTTCCTCTCCCCTTACAAATTATAAAGAGCCGGCCGCAGTGGCCGAGCGGTCTGCGGCGCGCCAGTCTGCATGGCTGCTACGGTCGGGGGTTCGAATCCCCCTCGGGAATGGATGTTTGTGTCGTCTTTAGTATAAGATAGTTGATAATTAGTTTGTAAGTTTAGGGACTGATGAGCCCGCGGTTAAGTCCCTTAAGCTTGACAAACATTTAAACATTTTGAAATTATAAACTGACATTTCCAGAGGGCGTTAGCAACTACCTTTTTGTCATCAGTAACACGCCGTTTATCCCCACGAACAGACGAAAAAGCATGGAAGACATACTGCACTCCCAACCGCAAGACTGGAACAAATGTAGAAATCAAAAATTGAACTTAAAGACTCCCTCAAATTTATGCATTGGACTTTTCTTCAAATGATGTAGAAAAAATCTAGTAAAACAGGGAAATCAAACAGAACTTAGTCCGTACTGTTCGTTGCTTTTATCGAAAAGTATTGCACGGTTGAATAGTGCAGAAAAATCACCAGTTTTCTCCCATTGATTTTGAATCTCGACTAAAAAATCATATTGTCAAGGATCTTATCACTATTTCGGCACTGCGAATACTCAGTATCAAAGGGTGAAAACAGAGGTTGGTTGGTGAATTCTATCTTTCATGGTAACATGCCCGTCTCCAAGGCCTCCAAACAGATACAGACATATGTGGACACATGCAACTTTTCAGCTTTCTCTGTTTAATTTTTTAACCAACGTGATATGGAGGTGACAACAAACCGTTCTTGATGATCTAATAGTAAAACCGTAAAGATCACATATCGTTTCTTAAAATTGCCGCTTTCGGCAAGTTTTGTCGGTTATCATATTAAGAGAACTGTTTCCAACCAGTTAGTGCTCTTAGTCTGAAGATGGCCGATAAAATGCACCAAAACTTGTCATTTTAATACATGAGATTTTTCGATCTTGTTTTATGCCATGTGTTTGTTCCTAATTTCTGATTCGGGATTGTTCTAATAATTCATCGCGTTTCCTAGCGTCTTCGATAACCTAATTTTACAGCAGGGGAAATTTTAGGAATAAATATTAATAATTTTCATTTTTAATTAGTTAAAATAACATTCATTCACTACTAAAGAACGAAGTTATATCAGTTTTTTACCCGGTTATTGGTAATAACTAAACAAACCGCTTACAACCGACGACAAATACCGATAAACCGGTTTTTGAGAACTAAAATACCGGCATCGGTTTTAATCTGTCAGTTTTTGCTATCCCTGCAGCAGACTCGTTGCGACGTGTCTCCAGTTCCTGTAAGAGACTGAAGGTACAAACAATGAACTGGATTCCAGAATCCAGTTAATAACATAAGAACATTTTTTCGTCACCGTGGAACATACTTCGTAGTTGTTAGAACAGCTACGCCACCGCTGCTTGCATACTGTAATATTCGTTAGAACTGTCTCAAAAAAGAATGGGGAAAAGACGTACTGACAGGACTGTATTCGGTTCCTTTAGTCCTTAGAAAAGTCTGATATGTAAGGAATCATTGGAAAATAAGCAAAATATCCTTCACGAATTTTAGAGAAACTAGCAGTTCCGTTTTTTAAAGTCTTCCCATAGTAACTAGCTCTTCGTTGCAAGGCATTGCCTTATAGATCTGGCCGCTCAGTTCTTGACTGAGTCTGTTGGTTGTCCTTTTCCTACTTTGGCTGCAGACCGTCACTGCAGTGGGAAAACCAGGAAAGCAAAGAACCAATGTGTTTAAGATGTGGTGCTATGGAATTATTACTATCATTATTATTAAGACACTAGTTACTATCGGTGGCATTTGAACGACCTGTAGAGGTTAAAACTTTAAGAAATATATCGGATAAATGAGCTCTTTGGGTGGTAATGGTACTCAGATAATTGTTCAATAGAGGAATTAGTGGCAGCCACACCACACTGCTCAGAAAAATCGTTCGATCATCATCAAATCTAGTGTCTAACAAATGTGGACAGGGACTGTGGAAAGAACAGTTAAATTTCAGTTTTTCAAACACCGAACAGGAGTTGGAAAATAAGTTTCCCCTGTCGAATGTGGTCAAAGTTGTGTATGAAAGAAAAAAAATGAGACGTTAAAGACACATTTATTTTTCTATCTAATTACCAAGTAGATTACATTTTGTGAAACCGCTTTATAAGCTTCAAAAAGCCGTCCACGAAAAAATCAGGGCGTTGCATACTGAAGAAGGGCAATGACTTACTGTTTCGAATTGTGACGGGGGATAAAACTTGAGTCCACCATTACACGCCCTAATCGAAAACCGTATCCATGGAGTGGAAGTACGTCATCACCTGTCCGAAAGAAGTTCAAAAGCACTCCTCCGTCTGCACGTAGTTCTACCCACCCATTTCTGGGACGCCCAAGGAGTTTTGTTGCTGGCTTTTTTGGAGGATGCAACCATCAGTGCTGCGCGGTGCTGTGGAAACTGAAAGAGATGATTCGGAAAAAGCGGCCTGGCCTTCTCGGATCTGGCGTTCTGCTGTTGGATGACAATGCGAGACCACACTCGGCGACGGAAACGCGAAAACATTTTGCAACTCTTGGTTGGGAGCGCCTACACCATCCGCCATACAGTCCTGATCTCGGACCAAGTGGCTTCCACCTGTTTCCAGCGTTGAAGAAGACTAGGCGGAAGGCGCTTTAGAAGCAGTGCTGACCTCAAGGAAGCCTTTCAACGCTTCTTCCGTAAGCAACGCCCTGATTTTTCCTGGAGGCGTTTTTGAAGCTTATAAAGCGGCTTGACAAATGTCTCGATGTACTTGGAAATTATGTAGCAGAATAAATATATGTCTAAGGTATCTTCAATGACAGAAATCAGTCGCCTTTTATGCAAAATGTTTTGTTACATTTCTCCCATTACCGGTTTCGATATGCCTAGCATATCAGATGGTGAACGGTTTTTTATATTACAGATGGTGTGTAGTGGGATTTGTGCATCTGTTATAATTACAAGAAAACAAGTGAAACATGTGGCGAGCATAACTGACGTAATAATATTGACTTACTGGTAGGCCTAAATGTTGCTACTTACAATTTCTGTTATCCATAAAGACATTGGATTTATGGATAACACGAATTGTAAGTAGCAACATTTAGGCCTACCAGTAAGTCAATATTATTACGTCAGTTATGCTCGCCACATATTTCACTTGTTTTCTCATAATTATAACAGATGCACAAATCTCACTACACACCATCTGTAATATAAAAAAAAGTTCACCATCTGATGATATGCAAGGCATATCGAAACGGTAATGGGAGAAATGTAATAAAAAATTTTGCATAAAAGGCGACTGGTTACTGTCATTCGAGATACCTTATTTCATCACAGTCGCAGTGTTCCTCATCCATAATGAATAGTTTTAAATATGTCTTATCTTTAATGTCTCATTCTATTTTTCCTTTCATACCCAACTCTGACCACAGTCGACAGAGGAAACTTATTTTCCAACTCCCCCTCGTAGTTGAACATGGCCTACAGTCGGATGATGTCTATTTGGAGAGTTCAAAGCAGCCTATTTGTTACTAAGCTCCGCTGACTTAGTGTAATTGCATTACTGTGAGGCGAGTACTGACATCTTTGCTAAGAAGAAAAAAAATCACCGCACACCTCTTAGTTTTTCAAATTTGTCACAATTTGCCATTCGTAAGTGTATAGACGCAAAATTGTGAACTTTGGCGTCCGATGGACGAATGCCCCCACAGATTTATTCCAGCGCGCAAGTGACTTATAGTGAACACTCAACGATACCAGGGTATAAAGTGGTCGCGGTGGAGTGGGCGAGCGTTCTAAAGCGCCTTGCTGCGGAGCGCGCGGATGCTCGCCGTCGGAGAATAGAAAATCAAACGTTTGTAAATCTATCGGACCAAACTGCGTGGTCATCAGTCCGCAGCTTTCAAACTACTTAAACCTAGGTAAACTAATCTACGAACAACACACACACACACTCACACACACAGAGAGAGAGAGAGAGAGAGAGAGAGAGAGAGAGAGAGAGAGAGAGAGAGAGAGAGAGAGAGAGAGAGAGAGATATATATATGCCCCAGGGAGGATTCGAACCTCCACTGCGAGCTCCGCAGCGAGACGTTTTAGACCGCTCGGCTACTCCACCGCGGCTCTGAGATTAGAGTTCCCCCTCGGGCATAGTCTCTCTCTCTCTCTCTCTCTCTCTCTCTCTCTCTCTCTCTCTCTCTCTCTCTCTCTCTCTCTCTCTCTCTCTCTCTGTGTGTGTGTGTGTGTGTGTGTGTGTGTGTGTGTGTGTGTGTGTGTGTGTGTGTGTGTTTGTGTTTGTTTCGTCCTTAGTGTAAGTTACTTTAAATAGTTTGCAAGTCTAGATTGATGATCATAGTAGTTTGGTCCAATAGGTTTACCGACATTTGAACATTTGGTATAAAGTCTTTACAAATTTTCCGTATTCTTAGTTTGAAAGCAACTATGCTCGCGTGAATAATACACGGATAAGCCAGCATTTAAGAGGCTGTGGAATTGAACTCAAACAAGACTGTTGGCGTAATACCATTATTCAACGATCTGGCAAGAATTGGTGGGATATCATCATTGCGTGGCCGACTGTAATGTCCGACATCCATCAGTAATGGTACAGGGCACCATTTCATTTGACAGCAGGATCCCTGTTAGTTAACCGCGGCATCCCTACAGGGCAGTGGTACGGCCATGTTCTTCTGCACCCCGTCTTCTTCCTGACTAGCCTTCTACTTCTACAACTTATACGGCGAGAGTACTCAGTGCGTTTTATTTTCAAACTTTCTCTAGATATACGTCGGGTGGAAATGGAAAAACTGCGTCAACCGATGGTAAGCAGAATAACAGCTTCATGGGGGGGGGGGGGGGGGCACAGGAGGCCAATCCGTTATTGAAATGCTCAATTTGTGACTTTCTTAAAAGAACCACTGAAATTGCAACATTTGTCTCATGTACATGACATCTTTCAATGTCGTGTTCTTAATGTATTTGCACTAACATTACTGTTCTGTCTCTGAGCAAATAAGATTACTGGAGCCGGCGAGGATGACCGCGAGATGTAAAGTGGCGTGTCATGGATTATGCGGCCGCTCCCGCTGGTGGCTCGAATCCTCCCTCGGGCATGGATGTGTGTGTTGTCCTTAGTATAGGTAGTTTTTGCGAATGATAAAGGAAGCGAAGGAAGAAGGATAGGAAAGAAAGGATTGACAGTTGGCCGCATTTGGGCATTAATATTAAGCAATTGCGACAATTGAAAATGTGAGCCGGACCGGGAATCGAACCCTGGTCTACCGCTTCGGGCCAGCGGTGGCCTCTCGTCCGTCTCAAATTCCCACGTGTCGCACGCGTTTAAATGCATATTGCATTGGTGTGGACGTCCGAAAGAACAGACACCACACCAATACAATCAGTATAGGTAGTGTAAGTCTTTATGAAAGACAAAACGTCTCAGGAGCCTAAGGAGAAGCTTTATAACATTATGGTGACTCTGCACTTTCGTTAGAACAGTTTATAACTGGTTTCAAAATTTTCGGAAGTGGCCATATGGACACAAGTGACGGTCAATGTTCTAGACGCCCAGTGAAGGTTATGACACCATAAATCATTGATAAAATCCATGATATGTTGATGGATGACAGAATAGTTAAGGTGCGTAAGGTTGCTAGTGTTGGGGGCATCTCGAATGAACGGGTACATAATATTTTCCATAAACATCTGGACATGAGAAAGCTATCGGCAAGATAGGTGCCGCGATTGCTCACGCTTGACCACAAACGGAATCGTGTGAAGTGTTCAAAGGAAGGTTTGCAACTGTTCAGAAAGAATCCGCAGAACTAAAAGCGTCGTTTCGTCACTGTGTATGAAACGTGGATACATTATTACACTCCTGAAACCAAAATCAGTCTAAACAATGGGTTACCAAGGGAGAATCTGCACCAAAAAGGCGAAAACCACTCCTTCGGCTGGAAAGGTTATAGCGACGGTCTTTTGTAATTCGCAAGGGATAATCCTCATCGACTATCTGGAACAGGGTAACACTACTACAGGTGCATATTATTCATCGTTTGAAAACCGAGGTGCAATAAAAACGCCGGTGATTAACCCACAAAAAGGTTATTTTCCTTCAGAACAATGCACCAGCACACACCTCAGCAGTTGTGGACGCGAAATTATTGGAAATAGGATTCCAACTCGTTTCTTATCCTCCCCCCTGTTCTCCAGACTAGGCTCCCTCGGACTACAATTTGTTCCCCAATTTGAAGAAATGGCTGGCAGGACGGAGATTTCATTCAAACGAGGAGGTGATTGCAGAAAACAATAGCTACTTTGCAGGCTTGGACAATTCATATTATTTGGAAGGGATCAACAAATTGGAACATCATCTACAGCGATACTCTGCAACTCACATTTAAGTGCCTGGCAGAGGGTTCATTAACCACTTTCATAACTTTTCTCTACCGTTCCATTCTCTAATAGCGCGCGGGAAGAAAGAACACCTAAATCGTTCCGTTTTCGATCTGATTTCTCTTATTTTATTGGGATGGTCGTGCCTCCCTAAGTAGGTGGGTTCTAGCAAAATATTCAGAAGTAAAAGTCGGTGATTGAAACTTCGCAAACAGATCACGCCGCAATGAATAACCCCTCTCTTTTAATGATTTCCACCCCCAATTAGTACAACATTTCCGTGACGCCCCCCCCCCCCCCCTGTAACTTGATAAAACAAAACGAGCTGCCCTTCTCTGAACCTTCTCAATGTCTTACGTCAGTCCCACCTGGTGAGGGTCCCACAAGGGGCAACAGTACTCCAGTATAGGACGCACAAGAGTGATGTACGCAGTCTCTTTGGTGGAGCTGGTGCATCTTCGAAGCGTTCTGCCAATGAAACGTAACCTTTGGTTCGCCCTCCTCACAATATTTTCTGTGTGTTCTCTCCAGTGAAAGTTGTTCGTAATTGTAACTCCTAGGTATTTGGTAGAATTTACGACCTTAAATTCTGACTGATTTCTCGCGTAATTGAATTTCAGCGGATTTCTTTTAGTGGTTATGTGTATTACTTCACACTTTTCTTTATTTAGTGTCAGTGTTGGACGAAGTGTAAAAGTCTAAAAGGAGACTGTCGAAAAATAAAAATGATTTTCCCTAGGCATCGACTAAAACAGAGGTGATATCGGGCGTTCCAAGGGTAGTGTGTTATTGGTCCTCTGCTGTTCCTTATTTACATAAACGATTTAGGGCAAAATCTAAATAGCTCTCTTAGGTTGTTTGCAGATGACGCCGTCATTTACCGTCTAGTAAAATCATCTGAAGATCAAAACCAACTGCCGAACGATCTGAATAAGATATCAGTATGGTGTAAAAATTGGCAATTAACTCTAAATAATGAGAAGTGTGAAGTCGTCCACGTGAGTACGAAAAGAAATCCGTTAAACTTTGTTTACAAGATAAATCAATCACATGTGAAGGCCGTAAACTCCACAAAAAACCTAGGAATTACTATTACTTCAGACTTAAATTGGAAAGAACACGTAGATAATATCGTAGAAAAGGCGAACCAGAGACTGCGTTTTATTGGCAGAACCCTTAAAACATGCAAGAGAACTACTAAAGAAACTGCATACACTTCGCTTGTCCGTCCATTTTTGGAGTTTTGCTGCCCAGTGTGGGATCCTTATCAGGTGGGTTTGACGGAGGACATCGAAAGAGTCCAAAGAGGGGCAGCTCGTTTCGTACTGTCACGATACAGGGAGACAGCGTTACGGAAATGATACAGGATCTGGGATGGGAATCATTACAACAACGGCGCTTATCGCTGCGGCGTGGGCTACTTGCGAAACTGCAGTCGCCAACATTCCCTTCCGAATGCGAAAATATATTGTTGAATCCCACTTACATAGGTAGAAATGATCATCAGAATAAAATACGAGAAATCCGAGCTCGAACAGAGATTCAGGTGTTCTTTCTTCCCATGCGCTATTCGAGAATGGAATGGGAGATAAATAGTATAATTGTGATTCGATGTGCCGTCTGCCAGGCACTTAAATGTGATTTGCAGAGTATCCCATGTAGATGTAGAAACATTATAGTATTTATTTTTGCATGGACTTTTCAAATGGCCCTCGTATTGCTTCCTTCTACGTATATCTCGCGAAATGACCGCAAGGAGAAAATTGATAAGATTAGAGCGCACACGGAAGCATAGCGTCTGTCATTCCCTCCCCCCTCCTCATCCTCCCCGCAAAACATACACGGAGGAGGAAGAGGAGGAGGTAACAATTGTATAGGAAATACCTTCCACCACCACCACCGTGAGGTGATTGTAGAGTATGGATACAGATGGTCTGTCGTTATCCGTTGTATTGACAGTTTCCTGCTTTTCACGATACGCCTAAAATGTGCCAAGTAGGTCTACCTCGGTTGCCGGGCTATTCCTGGAAACAGTTCCGCGATATTCCGCGCGCAAGAAGTTAGGCCGGGCGGAGCTGATCGCTCTGCGGCGAATTACTCTCCCCCTCCCCCTCTCCCACCGCTCGGCGTGAGCCACTGTGCTGTCGCAGGGGGACGTTTTGTAGCGGCCTAATTACGCTGTTTGCGACGAGTCCGGCGAGCGCTGTGTGGTGTGTGTGTGTGTGTGTGTGTGTGTGTGTGGCGGCCAGTCGGGAACGGCGTCAGTCGTTGACCGGTCATCGGCCGGTGGCGCCGCGCTGCTTCTGCAGGTAGCCGCTGCGCAGCGCTGCCCGCGGCTTTTTGCCGCCGGCCGGCCGGCCAATCTTCCGCTGCACGCGCTTCCTTATTACAAGCCTCGCCGGCGATAATTTATGTGAGCGAGCGAGTGTGTGTGCGTGTGTGTGACGGAATGCAACCCCGCGTTCTTGCCCGCCGACGCGTAAACAACGGAGACGCCCAGCTGAGATCGCTAACAAGGCGCGGCGTAATCACGGCTCCTCTTTCTTTCTGTTGTTAGCGAGGCGAGGGAAGTCCATTTTGATCCCGAGCTACGTACAGCGTTTCGCTCTCTAATGACGCACCGGTTACTCGCACCGCGTTCTCCGTCCGTAGCATCGGAGGTGCGACTTAGTTCCGGTACACGGGCGATCGTCCTAAAGGAATCCCAACTCGTTTTTCTTGCTCCCACTCGACTCAAAAATAAGAAAACCACTCCATAACGGCCTCGCTTTTTACTACTGGTCGGTAGCAAGGGTAAATGTACTAAAACTGCCTTTGTTGTTAGTGCTGTCCTACTATTTAACCCATTTCTTCCCAAAAATAGAAATTGTGAAAAAGTGTTATAGTTAGTCATCAGGTTCTCTGTAAAATAATTGAAATAACATTGCCGGCCGCGGTGGCCGAGGGGACTGAAGCGCTCCAGTCATGATCTGCACGGCCACTACGGTCGGGGGTTCGAATCCCCCTTGGGGCATGGATATTTGTGCCGTCCTTAGTCTTAGCTAGTTCATAAGTAGTATGTAAGCTTAGGGACTGATGACCCCGTAGTTAAGTCCCACAAGTTCTACAAACATTTGAAGATTTTGAAATAACATTACAAATATTACAAACTAGCAGTATGTGTTGTAATTTGCACCACCCATAATGTTGCGCTGTTTCCTAGTTTAAAAAAATAGAAAAATTTAGTTTTTGTGATCACATTCTTCTATTTGTTCCAACTGTGCAGTATTGTCTATTATATGATAACTGTGATTTACATTGATGGTATCACTCATGAAATATTGAAAAACACTCTGTGTGAAGCTGAACTTGACATTTCTTATGTAGATCGTCTGATTTTTGTGAATCTTGCATCTTTTTAAGGAGTGTTAATTGTGAAACTTTGACACATATACAGAGAGCTCGTGAATGCCTTTTAACACGTGTGGTGAGTTTTGTATAGTAGGTCCATTTCTACTGCATTTTGTAAGGCTAAATTATGTGTTGCGTGTATGCAACACTGGGAAGAAATGGGTTAAACCAAATACTTATAGTTAGTTATCTAAACATTAGTAGGCTTACCAGACGTCCTCTTTTATCCGGGCATGTCCTCTTTTTTGGACCCTAAAAATAGCCCGGCCGGGTTTTTACCAAAATGGGAAAATGTCCTCTTTTTTTGGTTGTTCAACTGCTTCAACTTGAAGGTACGTAAATATAATTCTCTGAAGTGTCACAATCACTAACTGTAAAGAATCTAACCTTTCTTGAAACAAGGTGATTTTTGAATTTTCTCGTTTCTGGGCCGCCGCTGCTCGGAGGTCAAGCTACTTCGGAACAATTGAAATAATTGGCGTGGCAATTGTTCGCTGAATAGGAGCTGCGAGGCGGCTAATTAAAAACATGCCTGCAAAAATGCAAGACAGTGCAATACACATAGTATGTATAATATGAAACTCTCTCCCCCCCCCTCCCTTTCTCTGGTCGGAGTGTTGCGTGACACCCAAAAATAAGACGTTCAGTCTTCGTGCTGGGACTCAGCAGTTCTGTGTGTTTTCTGTCAACCACACTTATGACTTTAAGATCAAAAGCTAGTGCAATGTTCGTTATACGTAAGTTAAATCTTTGTTCAAAACTTCATACAAGTAAGGTCAGATGCCACAGTCACCATTGCCATTTCACCATTCGACTTTTTAGGACCAAAGAGACGTAACTACATAAACAGTGTTTTGAAAACATCGATTTAAAGCTTTTGTCCTAAAAACAGAGTAGTTATTAATAATTAATTGGGAGACTTTGTACGGTAAATTGAAATTTACTTTATTCATTGCTTTTTTCACCCAAGCCTTACATATTCCATTCACTCACTAGAATCTAGATGCTAATCATGTATATAGTCACGTCGGTGTGATCCGAAACGGGTGCATAGCTATATAAAAAGAGACAATTTTAGTTACTTTATTCGTGACGATTTTACAGTCGAATGGTTTTGATATGTCGCGTTTTGCAGCTCTTAAATATTATAGAAAAAGACTTTTTATATATGCACCAAAGCTGCTATTATTTGAAATGCTGACTAGTTTCGGGCTTTGCAGAGCAGCCTTGGTGCGCATATACATATGTCTTTTCTACAAGATTTTATAATCAACAGTAGGGCCTACTGTGGTTTCCGTAAATGATACATCGTAAAAATTTTCAGGCGAAAACAGGGATGATCGGAAAGGTATCTTATGGAAAAAAATGTTCAGCACTTAAGAGAATGATTATGTGGTGAAGTGATGAAATATTAGGGCTTCACTGCTATATAGTCATGTGATTCGTTCTACGGGTCATGCTTCTTAATTTGTAAGAAGATGAACAAATTTCGTAAAATGTATCAAAAACAAGTCTCTGATAATACAGTAGAGACATCACTAGTACTACAGTTGTCAATAGAGAGAGAGAGAGAGAGAGAGAGAGAGAGAGAGAGAGAGAGAGAGAGAGAGAGAAGGTTCTTTTATTGATCTAGAAATGTCCTCTTTTCTGAAGACGGACATGTGGTTACCCTAAACATTAGTATAATAAATTCTATATTATGATGAATATCTCGATAAAAGATAAAGCAGTCAACAATCCGAAGATTGGTTTGAACACCACAATGCTTTACTAGGCATGGTCCTATTTGGAGGTGGTATGCCGTTGCCTTCCTCCGACCTTCGAACTGGCTTATCCAGCCAGTTATAGGGGGACCTACAGTTTAACGGTGCTACTCGGTATTTTTCACATGAGCAATACTGCCAGAGGTGAAAGAAGTAGAAAGTGACAGATAAAAATCCTAATATCTCGATATGAAAATAAATATTTGTATTCTGACATTATTCCGTTTTATTAGTTGGTGAGCTGTGGATTCTCTTAATAATTGAGGCAACCACCCTAATTTATTAATGCATTTTATTGATGCCAGTTATAACAATATTTCACACCGTTATAACCTGATTTTTACATGTTTCACAAATAAGTGATACATCACCTTGCAATCGATGTTCAGTGGTAGCTCCAGTAGTTTGAACAGCCCCAATAGTTTAAATAGCTCGCCTGCCTGTACCATATTATAAAACACGACGGGTACTTGTCATTAGAAGTCAAACATGACACGTTTCATTTTATATTCATGTATTTCCATTCTTGGAGAAACACACACACATTCATAACAGAGCAATAAATGATTGTACCAAGACATATTGTACACTGACTGACTTAACACTGAAGTATTACTGAATGTGTTCTACATAATGATTTCATAACTAATGACTGACTGCGCGCCAATTCGCACGTATTAATACAATCCGATTTTCGAGAACATTCTAGAACCAGGAAGTTATAATATTACATATTAAATTGTTTGTTCGTAGAACATAAATGAATCATTCAGTAGGATACACACCAAATTATGACAAATGTATTGATAGGATTTTCGTATCAAAACAAAACGGAAATTAAGATAGTAAGTAATTGACCATTAGAGCAGTAATTGCATTTGTTGAAATTATTTAAAATAAAGTAATTATGCAGATTTTAGGTCAATAAAGTATCAAACAAATCAGCACGTCGAAAAGGTCATCACATAATGTTAGTTGGAAATTTGATTAGTAAAGTTATATTATTGCATAATATTGTTAAGTTTTTTATAAACAGAAGCATATTATCTAAGTCCAATAAAATATCTTGCTATTGATGAAATTAAAGTCTTGTATTGTACTATAATGTTTTATGAATAATTCCGTGATTATGCATAAAGAAAGGTTTAGTTGCTACAGTTTAGGTATCGTACGATTCATCTATCCAAAAAGACGGAATTTTATAGAGTATATACATTACACAGTGTGCGATTCAGGCTCACACACATCTTAAGTTGGCGTTACACATTTTTTGAATCTCCTGTTGTTACACCGTCAAAAAATACAGCTATTTCGATGCAGCAGCTAACATGTACAAAATTATCAATTTTTTAATGCTACTACTCTTTGCCACTCCCATGAACCACAGACATTGTAGAGGTGGGGTGGCTTGCGTGCCTTAATGATACAGATATCCGTACCGTAGGTGCAACCACAGCGAAGGGGTATCTGTGGAGAGGCCAGACAAACGTGTGGTTCCTGAAGGGGGCAGCATCATTTTCAGTAGTTACAGGGGCAATAGTCTGGATGACTGACTGAGGTGGACTTGTAACATCAGCTATTGTGGCTTTGCCACACAGCTACTGCGAACGGCTGAAAGCAAGGGAAAACTACGGCCATTATTTTTCCCGAGGACATGTAGCTCTACTGTACGAATATATGATGGCATCCTCTCTGGTAAAATATTCCGGAGATAAAATAGTCCCCCATTCGGATCTCCAGGCGGGGACTACTCAGGAGGATGAGACAATGAGGAAAGACAACACTGGTATTCTACGGATCGGAGCGTGGAGTGTTAGGTCAATTAATCCGGTAGGGAAGTTAGAAAATTTAAAAAGGGAAATGGATAGTCTGAAGTTATAGTGGGGATTACTGAAGATCGGTGGAAAGAGGTACAGGATTTCTGGTCTGGTGAGTACAGGATTATAAATACAAAATCAGTTAGGGGTATTACAGGAGTAGGTCTGATCACGAATAAGAAAATAGGAAGACGGGTAAACCACTATGAGCAGTACAGTGATCGCATTATCGTAGTCAAGATAGACACGAAGCCAACACCGACCTCAAAATTGCAGGTTTATATGCCAACTAGCTCGTCCGATGATGACCAGATCGAAGAAATGTATGAAGAGGTAAAGGAAATTATTCAGACAATTAAGGGAGAGGAAAACCTAATTGTGTTTGGAGACTGGAACTCGGTAGTAGCAAAAAGAAAGAAAAAAAATAGGTGAATATGGGCGGGACAAAAGGAATGAAAGAGGAAGCCGCCTGGTAGAATTTTGTTCGGAACATAATTTAATAACACACACACACACACACACACACACACACACACACACACACACACACACACGCACGCACGCACGCACATGGTAAGCCATAGATTTCTGAACCAGGTTATAAAATGTAAGACATACCCAGGGGCAGATAAAGTTTCTGACCATATATTATTGGTCACGAACTGTAGGCTGAAACTGAAAAATCAGCAGAAAATTGGGAAAATGAGGTGGGACCGGGATAAATTGAAGGAAACTACGGGGGCTTTAGGAAACAATTGACAGAAACTGGGGGGGGGGGGGGGGGGATAAAACAGTAGAGGCGGAATGGGAAGCATTGAGAGATGAAATAGTGAAGGCAGCAGTGGACAAAATAGTTAGAAAGGCAAGACCTACAAAATATCCTTGTATATCACAGAAATACTAAATTTAATTGATCAAAGAGAAAATATAAAAATGAAGTAAATGAAGCAGGTAAAATGGCATACAAACGACTAAGAAATAGGATTGACAGGAAGAGCAAAATAGCTAAGCAGGAGTGGCTAGAAAGCAAATGCAGTCAGTAGAAGAATGTTTAAATAGAGAAAAAAATAGATACCGCCTACAGGAAAATAAGACATTTAGAGACAAGAAAAACAGCTTTATGAATATAAAGAACTCAGATGGAAAACCAGTTCTCAGCAAAGAAGGGAAAGATGAAAGGTGGAAAGAGTATACTAGTTTATTGCACTTTGTTTCGGTGAGTACTACCACCTCTCAAAGTACTAGACACTATTTTTTAACACCCAATATATGCACACTGTAGCTTCGTATGGAAAATTGTACCAAGGCTAGAATTGCAACTGTGGCCTCTTGCTCACTCGGCAGGTAGGCTCACCACCACCCCACTCTGGCACAGTGGCTTCCACAACCGCTCCGGTTTACCCAGGCACGCCTCCCATCTTAGTCCAAATTCTCTACTCCGCCTCAGTCCGTAGGATGTTAATACGATGCTTCAGTCTGCATACATCATATACTGCCGAGGAAAACAAAATTGAACACTGAAAAGACATCAGTTTTGTTCCGGCGATGCCAGATGCCACATGGCTGACAGTAGGTAGTTTCGACGTTGCTCGAACCAGAGTACTTCCTACAGCGAATTGAGCTAGCTCGAAAAGGGTCATATTCTGGCAGTCCTAGTAGATGATCCATCCGGAGTCTCTCCTTTGTCCTGAACTTTCTCCCGTAGACCTTCCAGGTTGGAACACCCATCTTACCCATTATTCTTTGATGACTCCCTTGATAGCCAATATCGTTGTCTGCGATAGCCTTGCTTCCACCCGGAGTTCGGTTTCGCCGCCTGCTTCAACGGCTCGATTTCACCCTTCCTTCCACCTTTCGGTTGAGCGAGAGCCCATTGCCACCGTGGCATCAGGCCCAGGTTCACACCCACCTTGATCTTAGTTCGCTCCCCAAGGAGAGCACTCCGGATTTGGTATATCGCTCAAGGCTTGTCGAACTCCGTTTGCGGTTCATAATGCCATTTTTATCTACACTGATGGTTCCAAGAGCACCGATGGTGTCGGATCTGCCTTCGTCGTCGGGGACGACCTGTTCCAGTACAAGCCCCCTGACCGGTGCTCGAATTTCACGGCTAAGCTTTTGCCCTCCACCAGGCTGTTTTATACATCCGCCGTCGCCGCCATCCCTTTCATGCCATCTGCTCTGACTCCCTTAGTGCTCTGTAGAGTCTTAGCGACCCTTTCTCGACCCATCCTGTAGTGTACCGAATCCAACGCTCCCTGCAGTTGCTAGCAGATTACGGCTGTCACGTTTGTTTTCTGTGGGTCCTTGGCCACGTGGGTGTGCCCGGGAATGAGTCTGCCGACATCGCAGCCAAGGCAGCAGCTCTTTTGCCTCGCATGGCTCCCTTCTGCCTCCCCTCAGACGATATTCAACGGGCTCTTCGCCGGTGTATTGTCGTCCTGGCACAGTTCGTGGTTCTCAGTCAACGACAAACTGAGAACCGTAAAACCGATCCCGACCGCTTGGAGGACCTCCTCACGCCCCTCTCGGCGAGAGGTCATCCTGGCCCGTTTGCGGATCGGTCAGAGCCGATTCAGCCCCCGTCATTTGCTCACCACCGACCCTGCACCGCTGTGCTGTGGTGAATTGCTGACAGTGCGACATGTTTTACTGTCTTGTGTTAATATCTCCGTGTAGCCCTTAATTTGCCGTCTACTCTGGAGGGACTTTTAGCTGATGACAGACGAGCAGCTGCTAGAGTTTTGCGTTTTATCAACGTGGCTAATTTATCTAAGGATATTTAACCCTTCTATTAGTTTCTTTTTATCCTTCTGTTTTAGCTTTATCTTGATACTCTCCTTTCTGGCAGTTATTAATTTTTTTCGAGATCTAGCGAATCTGTTCTGATCTGGGCGCTAATGACCTGAGAAGTTGTGCACCCTAAAACCACAAAAAAAGGTTGGAACACGTTGCTTCTGTGATGCCATCCATCCACCATCATCCTCTGGTAGTCTCTTCTTGTGCCTTCGATCTTCCCTAGCATTAATGTTTTTTTTTTTTTCAGTGAGGCATGTCTTCGAATTATGTGTCCAAAGTAGGCCAGCTCTTGTTTTAATGAAACCTTCCAGGGAGAAATCTGGTTTTATTTGCTCTAATACAGATCTGTTAGAATTCTAAGAACTTTCCTGCAGCACCACAATCCAGAGGAGTCAATTCTTCGCCTTCCGGAGTATTTCCACTCAAATTTGATGTTCTGCGACAGTTTTGTAACGATGTTGGTTGCAATTGTCACGTGAACGTTCTGACCCGTTGAAGAGGTTTTGAACATCCGCCAACATAGTCGTGTAGTAACTGCAGCAGTGGCAAATAGTAGAACTATCACAGCACAGAAAGAGGCTTTGTGAGTCCAGAAGTGTCAAGCGGTTACTAGCAGTGTGACGACGGTCACGAACACCTCTAGCCCGTCTTCTACTCACTCAACTGCATCGACGACCAGGACGCGACTGTTGACTTCAGAGAGTCAGAGTGAGTGTGAGGCCGTGGTCTTCAGCAATGACGATTCTGCCTCTACGCAAGTGATTTTAGTTTCCACATACGACATAGATCTGGCGAGCAGTATCTTGTGAAGTGCAGTTGTCCAAGATACAGTGGACCCACCACAGGCCTTAAGGTCTGTTGGGGGACTTGCTACAACTCGAGTTTCTTTTGGAGCTTGTGAACGCCGATAAGCGCTCGGTACATGTTGAATGTCTTTAAGACCTGTTCTTTCGTCATTCTTGCATTAGGAAGATATGTGTTGTTAGCAAGAGAATAATGCTCAGCAATACGCTGCTCGTGTAACACGCCGTGGTCTGCAAGACGTGCAGAAACTTCCCTAGCCAGACTTCTATTAGAATGCAGGATAACTTGGACCAATTTTCTACGGGGGGTAGGGGGGGGGGTTGAGGAATGGCAACTAGCGCTAAATGTGATGCAGATTAGTTGGAGACAGAATCCCGTTATGTTCGAATACACTATTACTATTGTGTTGCTTGACGGAATGGCGTCAGTTAAATACCAAGGCGTAACGCGGCACAACCGTATGAAATGTGAAGAGCATATAAGATGATGGGGAAGACAAATGGCCGACTTTATTGGGAGAGTTTTGGTTGGGTGTGACCCTTGTATAAAGGAGACCGATTATAAAGCGCTTATACGACAGCGTGTTGAGTACTGCTGAAGTATTTGGGTCAATCCATATGAAGTGGTACAGGGATGGTTGCTTGACCATTTTTAAATATTTTAATTTTTTATATGTGATTGCCCTATATTTGAGAAGTTCAAAACAGTTTTTTAAAGTATCTTGCACCTTTACTGTATGGCGGCCATTTTTATTTGGCGGCTTGCGCCGATTTTTCAGTCTGGAGACGTTAGCGAAAATTTGAATATCTCGGCACTGGGTTAAGTTAAAACATTACAATTGACATGATTGTTTTTAGAAAAGTGTCCTCTACAACATTGTCTATTACACAAAACACCTTAAATTCAAAAATAACCAGTCAAAATGACCTCCAAAGTTTGGTATCCAAATTTTCAAAAATCCACTTTTTAGGCCCAATAATAACATACAAGGAGTGACTTGTGAGAGTCTATTTTTTTCCTGTAGTAAGATATCATACACTATTGGCCTCATATAAAGCAAGAACACTTACAAATGTTTCCTTAATTTTTTTATGAATTTTTGAAATTTGAAAATTTTCATTTTTTGTAAAGTTTGAGGCTAGTTATCTCGGATGGGACTGAATATAAAAATATGATTTTTGCACAGTTTGTACACCTATACGATAGCAATGTACTGTAAAAATTTCAACATTGATATCTGAGTGTGAACAAAGATACGAATTTTTGAAAATGAGGAAATAATTCATATGACACTACAACAGTTATTATGACTGTTGCCTATTTAAATGTTTAGTGTTTCATTGTAATAAAATTTAATTGTGACGTAGTGTTAACTAAATATATCACAATATTCATTTTGTTTATTTATTTTTAATGATAAAATATTAAGCAACAGGAGCTTTCGGTTGTGTTCTATTGTAATAAAAATGCCCATTTACGTTTAGGTTTATTGACAATAAAGAATTACATTATTGCTGGGTGTGGCATTGTAGAAGTACATTACTGCTGGGTGTGGAATTGTTGTAGTCAGTCTGTTCTGAAACCTCTGTTAGAGTGGATGTACATACTTCATCGAGAGTGTAGAATGTGTTATGTGCTTTGTATTGTGTGTAATTTGTAATTAATTTTGAGAGATTAACTGGAATGCAATAACATGGATGAACAGTTCTCTGTTGGACAGATAACAAGTGAAGTGTGTCACAAAACAGTTTATGGTTCAGTTACAAAAAAACTTGAAAAAATGCTATGTAACATCAGAAACGGAAATTTATGAGGATCATTGTCAGTAAAATTACATCTCTCTCTCTCTTTAACGTTGAATGACATGTGTGTATGATGGACATTGGTGGCTTGCTGAGGTTGAAACAATAAGTTTGGAAAACAATGGTGTTTTTGTGTATTTTACCACCCTGCTGGCCAAAGAATAACATTCAAGAAATCTAATAGTGACAAAGTTTGGATACCCCCAAATGTTTCAAGGAAACTTTCAGTGCTTGAACTTACCACAGCAACTGGGAGGTCTTATTCTACATCACAGAAGCTGTCAGAAGAAATAAGTGTTCTTAACATTCACCACCAGGTTCAAGAATAGTCGCATCTCGAAGGATGTTAATTTCTCAATTAATTTATTTTAAATACCGTATGTCAAAATAACATAAATGTTAAGTTCAGTGATGTTTCCACTTTTTGTATATAATTCAGTACATTGCTTCAATAATAATTGATTATATTCCATGAATATCACACATGAATAGGTAACAGCCATAAGATCAGTTGTATAGTAACGTGAATTATTTCCTCATTTTCAAAAATTCGTATCTTTGTTCACACTCAGATATCAGTGTTGAAATTTTTACAGCATATTGCTATCATATAGGTGTACAGACTGTGCAAAAATCATATTTTTATATTCAGTCCCATCCGAGATAACTAGCCTCAAACTTTACAAAAAATGAAAATTTTCAAATTTCAAAAATTCATAAAAAATTAAGGAAACATTTGTAAGTGTTCTTGCTTTATATGAGGCTAGTAGTTTATGATATCTAATTACAGGAAAAACATACTCTCATAAGTCACTCCTTGTATGTTATTATTGGGCCTAAAACGTGGATTTTTTAAAATTTGGGTACCATATTTTGGAGGTCATTTTGACTGGTCATTTTTGAGTTTAGGGTATTTTGTGTAATAGACAATCATGTCAATTGCAGTGTTGTAACTTAACCCAGTGCAGAGATATTCTAATTTTCCCTAATGTTTCCAGACTGAAAAATCGGCGCGCACTGACAAATAAAAATGGCCGCCATTCAGTAAAGGTTCAAGATAAATTACTTTGAAAAACTGTTTTGAACCTCTCAAATATAGGGCAATTACATATAAAAAATTAAAATATTTAAAAATGGTCAAGCAACCAACTTAATTTTTGTTGTATCACTTCATTTGGAATGACCCATTTGGGATTCCCACGAGATTGATTTGAAGGAGAACATAGAGGCACTTCAGAGGCGGGCGGCGAGGTTTGTAACTGGTAGATTGGTTGAA
This sequence comes from Locusta migratoria, assembly GCA_026315105.1. Taxonomy (NCBI): domain Eukaryota; kingdom Metazoa; phylum Arthropoda; class Insecta; order Orthoptera; family Acrididae; genus Locusta; species Locusta migratoria. The sequence continues at coordinate 364,545,709 of CM048744.1, forward strand.
TGCGCGATTGTTACCGAAATGCTTCGTGATCTGAACTGGGAGTTGCTGGAGAGGAGGCAACGTTCTTTTCAAGAAGCACTTTCGAAGAAATTTAGAAGGCAGGACTGCAGAACGATACTACTTTCGGCAACATACATTTCGCGTAACGACCAAAAGGATAAGATTAGATGCATACAAGTATTAGTTTTCCCATCGTTCTATATGGGAGTGGATCAGGAAATCAAGTAACTAGTAGTGGTTCTGAGGACCCTCCGCCACGCACCATTGTGTGGATTGCAGAGTATGTAGATGTAGACTTGTCTCCAATCGGCGACGTGAGAGATAAGATGGGGCGACAAGTGAGACGTGCAACTCGCCTACCCACAGGTCTTGCAGAACTGCGTGAACGAATCTTACTGGTGTGGAATATTCGCCATCTGGGGGATCGAATGGATGGTAGGATAAGCGACTAAATTTCCGCGCATGTGTGCTTCTTCACGTACTAATATGGGTGTTTCAGCATGAATCGACACCTGGTACCTCAGTAGCACTATTGATATGTAAATGAAATCGTTTCATGTACTCCATACACGCTATTTCAGCAATAAATCTTGAGTGAATTGGAAAAATCAAAGAGATTGAAAAAGTCTTGAAATAACAGCAAACAGAAATCTTTTATTGCAAAGAAAATCGAAAGCGGTAATGAAGGAATCAAGAATTTACATAAAAGGCGACTGGTTGCTGATATTTAAAGGTAGGTACTTTGTCACCACACTGTGTTCCTCATCCGTAATCCGTAATGGATAAAAATTTTATTGTACTAATATTTATGTTCGGAAGTGTACAATATAACGTTAAAAGATGTATATACGAAGCAGTAGTTAATGTTTGGTCGAGCCTGCGTCGGCCTCAGCGCGCCCGGTCAGGGGTCTCAACGCCCCCTATAATAAAAAAAAGCTGAGCCAAATATTCAACGAACAACCAAGATCGAACTGAATGAGCGACCGCGAAGCATAGATCTACCAGAAAATGTGTGTGTGTGTGTGTGTGTGTGTGTGTGTGTGTGTGTGTGTGAGAGAGAGAGAGAGAGAGAGGTGGTCTTGGGGTAAAGAGCTCGACTGGAAACCGAAGGGACGCGGGTTCGAAATCCGGTCTGACCTCGGATTTTTCCAGTCTGCGTTTTAACCAATACTTCACCTCTCCACTATGTGAGGTGTCGCTTTAAACGACTCGTGGTTCGGATTCCACGTTAAGCTGTAGCTGTCCTTTTCCCAGTTGGATGACTGGGGTAGGCTAGGGAGACACAGGTCGTCGAAGTGGCGTGTAATTGAAACGCTTGCACCACGCTAATGAGGCAGAAATTGTTGAATAAAGTGGAAACAAGTGTGAAATTTTTTAATCTCAAGTATATTAAACATGCATGAACACTTTTAGAACTACGAATTTTCTGTAAAGATATTGAAATATTATTTTTATTTATTTATTATTATTATTTCTTAGGGCAGAGGAAGAGTTAAAGGCAAAATAAAGGTGTTTCTTGAAACTCGTGATTTTTTCTTCTTTTGGCCACGCCATCTGCAGTAACTGATGTAATCTGCATTACTATTCCTCTAGCAAACCTAAGGAACTGCAAAAATTTGACGATATCGTAAACAAAGTTATGGTTAATGTTAGAAGATGTTTGTAAGCGTGTGGGCCACACCAGCAGGCTCCTACGTCTGGACCACACCATAGGCCTCAGAGGCCCACACGGTATATAATAATGGAAAACTCTTTAAGAAATTCAGTGCCATGGTACGGATGAGAGGATAATACATTAAATAACCTTGAATAACATAAAAGAAATGTATATTTCCTCAAACAACCACGAAACAAAATAACCAAAGCCTCATAAATTAAACAATAAACTTCATATAACGCAAAAATCCATCATATTCGAAAACCACGTACAACTAATAATGTTTAAAACTAAAATCGGTATCACAAAATTCAGTTTCTCATTTTTTACCGGTACAATTTGGACAATTTTTTTTTTTTTTTTTGGTGCTGACCACACACTGGCAACTTACAGAAATCACGCTGCATTTTTGATTTCGTTTTTTTTAAGTCTCAAATTTTACAGTAAGTTCTTTTGGGAATAGCTCCTTGCTCAATTTCTTCACGAGCTGCCTCTGCAGGTGGATTCATGTTTAGGCATCTATAAATACTGTCCCGTAGGTCACGGGGAGTTGGTGTGTCAAGCTTAGCCTTCATCCAAGGTTCTATAAGGTGTTCAGAAAGCGTCAACATAAACTCAAATCGGGACAATGGTTTTGTTTGACCGTTGTCTCCCTTTCCCTTGGTTTTTGTAAAGTTATGGAGGTCTCGGAGGCGTAGTTGTTTACCTGAACGGGCCGGCAGGGGCGGAAGTGTTGTGCACCGTACACGGGCTCAGACACAACTAACTAGAGGAGGCTTACATGCGAGTTACGGCCCACCCAGCTGTGTTGGAGCGGGATTAGACAGATCTGAGTGAGCAGCTGGGCCTCAGACGCCTATGGTGTGGCCGGTAGGGTTAAATTGACTGACAGGTGATTCTAGCCCTTTGTCTTTCACTTGGTAGACTTAGTAAACTGAGGTACTGTTCCATTAAATTATGGCTATTATAAAAAAAATTTGATTGACTGGAATTTGTTACGAAGAAACAGGACACTGCTGACGTGCTGAACGTAGAGTTTTTTTGACCTGTGGATCACTTGCACATCGCTGGCCTGCCCTCCTCGGCACCTGCGGGGATTCTGAGGCTGTCGATGGACGTAGTTCCCACCGGCGGAGTATAAATAGCGCGGGCAATCTGAGGAGCAAAAAAGCTTAGCGGCACAAAGCGGGGCGGGGCGGGGCGGGGCGGGGCGAGTGGCCGGCGCCGGCGTGCAAACAGCGGCCGCGCGGGGTCATCGCCAGCACCAGCACCAGCCTGCCTGCCTTTGTGGGCCGCGGCCGGCGTGGAATCGGCCGCCGGTAAACACTGCGCTATTATGTACCGCAGCCGCCAGCCCACAACCGACTACTCGAGGCCTACGCTACAGTCAAGCAGCAATAACATTACGCTAGCACAGCCCGCAAAACATTTCTACCAACTGCAACGTACTACAGCAATCAATTCCAGCCGCGGTGGAGTAGCCGAGCGGTCTAAAGCTTCTTCATCTACATCTACATACATACTCCGCAAAACATCGTAAGGTGCTTAGCGGAGGGTACACTGTACCACTACTAGGCATTTCCTTTCCTATTCCACTCCCAAATAGAACGAGGAAAAAAAGAATGCCTATATGCCTTCGTACGAGCCCTAATTTCTCTTGTCTTTGTGATCTTTACGCGAAATGTATGTAGGCGGCAGCAAGATCGTACTACACTCAGCTTCAAATTCCGGCCCTCTAAATTTACTTAACAGAAATTCACGAAAAGAACGTCGTCTTTCTTCCAGCGATCCCCAATTGAGTTGCCGGAGCATTTCCGTGACACTCGCGCATTGGTCGAACCTACCGGTAACAAATCTAGCTGCTCGCCTCTGAACCGCCTCTATGTCTTCCTTCAAACCGATCTGCTGCGGGTCCCAAATACTTGAGCAATACTCAAGACGTGGTCGTACAAGCGTTTTATACGCTGTCTCCTTTACAAGTGAAGTACATCTTCCTAAAATTCTCCCAATAAACCGAAGTCGGCTGTCTGCCTTACTCACAACTGTCCTTACATGCTCGTTCCATTTCATATCGCTCTGCAATGTTACGCCTAGATATTTGAACGACGCGGCAGCATCAAGAAGCTCACTACTAATGCTTTATTCGAACATTATAGGATTGTTTTTTCTACTCATGCGCATCACCTTACATTTTTCTACATTGAGAGCTAGCTGCCATTGTTCGCACCAACTAGAAATTTTGTCTAAGTCAACCTGTATGCTATTACAGTCAGTTACAGACGACACCCTTCCATACACCATAGCATCGTCAGCAAACAGCCGCAAATTACAACTTACTCTGTCCATCAGATCATTTATATAGACAGAAAATAATAGCGGTCGTATCACACTCCACTGGGGCACGCCTGACGATACACTCGTCTCTGATGAACACTCGCCGTCGAGAACGACGTACTGCGTTCTATTACTTAGGAAGTCTTCCAGCCAGTCACAAATCTGTGGACCTATTCCATAAGCTCGTATCTTCGTTAGCAGTCTTCGAACGCCTTTTTGAAGTCGAGAAAAACACAATCCGCCTGTTGCCCTTCGTCCATGGCTCGCAAGATGCCATGTGAGAAAAGGGCAAGCTGAGTTTCACATGAACGATGTTTCCTAAACCCGTGCTGATTCATGGAAAGAAGCTTTTCCGTTTCAAGGAAATTTACTATATTCGAACTGCGAATATGCTCCAAAATTCTACATGAAACCGATGTCAACGATATTGGCCTGTAATTGTATGGGTCAGTTCTCTTTTCTTTCTTATACATGGGAGTCACCTGCGCCTTTTTCCAATCACTAGGAACTTTGCGCTGAATTAAAGATTCGTTTGCTGCGGAGTGCGCGGTTGATCGCCGTGGAGGTTCGAGTCCTCCCTGGGGCATGGGTGTGAGTGTTCGTCCTTAGGTTAGTTTACCTAGGTTTAAGTAGTTTGTAAGCTACGGACTGATGACGACGCAGTTTGGTCCGATAGATTTACAAACATTTGAATCAATTCCAAATATTCCACCATCTCTACTGTTCCGTGCCAGAAACAGCAGATACTGTATCTAGAATCGTCCCTCCACCTCGTAACATGAGCCCCCATCTAATGTAGTATACGATACCTCTCTTTACTGAAACCCAGGATACCCTTTGTGAGGATACAGGGTTTTAGGTTAGTAACCTCTTTAGTACGTTTTGGTCGAACGATAGTTATCGTTGGTGTGCAGCGAGAGCTGCTGGCAACAATGCTTAGGTTGGAATGTTCTTTGTTTGTTGGCCGGGGTGCGGCAGTCTCCCGCCGACCGCAGAGCGAGGCGGTAGCATGTCTGCAGTGAGTTCGTAACCTGCGTTTAGTGGTGGCTAAAGTTTTTGCCATTCTGTCGTATCGCATACGGGTTGCAGTTGCATATTGAAATGTTTCAGTGTGGACTTGTAGACATTCATCGTAGCGGCACGCGATTATTAAATCAGTGTATTTAAAGGGAAGAGTTTTTAACATTTGTCGTTCCATAATAAAGGAAGTTAACAAAGATTACTGTTATGGATCAACCTAGTAATTGTCCGCATCCCATACCGTCAATTCATTGGAACAATTATTAGATGATTAAGCATAAAATAGAATGTAACGGCAACTTCGCCCATCGAGGATTAGGTGGACGCAGCAGTGACGTTACACCTTCTTTTCTTATAGTGTAGTTTAGCATACCAATTCCTATATACTGAAGCTCCGGATGCCTCTCTTTCCTGTAATAAAGTTTGTGATACCACCAGTATTCATTTCTACATTATAACAACTACATTTTTTGTCACTACGTATTTACCTCATTTTACTCCCATGAATAAAATACATTAATGTCATAGTAATTACAGCTTTTTGTCCATTACTAAATGTATATAACGTCGTAATTACTATTACCTTATTTTCCCATTATCAAACCTCATTAATTTCGTAATGCTCTATTACCATTGTTCCCATTATTAAATCCCAGTAATTTCGTATTATTTATTTTGCAGCATTTATTTCCTTTCATTTCCTTTATTAAGATTAGATTAGTTTTCGTAGTATTTTTGGCCTGACCAAATTCCAGTACAAATTGTAATTTAAAGTTGTTACATCTAATTGTCATTATGGCTAATTGTCAGACATTGTAGTTCATTGTAAAGCAGATTATTTAACTTCAACCAAACAATAGGATTCACTTCATTTATAAAATAATAAAACTATTAAATAAGTTATTTGTTATACTAATACATTGACATTGTATGACGAATGCAAATTACATGGATTTTTTTGTTTATATAAGAACCGATTCATAAATTATCATTCTGATAATTATGCATCACTTGACATTGTTAATAATGTAATAAATACATGTAATGCGCGGGAATTAGTAGTCAGTCAGTTGTTGTACTTCAGAATTAGAGTTCAGTTCAAGCCAGTTGTAAGTCAGATCTGTGTATCTTGCCTGTAGCAATTTCGTAGTGGATTTCGAAGAAGTATTTGTTCTTTTTGAAGAAGACCCCTTCACAATTAATATTTATCGTAAAGTTCAAATTTTATAATACATTAATTATTAAATGTGGCGATCACCTTATTCAAAGAGGGATCGTCATAACCTCCGCAAGACAAATGACCAGTTCTGTTCGGATGCACATGTATACCGCGGCGGAGTGGCCAAGGCGTTTGTGACACTTACGGGGAGTGACACTTGCGAGGAAAGGGAATGTGTAGACACTTGCGGGGAGACCCGGACGCTGCAGGTAGTGAACAGGGTGTTCCAGAATTAGGGATACACCATCCCTACTCCACACCCTCCAGCCGCTACCTGTGCCGCATTCAGGGAAAGGCCCACTGAGTGAGGTGGAGCTGTAGTAACGGCCCGGAGATATCACAGCCTCATTCAACACGGAGATAACACGTCATACAAATATCACTCGATTTACAATACAGCACCATGTGTGGAGGAATGTGATGAAATCGGAATTGAGCACAACCGTTGCTAACTACAATTTCGGATTTACTGCATTTTGAGTCGGAATTCGCATCTATATTCGCATTTATCGCAAATGCGAATTTTTCCTGACCCTAGTAATACCTCTAAAAAATAAACAGCTGATCAAGGCACTAAAAGCAAGGGCAGATCTTTGGGTGTATTACTACAAATAACTAAAACACAATTTGATCGTGGAATTATATACAATCTCATTATAAAGGTTTTTTTGTAGGTGGTTTTGAGCAGCTTTTAAATATGTTAGGAATAGCATTATGAAATATAGACAGCTACACCCTATGTTTATTATATTTCGGCTAATTTCAGGTCATCTTCAAGTATCAAACAACAGGTGTTACTTATGCATTTTTCCAGTGGCACTCATAACCTTTAACTGTTTACACACGAGGTCTAACGTTGTTAATCGCGTTAGCGATGAAAACAGAGCCCAGAATCTTTGCGTCTAAATGATACATATATTGGTGTGATGTCTTATTTCGAAAGTTCAGACATCACACTAATACATATATAGCTCTCGGTAAAGTGGAACAGTACGATGTCGTTACGTAGCACAGCACAGCCGACTGGAAACGCAGGAGAAATGCAAACAACGTTCTCTCCTCAGAGGTATGATTAGGTTCGACGTAGACTTCTACAACATACAGTCTACACGGCGAAGATTACACCAAAAAATTTAACGTTTCGTCTACTTTGGCGATAGCAACAAAATTTTAAAATCGTGTCTACTATGTAAAGATTTAGCAACACAAAACTCTTCAAGTCCATAACTTCACTGATTTTCGAGTTCTGAATTTTTAATATGTTTTTAATGTTATTACAGAAAAAACAAATTTGGGACTCACACTACAATTTTCATTTGGCAGATTTTGTAGGTACATTCACAAGACATAATTCAACGGTTGTGTGCATTCATCTTACGAGAAATATCAATCATTTGTTTTCAGTGTTTATTTCAAATTTCTACATATAAGTTTTTTTAATTATTGGTACTTAAACGTGGTTATGAAATAAATAAATTAGGTGTATATGTGTAGTCTTATGCGGCCAAACTACTTAGGTCATTGGTCGCTAGAGTTGTTGTTGTTGTTGTGGTCTTCAGTCCAGAGACTGGTTTGATGCAGCTCTCCACAATACCCTCTCCTGAGCAAGCCTCTTCATCTCCACATAAGAACGGCAACCTACATCTGTCTGAATCTGCTTACTGTATCCATCTCTTGGTCTTCCTCTGCGATTTTTACCCCACACATTTCCCTCTCATGCTAAATTCACAATTCCTTGATGTCTAAGAATGTGTCCTACCAATCTATCCCTTCTTTTAGTCAAGGTATGCCAGGGCCCACAGCTCTTTTGTGGGTACGTGTGTGGCGCGCACGGGGCCCCGAGCTGAAGCGACCTTTCTTCCGTCCCAGGCCGCTTCCCTCTTTTCCCCCCGGTTTGTGCCTTCACCCGGAGACAGGCGTTTTTAGTCAGTCAAAGGTTTCTTTTTCGTTTCCTCTCAGACTTCTCCTCTTCTTGGTCCTCTTCCTTTCCTGTTCTTTAGCCTTCCCCTCTTTCTCCTTGTTCTCGACTCCCCCCCCCCCAGGGGGCCCACAGTTCTTTTGTGTGTATGTGTATGGCGCACACGGGGCCCCGAGCTGATGCAGCCTTTCTTCTGCGCCAGGCTGCTTCACTTTCCCTCCCGGTTTATGCCTTCACCCGGAGATGGGCGTCTTTCGCCACCTCCGTCCCCTCACTGCCTTAACTGCAACGGTGACCATGCGGCTTCCTCTCGAGACTGCCCTGTATATAAGAATGAAAAAGTCATCCAGCAAATTCGGGTTACGGAAAAGGTATCAACATCTGCCGCTCGAAAGTTGTTGGCGAGTCGAAAGCCCACTGTTCTCCCAGCGGGCACATACAGTAAGGTCCTCACCTCCACTCGGCCTACTAAGGATTCCAGTATCCAGACCTGTGACTTCACTTTCGCTGACACAGTTGTGCGATCCGCCAGCCCAAAGATTGCCCATTCCACGTCCCCAAATACTCCTGCTGCTTCGAAAGTACAGTCTTCGTCAACCTCTGGTAAACCGCGGGCACCTAAACAAGATGCCCGGACTTTGAAAAAAGGAACCCGTCCGTGAGGATTTTCTGCGTTCTCAGGCTTCCCAACTGTCGACTGCCTCTTCTCACCGTCACTCTTCGAGAAGAGCGAACAAGAAAAAGATTTCCTCTCCTTCCACGCCGAGGCGTGACCCATCCGTCACGCCGCACAACAGCTGCCGACCCCGGCCATCTTCTGTTTCACCGGGACACTCTGTCTGCCGGGCACCCGGCCCTTTACCGGCGGTGGAAACTGCCCCTCCTGATCAACTGGGGGAGGTGGCAGGCGTGTCAGTCGAACCTATGGAAACGACCCTTTGCCCCTAGACAGCGATAGCAGTGCTCCCTCGAAATCCTGTCCTAAACGGCCGTCGAGGTGACCCCACTTGCTTGTTCGTTTTTATCCTCATTTCTTATCTCATTTTTTATCATGGCGCTACTTCAATGGAATATTCGTGGCATTCGTTCCAATCGGGAGGAGTTAAAACTACTCCTTCGATTGCACTGCCCACTTCTAGTCTGTCTCCAAGAAACTAAGTTGCGTCCAAGTGATCGTGCAGACTTTCCTCACTACACCTCTGTGCGTTTCGACCTGCCACCTGTGGAAGGTACCCCAGCCCATAGAGGGGTTCTGATGTTCATTTGAGACGACGTCTATTACCATCCCATTACATTGCATACTCACCTACAGGCAGTTGCCGTCCGCATCACTCTATCCATATTTACCTTTTCCCTCTGTAATATCTATTCACCGTCATCATCTGCCCTTACTAGGGCAGATGTGGTACACCTCGTTGACCAGCTCCCTTCACCTTCCGTGTTGGTAGGCGACTTCAATGCCCACCACCCCCTATGGGGCTCTCCAGCACCTTGTCCAAGAGGCTCCCTTTTGGTGGACCTTCTCCACCACCTCAATCTTCTCTGCCTCAACACTGGTGCACCGACCTTCCTTTCTGATGCAACCCATACTTACTCCCACATAGACCTTGCGATATGCACTCCTCACGTTGCCAGTCGGTTTGAGTGGTATGCTCTTTCTGACACGTACTAGAGTGACTATTTCTCTTGTATCATCCACTTCCTGCACCATTCCCCATCTCCTCGTCCCACCAGTTGGAACATTTCTAAAGCCGACTGCGGGCTTTATTCTTCCATGGCTGTTTTTCACGATCAGAATTTTCCCAGCTGTGACAGTCAGGTCACTACCTCACAGTCGTTATTCTCACCGCTGCCGAACATTCCATACCTCATACCTCCTCTTCTCCACGTCGTGTTCCGGTCCCTTGGTGGACTGCAGCCTGTCGCGACGCGCTTAGAGCCCAGCGACGTCCTTTACGCACCTTCCGCCGCCACCCAACTTTGGAGAATTGCATAAATTATAAACGAATGAGAGCGCAATGTCGTCGTATCATAAACGACAGCAAAAAAGCTTGCTGGACTGCTTTTACTAGTTCTTTTAACCGTTTTACTCCCTCCACGGTTGTTTGGGGTGGCCTACGCCGTTTATCCGGCATCAAGGTCCACTCCCCGATTCCTGGCCGTGACCGTGGAGGACACAGTCCTCGTGGACCCCGCTGATGTATCCAACGCATTGGGCCGTTTCTTTGCGGAGGTTTCGACTCTGCCCATTACCACCCTGCCTTTCTCCCTCGCAAACAGGTAGAGGAGGCACGGCCGCCTTCTTTCCACTCTTTTAATCGTGAAAATGATAATGTCGCCTTCACCATGCAGGAGACCGTGCTCTCGCCCAGTCCTGATCTTCTGCTCCCGGGCCCGAGTCCATCCATATTGAGATGCTGAGGAACCTCTCTCCTGCGGGCAAGTGTTTTCTTCTTAGTACCTACAATCGCATATGGACTGAAGGTCATGTTCCCACAAGTTGGCGTGAATCCATTGTTGTCCCCATCCCCAAACCAGGGAAGGACAAACATCTTCCTTCCAGTTATCGCCCCATTTCTCTGACGAGCTGCGTCTGTAAGGTGATGGAACGCATGGTTAACGCTCGGTTGGTATGGCTCCTCGAATCTCGCCGCCGCCTAACAAATGTCCAATGCGGTTTTCGTCGAAACCGCTCTGCTGCTGATCACCTCGTTACCTTGTCGACCTTCATTATAAACAACTTTCTAAAGAAGCGTCAAACAGTAGCAGTGTTCTTCGACTTGGAGAAGGCATACGATACCTGTTGGAGAGCGGGCATTCTGCGCACATTGCACACATGGGGCCTTCGGGGCCGCCTCCCTCTTTTCATTCAAGCGTTTTTGGCGGATCGCAAGTTCCGGGTACGGGTGGGCTCTGTTTTGTCAGATACCTTTCGCCAGGAAAATGGGGTACCGCAGGGCTCCGTCTTGAGTGTGGCTCTCTTTGCCATTGCAATCAATCCGATCGTAGATTGCCTTTCAGCCGACGTTTCTGGATCCCTTTTTGTAGACGATTTCGCAATTTATTGCAGCGCCCAGCGGACGTGTCTCTTGGAGCGTTGTCTTCAACGCTGTCTTGACCGTCTATATTCCTGGAGCATCGCAAACAGCTTCAGATTCTCCACTGAGAAAACGGTGTGTATCAACTTATGGAGATTTCTTACACCTTCTCTACGTGTCGGCCCTGTTGCTCTCCCTTTTGTGGAGACTACGAAATTCTTGGGACTCATGTTGGATCGTAAACTTTGCTGGTCCACACACGTGTCCTACCTGGCTGCCAGTTGTGCCCTATCCCTTAATGTTATTCGTGTCCTCAGTGGCACGTCATGGGGAGCGGATCGTACCGTCCTGCTTCTACTTCACCAGGCCATTGTTCAGTCGAAGCTCGACTACAGAAGCCTTGTGTACTCTTTTGCACGGCCGTCGATTCTCCGCCGTCTCAACTCTATTCACCATTGGGGATTACGTCTGGCGACCGGTGCATTTTATACCAGCCCTGTTGAAAGTCTGTATGCCGAGGATGCTGTATTACCCTTGACCACTCGGCGTGACATACTCTTGTGTCGGTATGCATGCCGCCTGCGGTCGATGCCCAACCATCCATCTTACCGATTAGTTTTTGACGACTCACTCGATCGCCAATATCAGTTGTCTGCGATTGCCTTGCTTCCACCTGGAGTTCGGTTTCGCCGCCTGCTACAGCGGCTCGATCTTACCCTTCCTTCCACCTTTCGGTTGAGCGAAAGCCCATTGCCACCGTGGCATCAGGCCCAGGTTCACACATACCTTGAACTTAGTTCGCTCCCCAAGGAGAGCACTCCGGATTTGGTATACCGATCGAGGCTTGTCGAACTTCCTTCGCGGTTCGATAATGCCATATTTATTTACACTGATGGTTCCAAGAGCACTGCCAGTGTCGGATCTGCCTTCGTCGTCAAGGACAACCATTTCCAATACAAGCTCCCTGACCGGTGCTCGAACTTCACGGCTGAGCTTTTTGCCCTCCACCAGGCCGTTTTGTATACCTACCGCCACCGCCAACCTTTCTATGCCATATGTTCGGACTCCCTTAGTGCCCTGCAGAGTCTTAAGGACCCTTTCTCGAACCATCCTCTCGTGTATAGGATCCAACGCTCCCTCCAGTTGCTAGCAGATGACAGCTATCACGTTTCTTTCCTGTGGGTCCCTGGCCACGTGGGTGTGCCCGAGAATGAGACCGCCGACATGGCACCCAAGGCCGCAGCTCTTTTGCCTCGCAAGGCTACCTCTTGCGTCCCATCGGACGATGTTCAACGGGCTCTTCGCCGGAGTATCCTGTCGTCATGGCACAGTGCGTGGTTTTCACTGTACAACAATAAATTGAGAACTGTAAAACCGATCCCGACCGCTTGGAGGACCTCCTCACGCCCCTCTCGGCGAGAGGAAGTCATCCTGGCCCGGTTGCGGATCGGTGACTTGCTATCCGCCAACCCTGCACCGCTGTGCTCCTGAGGTGAACTGCTGACAGTGCGACATGTTTTACTGTCATGTGTTAATTTTAATCATCTCCGTGTAGCCCTTCACTTTCCGTCTACTCTGGAGGAAATTTTAGCTGATGACACACGAGCAGCTGCTCAGGTTTTGCGTTTTATCAACTTGGCCAACTTATCAAAGGATATTTAACCCTTTTAATTGTCTTTTATCTTTCGTTTTTAGCCTCTTCTTGATGTTCTAACTGGCAGTTACCAATTTTTTTAGATCTAGCGAATCTCTGTTCTTGTCTGGGCGCTAATGACCGTAGAAGTTGTGGGCCCTAAAACCACAAAAAAAGCCAAAAATTTCTTTTCTCTCCAATTCTGTTCAGTACCTCCTCATTAGTTACGCGATCCACCCACCTAATCTTCAGCATTCTTCTGTAGCACCATAATTCAAAAGCCTCTATCCTCTTCCTGTCCGCACTGTTTATCGTCCATGTCTCACTCCCATACAAGGCAACACTCCACACAAATGCCTTCAGAAAGGACTTCCTTAGGGTTAAATCAATATTCGATGTTAACAAATTTCTCTTTTTCAAGAACGCTTTTCTACCCATTGCCATTCTGCATTTTATATCCTTTGTACTGCGACCATCATTTGTTATTTTACTGCCCAAGTAACTAAACTCATCTACCTCCTTTATTGTTTCGTTACCTAATCTAATTCCTGCAGCATCGCCTGATTTTCTTAGACTGCACTCCATTACCCTAGTTTTGCTCTTGTTAATGTTCATCTTATATGCACCTTTCAGCACACGGTCCATTCTGTTCAATTGCTCTTCCAGGTCCTTTGCTGTATCTGACATAATTACTATGTCGTCGGCAAAACGCAATGTTTTTAATTCTTCCCCCTGAACTTTAATTCCTTCTCCAAATTTCTCCTTGCTTTCCTTTATAGCTTGCTCAATGTACAAATTGAATAACAATGAAGAAAGACTACAACCCTGTCTTAATCCCTTCCCAACCACTGCATCCCATTCATGCCCTTCAACTCTGACAACTGCTGTCTGGTTTTTGTACAAGTTGTAAATAACCATACGCTCCCTATATTTTACTCCTGCTTGCTTCAGTACTTGAAAGAGTTTATTCCAATCAACATTGTCAAAAGCCTTCTCCAAAACTACAAAAGCTAGAAATGTAGGTTTGCTTTTTCTTAATCTATCTTCTAGGATAAGCCGTAAAGTCAGTATTGCCTCCCGAGTTCCTACATTTCTCCTGAACCCAAACTGATCTTCCCCGAGGTCGGCTTCTACCAGCTTTTCCATCCTTCTGTATATAATTCGTGTTAATATTTTGCAACCATGACTTATTAAACTGATGGTTCTGTAGTTTTCACACCTGTCTGCACCTGCTTTCTTTGGAATGGGGATTATAACATTTTTCTTAAAGTCTGAGGGTACTTCGCCTGTCTCATACATCTTACACACCAGGTGAAACAGGTTTGTCATGGCTGGTTCTCCCAGAGAATTCAGTAGTTCTGAGGGAATATCATCTACTCCAGGGGCCTTGTTTCGACTTAGGTCTTTCAGTGCTCTGTCAAATTCTTCTCTCAGTGCACTATCTCCTATTTCATCTTCATCTACATCCTCTTCCCTTCCTACAATATTGTCTCGAAGTTCATTTCGTTTGTAGAGCCCCTCTATATACTCTTTCCACCTTTCAGCTTTCCCTTCTTTGGTGTGAACTGGTTTTCCATCAGTGTCCTTGATATTCATAGAGCTATTTTTCTTATCTCCAAATGTTTCTTTTATTTTCCTGTAGGCTGTATCCATTTTTCCCTATTTATACATTCTTCTACATCCTTGCATTTGCCTTCTAGCCACTCCTGCTTAGCCATTTTGCACTTCCTGTCAATCTGATTTCTTAGTCGTCTGTACTCCATTTTGCCTGTTTCATTAACTGCATTTTTATATTTTCTCCTTTGATCGATTAAATTTAGTATCTCCTGTGATATCCAAGGATTTTTTGTAGGTCTTGCCTTCCTACCTATTTTGTCCTCTGCTACCTTCACTATTTCATCTCTCAATTTTACCCATTCCTCCTCTACTGTTTTATTTTCCCCTGTTTCTGCCAATTGTTGCCTAAAGCTCCCTCTGAAATTCTTAAGAACCTCAGGTTCCTTCAATTTATCAAGGTCCCATCTCCTTATTTTCCTACCTTTTTGTAGTTTCTTTAGTTTCAGCCTACAGTTCATAACCAACAAGTTATGGTCAGAGTCTATATCTGCCCCTGGGTATGTCTTACACTGTAAAACCTGGATCCGAAATCTATGTCTTACCATTATAAAATCTATCTGGTATCTCCCGGTGTCTCCTGGTCTCTTCCACGTATACAACCTTCTTTTGTGATTCTTAAACCAGGTGTTTGTTATATCTAAATTACATTCTGTGCAAAATTCTACCAGGCGGCTTCCTCTTTCATTCCTTTTACCCAGACCATATTCACCTACTATCTTCCCTTCCCTTCCTTGTCCTACTACCGAATTCCAGTCTCCCATAACAATTAAGTTTTCCTCTACCTTAATTGTCTGAATAATTTTCCTTAGCTCCTCATATATTTCTTCGATCTCCTCATCATCTGCAGAGCTAGCTGGCATATAGACCTGTACTACTGTTGTCGGTGTTGGCTTCGTATCTATCTTGACAATTATAATGCGATCACTGTGCTGGTCATAGTAGTTTACCCGCATTCCTATTTTCTTATTCATTATCAATCCTACTCCTGTGATACCCCCAATTGATTTTGTATTTATAATCCTGTACTCACCTGACCAGAAATCCTGTTCATCCTGCCACCGAACTTCACTAATGCCCACTATATCTAACTTCAACCTATCCATTTCCCTTTTTAAATTTTCTAATTTTCCTACTCTATTAAGGGATCTAACATTCCACGCTCCGACCCGTAGAATGCCAGTATTGTCTTTCCTGATGATCACATCCTCCTGAATAGTCCCCGCCCGGAGATCCGAATGGGGGACTAGTTTACCTCTGGAATATTTTACCCGAGAAGATGCCATCATCATATGTTCATACAGTAGAGCTGCATGTCCTCGGGAAAGTTAACGGCTGTAGTTTCCCCTTGATTTCAGCCGTCCGCAGTAGCTGTGTGGCAAAGCCACATTAGCTGATGTTGCAAGGCCAGCTCAGTCAATCATCCAGACTGTTGCCCCTGTAACTACTGAAAAGGCTGCTGCCCCTCTTCAGGAACCACACCTTTGTCTGGCCTCTCCACAGATACCCCTCCGCTGTGGTTGCACCTACGGTACGGCTATCTGTATCGTTGAGGCACGCAAGCCACCCCACCTCGGCAATGTCTGTGGTTCATGGGAGTGGTCGCTAGATTTACACACTACTTAATCTTACTTAAAATAACTTAGGCAAAGTACAAACAAACATATCCATGTCCGAGGAAGGACTCGAACTTCCGACCGGACCGGCCGCGAAATTTGTGACACAAATTACATGTTTGATAATATTAATGCATAGAAGTATGAAATCACGTCAAGACTACTTCCTGCAAAAATTTTGCCAAAAAAAGTTGGCACTGAGTTAAGAAAAACAAAATTCTAGTATATTGGATTTTAACATTTTATCAAAAAATGAATGTTACTTTTTTTTACTACAAGAGATACAGCCATTCAAATTTAGGGCCACCATAACGTTTTCCCTTCCTGATTAAATGAGCTGCTTCTTGTAGTTTCAACACCTTTTTCTTTAATGTTCTGAATATAAATCTTCACACAGACTTCTTGAGGAGGAGAGTGATACGGATATCTGATTGTAAACCACTGCCTATTACCTTAGACCTTTTTGACTGTACTGAACAGTAGTTCCCCGTATTGCGTAATTTATATTTATACAGTTAACAGGCAATGTAATTTATAACCAACTATTGGCTGCCAATTTCGCTTCATTTTTCCTGGAAGTCTTGCAACTTTTTTCTCCCTGTTGGTTTATGCCGAGTTCGGAGTAAAAATGCTTCTATACGACGATGATGGAAAATAGAATTGATCTACAGCATTTTTCGGTCTGTGACATTCCCTTACACATACCGTATTTCATATATTTCTTAGATTCCCTTACACATACCGTATTTCATATATTTCTTAGATGTATTTGTAATTCGAATACAGCCAAATCGTTTTGGGGTCTACGAATAAACGCTTCAAGTATGTAAAATACTCATTGACTTATTATTAACGTTTTTAATTGAAGGTTTAAGGTTGCGTCTACTATTAAAAAGCATTTTTAAAGAGATGGAAGTTGCGGGATAGTGGGGTTAACTATATAGCGTTCAATTGCCTCAACGTATCTGTGCAGGATGCCTAATATATTTATTGCTTGTGCAGGTGTCTTGATATGCTTAGTGTTCTGAATAATATACTTTTAGGAGGTATGACTGTGGAAAGTCATCGTCTTGTAGTAGCAGAGACTGTCTTAATAACTCTCCAAACATTATCACTATTAAAATACCTTTTTGTTTACAGGAGGAACACTCAACGGATTAATATGTAGTTAGAACAAGTTACTATATTGCTCTTCAGCTTTGAAAGGGTTGTGCAATTTCCCTGATTTTCGTGTTATGTTGGCAGTGTGCTACACTTCTTGGTGTGCCTGTACCCAGGAAAAACCATTAGCCGCCCCAAGGGCCCCGGGTTCCGCGCAAGTGTCACTCCGCGCAAGTGTTCCAACCCTGTGGCCAAGCGCATTGAGGCGCTATGCTCCGATGCACGACGCCATTCCCAGTTGGGATTTTGGAATCCCTCCTCGGACATGGATGTTTGTGCCGTCTTTAGTATAAGCTAGTTAATAAGTATAAGTTATTTTATAATTGGGGTATCCGCAGCTGAGTAAATACATTTTCTTTTATGAATTTATCAATTGTTTTAAAATTGATTGTAAGACTTTTTATAGTAAAAGAAAGACTTTTTTGAAAATTGACTTAAAAATGTCCCCTCATAAAACAACCAATAAATTCTGGAGCCGGGTCAGCTGTTTTTATTGAGATCCTTTTACATACAGATCCACTACCGGTTTCGCGTCAATAGAGACGCATCTTCAGGTGTTAAATGTTTTTCTCTTGTCATAATTCGTTACTGAGTCTTAACATTCTAGTTGCATTCATTCGTAAACTGGTTAAAAATTCAATAGGGCCGAATACATGGGTCAAAGTTCAATCCTGAAAAACACCGATTTGATATTGGACTTTGACCCATGTATTCGGCCCTATTGAATTTTTAACCAGTTTACGAATGAATGCAACTAGAATGTTAAGACTCAGTAACGAATTATGACAAGAGAAAAACATTTAACACCTGAAGATGCGTCTCTATTGACGCGAAACCGATAGTGGATCTGTATGTAAAAGGATCTCAATAAAAACAGCTGACCCGGCTCCAGAATTTATTGGTTGTTTTATGAGAGGACATTTTTAAGTCAATTTTCAAAATAGTGTTTCTTTTACTACATAGTCTTACAATCAATTTTAATACGATTCATATTTTTTTAAAACAATTGATAAATTCATAAAAGAAAATAGTTCACAAGTAGTTGGTAAGTTCAGGGACTGATGACCCAGTAGTTAAGTCCCATAAGCTTAACAAACATTTGAACATTTTTGATGAAACACATTTTTTTTATTTTGTGTGTGTGTGTGTGTGTGTGTGTGTGTGTGTGTGTGTGTGTGTGTAGATAGATATAATGTTAGACAGTACACGTTCAAAAGACCACTATTTTGTTGAATAAAAAAAATGCTTTATACGAATTAAATGTTCGCGCCATTGAGATTGAAGCTTGTTGGTTTTGTGTGTAAACTGTTTTCTATGCAGCTTATTCTTATATTCATTAAAACTAGAAAGTATATGCGCTCATAAGTAGTTGTGAATTCTGTTATTCTTTCTAAGCTGTATTTGCAAACATTCCTTTTGTGACTGCAACTGTGATTACGGTTGAGTAAGTAAAGAAAGTAATCTACGAAGAATAAAATACTTCCATCAGGGACTCTTCCTCAGGTATTGATAGTTTTAGCTTTCTCTGCAGGTCCTCTACAAACGGCTTATTTTCCATAAAAGTTCATAAGTAATTCTTGAAAAGAACTACTAAAACGAGAACCATTTTAACTAATATTCCTAGACGAACAAGTTTCACTGGGCCTAAAGTGAAAAATATCAGTTCATACAAATTTAAATTTTAAACATTACTACATATCCGTAATCATTTTAAGTAATAAAGTGGCACAGATTGTTACTTTTCTGTGTGCAGTGAAAAATATGGTGAAATTATGTAGGTAGGTTTCATTCAGTATAATAATATAGTCATGGTCACGACCCGAAAGTGTGCAATTCATGCAAGGGGAAAGCAGTTATTTCCAGTTAGGATTTCTTTGTATGATGAGCATACTATTGATTATGAAGCAAGAAATTCGACGCATTAACAAAAAAGCGTGCTTTGGCCGTCCTCGTATCCGTGTAAAATTGTACGTCTATGACAGCTGACTATATTGTTTGGCTGCTCTCTCCAAGAAGGGTCAACTTAAACATGTTTGTTCTTCATGAATCTCTTCATGCTGCTAAACATAGAAACTGCCTTTAAATCTCTCTTTCTATCGCTCGCTTGCTCCAACTCTGCCTCCGGTACTCAACCAAATACATAGTACGGATACACACTTAATTCCCTTGATAGGAAACAAAAGTAGGCTTAATTAGTTCTATTACAGGAGTAACATAATGTTTAAATTGTATTTTGTACTGTTTATTATTCGGTTAAACAATAATTAAAGTTCAGATTAACTGTACTCTGAGTTAAACTTTTTAGTACTACGTGTCCAGTGCCGGATATAGAGAACGGATAAGGGACTCAAGAATACCTCCACAAGTACCAACTTGATTGATCCACCCCCTCCTCCCCATAAAAAGTACCTCGCTTTGAACTCGACTCAGCCATCCCAGACTACAATCCAAGAGTCACTACACGTGTCATTCTTGAGGTTCTTATTCAGGGGAGATTGAATTGAATTTGGAAAGTACGGGAAAAGTACTGGAGGACCTTAAACGTGTGGATGCGAGAGTCATGCCTTGTAGCTGTTCAGTAAGAGCAGTGGCTGCAGAAAGTAACGTCCTGACTCCGTCTCTCCGGTACACAGATTTAATCTCTCACTAAGTTCAGTAATAAATTCATTCTGGAGACGGTTTTAATTGTAAAATTAATGTAAACAATAAAATTTATTACTTAAAGTTGTTACTTGGGAGAAATGACACAAGTGGTGTAATTTGTAGAGGGTAGCGGACGTCATTATTTCTTTTGGTTTTGGATAATGTGATGAAGAGAGTAATTAGGGAACTGCAGAGAGGTCTGCAATGGGGGATGCGGGATACGCTCGAAGATCTAGATTTCCCAGACATCTGTTTAATGACACAGCCAGGGGCGCCGACTCTGTGGGTGCTCCGGGGCTCGTGAACCCCCAATAATTTTTTGGAGATGCTAAGCACCCACATAAAATTGAGGTGGAAAAAAATTGTATAAATTTTTTAAAAATCGGGAAAAATCAAAACCTACCTTATGACTCAAGAGGCAATGCAAAACGTAACTATAGAGAGAGAGACAATATTTCATACGTGAAAGAAATGATCAGTTTTGTACGCGGATCTCCAAGCGAGTAGTAATGAGTGTCCGTGTTTTACCCACTGTGCTAGCTTTATTGATCCAGAAGCACGTAGATACTTTTGACTTTTCAGGTGTAAGTATTTATGAACATTCAATTGAAGCTTGAAGAATCTGATGCTGATGCTAAAGTTAATCGTTTTTCATTTACCTTTGTCACATCCCTTTTAATTAAAATTATAGATTCAGTTGAAATTTGTAATGCTTTTCTCTCAGGCCTAAAAAAAAACCTAGGACTATATTAATACTGTCAGAGATGTCATGAAGTTATCTCTAAGTGATGAAAGTTTTGATGAAGTACACAGCTGTTGCTTGGAACTGACAAAAAATTTTGATGTCGGACTTCAAAATCTCAAAATATTTCAAGGATTTCTTTAAACCTTGGTGACGGTATTCTACCAAACGCTTTTGTCAGAAAGAATAGCTTCGCACAAAAAGTGTTAGATTAGTGTACAGAGGAAAATTATTTCATTGGTCGTGTAGTAGTTTTGGGGTGTTACTTATATCGAAATATCTACTTCGGCCAATTAGGTAGCTTTATTGTAGTGTCCTAATGCAGTCATGCTTTCCTTTCCTTCCTCCTCCTTCTTCCTTCAGTCTTTAAAAAGCCATACAACTGCGTATTTACTTTTATCAAGTCTAGCTCATTCAAAAATGCATGAACATGATTTTCAGCAGGGTTGGTTTCGAACATTTGTGAAACGTGATATAGAGCACCCGCACTGATTTTCAAAAGTCGGCGCCTCTGGGCACAGCGATATCGAGACATCGAAGAAAAACTGGCCAGGTTACAGAAAAGAGAAGCTGCAGGCCTCAAGATAAATGTTCGCAAAACGAAACAAATGCGGATAAACTCGACCACCACCACTAGGCTGACCATTAATGGAGAGGATGTAGAGCAGGTCCAATCTTTCCTCTACCTCGGAAGTATAGTCAAAAGTACGGGAGGCGCCGAGGAGGATGTCCGTAGTCGCATCCGCAAAGCAAATGGTGCGTTTGTCCAGCTGTACCCCATTCGGAGAAACAGGAACATTTCAAGGAAAACAAAACTCCGGCTTTTCAATAGCAACGTGAAGGCAGTTCTGATGTATGGTTGCGAAAGTTGGAAAGTGACTAACCACATCAAAAACCAGCTCCAAGTTTTTATTAACCGTTGTCTCCGGCGCGTATTTTAAATGTGAGATGGCCAAATATGACGACGAATGAAGAGCTTTGGAGAGAGACAAATCAGCAACCAATCAACATACAAATTAAGGAAATAAAATGGAAATGGATTGAGCATACGTTAAGAAAACCCTATAAAGCTATTGAAAATGTAGCGTTGGACTGGAACACTCAAGGAGTTAGGAAACGCGGTCGTCCCAAACACACCTGGAAAAGAACCGTCCAGAGAGAAGCTGCAGAGGATGGGAAAACCTGGAGTGAGACGACTTGCCAGAAATCGCATTAGGTGGAGAAATTTCGTTTCGGCCTTATGTTCCAGGGGGAACGACAGGAAGTCAAGTAAGTCAGCGGAAGGGGAGGAGGAGGTTATATAAATCACTTGGCTGTGGCGTCAAGAGACCTAGAGCCGGACTCCGCTTCAAGCTGCAACCATCGGATTGACATGCTAAGGTAAGAGTGCTGACGCGCCGACGATGAGCTGTTATTTGCATCTGTTGAGGCATCGAGCTGTGCGAAGAAAACGAGTCCCCGCCTCTGAAAAGCACAAAGCCGCGACGTCAACGCTTCTCGGGGGCTTAGAAACTGAAAAAGCAAGTCACTGCCTCGAATTGATGGCCAGAATAGAGTTTGCACATTCGTCCATTGAATCTCATCCGAACAACGGTCACTGACCGCTCTTGTAACGAAGCCCATTGTCGTCAACTAATTCATTGTCACTGACCCCTCTTGTGACGAATCGCATTGTTGAGCAATTCATTGTTTTTGTAAAAAGTGTGCTCGTTACGGCAGCGTCATCGAGGTTTGTTCTAGATCGGAGTAGCCGCGTGTTCATTTTTGTTCTCCGGCCGTCTCACCGTGTTTGCCAAACGAAGAAGTGACTTCCGCGGAAGAAATCTTTTAGTTCAAGATACGCTAGACACTTTAATTTTCTCACCGAAGAATTGTCGGTATACTCGTGATTTAGTCTTCCGGCAGCCGTGCCTAACGTCACTAGAGCAGGGGCGTGTTATAAATTCACAGCAGCGACAAATTTTAAATTTTAAGCTTAGTGGGCCTGCGCTGGAATACTGAAGGAAACAATTCACAACGACTACTATTAGCTACTAGCTGAAAACTCGGCGTTGCCCGGGTATTTATTTATTCAAACCTATTTATTTATTCAAACCTTGAGTTACTACTTTTCATATCCATTCTCTCTCTCTCTCTCTCTCTCTCTCTCTCTCTCTCTCTCTCTCTCTCTCTCTCTCTGTCCATCTCCTTTTCTTAAAACATGTTACATTTATCAGAGAATATTTAAGAAATCACAGGTAAAAATGCACTCGTTTCGAAGAATCCAATCACGAAATTCAGCAATAATGATTGTAATAATATCACAGGTGGATCTCTTGATGTAATGCGCGAAACTTCAAATCGATTTTTTAAAGTGATGAATTAAAAGAATTTTTTTTACTGCTTAATTTATTCATTCTTATATTTCCTTATTCGTATGCTTATCCTTACAGAGAAAGAGCTGAAGACATTGTAGCACGCATAGAACAAAGATAAGGTCTGTGGCATCACGTTTCGCTGTACGTAACCTCCTTGCTATAGAGTCGCAAACGTCATCGCTGGCCTTCAGACGGATATTTTTAAATAATAATTTAACGACTTTCAACCACCATATCTTCCACCCCCTTATAATATTACACACACGCACACACGCACGCACGCACGCGCGCGCGCGCGCGCGCGTGCTTAGTGTCCTGAGTACATCAGCAGTATTTCAAATTCCATACCGCAAAAAAAAAAAGTTCCAAATGTTTGTTAAGCTTAAAGGACTTGACTGCGGGATCATCAGTCCCTAAAGTTACAAACTACTTATGAACCAACTTACACTAAAGACAACACAAACATCGATGCCCGAGGGTGGATCCCAAACTCCGACGCGGGAGGCCGCACGATCCACAACGTTGCGCTCCAGACCTCTCGAATATTCCCGCGCGGCTTCTATACTGCCCTTCTGGTAGCATGCCGCAATAAACGTCCAGTAACTGCAACAAATTGTTTTATCATCACCACCATCATCATCATCATCATCATCTGCTTTGCTAGACTTAGACCGCAGCCTCTTAGAGGGTGAAGCATTTCATTTATCACGGTACATTTATTTAGACTGTAACAACTTTTGACAGTTAGCAACAAATGCTTCATTACTGTTCGAAGTACGGCCAACTTAGAAGTTTCTCTGATATCATTACTAGTTTCCACGTCATAACGCGTAGAGCGTAGAGCAACTCATTGCAGCCGCAGGCAATTGCATTCCACGTCTATCCGCTGGCTAGAGTTCCATATTATGACGACTTTTGGCCCACTTTAGGTTACGGTAGTAACACTAAAAGTGGACCTTTGCGATCGTCTTTTGACAGCTCGAAATTTAAAAGAAAATAACGGCTTAACTATTCATCTGACGCGAAAACTGATTAACTTAATTTGTAGAGGATATAATTCTCTACAACTTTGCTCTCTTATGTTTTTTTCATACCTCGTATCGTTTGAGACATATTTGAAAAAATAACGTAGATTTGACACCCTCCATTGAATTAACGAAAACCAGCCGTTCGGAGATGTCACGTGACATTCCTCGCCCAGTACACTCTCTTGCGTTGCGTATTTGATGATTTTCTTATCGTAACTTACGCGTTGTCATTTCAAAACAATGGCGCACTGAAGAATTAACAAAAACACATCGTTCTTCGTACGATAAATAATAATCTAATGTCTACAAATGCCATATCAGCGTCGATTAATAACGGCCATCAATAGTATGAGTTTAAAGGCCGAAGCTAGTGGGCAAGGCGTTGGACTATGACGCTAAAGGGCGGTGGTTCGGAACCTGCCACTACCTAATTTTTTTCCTAAAAGGGTTTCAGACACTCTTATTTTTTATTATTTAGATTATTATTTTGGTCCAAAATGTTTGCAAAAACTTATAAAACTACAAAACTAAAGTGGGCCGTAAAACACGTCAGTGCGATTTTTCTCTTCCAATCGAACAATAATCACTGTTTTGTCTCTTGATATCACCTCATTACTAATGTCTGTCTTCCTGTCTGTTATATAGGCCAATATATTTGTACAGTTTTAAGATTTCATCAGTAATTTCAGGATCACTTATTTTCAGAAAAGCACGAACTTAGTTATCTCACATTAGATATGCTGGATTAACCCCGTATTTTCTCTTGTTTTTGACGGTTTTAGCACATTCACTTCATACCAACACGTAGCTTTCATTTTCTAATCAAGAAGTATTGCACGTGTGGTATCTTAGATATCACCATCCTCGTCGCCCTTTCGTTCATATTCAGTCATGGTCCTAATAACCAGTAGAATCCACTTCATTTCCCTCCACGTCTGAAAAGTCTGGATAAGACTTAATCATCCCTTTCTACGAGCAGTTTTTAAATTTGTCTGTTAAACTCTTTGAACGGACGCAAAATACAAATATATTTACTTACCGTATAACGAAATCAGTATTTAAAGCACTGTACAAGTATTGTTCAATTTTTATTATTCTTACCTCCGCATATTGACGGCTAGATCAAAACTTGTTACTGTCACAACAGCAGGCACTCGTTGTACTTTATACGGCATTCATCACCTATTTGCTTATAAATAAATAAGAGAGCTAAACGAAGAAACTGGGGCCGTTTTAATACTGACGAGTAATCAACAACAACGTAATACGCTGCAACAGTGGCGCTGCAGTCCAAGAAGCTTTGCTAACCTATAATGATAGGTTAAGAATAAACAAGTGTAGTCCTGTACAACAGCGCGTTTGTCACACGGTTAACAGCTGTGCGTCCCTTATAAAAACAAGGACAATGTGGCCAGTTTCTTTAAATGAATCGCCGTAAATCCGCAAGATGTCATTCATTACTCTGCCTATGTAGAACCTTACTGATTCCTATATTGTGGGCTACATTTCGCGATTTATGTTCATCTTCCTAATAGGATCGCCTCTGGTACAAAGCGACCCCATACGCTTCTAACACAGTAATGACTCATGAATAACATCAGAGGAACATATGGCTAATATGATCGAAGTAAGAGGAGGTTATCGTTAAACGATAATTCAGTGTGACGTATTTCACGAAGTACCTTAACGCACTGAAGCTCTGTTGTAGCCTAGTCAGATTTAATTGCTCCTTGCGAGGAACTCTGCAAGAATTTCTATGCAACACTAAAACTGTGCCGGCCGCGGTGGCCGAGGGGACTGAGGCGCTCCAGTCACGGTCTGCACGGCCACTACGGTCGGGGGTTCGAATTCCCCCTCGGGCATGGATATTTGTGCCGTCCTTAGTATAAGGTAGTAAATAAGTAGTTTGTAAGTTTAGGGACTGATGACCCCGTAGTCAAGTCCCATACGCTTAACAAACATTTGAACTAAAGCTGTCCATAACCAAGAATTAGAAAAACTTGTACTGTTTGGATTTACTTAAATATATATTAGGGAAAAACAGATTAACTGAAAATGTTTAAGTTAAAATTGAGGTACCATTTCTGCGGCAGCGTTCCCAATTTGACAGATGTCCTGTCAAATTTGACGGAATTTAAATTTCTATGACGGATAAAATTTAGCTTTGACGGCTAGAGGATTTTTTTAAGGATATTGTTAGAAATTTACTTTTTTGACTGATATTGCTGGTTTAATAAAAAATATATTTTCTTTGAAAAATCTATTACAGATGCAACTCTTTCTGTGCCTCCAACAGAGGCATAGTATATTAACTACAAACATCTCAGATGACTCGAAAATTAAGTAAAATAAACATTACGGTGGCATATGGCTCTAATTTTCTCTGGACACAACGGTACTATACTTACACAGTATCAGTGGCAATACGCTAACAATGATGTGCTTTCCTTTATGAGCTAGTTCGGGAAATTCTGGATAGTGAGCTCAGTACATTGTGTTTCACTATTGTAGTTCGTTGTTGTTTCTCTGTTTCAACGAGTTTTACTGAACATGCCAGGGAAGTTTGTCACGCGGTATGTACGACGGGAAAAGAGTGGTTAAATGACCAACAATTGAAGAGTGGTTGCTAGAGGCGCCCAGAGAACCTAGTAGTGCACAGTGCAAATATTGCCAATGCAACCTCAATGTGTGCTTTTCAGATTTATTTGTTCATGGAAAAAGTAAAGTTTTAAAGCAGTCGAACCCTTTTCATCTTCACGGCAGGCAACATTGCAATTTGTCTGTCAGACGTTTGAACGCGCAGCTGCTGTTTCTAACATTACATTGTATGTAGTTAAATTTTAATTCTATCATTATTTCTCAAGAGAAATTGCACTATCTAATTATGAAAGATTTTTAAATACTTTTCGGCGCGTATTTTCAATAAATTACGGAGATATCTAATTTTAATGTATTTTTGAGTGTTGAGCTGACGGGAAAAATTGAGTTGTCAACACTGCTTGGCGGTCGTGAGGTACGCGTCTGCCAGGCAATCAGCGCACACCTGAAAGGCAAAACATAGCATGTAAGAAACTCGACCGCAAAATAAGGAATCACGGTCCATACACCACCTTCAGAAATTAAGAGTAATAAATAAATAAATAAATAAGAGATGCGGTTGTCGCGCGTGAGTGACGAGACGGCGTGATGGTTTCGGTAAATGTGACTGAACACACAAACTTCCCGCCTAGCACTCTTGACATTTGAAAACTGTTAATTTCGAGTTTTAGCCGTATGGCTAAACTCATTGCCCTCTTCAACAATCAGATTGTCTCCCTCACACTTGTCACAAACGCCAGTATGACTATAATTAATATAAACATATAAATGAAAATGCCTGGGCTGCAATGGAAAGATCGCTTACGCAAGAGCATAAACCAAGTATGAGAAACAAAAATAAATGTAACTGATATTTTTACCACACTCAGAATCTCTATCAGCTGCCGCTAACTATGGAGGAAGACAGCAGGTTGTCAGGTATTTCAGTTTCAGTAAAAATCATATATTTGTGTGTAGGTATTGCATACAAATCTACAGTTATGAAATTTTGCACACGTAAGCTTCAATCCACGAGGACGGTCGCCGTTAGTGTAAGGATCACGTACAACATACAGTTCACGAGATATGACTTCATAAACGAGATTCGATATAAACTGCTGCATTACGCGACAATGTTGCACATTTCCTCCTAAACCACTGGACCAATTTCAACGAAATTTGGCACACGTATTCCTTACCGCGAAGTACAAATTCTGTAATGGTAAGAACCACATACGACACATGGTTCAGGAGATATAACCTCATAAATAATAGGAGTTACAAGAAACTGCCACATAATACGAGACTTTATGAATTCAGTATATGAGAACGAGATTACTTAGCGACTTGCAACAAACTTTAAACTTAATTTCAAACCTTTATTGAACTTTTCCTCGCTGACAACCATAGCAAAATTGACAGGTAAAAAGTTTCTCACTTACTACTTTTCCGCTGTGCATGGACTAAAACTACGGCATTCGGTATGTTACAATTTATAATTAGTACACTACAAATTGTAGCCGCAGGAAATTTTACTGGAAGTACACACAAATATAGCTGAATGTACCTTCGAAATTGTATCACAGTACGACATGTAGTTCATGAGATATGAACACACAAACAGTAACGTTCATAGAAAACCATCCTACATGCACCAAGTTTTAATCTATCACTTCTTTACTACTAATTTTATTCGCAAACAGATTTTAGAGACATGAAGCACTTATGCAAATGAATATATACATGAAATATTATGCAATTGTATAACATATAACTCAATAAATATGAGAGTACAAATTTTATCATCTGTAATTTTTAAACTATCTTTCTATTTCGATACCGCAGTTATAATTTTGTACATTATGCAAGACAGGCTTATTTCTTATACATTCTCCGATAAACATAACATGTTTTTAGAAAATGGACAGAAAGAGAACGGGTAGGAAAAGTACTAACTCAAGGCAGGAATGAATAAATACCCAGGCAACGCCGGGTTTTCAGCTAGTTTCAGAATAAAGGTTAAATTCTTAACATATTTTCGCAGAGAGATACTTTCATCGCTCTAAAATCGCACAAAAATAGTTCTATACAAAAAAGAAAGGACTACTAACTTTGAATTACCGTCAAGTAAAATTTAGTTACAAAAAAAAAATCGCACTGACGTGTTTTACGGCCCAATTTAGATTTGTTGTTTTATAAGTTTTTGCAAACATTTTCGACCAAAATAATAATGTAAATAATAAAAAATTAATAAGTGTTTGAAACCCTTTTAGGTAGTGGCGGGTTCCGAACCACCGACATTTAGCATCATAATCCAACGCCTTGCCCACTACGCTACGGCTGTCAATCAAAGGATGAGTCCTGTAATCTCATACTATTGATGGCCGTTGTTAACTGATGCTAATATGGCATGACATTAGATTATCATTTACCGTACGAAGAACGATGTGTTTTTGTTAATTCTTCAGTGTGCCATTGCTTTGAAATGACAACGTTAAAGTTACAATAAGAAAATCATAAAATACGCAATGCAAGATGGTGTATGCCAGAGAGAGTTCTGGGCGAGGAATGTCACGTGACATCTCCGAACGGCTGATTTTAGTTAATTCAATGGAGGGTGTTAAATCTCCGTTATTTTTGCAAATATCTCTCAAACGCTACGAGATATGAAAAAACATAAGAGAGCAAAGTTGTAGAGAATTTTCTCCTATACAAATTCGGTTATTCAATTTTCGTGTCAGATGGATAGTGAAGCCGTTATTTTCATATAAATTTCGAGCTGTCAAAAGACGATCGCAAAGGCCCACTTTTAGTGTTACTACAGTAACCTAAAGTGGGCCAAAACTAAAATGTTACACTTCAGACTTCACTCACTTTTATTCTACCTGAATTAGTGGTGCCTATAACGTTTGAATCGCTAAAAGTAACCCCTATAAAACTAAAACTATAACTATATCTTGAGTAGTGACGTATCGAGATGGGGAGGGGGGGGGGGGGCTGCGTCATGGAAATGTCACCGGGCGACTCCAAAACGTAGCCTCCAGACCTTCACCTGTAGCCTATGTGTGTGAGAGAGAGAGAGAGAGAGAGAGAGAGAGAGAGATCGTATTACAGTAAAGCTCTTTCCTCACAGGCCCCCCCCCCTCCTCTCCTGCATTCATCTGTGACCATGAGAAAGATGTCTGAATACATGGCTAGCTTTTAGTTCTCAGTGCATGGCAGAGGAATAGATGCTCGCAGTCGTACGGTTCTCTGAAACATTAAACGACATACGCAACTTAGGCTTTTCTCTCCCATAAGTGGAGTAAGATAATGGGTAATAACTACGAACGATCTTTGATTTCCAATAGCGTCAGAGAACTTGCAATGATGATGCTTACGTTTTATATAGCTTATATTCTACACACAAATATTAACTTTCCATGATTACTGCAGAAATCACAACCATAACATTATGTTGTTCAAAATTTGACTGATGTTGAGATAAGAATACTGCACTTTAGCTATTTACGTTCGAGGAGTGTTTGAATTTTTGCCATCCTCCCACACCTCTGTTTCACCGTTCAATTTTCTATATTGAAAACATCTCAAACTTAAAGGGGTATTCAAGATTCCTTACTAATGCTAAAGGTTTTTTCTCTCACACCTATGACGTAACTGTTGAAGTTGGACGATCATCGTAAGTGTAAACGCACGAAAAGAATTCGCAATTGCGAATATGAATCAGCATGAACTGTACGGGTATTAGAAACAATTTCCCTCTTTTGGCGAGCGAACTCGTTAACCATTACGGTACCCCTACACACCTTCGCGTGATACATATCTACCACCATATCTGAAACACATCTGAGCAACCACATCGGTAAAAAAGGGCACTGTACATTGTATTTAAAGGTATGCGAAATTTGTAATACATGTCTCTCCCTGTGTGGGAATGAAGTCATAGAATGTACGAGCACTCATGTGTGGTAAGTATTGTGTGGCGTACAGAAAGTTTGGTCGCTCCGGAAGGCGGGCACGGGTAGCGTAATGGTTAACGCAACCACTCTAGAAAAGCGGGAAATCCGCAGTAGAATTTAGGTCCTGCCAAATTTTCAAACAACACCAATAAATTGTACCGATGATGCTCAACCTTATTAGCAATTGCTGTTTCTGATCCATAGTGGCTGAAACATTGCTGTATCTGGTGTCCAATGAATTTGTTCATGTAACTACCTTATATCTTTAAACGAGCATACAGCTGTCTCGGAAACGGCTCTAATTATTTCGATTGTATTTACATTAGTTTCTTTTCTTTTGAAGTTCACCTACAAAGTTGTATTTTTCGTAAACACGCGATTTATATATACAGGGTGAACCACCTAACACTTGCGCCGCAAATAATGCGAAAACGGAAAGTGCGATTGATGTGCGGTTTTCACAGAATGGATTGGTAGTCAACGACTCATATTGATAGCCAACAAACATATTGTAATGTTACTTAGGAAGTTCTTATTGTATTGGTGTGGTGTCTGTTCTTTCGAAAGTCCGAAAGAACAGATACCACACCTGCTTCGCAGCCAAATAGCATTTGCGAATGATAAAGGAAGGGAAGGGAGGAGGACAGGAAAGAAAGGTTTGACAGTGGCTGCATTTGGGCATTGATATTAAGCAATGGCGACAAGTGAAAATGTGAGCCGGACCGGGAATCGAACCCGGGTCTCCTGCTTCGGGCCAGCGGTCGCCTTAACCACTTGGGCACCCGTGCTCGCCTCCCGTCCGTCTCAAATTCCCATGTGTCACATGCTATGTTTGTAGCGCCCCTACCGTCCATGCCCTCTTACACTCGCCATTACGGATTCCCTTGGGAGGTCGCACGTATGACCGCATCTGCGGTGAAATAACTGAAGCTAACGCCGTCGTCGCGTGAAATATTGTATTGGTGTGGTGTCTGTACTTTCGGACGTTCGAAAGAACAGACACCACATCAATACAATAAGTATTTCACGCGACGACGGCTGTGATCTGACGGACAGTAGCTATTAGGTCTTGATGAATAGAGAGGTCCGGGTTGTCCAGAATTTTCCTGTATGCTCTTAGGGCCAGCTGTGATCGTCTAACTTCAGGAGGCTGAGGAGGCAGAGCCCTGATCAGAGAGTGGCCCTGAGCGTTCCCGATATTACCCTCATTGTCTCCCTCAGCTGGTCATCCACTGTGACTACATGAGCACATCTCATGCAGACTGGTGAATAGTATTCTGCTACACTGTATACAAGAGCAAGTGCTGAAGTCCTCAAAGTGCTCGCTCCGCATCCAGCCAATTTCGAAAGGATAGCATTGCGGGATTTTGGTTTCTGTTTCGTATCTTCTAGATGTGCGTTATACGTTACAATATGATTTAGTTTCACTCCCAGGTACTTCGACCAATCTTCATGTCTAATGCATTGGCCATCCATAGAAAGCTTTGATTTTCTATTTACACCTCTGTATTGAGGTGCATTATGGTGATGACTGTTTTCTTGCGATTTGGATGTAGATGCCATTTGGAGTAATAGGTGTTCAGGACATCCAGATCTACATTCAGAATTCTTTCATCGTCGCTGTAGTCTTTACTTTGATGTACAATGACCAGATCGTCTGCGTATGCAAATTCACGTGACTTTCTTTTCTGGCATATCAGCTATATACAGATTGAAGAGAACGGGTGCTAATGCTGAACCCTGTGGCAGGCCGTTATTCAGAGCCCCGCTCCTGCTGTTTATACCATGCAGTGAGACCGTAATTTTCCTATTTGTTAGCATGTTCCTGATCAGCGCGTTTGTAAATCTATGTGATTTTACTCTGGGGTTATTAGACCCTAGGCTTACAAAATACTTAAACTAACCTAGGGACAACACACACACACACACACACACACACACACACACACACACACACACACACACACAAAACCATGCCCGACGGAGGACTCGAACCCCCGACGGGGAGCAACCGCGCGCTCCGCTTCAGGGCTGTGGTTTTGTGGGAGATATTTATTGCGTGTTGGTTAGTTGTGGGGTAGATAATATTTTCTTATACTCTCTGATGAGTGCTTCTTGGCTAAGAATCTCTGCGGGGAAGAGGTGTCTCCACGAGGGTACCACTAATTATCCTCACTGCTCTATTAAGCTGGACGTCAACCTCTCGCAAGTGGACACTGTTCAGCCACACGGGAGCGCAATACTCAGCTGGTGAATGAACCAGGGACAGACTTGTGCGTTTGCTCCCCAGGATGAACCAGCAATTTGTTACAAGATGGTAGTTCTGGTCTTAACTTTGGCAGCTGTTTCTTGAAGGTGGCTGTTGAAAGAGCGATCTACTCCCAGATATTTTGGGTGTTTATTATGTTTGAGCTTCACACCGTCGACATAGATGTTAAGTTTCTGGTTGGTTAGTTTATTAGTCAAATAGAAGCAGAATACCTCTGTTTTGTTCTGTCGTACAGCTGCAAGCACAGTGGGCTAACAGCTTTACATCGCCGGCCATCAGAGGATATTTTTACATTATATGATTGTAAAGCATGACAATAAATTTCGCGTCTTTTATTTAGTTTCAGATACACATGCTTATTAGATACTTATGAGATCATGTGATTTAACGCTATTTCTTAATGTTTTAACTTACTGCACTGATCATCCTCATAAATACACAAATTCGTTTTAGATCAAACTCGTGAAAATGATGACAGGAACCGGCTATTGAAATGGATTGAAAAAAACGCACTGGCGGCCCACTTAAAGTTTTCGTATAGTATCATATTTGATGTTTTGCAAAGATGTAATACGTTGTCTCAACAATGTAAAAATCGCGTATAGTTATAAATATAATAAAATGTCCGAAAGCCGCTGAACGATTAAAGAAACACTCGCAAATTCTGTGCCGAGCACGCCGATTTAATCATAATGGATTCTTTTTGAACAAATCAGGTTGTAAATCATTTCTGGTCTTAAAAGTTGTATGGACTATACGATTACGACTCAAGGAGGTTAAGAGTCTCTGGAGATGCCCTAACACTGAAAAAGTGAATCCAACAATATGCGCATTCCAGCATTTGTTTCTGCTCAAAACAGTGGTCGTACTGTGTGATAAAGTAGTTCTAGTCATCGAAATGTATGTCATATGTAAGTAAATACTCCGATATGACTATCAGTTTAGTGGCTTTATGTAAAGGTGGCAATATTCACACAGGATTTTAAGCGAGAAATCCTTGTTTTGGGCACAAAAGCATGCCCCCCTCCCCCGGCGTCAATGAATGATCTCAGCATAGACAACGCCACCTCCCTTCTTTCTAACCTCCTTGTTACGACTCTACTTTTGTGATAATATCTATGCACTGAATACGTAATATTCTCTCTGATCATATTTTAACACACAGCCAAAATTATTATTTCAAAGTTTAACTTTGACAAACATTCTTTTTTGAATTTTCATCTCTTTAAACTATTATTTTAATATCGTTTTCATATTTTATCTTTTTCCGTTAAAATATCATCACCTGCCTTGTGTTGGTAGTCAGTTCTTTTTCTCAAGTTTATTATCTTTGCCGTTATTGGTTTAGGTGTGTGATATTGCAGTTATTTCTGCAAATATCTCTGAAACGGACGAGTTATGGAAAACACGTAAGAGGGCATAGTTGTAGACAATTTTCTCCACTAGAAAATACTAATTTTCGTTTCTTTTGTGTCCCAGCCTCGTCGCCACTTTTGTGTCTCGTTTCCGTCGTAGGTGTCGGTGGCCGAGTAGGAAGACCGACAGAGGAATAAAGGTAGCACGCTTGTGCAGGTACGGAGGGGAGCAGCCAGTGGGACAGCAGAAACTAGAAACACTAGAGTAAATTAGAACGAGATATATATTGCACAGAATTTATACACTACTTAACTTTTACATAGCTCAGTACTGCAGAATGCTGATACATAGTTGAGCTAGAGGCCTGCCTAGTGCCTATCCGATAGCCAAGTCTTCACGGGTGCCTATCTGATTCCGAAGTGTTCACAGGTTCCTATCTCAGTCCCAAGTGAACGATGTCGTTCAGTGGTGGCCACGAGCGGAGTTGTAGCAGAGGGCGCTCGTGGCTGACGTCGTAAGAACGCCGCGCCGTGCGTGCATGGCGGCGCGCGGCGAAAGTAGGTGGCGCGCACTTTGGACTTGTGCGACACCGCAAACCTTCCCTCCCCCCCCCCCCCCCCCCCAAACCGCCGCGCCGTCGTGGCGTAGGGCTGAGGGCCACGGCGACGGCACTGGGAGGAGGGCCTGGGCGGGGGCGTTACTGGTGGGACGGGCGTCGTAGCTGAGGCTGGGATCGAAAAGCCGTCCGCGCCCCGGTATACACCTTGCGATCCGCCGGAAAACCCGCCAAAACCAGCGGAAGGGCGCCCGCCTCCGCCCAGAGGGAGCAGGTCATATTCTTCTGAGGTGTGTGGCCCAGGTGGCGGGGGCACGCACGGTCCCGGAGTTCCTCTCGGTGACGCTGTCATCTGCGGCGGCGACAGCGGCGGAGTCGCGTTGATGTCCATCGGGACGATCTCGTAGTCCGGGGACGCTGGACCCGCCGACGAACGATGTGGCTGTGCTCCCTAGCGGTGAACTGGGTCTGGAATCAAGAAACCGGAGACAGCATCGCGCGGCCTGTGCAAGCGCAATTGGTTTGCGTGGCGCCGCAGCTCCGACCCTGTGGAAGAACGTACAACATACATATTGCGACCGAGCACGCGCTGAATGATGCCTGGCAACCATGTCGTCTTGTTGCCAGCAAACACCCTGAACCGCACCGGCGTAGAAACCTGAAAACGCGTAGCGCCATACGAACCAACTCGGTGCGTGGGAGGCTGCAGCAGGTGAAGGAGAGTGCGGTGACGGCGGCCGTGTAGCAGCTCGGCAGGAGACGGCCGTCACTTAGCATGCATCGATACGTAGACAGGAAAATTTGAAGAGCTTGCTGCCTGGAATGCTGACCTTTCATCTTTTCCATGTGAGACTTGAATGTTCGAACGAAACGTTCTGCTTCACCATTGGACTGAGGGTGAAAAGGTGCGGTGGTGATATGCTGAATGCCATTCATACCACAAAACTGTTGAAATTCCGCACTAACATACTGAGGTCCATTGTCACTGACGATAGTTTCAGGCAAACCTTCGATGCAAAACACTGATGTTAAGGCACTGATTGTACTAGACGCCGTCGTTGAGTTCATGGCAATCACAAAAGGAAACTTGCTGAAAGCGTCGACAACGATTAACCAGCGCGTATTCCAGAA
The DNA here is from genome assembly GCA_026315105.1 of Locusta migratoria. Lineage (NCBI taxonomy): Eukaryota > Metazoa > Arthropoda > Insecta > Orthoptera > Acrididae > Locusta > Locusta migratoria. The sequence goes on from CM048744.1 coordinate 364,581,537, forward strand.
AGGTCCGGCAAAGTCAATGTGTAAACGTTGGCATGGTCCCTTGGGACGTGACCAGTCTGAGAAACGTTGCGGAGGAGCCGCCTGATGCTCCGCACAAACTGTACACTGTGACGTCATGCTCTCTATCTGGGCATCCATACCATCCCAGGTACAATGACGTCTGGCCAGTTGCTTTGTCCTAACAATACCCCAATGTCCTTGATGCAGGAGGCGTAACACTTGACGTTGCAGGGAACTAGGAGCAGTCACTCTTGTTTGGTCGTTGTCCGTATGTAACAACAGCACACCCTGACTTAAAGACAATGCATGACGTTGTGCAAAATAACATCGAACCAGAGGTCGATCAATGTCTTTGGCTCTGGCAGGCCAACCAAAGCGAACAAAACGTGCTACCACACTGAGGTCTGCATCCGCAGCTGTTTCCTGTGCAACCCGACGAGAGTTCAAAGGGAAATCTGCGACAGCAGAAGCATCTCTGGAGTCTATCTGACAAAATGCCATTTCCGAAGAATCAAATGACACTTCTTGGCCAACCGGAAGTCGGGAAAGTGTGACCGCGTTGGCGTGTTTAGTGGTAGGTCGGTACAAAATCTCATACTGATAATTAGACAATATCAAGGACCATCTCTGAAGCTTTTGTGCCGTTCGTGGCGGAATTGGTTTTGTGGGTGAGAACAACGACGTGAGAGGCTTGTGGTCTGTCAACAAATAGAATTTTTTGCCATAGAGATAATGATGAAACTTTGTGACGCCGTAAATGATTGCTAAGGCCTCCTTTTCTATCTGACTGTAATTCTGTTGCGTTGGCGTCAGTAGCTTGGACGCAATGGCAATAGGTCGATCGTGAGATCCAATGCGATGTGACAAAACTGCACCCAGACTATACGACGAGGCATCAACTGCTAGCATTACAGGCTTCTGTGGGTCAAAGGGAATCAAACATGCATCACTGAGTAGTGCAGACTTTAATTTGTCGAAAGCAACTTGGCAATCATTGGACCATACAAAAGGAACATTCTTTCTACGTAAGCGATGCAGTGGAGCTGCAATCTGAGAGGCATTGGGAATAAATCTGAAATAATAGTTAAGCTTTCCCATTCCTTCTTGCAATACGTGCACATTCTTAGGAGGAGGCAAGTCTTTGATTGCTCTAAGATGTGACTGTAAGGGATGGATCCCTTGCCTATTAATCACATGGCCTAGGTACTCTATTTCAGTTTGAAAAAACGAACACTTTGCTTTATGACAACGTAGACCTGCTGCAGTCAACAATTTGAAAAGGCACTCCAGGTTTGCTAAATGTTCTTCAACTGTGCGCTCTGAGACCACAATATCATCTAAATAGTTCGAGCAACACGGTACAGAAACTGTCAGCTGTTCCAAAAAACGCTGAAAAATAGCGGGGGCGGAAGAACTGCCAAAGGGTAGGCGTTGAAATTGAAAAAGGCCCATGAGTATTAATGACGAAAAACTTTTTTGACTCGTCATCAAGTGGAATCTGTAAGTATGCCTCTGCTAAATCAATCTTAGAAAAGAAGCGAGACTGCCCTAATTTGTCCATTAGTTCGTCAGGTCTGGGCAGGGGATAAATGTCTACAAATGTTTGACTGTAAACTGTTGATTTGAAGTCCGCAAAGAGACGAAGTTTTCCCGACGGCTTGGGTATAATTACTAAAGGCGAGGCCCACTGACTCGCAGAAACAGGAGAAATCACCCCCACTATCTTGCCAACGTTTAAGTTCTTCGGCAACTTTATCACGCATTGCGATAGGCACTGGTCTAGCTTTACGAAATTTTGGTACTGCAGATTCTTTTAAAGTTACATGTGCCATGAATTCTTTTGCACAACCTAGTTCCGGCGAAAATAATTCACTATATTTTTCACACAATGCATTTTGTCCTGAGGCACTAATGACGAAATTTGCAGTACATCTCTTTGAATTGATGAACCAAACAAGTCAAAAGCATCTAGTCCAAAAATGTTCTGTGTAGATTTGGCCTGAAGAACTACAAATGCTACTGTTTTTGTTACACCTTGATAAGAGGCGGGCAGGCTACACGTTCCTAGCACGGGAATATTTTGACCAGTGTACGCTGTTAACACTTGCTGTGACGGCGACAATTTTGGCGAACCCAGAAATTCATAAGTGTCTTTATTAATTAATGTAACAGCGGAACCAGTATCAAGCTGAAATTGTACAGTCTTATTTTCAATCGAAAGAGTCACAAAAAGTTTTTGCTTGTGGCGCTCGACAGGTGCGCGAATGTGGGCAACGTCTGCTACTGCTTGTTTGATGCGCTTGCGCATGCGCGGGCTGCGTAGTGAAGGAAGCGGCGCAGACTCGGCACACAGCGGATTAACAACACTGTCACTAGATGGCACTACCGCCAGAGCGGCGTCCGCGCAATGCGAGGCTACTGCACTAAAATTACATTGAGTATCTACATCAAATCTACTGTCACTATCTACACAGTACAGGGCACTATTACAAGGAGAAGTTGTAGAAGGCACTAGTTTCACTACAGGATTGCACTGTACATTGTCACTTTGCTTGTCCCGAACCCTTTTCCGATGCACTGTTTTACGCGCTCGTCGGCGCTTGCGACGTGGCTCCCTACATAGGTTGGCAGTAGGCGCAGAAAAACTTTCTTGCAATTGAGAACTAAGTAAAGCAGTGCTCAAGTCCACAGCGTGTATAACATTTACTGTATGAACTGTTCGTGCACTGTGCGAAGTTCCGTTTCTAACGGCACCGCTCTTTGAGTTCTTAATTTGCATACACACAGACTGTACATGTCCCGATTTGCCACATTGAAAACAGGTTGCGTTGCGACTAGGGCAATGCGCACGTTTGTGGTGTGATACACACTGGGGGCAAGACTTACGAACATTTTTCTGAAATGAGCGTTGGCGCCCGTTATTCAAATTACTGTTTCTAACACGACGGTGCGACCTTTTCCGTCGCACTTTTACACTGGCTACTGTTCACTGTCTGTTCAGCACGGCCGGTGTAAAAATAAGAATAACTAGGGCTAGACTGAGAACTACGGCTAGGAAAGCGTCCGTTGCGGCGCACTGAATTTGCATTGCATTTCTACATCTGCTAAGTCAAAAGTATCATGCGCTTCTATAAGCTGCAGTACACTGTCTAATGAGGGGCCAGACTGTTTCAGAATTGCTGCCCTAATTCTGGGGTCCTGAATGTTCTGAGTGATAGTGTCTCTCAACATCACGTCACTATAAGAAAGTCCACAAGAACAAGTAAATTTACATTTGCGGGTTAAGCCCTTCAATTCCGTGATCCATTCCTGGTGTGACTGCTCAGGTAATTTTTTAAGTCTGAAAAATCGGTACCGTGCTGCAGCTACGAGAACTTTTCTCTCATAATGAGCATTCAGTGCATCTACTATTGCATCAAAGTCTACATCACGAGGAGATGCGTGGGGGGAAAAGTTTCTGCAGTAACACGAAAGTCTTGGTGCCAACTACGGCAAGAAAGAAATGTTTGACTGTCAGACCTGTTAGTTGATAAGCCGCGACGAGTTCTTGAAACTGTGCGAAATAGTCGCTCCATTCTTCCTCACGTTCGTTGTACAGGCGAAACGTAGGAAGCGTTGCGGCGGCAGGTGTGGGCTGCTGAAGCGGCGGCTGTTGTTGTTGGTTAGCTGCTTGTGCTGTTAGCCAGGGCACAGCTTGGAGTAGTTGCGTGATTTGCGCCGTCTGTAACTGAATAATTTCCATTAAGTTTGGATTCGGGTTAGCGGCCATGCTGACCGATTAGGCGCTGCGCATACAAGTTACTTGAACAAAACACAAATGCAATATGAAAGGAGGGCTCGCTCTGCAACAAAAATGTCCACAAAACACGTAACTGAATAAGGTCCCCCAAAAATCTTATAATAAGGGTGGGTGGGCGGGAGCAATTTCTGCGTGCTCCGACTGCTGCTGTCTGGCTGCTGCAAGTGGGTTGGTCCACGGTTCTTCTATCACTCCTCGTCGCCACTGTTGTGTCCCAGCCTCGTCGCCGCTTTTGTGTCTCGTTTCCGTCGTAGGTGTCGGTGGCCGAGTAGGAAGACCGACAGAGGAATAAAGGTAGCACGCTTGTGCAGGTACGGAGGGGAGCAGCCAGTGGGACAGCAGAAACTAGAAACACTAGAGTAAATTAGAACGAGATATATATTGCACAGAATTTATACACTACTTAACTTTTACATAGCTTTTACATAGCTCAGTACTGCAGAATGCTGATACATAGTTGAGCTAGAGGCCTGCCTAGTGCCTATCCGATAGCCAAGTCTTCACTGGTGCCTATCTGATTCCGAAGTGTTCACAAGTTCCTATCTCAGTCCCAAGTGAACGATGTCGTTCAGTGGTGGCCACGAGCGGAGTTGTAGCAGAGGGCGCTCGTGGCTGACGTCGTAAGAACGCCGCGCCGTGCGTGCATGGCGGCGCGCGGCGAAAGTAGGTGGCGCGCACTTTGGACTTGTGCAACACCACAGTTTCAGATGAAGGGTTAAGCCGTTATTTTCATTTAAATTTCGAGCTGCCAAAAGACGATCGCAAAGGCCAACTTTTAGTGTTACTTCCGTAAACTAAAGTGGGCGATTTCCATGTAACAGCGAATTTTGTAACCTTTAAAGTGACCGTGTTGTCTCTCATCAATATTATTTACTTAGTTAATGAGCAGTAACCAATAGCGGGCCGCGGTGGCCGTGTGGACTGAGGCGCTCCAGTCACGGTCTGCACGGCCACTGCGGTCGGGGGTTCGAATTCCCCCTCGGGCATGGATATTTGTGTCGTCCTTAGGATTAGCTAGTTCATACGTAGTTTGTAAGTTTAGGGACTGATGACCCCGTAGTCAAGTCCCATAACCTACACAAACAAGTAACCAATACTAATGAACAACATTATTCTCTTATTTCATGATAATTTTATTTTTTGCAAAGATGTAATACGTAGTCTTCAACAATGTAGTCTTTCTGCATTGAAGTGTGTATAATTATAGTAGAGCCATAGAGCTACGACCCGTTATTAATTCCAGCAGCAAGCACGTGGAAATTGTCGAGAGACTAAACGGATTTACTAGGCTACTTGCCCTAACAGCCAGCATCACGGAACTAGTTTTTTTTTCGTCGTATGTGTGAGTGTGGGTGCTGAGAGAGAGAGAGAGAGAGAGAGAGAGAGAGAGAGAGAGAGAGAGAGAGATATCCAGACGGAACGGAATGTTGTAGGAGAATAGGTTCCACCCAATATTGAGACCATCCCCAGTACAAGCTCCAGGTAGATTGTTTTCCAACTTGGAGTAAGCCTAAGGATGGTGTTATACCGTCAGTATAACCTGCAACTTGTGCAGAAATTACGGGCAGCGAATTTTCCTCCACAAGGTTTTATCAGTGGTTGTTGCAACAGACCATCATTTATGAGAGCTATGTATTCCTATCCTCCAACAGTGAAGTGTCGTCATAAACCTAGATAATTGTTGTGTGTGGCCTATAGAAAACCATCAGGGAATTGGAACTCCACGGCCTAGTCCAGGTTGTTAGGCCTCAGGATGAGTAAGAAGAGATGGTGGGTCAGAGCGTTACTCACGTCAACGCGTAATGTACACAGCGGTTGTTTCGACAGTGATTTCATTCAGCTCAGCAAACACAGTGCCGAAGCTCCCCAGCACAGCACGTGCGCCAGCTTAGCGACACATGGGATGCCCTCGCTGGCGGAGCGTGGCGTCTCCCGTAGTGGCCGCTGCTGGCAGCCACCGCGGCCGTTGTGACGGGCCAGTCTGAGGACCTCGAGTGTTTTTGGGTGGCCAGGCGCCCCCGCGCACTCTCGTTGTCACCATGTAGCGTGCTGGGGTGCAGTAGTAGACTTTTGCGGTGTTTCTAGTTGGGGCAGCAGTGACTGCAGTCACCCAGCAGAGGTCGATCAGGACGGTGGATGAAGTCGTCTAGGCGAGGAATCCGAATCTGCAATGAAAATTGTGATTCATTAAGATTTCAAAGTTATCCCCCTTCTCTTCTCCGTCTCCCACCCCTCAGGGGACCGCGGGTTGATTTCATGTCCCTCTTGGAGATTTTCATTGTGTGACTGCAACATTTTCGGGTAGGATTCGCACTTCTCCAGTTATTTCTATTACCCCGTTTACATGGGCTCCCAAAACCGGATTTCGTAAACCGATTTCCCAAATCCGCTTTCAGTTGGTCATGTAAACACTCGAAAATCGATTCTGGAAATCCGCTTCTGTAAAGCGTTTTCCAGTTCTACAATCGATTTTCGTGCCCATCTAAACGCAACCATTTTTGAAGCGTTGATTGTGTTGTATTGTTTATAATTTTCGGAACATATGGACAGAGTGACATTTTCTACCGTGAAATAAAAGAATAAACATTAGAGTGAGCATGAATCTGTGTATTTAAGTAAGAAAAAATAGCTACTGTGCTGACTAAATTACGAACTGAATCAGCTGATTTTCAGCCGCCATCTTAAGTGGGCTAGGCAATCCGATTCAGGTTGGTTGGTTGGTTGGATGGATCGATGTTTAAGGGGGACCAAACTGCAACGGTCATCAGTCCCCCAACCGATTCAGGCTATACTGGTGTGTGAAGCGAGGCATGATGTTGGCTACAGGCCGCATTGGAATGGCCGAGCGCTCTAAGGCGGCTTGCTGGTTAGTGTAAGTAATTTGTAAGCCTTGGGACTTGTAACCTTACTGACGATGTTGATCGTGTGATATCTATGGCCCTTAGGCCCCAAGTGAAGTCGTGTTCAGCCTGTCTGGTGGAAGTCTCTTTAGCTGACGCCACTTCGGCGACTTGTGTCAATGGTGATGAAGTGTTGATGAGGACGATACAGCACCCAGTCCCCAAACTGAGAAATTCTCGGACCCGGCCAGGAATCGAACACGCGCTTCATGCTTGGCAGCTCACCATGCTGTCCACTTTTCCCCCTCTTGTTCTATGAATAGTTGCGGACATGTGTTCGTTTCTGTTCGTTGTTCGTCGCCCAGTTTTCGACTCAGGTTTTTGTATTAGAGGGAGCAGTCAGTCCGCTCAGCAAACTCGCTGAGCCACCTCGCCGGCTCCACTAGATTACGGAGTCAGTCGATAACGTTAATGGTGTATAGTCCGCGTCACGTACGAAGGCGCCCCAGTTTTTCACCCGATGTGCGCATCTCCCTCCGTTACCGCACTAGCACCCAATAATCTTCATTGTCTGGGCGCGTGACTGGTCGCCATTTACGCAAAGTTTCTCCCACAGGTTCAGTTGTTGGCGTTCGGGCGTAGATCCTCCTCCTCGATGCTCTCGCTATTGCTCCGCCTCTATGCTCGGAGGCGCCTTCTTAAGCCCCGTTTACACCAAAGCGAACACAAGCGAACGAGCAGCAGGGAACGAGAATTCGCTCTGGTGTAAACGCTGTGCGCGCGCTGTTCGGTCACGTTCGGCTCGCATTCGCAAGTGTTCGCTTGTGATCCACTGGGTGTCGGTTTCAGGGCGAACCATCAAGAGAAGTTCGCGTCCTGTACGCTTCAGCGCTAGCGTATGCGACAAACTGCGTATGCTCGCCTTGCGGAAGTGTGCTGTTTTCTCTTCCGTTCGCTCCGGAGTGAACGCTTATTCGCAAGTACAAGCCAATGCGTGCGCGCACAGGCGAATTCCTGACGAATGCGCATTCGCCTATGTTCGCTCGTGTTCGCTTCGGTGTAAACGGGGCTTTACATGACGCCGACTCTGAGACCCATGGATTTATAAACACGTGGTTTTGTTGTGTGCAGGGAGGTGGAGCAGCTGGGCAGCGCGCGGCCGCCGTGGCGCAAGGTGAGCGCCGAGGGCCTGGACGTGGACTACGCGCGGCTGCTGGCGCCCGCGCTGGCCGACGCCGTGCTGCGAGAGCTGGAGGGCAGCCTCTGCTACTTCACGGGCGAGCTGGCGCAGGTGCGCGTCTACGGCCGCTGGCACCCCATCCCGCGACAGCAGGTACTTACCATGTCTAATCTCAAACTCTCATCAAAAGCATCCGGACACACAAAAAACACACGTTCTTCATATTAGGTGCACTGTGCTGCCAAGCACTCCTTACCAGCGACCTCAGCAGCCATTAGACATCGTGACAGAGCACAGTGAGGTGCTCGCGGAACCCACGGACTTCGAACGTGTTCAGGTGATTGGGAGTCATTTGTGTCAGAAGTATGTACACGAGATTTCCAAGCTCATAAACATCCTTAGGTCCACTGTTTCTGATGTAACAGTGAAGTGGACACGTGAAGTGTCAAGAACAGCGCGAAAGACAGACCTCCGACAGTTCTGTAGGGTCGTACATTGTAATATGCAGGCATCTGTCCGGGCCGGCCGCGGTGGCCAAGGGGACTAAGGCGCGCTAAGGCGCTGCACGGCCACTACGGTCGGGGGTTCGAATCCCCCCTCGGGCATGGATATTTGTGCTGTCCTAGTTCGTAAGTAGTTGATAAGTAGTTTGTAAGTTTAGGGACTGATGACCCCGTAGTTAAGTCCGATAGACTATACAAACAATACATCTGTCCGGACCATCACACAAGTCATAACGTGTAGGCTTTCACGGCCGGCGTCTTCAGTAGTTAAAACTTCCGGGCTGAGAGGCCGTGGTCGAACAGTAGAAATTTCTTCCCCTAACGTTTCGTCGCCGGCTGCGGGCAACATCTTCTGAGGTGAGTCGACGACTGGCTGCTGGGCCGTGGAGATCCTGCATATATAGAGGGCATAGAGGGCGCCACCACTCGTCACGTGATGTCAACAGTAAAACTATCTCTGGCTGGCGTCATTACTCTCGATCGAAGGTAATCGATTGTCACGTCTTTGGTATAAAACAGACCGCCATATCTTGTCTAACTTCAAGCCTTCTTCCTTTCTGTTAAAATTATTGTGGTGTTTAAAAATCTCTATAGCCTCTCTATTCATACGTGCATAATAATGCGATGTCTTAGCTAGCACGCTTGTCTCACTAAATTTTATTTGGTGGTCACCGTTTTCAAAAACATGTTCCGCTACGGCCGATTTGTCTGTGTGTCCCAGTCGACAGTTCCTTTTATGTTCAGTTAGGCGAGTATTTATACTTCTTTTTGTTGTGCCAATATAAACCTTCCCACAACTACATGGGATCTTATACACACCTGAAGTAGCCAAAGGGTGTCGCGCATCTTTCGTTGATCGTAAGCATTCACTGATCTTTTTGGTGGCTTTGAATATTGTTTCCACTCTAAACTTGGCCAGCACTTTCCCAATGCGGTCCGTGATATTGTGGACGAATGGGAGAAACACTTTCCCCGCCAAAGGTTGTTGTTGGACGTTAGCAGAGATTTGTCTTCTGGGCTGGAATGCTCGATCTATCTCCTTATCACTGTATCCGTTTTTTTGAAATGCGGTTCGTAAATGATCGAGTTCCTCTTGCAAATAAGCTGGCTCACAGATTTTATTAGCCCTGTCCACTAATGTTTTAATAACACCTCTCTTCTGCCTGGGGACCACGGGGAAGAGGAACTGAACTGTTTCTTAAAGCACTTGAATAGTATCAACGCGAAAATACAATTTACCATGGAGACGGAGATTGAGGGACAGATAAATTTTTTGGACGTTACAGTGATTAAACGTGCAGATGGGACTCTGGGTCATAAAGTATATAGAAAAGATACGCACACCGATCGGTACCTTCACAAAGATTCGAATCATCATCCCAGGCAGAAGAGAGGTGTTATTAAAACATTAGTGGACAGGGCTAATAAAATCTGTGAGCCAGCTTATTTGCAAGAGGAACTCGATCATTTACGAACCGCATTTCAAAAAAACGGATACAGTGATAAGGAGATAGATCGAGCACTCCAGCCCAGAAGACAAATCTCTGCTAACGTCCAACAACAACCTTTGGCGGGGAAAGTGTTTCTCCCATTCGTCCACAATATCACGGACCGCATTGGGAAAATGCTGGCCAAGTTTAGAGTGGAAACAATATTCAAACCCACCAAAAAGATCAGTGAATGCTTACGATCAACGAAAGATGCGCGACACCCTTTGGCTACTTCAGGTGTGTATAAGATCCCATGTAGTTGTGGGAAGGTTTATATTGGCACAACAAAAAGAAGTATAAATACTCGCCTAACTGAACATAAAAGGAACTGTCGACTGGGACACACAGACAAATCGGCCGTAGCGGAACATGTTTTTGAAAACGGTGACCACCAAATAAAATTTAGTGAGACAAGCGTGCTAGCTAAGACATCGCATTATTATGCACGTATGAATAGAGAGGCTATAGAGATTTTTAAACACCACAATAATTTTAACAGAAAGGAAGAAGGCTTGAAGTTAGACAAGATATGGCGGTCTGTTTTATACCAAAGACGTGACAATCGATTACCTTCGATCGAGAGTAATGACGCCAGCCAGAGATAGTTTTACTGTTGACATCACGTGACGAGTGGTGGCGCCCTCTATGCCCTCTATATATGCAGGATCTCCACGGCCCAGCAGCCAGTCGTCGACTCACCTCAGAAGATGTTGCCCGCAGTCGGCGACGAAACGTTAGGGGAAGAAATTTCTACTGTTCGACCACGGCCTCTCAGCCCGGAAGTTTTAACTACTCATCACACAAGTATTCTAAACTGTATCAGGATGCACACCTAGTACTATAATGAGGTCGGTGAGCCGGCCGCGGTGGCCGAGGGGACTAGGCGCGCCATTCACGGTCTGCACGGCCACTACGGTCGGGGGTTCGAATCCCCCCTCGGGCATGGATATTTGTGCCGTCCTTAGTGTTAGCTAGTTCATAAGTAGTTTGTAGGTTTAGGGACTAATGACCCCGTAGTTAAGTCCCATAGACTCTACAAACATTTGAACATTTGAGGTCGGTGAGAGAACTTGGATTTCATGGTCTAGCAGCTGCTCGCAAGCCACACACCACGCAGGTCAGTGCCAAACGACGCCTCCCTTGTTGTAAGGAGCCCAAACATTGGACGATTGAACAGCGGAGAAACGTTGTGCGGAGTAACGTACACAGAACACAATTTCGTGGTCCGATGGCAGGGTGTGGGTCGTCGTGTTTTCATAGACGGGGCCGAGCGCAGTGGCCGAGCGGTCTGCGACGTTTGTCACGGTCTGCATGGCCGCTGCTGTCGGGGGTTCGAATCCCCCCTCGGGCAAGGGTGTTGGTACCGTCTTTAGTATAAGTTAGTTCATAAGTAGTTTTACTGATGACGCCGTAGTTAAGTCCCATAAGCTCTACAAACATTTGAACATTTTCATAGACGGAGCTTGCACCCCTTGTTCTTTCGCCTGGCACTATCACAGCACAGGCCTAAATTGATATTTTAATCACCTTCTTGCGTCCCAGTTTTGAAGAGCTTTTCGGGGATGGCGATTGCATGTCTCAATACGATCGAGCACTTGTTCATAACGCACGGCCTGCAGTGGTTGCACGACGATAACATCCCTGTAATGAACTGACCTGACCTGCACTCAGTCCTGACTTGAATCTTACAGGACACCTTTGGGATGTTTTGGAACGACGTCTTTGTGCCAGGCCTCGCCGATCTACATCGATACCTCTCCTCAGTGAAGAATGATCTCCATAAACCTTTCAACATCTGATTGGACGTATACCTGCAAGAGTCGAAGCATTCATCAAGGCTAAAGGTGGACCAAGACCATATTAAATTCCAACACTACCGGTGGAGGGTGCCATGAACTTGTAAGTCATTTTCAGCCAGGTGTCCGAATACTTTAATCGCGTAGTGTATCACTGTTCACGGTGTGGGTTGTGAGTAACCCCAAAACCATTTTCCCTTCGAAGGCCGATATTACACTATCAAATTATTGGACAAAAAATTGGACGAAAAAATTGGATGGAATATAGTCTTATTCTCAGAGATATTGGATGAAACGGTAAAGGGTGTATTACACTACATCCAATATTTTGCTTAGTTGCTTCAAAATGCCGGTGATAAGCTCAGCTGTTGGATATACTACAGTATGTACTGTTGCGTTGTCTGCATTTAGAAGAGGAAAAGGGAAAAGTGGAAAGGAAACTTTTATGGATGAAACAATGGGTGTCACGGCGTGATAAATAAGTGTTCATTAAAATTTGTCACGTGAAAGAGAGGATTTTCTTTTTCTACGTCGTCGGTAGCATAGCCGGGCCGTAATTGTCTGATAATTATTTGGTAGCTCTCCATTAATCATCATTTGCATTAGAGTAATAGAAAGGGCTAACGTAAACAGTGTATAAGAATGATGATGCAATCCATTAAATAACGTTTTAAAGGGAAATTGTCAGCACTGACAAAGAGGAAAATCTAAGTTGTTTATGACGTTATTAACAATGTAAGGGGTGAAAACATAGTTGATAAAGTAAATAGGCTGTATTTATTTCCTTACAAAAATTGTCTGACGTGTTTATATGTATATATTTTCGTTTCCAAACAGATGTCTGTTTTTAGTGTTTTACTTGCGACCTTCCTATCGGTTCTCACCAATAAGACGGGCAGTACATAACTCAGGGTAGTAAAAGTTTATGGCTCGTTGTCTCTGTTTATAGGGGTGAGTTATGTATGTCATCTTCTATGCCCTAAACAGGTACCCAATCTGTTTAAAGAAGAGCAATAATTAATCTGTAGTTTGGCCAGTCTATCAATCTGCATTTGATGACGTGAAAATATGTTCAACACTTTCGATGCGGCTGACGCTTGTAAGCGTCCGCGCTCAATGTAGGATAGCGTCAGCCGCAGCGAAAGTGTTAACAAACTGAAATTACACCTCTGAATGTCCAACAAAATGGATTCTAAGTTAAAGAAGTGATTCACTCACGAATTAATTCTTTATAAATGGAGTTTATTACTCTTATTATTCATGAAACGCGGAGGTGGTCCTACTTTATACATCGGTAAATAACTAAATATTTCCCCTACTATTGTTCATGAGGCACAATAAGTATCACACGAACTCGAGAGTAAAAGTTCCAAATTATCACTCGTAAGTTATAGTAGTCCATCGAATTTTGCAGTTTCAAGTTAATCCGCGATGAAAGTATCTGTTATAAAACACTTTGTCATCACATGAGTACACGATTGTTGAATTACCACAGTTCCACAGCCCTACTACGGTGCATGGTTTATCACTTTTGTAGTAGAGACTAAGTTCTGCAGTCACAGTCCCGTAAATTTTCTTAGTTCGTAACGTGCCTCCAGACCGCCCAGCGTCACAACCTTTCACCAACGCGTTAAGTGTCCCTTTCAAGCGTTCGAAAGCGTGCTCTCTCTGCTCCCAAAATTGTATCCTTCCGCGCATCCTAAGGCCTCATCTTTAAAATTTAATTTCCCATTCAAAATATTATACATTTGAATATCACAGAATTAAATACTTTTACCACCTCCCTACACATTTTGTTTACGTTTAACAAAATGTTCAAATGTTTGTTAAGCTTAAGGGACTTAACTGCGGGGTCATCAGCCCCTAAACCTACAAACTACTTATGAACTACCTTACACTAAAGACGACACAAACATCAATGCCCGAAGGGGAATTCGAACTCCCGACCATAGCGACCGTGCAGACTGTGACTGGCGCGCCTCAGACCGCTCGGCCACTGTGGCCGATTTACATTTAACAATACTAATTGATTGAGACTGAAGCTCTTTGCTCAGGTAGCTATTAAGCGTGGCGTGTCACTGTTCAAATATACTACCGCTGTCGAAATATAGTTACACAATTAATGTTCAATTTATCATGGCTTTTTATGCAAATATTTTCAGTTCTTGTCCACAAATATATATGATTGTTTATGTATCAATTATCTGCTGCATATTTACTATTTTTAGCCGGCCATGAGATATTTAAGTGGCAGTATACAACAAAAAACGAACGTTACTAAGAATAATATTAAATATAATAAAATACATATACAGTAAAACTTCAGAATAACGGACACTAATGGGGAAAATAAAACTGTCCGCTTTTAAGAAGTGTCCGCTGTTAAGAAAAGGATAAAATACAAAATAGTGAACTACCGTTTATCCGAAATGACCGGAATGGCGGCCGGTTCGGATAACGAAAATCTCGGATAAAATCTAAGTCTCCTCTTTTTCACGCGTGAAACACACCGAATTGCGTCAATACCGCTAAGTGCGATCGTTAAACGTGCGATTGCCACGCCGCTTATTGAACCGATCCAGCCAGCCGTAATTTTCGAGGAATTCTTACCTCTTACCTTCAATGAGCTCACAAAAAGTCATCGCTTTTAGACGAAGTAGGGGACCTCAGCTAGCACACCTTTGGCTCTTATTTGTCCATGCCATAAAAATAAAACCTCTTTTAACTGAGGATATGAAAGTTTTCTCATTCTTCTTCGAAATTTCATTGCTCTGCTTGACGCTTGGATGGAACAAGATGTTTAAATATCTGATCAGTTTGTTTTTCAGTCAGTAATCACTCTCATACTGACGTTCAAAACCGCAGCAACTTTCGCGGCTGGCTCATCAGCATAAATTGTCTGCAAAGTGCAAAGCTTCTGTTACGAGATCACATTCTGTTTTCGTTTCGCGCCCGTAGTCAGCGTGTTTTTTACCGGCTCTCGAATGATTCCCTTTTGACAATTTTTATCTCTGGACATTTTAAAGCATGTAGCGCGAGCACCAAATTTCAAATCGAAAACACACAGACGGACGACAAGAAAACACTCAAGACGCATTAGACAAAGCTTTTAAAGCTTTTGACTTTTGAAACCAGGCTGTGGCAGCCATCGAATGAAAACATTGGATAGCGCCTCTTTCCCTGTCCTACCCAAGCCCATGCTGCAACACAATAGTGAGTCTACTATTGAACGCTTGGCTTCGTCTGATGTACCCACAACAGGCGGAAAGTGTTTGGCGCCGCACTCTAATCGTCTGTTTCTGTGCGGCATGAACCAATACTGTACGTCCTGTACTTCCAAGAAGTTCCAATAGATGGCAGTGCCATGAAACCACGCAATACGAAGAAGAAAATCGCTAAATCGTCAACCAACACACGTTAGAATTGACGATACTCAGACTTTTGACACGCAAGAGTGCACTGATTCTTTCATGCTGTCCGTTATTTGGAAGTTTTGATTGTCGTTGGGGGACATATTACGGTGTCCGTGTCCGTTATTTAGAATGTCCGCTATTCGGAATAATTTTAGCATAAGGGCTAATGTTGTTTTGCAGGGGAGTTTTAAAATGTCCGCTATTGGGAAGTGTCCGTTAAGGGAAGTTTTACTGTATAAATGTAATGCGCTTTGCTGGGTTCATTTTTTGTGTTTCTGTGGTGGAATATATGTTCTGACACAAGAATATTACTACCTCAACGAAAATCAGAATAAGAGATTAAAAGTTTATTGAAAAAAAAAGTACGGAAATAACGTGGTGCATCTTTTAAGATAGGTAGCGTCATGCAATGTTGCCCATTTGCTTCTTACTGTTACTGATAAACACTACATATCAATAATTGTAAATATGTCTTATAATATTATTATAGTACTGAAATTTAACGGCTTTTTATCTGTAAGGGATATTGAAATTGTAATTACGGCGCTTGATTCTCCCAAGACTCCTGAATCCATTCATATAATTATATTTGCCGTATGATCATTCCCTGATTTTATATGGATTTTTAGAATAATGTGTGTGGCTGTATTGTTTTTCGGTTGCAATCTGGGAGAACCGCCCTCGCTCAGGCAAGAACGCCGTTTCCTGTTTCCGAGCAGATTAGGAAAACCCTAACTACCTGAATTCTATTCACTAGGTTCAGACTGTTAGCCGGCCGGCTGGGGAACCCATCCGCCTGACAAAACCCGCCTTCCACATGGAAACAATCAGCTTTCCCCTGTATCTGTTAAGTCACAGGAAGCATGCGGTGGCGGAGGTAGAATAGTTTGTCGCAGTTTGAGGATTCGCGGCAGTTTAGCACACCCAGCCGAAAGCCCGAAGTCAACCGCTGCGGCGGCCAGGAAGCAGTGCCAGATGCTCCTCCCTTGACTAAAGGGACGTTTTCGCACACTGCGGAAGTGCGTTGTAATTCGTCCTCTGTAGATTTAAACAACCTAGACAGCAGCTCTTCAGACCCATTCCGTAGCAATCTCGTTGAGGTATCAACATCGTGAGGACGACTGCTGCAGTTAAATCCTTTCAGTTGCATTTGCTTCTCATTGCCCAGGGAGCAACCTGTCTTAGCCATCCGCGACAGGCTCGTGATTTATACAGTGTCGACGTACTCCGCAATTTCTACGGTTGTGACACTGGTTACCGCTGCATTTACACCGCCAGATTAGATTTCTGTAAAACAGAGGTGGGCACAAATCGGCTGCATGAGCGTTCGCGCTCGGCCGGTAGTTATCCTAGTTGCCGCTAGAGGTCTGCATGCTTGCTGGCGCACCTGACGAACGTTCGATACGGCTAGTTATAGTACGCCGCGACAGAATCAAACTTGCGAAAGAACGTGATAACTGTGGACATAGTTCGTCTATTACGACTTCCAAACTCTGCTTCACAAATTCACCGTCACAAAATGTCGGGAAGTACGGGCATCAGCGAAGCTATTCTGTAACTAGCACGAACGGCTGCATCGGAGGATGAGGTATAACATTCCTAACAAATTAAGTCCCGCAAGGGATCTCCCGCCCAAGAAAGCCATACGCTCATTTCCAGAGTTGTCATTTCAAAGGAAAATTGGTTTTATTAAACAAAACACTGTGATTAAGTTATCTTGTAAGTAGGTACAGCATTACAGTACATACCTCTACTTTACTTCCTTCCTCTCGTAGATTAAGAAGAAGATTAAGCCGCATTTCACCTTCTACACTTCCATACTGGTTGAAGTGATGTGTTCTATAGTGGCGCTCTAAATTGTACTTTTTTATGCCTAGTATTTTACCACTTACGGAACATTTTGCTCCTCCTTCGCTTCCAGTGAACAAGTAATCACACTCCCAACTAGAGTTGAACTGGAAAATAGAACGCCACTTTACCGCGCCGATTTGACTAGCCATTTCAACTCCACAGCGTACTGTAACATAACGTAATATCATAGATTATAACGAAAACCCTGAAGTACAAAATTCGAACTAACAGATGGCACTGTTAGCGGTGTCTTCTGAAACAAAACAAAAAAATCGCTCTTATCTTCATATTTGCCGGCTCGACTGCACACACTGGACGTTTTAGAGAAGAGTTTCCAGTATTATAAGTTACTTACTTATAAACATAATAGCATTTTTCAGGAGATACCCCTAGCAGTGGAATCTGTTCATTCGAGTTGGATAATAAAGAGTTTGCACTATTATCTCCATAAGTTATTTTATAACGCACTCAGCCAGGTGCATTTCTGCGGCTACGTTAGCGCGTTCGCTATGCATAACGCCATCTAATCTTTTCAGCAGGAACTACGTGATGGACGCCAGCTGCTCCCGCTCAGGCAGGCGGCTCGGAGAGCGCGGCTCGCTCATTGCCCACCTCTGCTGTAAAAGAATATGTAACGTGGTACTTATATTGGCCCGATCCCTGTTTCTGTGACCGTTAGCATAACCCGTGGCTTGTTCTATTTGAACTCCAAGCTCTCTCTGAGGACTGATCATAATTCTATTAATGCGTATATCATTGTATTACCGACTTGCCATACAGCAAGTATGTTTCTCGCCCATCGGCTACATTCAGTGGGCAATTGCTTGCTTATGAGAACTTGTGACAGGACTACCTCCAATATATACGCGCGCCCGACTTTCAACTGTTGCTTCCTTACAATCCCATTCTTTAAATTAATTCTTTACTAGGCGACGAAACACGTGCTAAAGACACATAGTCTAATCGCCGGGAACAGAAAATGTGCTAGTGAATGACTTGTTATGTAACATTGCTAGTTGTTGCCTCTTTGATAGTTAATTCTTCCGTCTTTTATTAATTCAGACTCGTCAAATGTAAGATCTCAACTACAGTTACTTCCATCAACATGCACAGGCTGCATGTAATGCTTTGCGTATAGATGACAGGAGTTTGGATGTCTGCCTTAGTTATTACTGCGAGCTGGTGTTGCAGGTGGCATTCGGGGACGCGGGCCTGAGCTACAAGTTCTCGGGCCAGACGCTGCCCGCCAGCCCGTGGCCGCCGCTGCTTCTGCGCATGCGCGACGCCCTCAGCGCGCTCACCGGCGTCCGCTTCAACTTCGTCCTCGTCAACAGGTACTGTAGCCACCACAGCCCCAACGCACCCCTACCAATTAAGCGGATTTGCGGCTGATTCTGGAAGATTTAAGGAATACAAAAGCTGAAAATTTTCTTGCTAGCCGACTGGAAGAGTAATTGAATGGGATGGACAGTGTCTTGAAAGGAAGATATAAGATGAACATTAACAAGAGTAAAACGAAGGTAATGGAATGCAATGTCAGAAAATCAGGCGACGCTGAAGAAATTAGATTAGGTAATGAGAAAATAAAAGTAGTAGATGAATTTTATTTGGGTGGCAAGATAACTTCTGATGGTCGAAGTAAAGAAGATATTAAATGCAGAATGGCTATGGGAAGAAAAGCGTTTCTAAAGAAGCGAAACTTGTTAACATCCAATATTAATTTCAATGTTAGGAAGTCCTTTCTGAAAGCATTTGTCTGGAGTGTAGCATTGTATGGGAGTGAAACGTGGACGATAAGGAGTTCAGATAAAAAGACGATAGAGGCTTTTGAAATGTGGTGCTACAGACGAATGATGAAAATTAGATGGGTAGATCACGTAACTAATGAGGAAGTACTCAACCGAATCGGGGAGAAAAGGAGTTTCTGGCATATCCTGACGAAGAGAAGGGATAGATTGGTTGGACACATTGAGACATCAAGGAATCATCAACTTAGCATTAGAGGGAAGTGTGTGGGGTAAAAATCGTAGAGGGAGACCGAGGGACGAATACAGTAAGCGGATTCAAAAGGATGTAGACTGCCGAACGTATTCTCAGATGAAGAGACTTGCACAGGACAGGGTAGTGTGGAGAGCTGCATCAAACCAGTCTGCGGACTGAAGACAACAACAACAACAACAGCCGATATCTTAAAGTCTGGCAGTTTTCCCTTATTATTGCGAATACAAATTATGATCATTGTTATATCGACGTTCAAACTAGAAGTTCCCATAACTTAATAAGGTGATAAACATCTTGGATTCTATTTATTCTTATGACTTAAAAAATTCATATATAAAGAATTACGTATACAAAATTATACAACTATGCACAATAAAAGCAAACAAACAAACCTGAGAAAATATTGTAATTTAATATCTGGGTTTCTTAATCAGTCTAAAGTCTTTGTCAGCTCACTGATTCCACCAGGAAACTGTCGTAGTGTACACTCTTCAGTCAAGTGCTGCATAGTTTGCACAGGGTCGCCACAGTCACACGCTGGGGCATCTTTATATCACCATTCATAAAAGCACTACTTCTCCCATGCCCCGTGCGGAATCGGTTCAGGGACGTTCACAGTTTTCTAGGAAGATCGAATACGTTCATACGTTTGTTAGTCAACCTCTGAACGATGAGAGACGTCACCGGAAATGACTCGCGGTTCGGATTCCACGTAGCTCTAGGTTCCCTTTATCCGTTTGGATAACCTGGGGTGGGTTAGGGACACGCAACTGGCCGAAGTGGCGTCCAATTGAAAGACTTGCACCAAGTAATGAGCTACACATTATTATTAGAGTCTGTCAAAGACGAGCGTACATTTTGGACGTACTTTCAGAATAGATCGTTTCTGTTAGTATTCTGATTATTAATGGATGCTGTGTGAAGTTTAGAACCACAGAGGATTTCATGAATAGCCATCGCACTTCTCATAATATAGTCTACACTGCTATTAGAGGAGATTCTAATAATTCTGTGCATTAATGCTTTTGACTTTGAATAAATGGATGCCTCTGAAATACGTTTTTATATCTACTGAATCATTCCATTCAAATTCACATGTAATATAGAGTTCAGAAGTGTGAAAAAAGGAAGACTCTGTAAATAATAGTGCGACTTTACATTCATGAAATTTACGTTAACTGCGAATGGTTCAAGTTGAAAACATGTACCAAGTCGGGATTCGAACTCGGGTCTCCTGCTTGCTTGACAGTTGCGTTGAACCCTACACCACCGGGGACTCAGCGAGCACCGCAGCTGCACATGCTACTCTAGCACATATCCCGTCACATACAAATTCTCAACGTGTATCTTTCCACCGACCAATAACGGTGCCCATTGTTTATTCATGTCGGAAAGAACAGATACCACCCATATAGGAGTTTATATATATTATTGGGCATACCTACCATTCTCTGACTTTATTAGGTTTATTTTGCTTAATGTTAATTTGTAACTACAAATTTGTATGATAAACACACATTTACCATTGGTTACCGATGGCGGTCAACGACCCCTTCTCGCAGCAAGATATTTTACCTCGTTTATTTGGAGCTTTCCTTAGTAACAATGCTGAACACTATACAGTGTTAAGAGTTACAGTTCTTGCACGTTTGTTTTCGCCAACGATTTCACTGGAAACTAAGGCTACGAATCCATCTCTTCAGGTTTTGTAAGATGCGCTTTCCTATTTTTAATCTTGTATCCTCTAGGAGGGTCTGCTGTTCATTTTGGAATTACGGTGTACGAAACGAAACACTAGTGCTTGTTCCGCTTCTCCAGGTATGTAGCGAAAACTGTCGTGACAACATGGTTGCTTTCCGAAATATTATGCTTGTTGGGCACTGACATTGGGCCGTGAACAACGCAGCTGGTCGTCCAAATGGAACACCATGCAGGAGCGGAGGATTCACAAACAACTTTGAGAGATAAACGTGGTACAGAGATCAAGTGATTGAAAAAAAAAATGCCGCATGTGAAGTCACGAAGATGAAGATATCAATATTGCGTGCTGGTACGCGCGTCGGCATTGAATCAATAAGGCTCTGGGTATGTCGCTGGAGTATAGCAGTCAAAGCTGCTTCCACGTATCGCCAAATACCTGGTGTGACAGCTGGTCTTGTACCCAGGCCAGCCGTTCCGCAATCTTCTAGCAGACCTTTCCGCTAGCATAAAGCGGCCAACCGTTCCAAATTCTCGTGGTCCTGTATTGGGATAATTACTGAAAATGTCCCGCAAAATGGAAAAAGATCCCCGCATTGCAGTAATTGTTCGTCCAAGAGCACAAGCCGAAATTATGACACGCCATGTCATACTGCTTGCAAGTCCACACTGCATCACCTACGAATAAATGGCTGTCTTCTAACATTAAATACAAAAGAAAATAACTATACAGGTCATCTGACTACTTCAAAATGACAAATTCGCTAGCAGTGGAAGTTGTTTTTGTTATAAGCTGATACTGCATTTGGTGATAGGACGATATATATATTCTTTTTAAGAAATTTGTTTTTGTCATATTTTCTACGTCTTCTTAAGCACGTTTCAATAACTGTAATGGAATATTTTTCGGTGCTCATGGTGGCAAACATGATGTAACATTATCACTATCTGTATAAACGTAGATAAAGTCTGACATGAAAAGACAATATCAGCATTCATCTTACTACTTTCAAGAATAAAAAGGTGGTGAAATTATGAAAATGCAAGTTAGTGAGCATTCCATGTAGTAACGTACAATGAAACACTGTACTTCATCGAAATAACTTCTATAACAGATTAGTTCAAATGGCTTTAAGAACTAGTTTTTAACAAACTTAACTCGAGATTATTGCAAAAACGTTATTCTTTGCGCGGAGTAAACTACTTATCGAAATGTGTGCGGCACAATGCTCTAAGAGCTGGAACAAGTAAAAAGTACAGACAATGAAAGTGATCGGAAAAACATAGCGGGGAAAGAATATGTAAAAACTTTCAGTCCATAAAATTGAAAATAGGAGTATGAGAGAATATTTATGAACTGAAATAAAGATTGATAATGAAAATGTCACGTTAGATATGTTACTTTAAAAGTAAAAGTGAGGAGATCTACTCAGCTCGCCTGAATTTCTTTCCTAGTTTCAGAATAACTGCCACAACGAGTGTCCCGTGATCCTAGTCGTCCTTCAAATCCCCGAAATGTCCCGCATTGAGTTTTGAGAAAGTTGGTCGCCTTACGCTAGCAGCGAGATCGGGAGAACAGGGCCGCTACGGGAGGAGAGAGGCGCGAGATGGATTCCAAAACGACGCCAAACCGTAATACTGCGGGAGCAGTGTGGCGGTGCATAAGGCTGCAGCTCAGCAGTCTCCAGCTTCAATACGAGCATCGTGATGCTGCACGCAGAATCGTGATTTGTCGGTAAAAACCGTGTTGTTCCAATCGGTTGTCCACGTCCGTCGCTCTTCGCCCCATTGCCAGCGCGTACGCCTGTGGTGTGGATCACAAGGAGACCACATGGGTATCGGATTTTGGAATTTTTTTATATATATTTTTTTTATATTTATGGTTCCTTGGATATCACAGGAAATACTACAGTTAATTGATGAAAGGAGAAAATATAAAAATGCGGTAAATGAAACAGGCAAAATTGAGTACAGACGACTAAGAAATGAGATTGACAGGAAGTGCAAAATGGCTAAGCAGCAGTGGCTAGAAGCCAAATGCAAATCTGTAGAAGAATGTATAAGAAGGGGAAAAGTAGATACTGCCTACAGGAAAATAAAAGAAACATTTGGGGACAAGAAAAACAGTTCTACAAATATCAAGAAATCAGATGGAAAACCAGCTCTCAGAAAAGAAGAGAAAGCAGAAAGGTGGAAAGAGTACATAGAGCAGCTCTACAAAGGAAATGAACTTAGAGACAATGTTGTAGGAAGGGAAGAGGAAGAAGATCAAGATGACATAGGAGATTCGATACTGAGAGATGAATTTGATAGAGCCCTGAAAGACCTAGGTCGCAACTAGGCCCGGGGAGTAGATGACATTCCCTCAGAGCTACTAAAGTCTCTGGGAGAGCCAGCCATGACCAAACTATTTGAACTGGTGTGTAGGATGTATGAGACAGGCGAAATACCCTCAGACTTTAAGAAAAATGATAATCCCCATTCCGAAGAAATCAGGCGCAGATAGCTGTGAAAATTACAGAACAATCAGTTTGATAAGTCATGGTTGCAAAATTTTAACACGAATTATCTACAGGAGAATGGAAAAGCTGGTAGAAGCTGACCTCGGGGAAGATCAGTTTGGATTCAGGAGGAACGTAGGAACCCGGGAGGCAATACTTACTCTACGACTTATCTTAGAAGATAGATTAAGAAAAGGCAAACCTACATTTTTAGCTTTTGTAGATTTAGAGAAAGCTTTTGACAATGTTGACTGGAATACACTCTTTCAAATTCTGAAGTCAGCGGGGGTAAAATACAGGGAAAGGAGAATTATTTACAACTTGTACAAAAACCAGACCGCAGTTATTAGACTTGAAGGGCATGAAAGGGAAGCATTAGTTGGGAAGGGCGTAAGACAGGGTTGTAGCCTTTCTCCGATGTTATAGGGCGGTAAAGGAAAGCAAGGAAAATTTTGGAATAGGGATTAAAGTTCAGGGGGAAGAAATAAAAACATTGCGTTTTGCTGATGACATTGTAATTCTGTCAGACACAGCAAAGGACCTGGAAGAGCAGTCGAATGGAATGGACAGTGTGTTGAAGAGAGCGTATAAAATGAACATTAACAAGAGCAAAACAAAAATAATGGAATGCGGTCTTAGAAAATCAGGCGATGCTGAAGGAATTAGATAGGTAACGAAACAATGAAGGTGGTAGATGAGTTTCGTTACTTATATATGACGGTCGCAGTACAGAGGATATAAAATGCAGAATGACAATGGGAAGAAAAGCATTTTTGAAAAAGAGAAATTTGCTAACATCGAATATTAATTTAAGTGCAAGGAAGTCTTTTCAGAAGGCATTTGTCTGGAGTGTTGCCTTGTATGGGAGTGAGACATGGACGATAAGCCGTGCGGACAGGAAGAGAATAGAGGCTTTTGAAATGTGGTGCTACAGAAGAATGCTGAAGATTAGGTGGGTGGATCGCGTAACTAACGAGGAGGTACTGAACAGAATTGGTGAGAAAAGGAATTTCTGGCATACGTTGACTAAAAGAAGGGATCGATTGGTAGGACATTCTTAGACTTCAAGGAATTGTGAATTTAGCGTTGGAGGGAAGTGTGTGGGGTAAAAATCGCAGAGGGAGACCACGAGACGCGTATAGTAAGCAGATTCAAATGGATGTGGGTTGCCGTTCTTATGAGGAGATGAAGAGGTTTGCTCAGGATAGAGTAGGGTGGAGAGCTGCATCAAACCAGTCTCCGGACTGAAGACCGAAACAACAGCAACATATTTATGGTGCATGAATTTCAGAACCCAAATAACAATCACCCAAAGCCATTCGACGCAACTCTAAAAATTCTAGAGAAAATCGACTTTGAAGTTTTGCAGGTAAGAGTAAGTACTATTAAATGAGCTGCAGTATCTGTCGGTGTAGCTTATGTGGTAGGTGGTTTTTCGTTGTTTGAACACTTACACAATTTTAATATCTAATGGTAATTTTTTATGAAATGTGAACGTATTTTTGTTTATTCGTAATTTTCTATATTTATAGAAGGTTATGAATAACAATGTTTAAAAAAACCTAAAGTACATTTTTTTACAATATTGGCTTCACTGTTAGTTGCCTACAGCAGTCTTTGCTTATTCAGTTTGTGAAGAGCTATGAGACTGTTTTTGGAAAGTCATCTCCATAGCTTTCCAAGCGGAACCTACTCAACCATCGATTTACGTGATGACAAAGTTTCCAGCTCGACTACATACACATAAACAAAAAGTGACATAAAGCGTGGAATTCGAGATGCCAACATGTTTTATATAACTGAATTCGAAAAAACGAAGAAAAGTACGTCACGGTGGTGTTCGGAGCAACGATTCTATGGTTTTGAGGCCAGAACCCTACCACCTGAGCTATACCGACAGATGCTGAAGCTGTTTTAATTATTGCTACTTACGTGTACTTTGGAAACTTCAAAGTCGATTTTCTTGAGAATTTATGAGCCTTGGTTTGAATGGCTTCGGCTGATTGTTATTTAAGTTCTGGACTGCATGCTCCATAAATATAAAAAAATTCTAAAATCCGATACTCGTATGGTCTCCTTGTCAGTGTTGAACGCTTCACACAGTGCACGCTGCTCCACAATGCATCTAATGGTACTCGTGGACGCTGCTCGTTGCACGACGAACGCATTTTCGTGTAATTGTGTCAGTGAAGTGACAAAGCGATCCATCACTTCCACACGCCTTTAATCATGTGGTCGGGTGCAATCGGACTTGTCGGTGCGTCGTTCCCTCCTGCATCGAGCGATTACAGATCAGCATCACTTTTGCTTGGCATGTCCGACATGATCACCGATTTGTCTGAAGCGTAATCCGTAATCCCTAGAGGCAAGTATTCTTCCTCGGTCGATCTGCGAAATGTGCTCTAAAGACACTCGCTGCCTTCTAAGAGGCATACAGATGCTACTTACGAAAAGCTGTCGCACGAAAGAAAAGTCTCTTGTAAGGTTTGAACGGGGTCATGGAATGGTGATGTCGCAATAACCTCGAAACCTGTTTTCAAGCACAAACTAACGTCAAGATCATTTTTTAAAAGGCAACCCCAATTTTTTATTCCATATTCGTATTCTACGTGCAAAAAACGCATTTTTTAGAAAACATTTTTCGACAATTCCATGGTTTGTTGCTAGGGAGAATTCGGTTACCAGTACCTCGAGAATTGAGCAATATCGGAAAAAGTTTTCGATGAAAATCTTGTATGGATTCTGGATTTTGTCCACTGGAGAAATTTTGGTGAACTTGAAGTAGCCTTGAAATTATTCAGTAGGGCCTAACCTGGAAGCAGATACCATCAGCATTGTTGTTGTTGTTGTTGTTTTTGTTGTTGTGGTCTTCAGTCCGGAGACTGGTTTCATGCAGCTCTCCACTCTACCCTGAGCAAGACTCATCTCCTCATAAGAATGGCAACCTACATCCATTTGAATTTGCTTACTACATTCATATCTTGGTCTCCCTCTGCGATTTTTACCGCACACTTCCCTCCAACGCTAAATTCACAATTCCTTGAAGTCTAAGAATGTCCTACCAATCGATCCCTTCTTTTAGTCAACGTATGCCAGAAATTCCTTTTCTCACCAATTCTGTTCAGTACCTCCTCGTTAGTTACGCGATCCACCCACCTAATCTTCAGCATTCTTCTGTAACGCTACATTTCAAAAGCCTCTATCCTCTTCCTGTCCGCACTGCTTATCGTCCATGTTTCACTCCCATACAAGGCAACACTCCACACAAATGCCTTCAGAAAGGACTTCCTTATGCTTAAATTAATATTCGATGTTAACAAATTTCTCATTTTCAAAAACGGTTTTTTTCCCATTGCCATTCTGCATTTCATATCCTCTGTAATACGACCACCATATGTTATTTTACTGTCCAAGTAACAAAAGTCATTTACCACCTTCATTGATTCGTTACCTAATTTAATTCCTTCAGCATCGCCTGATTTTCTGACTGCATTCCATTACCATTGTTTTGCTCTTGTTAATGTTCGTCTTATATGCTCCTTTCAACACATTGTCCGTTCTGTTCAATTGCTCCTCCAGGTCCTTCTTAGTGAAACCCAAAACCACTTGGTTTTTCGGAAAAAATGTATTTTTTCACGTAGAATACGCATGTTCTAATATATAAAGCAGAGTGTCCGTATGTTTGTACGTGTTGCATACAAATCTACAGTTTTGTTCCAATGTTTATGAAATTCGGTACACGTAAGCTTCAATCCATGAGGACGGTAGTCGTAAGTGTAAGAATCATATGCGATATATAGTTCACGAGATATGACGTCAAAAACAATGAGATGAGCGAAAAACTGCTGCATTTTGCGACAATGCTGCTCATTTTCTCCTAAACCATTGGACCGATTTCAACCAAATTTGGTAAACACATTCTTTTCCGTGAGGTAACAATTGCTGCTTGGTTAAGAATCACATACGGCACATGGTTCAAAAGATATTACGTCATAACCTATAGAAATCGCAAAAAATGCCATATGATGCGGCGAGACTTTCGAAATACTCTGTATGAGAATGACAGTACTTAGCGACTTGCAACAAACTTTAAACATAATTTCAAACCTTTATTAAACTTTTCACGCTGGAAACCATAGTAAAATGATGAAAGGAAAAAAGTTTCTCGTTTACTACTGTGCCGCTGTTCATGGACTAAAACTACGGCATTCAGTATGACGTTACAATTTATAATGTGTACACTACAAATAATAGCCGCAGGAAATTTTACAGACAGGATACACCCATATTGTTGTGTACCTTCTAAATTGTATCACAGTACGAGACGTAGTCCATTCTTCATGAGCACATAAACAGCGTTCATGGAAAACCGCCCCATCACGCACCAAGTTTTAATCTATTTCTTCTTTACTACTAATTGTATTTCCAAGAGATTTTACAGACATACAGTCCTTATACAAATGAATATATACCCGAAAAATGGCAGGAATAAAGAGATAAATACCCGGGCAAAGCCGTATTTTCAGCTAGTATGCAATAAAAATGAAAATATATGAAAACACGAACTTTACATTGGTTTGGCAATGAAAACAGGGTTGGAGGTCATTTCGAGAAAACCGTTCCATGACCTTCAAACCTTACAACTTTTACCAGAAACTTATATATATAATATAGTGCAGCTCAGGAGATATTCAATTCATATCAGAATTGAACACGTTTTTTGTTACGGAATATGCTGCTGTCCACCCTGAAGCATATTTAGACAGTGGGCCGTATGAATAAAACTGAGCATATGCTTCAGAGAAGATGCTCAGAGCAAAAGAACGTTCTCTGAGCAAGTTCTCGAATTCGTAGGAATAAAACCCTCAAAGCATATGCTCTGAGCAGGTAGTTTATTCTCACTACCTCCCCTCCTACTTGAGTAAGTTCTCCGCGTGTCATGTCCGCCACAGATCAGCTGTCCAATCGTGTATTTCTTTAAACTAGCCCAATTAGGCAAATTATTAAGTGTATAAATATGGAGAAGGCATCGACGTGTTGAGAAAGAACTGGACTGTGTTTAGATATTAGTTTGTTGTGAAGGAGCATATTATAAAGACTAAATATGCACTATTTACGAAAATGTTTATGCTGGCGATACAAAATTTTCGTCACGCGAGAAACTCGTTTGTTAATGAAGTAGGGTTAGCACAATTTGCGAACGATATAATAAGAATGCATCACATATTCACCTGTCACACCGTGGAATGCTGTAGGAGTGTCCTAACATGAGATACGCCTTGTTAAATATGACACCCAATGGTTTGCTCATAAGCGTTAGGCCATGCGATTTTGAACAAGAAACACGCTGCTAGGTATGTAATTAATCAGTTATTAATTTTCCTGTCGTGTTTACTTACTTCTAACATGACATAAGTTAAGATTACGAAGTCAGAAAACGCATCATAAATAGCCAACCGGTTTGGATAGAAACAGTAGCTACCTCAGTAGGCCTACCTGGTATTGCAGCAACATTTATTTTGTGATAGAAACTGTGAAATCCTGGGATACACTTTATTTGGAACTAACATCATAAGGTCTTACTAATAGATCCTATTTTAAAACGATATTATTTTGCTATGTGGCTGTTTACAACTGTAAATATACACGCCAAATAAATGAGTAAACACGCAGCTGAATCCATTTGTGTTTCATTTTTATGTCGGTAATGAAAACACCTCTTACATCACTCTCGTCACTGTATAAAATGCTGGAAGTGTCACACGATTTTTCCGAAGGAGGATACTCGTCAACAAAATGTTTTTATTTGTATTAACTTTATAGATTGCCTCGTATTTCTTAAAGGCTACATATAATATTTGCCTTCCAAGTAACAAAATTGTTGTAATTTTTATTATAAACCTCAGTAAAACGTAACCTTAATAGAAGTTACTCAGCACGGAGTATGCCATAGAGCTCACTCCAGAAATCTGAGAATGTTCTCCCGTCGTGAGAAACTTCTGCAGTTTTATTCATATGAAATTGGAGAACGTTCTCTGTTGTGAGTAACTTCTCCCACCCCGTTACTCACGCTGAGAACATACTCGGCTGAAGTATATTCTCCGACACTTTATTCATGCGAATCTGAGTATGTTCTCTGGAATCCAGAGTATAAAGTAGATACTCCATTTTATTCATACGGCCCAGTATATAAGTGTGAGGTTCCCAGTTAGCGGAGCCGCCTTCGTGGTAGGCAGCCCGTCGCACCTGCGTGTGTCTCGCGTCTGCATCGAGCGGCGCGCGGTGTACCGTTTCCCATTTATTGTTAACGGGGCGATATATTCGCGAGCCGGCTGTTACTCATTTTATGGGCGCAGTTAAATTATCGGCAGCTGATGGAGCAATTTTGCTCAAGATTGCTGGGCGAGTCGTCGCCGGCGCCAGCGTGAACAGTTACAACGGGCCGCGTCAGGGCTGCCTCACTACACAAGCGCTGATCTCCGTACTCAGCACAAAACCTGTAATCCAGTTCACTGACGCGGATACCGGCTTTTGCTCGTACTGCCGGGCGAATGCTGAGTGACATTTTTCGGAGAGTGCGTTGATATGAAACATCCCTGCAGATTAAAAATGTGGGTCAGCCCGTGATTCGAAAGCAGGACCCTTGCCTTTACGTACACAGGTAGCTCAGTCGATAGAGCGCTTCCCACGAAAAGTAAACTTGGGTACGAAACCCGGTCTGACAAACAGTTTCAATCTGAAAGGAAGTTTCCGGGTGAATATCAAAACGGATACACAACATTTGTGGAGGCAACGTGTAAGACAGTCATCATTTTTTTTTTTTTTTTTTTTTTAATTAACCTTTACACTCGGAAAAACTGCTTCTGCCAGGTGAGATGAAGGGAGTACGTAAAAGGTGGGACAACGACAGGTATAAGTTATCTCAGGATTACAAAACACGATCAGGAAATGACACACTAAAATTCGCTCGTATTATTATTTCAGCCTGAAAAAAAGACATTGGCATGTTCCATATCCAGGAGGATCTCCTCAGTCCGGATCTATGGAACGTACAACTAATCTGATCCGTGGGCGCGCGCGATGCCCGGGTACAGGAGCGTAAATAATTTATTCTTCTCAAGGGGTGGTAATTTTCCAGTCAAGAAGTTGATTCAGATTAGTGTCAAAATACTTGCGCCGTTTCAAGTTTTAAAACTGCAATGCAAGTTGATTGGTGAGCGACCGGGGGAAAAAAGTACAAGAAAGACTTCATGGATTTGGCTGCCTTCCCTCCCCCCCCCCCCCACCTCCTGCTCACTCAACTTACTCTTCTTTTTCGTTTTACGAACAGTACTCAAGACTGCAGATAATACACAACCGATAGCTTGCATTTGGGGTTGTACTCACGTTAAATTGGATTGTAATTGTCACAGTTACAATTCAGTTAATACTAACATCATAATACTACATCATTTGGAGAATTGTAGTCTTAAAGAACAATCTGGTGTTGTGAAGTAACATCGAACGAATATCAAATAAAAGGTTAAACAATTATGTTGTGAAGAAAATCAAACTAAAATATGTTATGTGACAGTATGTTCACGGGCAGTCTCTTCACTTGATAGGTAAAGTCAACAATTCGAAGATTTCTTTGAACTCCAGAATGCTTTACTAGGTATGGTCCTGATTGAAGGTGGAATGCCGTTCCTTTCCTTTGAAATTTACCCAGCCTGTTGGGACCTACTATTTAACATGGATTCCAAACTACGTTGGAACTTGGCATTTTTCTCTTCAACGATACTGTCAGAGGTGAAAGAAGTGAAAACTGACAGATAAAAATGCTAGGACCTTACGGGGATTGAACCCACGTCCTATTACTCTACCACTTTGCCATCGTGCCGCAGTTCTTTACATAACTCGTTGCATGTCGGTTATAAGGCTGTAAAACAGTCGTGTTGTTTTCATATGTTTGTAAGTCAGTGAAATATCTTGTTCTCTATTTTCCCCTGTACTACCAATTCGTACTTCATACTCGACTTCCCCTGGGCGCGAATGTTGGCTTCTAGTTTGTTTCGAAAAACAATGAATGGGTGTAAATTCTTGATGCAGCCTATTTAGAGAACTTGTGTACGTTATGTTTGAAGTATCACTGTATGAATTTTACTTTTTTTATTCGTTAAACTTCTGTCCTTGAAACATTACTTCAAAATATTACGCGATTAAACAGATTTTTTTCTCTCTGCTCACTACTGTCACCCTCTGCCTTTATATCGAAGAAAAGAGAATTTCGATGCTTTTTTTCTCCTGACTTGACCTGATCCGGAGGCGATGGAAGAGTGTTCTTTATGGTGTGAGCCATATTGTAATTATTAAATGTTAATACAAAAGTCACTATTCTCGTCTTATTTCTTTTAAAGCCAATCTGTAATTACAATACTATTTTCAGTTATTCCTGAGGTTCTCGTCGTGACAGAGATTTGGACACCACTTGCATTCCATAAAGCAAATGCAGTATAATTTTGCCATATCATACTAAATGAACGTATCAGAATTCTTTACAAAGTTTGTTCAGCACCCGCAATCAACTTTAAACATTTTTATGAAGTCTAATATTTCTAAATTGTAACGATTACAGTTTCTCGAAATACAAAGTGCGTCTGAAACGGTTCGTCTTTAACTTATGCTGAGGACAACAAATACACTCATGCCCGAGGGAGGACTCGAACCTCAGACGCCGAGCAGCGACACGCTCCGCAGCTTTGCGTTTTAGAAAGCTCGGCCACTCTACCACGGCCGTCTCAGGAAATATAGGAAACAAGAGTTACCAGCGAAATACCTTTATTGGCCTTGAAAGTAATCGCCTTTGGCTACATTACACTTGACTTCGGTTCTGCAGCTGTTGGAAACTGTCAGCAAAGCTTCTTGTGGAATCGCTGGAAGCCCTACGACGAAGATTTTGTGTGGCATTGTTGGCCGTTAGACCCCAGCTGGAATCGTGTTCAGCCTGCCTAGTGCAAGTCTTTCGTTGACGCCATATTGGCGACTTGCGCGTCGACGACGATGATGATGATGATGATGACACAACACCCAGTCCCCGAGTGGAGAAAATCTCCAACCCGACCGGGAATCGAATCCGGACCCATGCGTTGCAATCTAGCACTGGAGTATGGAGGCCGTCGTTCGAAGCCCTGAGGATCTCCGCAACCGTTGCGAAGCGTAATTCTTTCAGGACTAATTTAAGGCGAGGAAACAAAGAAGTCTGCCGGCGCCAAATCTGGAGAATGAGAGGGTGGCAGCACAGTGATCTTGTGTCTAGCGACAAAGCGCTATTTGTGCTCCTTGTTACACTGACACGAGTTCTCACACTGACCCAGTTAGCTGGGTCACAGCGTGAACCACCGCTTCAATGCAGCGCTTTGCACGATAGGATGTACTTGTTGACTTGCACGGGCACCTCATCCTCGCCAGCGGGTGACCATTCACCGAACTTTCCAGACGCACCTTGTACAATCTTCTTTCATACGGTCGACTCATTACGTCTCACCTCCTCTATATCTCCTATTATATTTTAGCAAATAGCAGTATCCACGAGAATATTTGATCATTAACTGACGTAGGTAGTTTCTTACTGACTTAAACTGTGTTGTCTGCGTTACCAAATATTATTCCGAGCACAAAACTAGCTTATATGCCCGTGCTTTGCAGCTGTTGTTAAAGAGGGACCTATGTATATCATAGTTTTTTAGGGTTCCGGACGTAGGTCAACAAAAACAGAATCCTTGTTCGATCGCTCTGTCAATTATCTCAGTTCTCCTAGCCAAGATGTCAAATTTAGGTAGAAGTCATTGTCGAAAACGATGAATGTTCATAGTTTTTCATACAAAAAGTGAAATTAAGTCCATAATCCAGAACGATGTAAATTCAATGTCAGGTTGTGTTCATAAAGTTAAAGACTGTGGTGTTTGGCATAAACTTATGAAAACACTTCTATCGTTGAGATGAGAAATAGTAATAATAATAATAATAATAATAACAGCGCCACATATTCGCTCTATTGTGTGGTACTAAACTGTTTATCTCTCACAGTAATTGTATGCTGAATTACTGTATTAGTACATATGTTGCAGTGCTGCACTGGGGATAATGTAGTTAGTGTGTATGCAGTGCTCCCTACTATCGTAAACTCGACGAATGCTGAAAGTCTGCTAATTCAATCAACAGATCATTTCATGTCTGTTTAAATAAGACGTCATGATGGTGTCAATATACAATAAAGTAAGTCTGGGTAATCGTTGAAGGAATGGCGTCAGCTGATCGTCTGTAGAGAACATTCCAATAAATACATTTCCAGTATATTGCCGTGACTGTGTTAGCAGCATAGGACACTTTTTCAGCCAATACATGTCCCCACGTCCTGCAGTGATTACTTCATAAAGCACGAAGTTGAAATCGACCTTGAGAAATAGAACTATATGTTCAGAAGTCGGATTATAACTCTAAGTACAATTGTCTCTGCAAAAGAAGACGTCTTTCTCTATTTTAATATAGTCCGCACCGAAAGTAATTACAAATTTTAATCACAATATTGTACCGAACAATTATGAAAGCAGAGAGGTTTCTGATGAGTTTGTCGCTCGCGTGTGTATATCATCTCTAGTGGCAGGCACAGAACAGAAATGTCTGGAGTGAGCGTACAGATGAGCAGAACAGATTTTGTCCTCAACATTAAGGTGGAAATATCACCTGATATTGGGAAAAATCTAATAATCGATTACTTTATCTTGGTCCTTTTCTGTCCGGTTAAGACGGATGGCCGTTTTAGCGACCCTTCCTCAAATTTCTTGTTACTTCTGTGCCAATTTTATTTAGATATTAGCTTAAACCCGCGGCTCCGCTCGCGTGTTGGTCGATTATGATAGCTATCTTTCAGTAGTGTGCTATGAGACTGATTTTGAAGGATGAAATGAAATACCATGCCTTCTTTAGAAACAAACATTTTTAATCAACATTATAATAAAAAATTAAATTGTGTGAATTGGTTAGTGATTTACAATAAATAATACATACATTATTCCTTATAGTCTGTGCTGCAATATATACACACGTATGGTAAGATTAATGTCCAAATTCATTTTAATTTCATTTTAGGGCATTCTGGTAAACTACGTTATTTGTATTAAGACATTTCTTTTTTACTGCTTTATTTATTTGTTCTTATATTTCCTTATTCGTATGCTTATCCTTACAAACAGCTGAAGACATTGCAGCACGCATACACCAAAGATATGGTCTGTGCCATCACGTTTCGCTGTATGTAACCTCCTTGCTAAAGAGTCGCAAACGTCAGCGCTGGCCTTCAGTCCGAATTTTTTTTTTTTTATAATTTGACGACTTTCAACCACCATATCTTCCACCCCCGTATAGCTATCGGCATGGAACTGCTATGGTGTAAACGGGAGACTTCGGACAACAATTACACACAGGCCATTCGTTTGCGTTCTGTACTTTTTGCTGCAGAGCGAAATATTAACACACACACACACACACACACACACACACACACGTAGAATTTTATATACACCGATAACTTTCCACCCCAACATACTACACCCTTTTATCATTATCAACCGTGAAGCAACAATGCAACCAATAAAACCATTTTTAAAGAGTAAATATAATTATCAAACAGTAATTATTGTTCCGAATTTCGCGTTATATTCTTCAAATTACTAAATATCTATCAGATCGCTATAAAACCGTGCCTAAAACCTTCCTCGGGTATAAATTAGTAACTGTACAAATTTTTAGCTCTTTATGTCTTGTGGTTCAGACGTGATAAACGTACACCGAACAGACATTCACATTTATAGATATAGATTATTTCATGTTATGTGGTTGCTCTGCGAAATGGAGATGGGGCTTCTTTGCAGCCAATGCGCTACAAACAAATCGTAATAGCAAATAAATGAGTGGAAAGAGGGGATTTGTTTCAATATCACGTGGTAAAGCCTGCTTAACGTTGAGAAGAGCACAGAACGCAACGCTCACTCCATAGATACTTATACTCTATGTATAATTTAGTGATTATACCCGTCGAAAGATGCACTTTTTTTCTTTCCTTGACATTGCAAAGCATATGGGATACAGCTAGGTAGAAAAACATTTGTTTTTATCCTACTTGGGTTAAATTTTACTTGCCGTGGCAGCGGTTTAGATTGCTATCGTTGGCAACGAACTATTCGCTTTAGGACGAGGATTGATTTACTGACCAGAACAGCATAAATTATTAATTTCATCGTGAACAAAAAGAATTATTCCCCTCTTTCTACATGATTGATTTTTGAAAAAGCATTCAACGGCCATTGCCAACATCAGCACACAACGCCGCCAGCGTAAGTGAAATTGTACCCCTTGTTGTAGTGTATTACATCATAGTTATAGTTATGAGAATGGAAAAAAGTAGCAACGCCATATTTAGTTATTTGGTGTACTGTGTAACTAACGTCGCCTCACATTGTCCTTTCTTGTACTATGGCGTTTTCGAGGCATTCCTAAACAGAACGCACTCAAAATATCATGAGGATACACCGAAATCAGAAAGTGAACTACATAAATTATATTTTGGAATGTCGTTATGTTTTAAATTCAAATGTCCCCAGTCAAAAGAAGCAAAAAATGTCGTTAACCAGTGAATATCCAAAGTGTAATCAGCAAGTCTCTGTTCAATGTTAGTTTGTATTTGCACAGATTAGATTATATTAGATTAATACTTGTTCCATAGATCATGAATACGGCACTTCTTAATGATGTGGAACGTGTCAGTTAAATGAAATGTGTCTATACGTAATATTACATGACACTCTATATTTGAATATTTTATTTTTTATATATTTTTTTTATTTTTTATTTTTTATTTTAATTTTTTCGTATAGTAATAACTTTTATCTAGAAATTCATCTAATTTATTTTTAAATGCTAGTTGGCTATCTGTCAGAATTTTGATACTACTTGGTAAGTGACCAAAGACTTTCGTGGCAGAATAATTAACCCCTTTCTGTGACAGAGCTAAATTTAACCTTGAATAGTGTAGGTCACCCTTTCTCCTAGTGCTGTAGCTATGCACACTGCTATTACATTTGACTTCAGTTGGATTGTTAATAACAAATTTCATATTGTGAAGCTACTGTGAAAATTCCTAGATCCTTAAATAAATGTCTGCGGGATGATCTTGGGTGGGCTCCAGCAATTATTCTGATGACCCGCTTTTGGGCAATGAATACTTTCTTACTAAATGATGAATTGCCCCAGAATATGATGCCATAAGAAAGCAGAATTAAAATAGGCATAGTATGCTAGTTTACTGAGTTGTACATCACCAAAGTTTGCAATCACCCTAATAGCATAAGTAGCTGAGCTCAAATGTTTCAGCAGATCTTCAACGTGTTTCTTCCAATTCAACCCCTCATCAATGCATAAACCTAAAATTTTTGAATATTCTACCTTAGCTATAGATTTCTGGTTGAAGTCAATATTAATTAATGGTGTGATGCCATTTATTGTGTGAAACTGAATATACTGGTTTTTTTCCAAAATTTAAAGAGGGTCCATTTACAGAGAACCACCTAATAATTCTCTGAAATACTTCATTGACAATTTCATCAATTAATTCCTGTGATTCGGGTATGATAGCGATACTTGATCATTAATATATATTAAGAACAGCAAAGGTCCCAGTACCGAACCCTGTGGCACCCCATGCTTGATAGTACCCCAGTTTGAGGACATGGCTGTTTTTTGTATATTATGTGAATTACTTATATCAACTTTTTGAACTCTTTCAGTTAGGTATGACTGTAACCATTTGTGCACTTTCCCACTCATACCACAGTTCTTAAGCTTATCTAGAAGAATTCCATGGTTAACAGAATCAAAGGCCTTTGATAGATCACAAAAAATCCCAATGGGTGATTTACGGTTATCCAATGTTCAATTGTTTGTATAGTCTATGGGACTTAACTACGGGGTCATCAGTCCCTAAACTTACAAACTACTTATGAACTACTTACGAACTAGGACGGCACAAATATCCATGCCCGAGGGAGGATTCGAACCCCCGACCGTAGTGGCCGTGAAGACCGTGACTGGAGCGCCTTAGTCCCCTCGGCCACCGCGGCCGGCACAGTTATCCAGAGCATTTAATATTTCATTACTGAAAATATGTATTGCATTTTCTGTTGAAAAGCCTTTCTGGAAACCAAACTGTCATTTTGTTAGAACTTTATTTTTATTAATATATGAAGCTACTCTGGAATACATTACTTTCGCAAGAATTTTTCATAGAGCGGTCAGAAGTGAGATTGGGCGGTAGTTGTTGACATCCAACGTATCACCTTTTTTATGAAGTGGTTTAACAATAGCATATTTCAGTCTATCAGAGAAAATACCCTGCTCCAGTGGGCTATTACAAATGTGGCTAAGAATCCTACATATTTCTTGGGAACAATCTTTTAATACCCTGCTGGATATGCCATCAATGCTCTGAGAGCTTTTACTCTTGGGAGAGTTTATTAATTTCCTGATTTCAGATTGAAAGGTGGGTGGGATTTCCGTTGTATCAAACTGTCTTGGTACGCACTGTTCCATTAACTGCCTAGCTTCTTCTAATAACATTTGGATCCTATATTCTCCACAACATTTAAAAAATAATTATTAAAAGTGTTTTCAACTTCTGACTTTTTGTTTGTAATTTTTTCATTCACTTTGATAGTAATTCTGTCTTCCTGTGTTCTTGGTTGCTTTGTCTCCCTTGTTATAATATTCCAGATTGTTTTAATTTTATTATTGGATGTACTAATCTCAGACATGTTGCACATGCTTTTGGATTTTTTAATAACTTTCCTTAATACAGAACAGTAGTTTTTATAATAGTTGAATATTTCTGGGTAACTACTCTTTCTTGCTGTCAGATACAGTTTCCTTTTCCGGTTACAAGATATTTTTATACCTTGGGTGAGCCATGGTTTTTTTGCTTGGTTCCTTACAATTAAATTTGACTAATTTCTTGGGGAAACAGTTTTCAAATACCCTTACAAAAGTATCATGAAATAAGCTGTATTTTAAATTAGCATCAGGTTCCTTGTACACTTCATCCCAATCTAACTGCTGAAGACTTTCCGTGAAATTTCTAATTGTCGAATCATTAATTGTACGAACAACTTTGGAGGACTGATTCAAATTATTGAAAGGAGCTATATCATATAATGTAACTAGCTGTGCACCATGATCAGAAAGACCATTCTCAACAGGACAGGCACTAATGTTGTTAAACCTATCTTGGTCTATAAAAAAACTATCAATGTGCTGCTGTTCTTTTACTACCCGAGTAGGAAAATCAATAACAGATGTCAAATTGAAAGAACCGAGTAAGACTTGCGGCTCTTAATTCAAAATACTTCTTTTACTGAGAGAATACGCACAACGTGATCATATATTGTTTCTTTGCAGCATTACAAAAACAACAGCTCCTTTACTTGTTCGTTGCTGTTCTATGGCATAGCCATCGGAAAGAAATAAATAAAAAAAATAAAATGCAGCAACGCCAACTATTAATTCTTTGGTGCACTATGTAACTAACAGGGCCTCTATTTGTTCTGTACTGTACTACATCGTTTTCTAGGCATTTCTAAACAGTATGGACTCAAGATGTTATAAGTACGCACCGAAATCACAGGGAACTACATATATTCGTGTTTATATTAAATATATTAAGTTATGATATCTGTATTTTCTGTGATCCGATTTAATTAGTGAAGCCTTTGTTACCGCATGATATTCTAAATTTACTTGTGAAAATCTCATGAAAATTCGTCAAGTAGTTTTGGAGAGACACGTGTCTAAAGAGACACATGACGGTCGTAGATATAAAAATTGAAATTACGATATTTTTTTTTTAATTTTTTTTTCGTGATCCGATTTTTATGCAACGAAGTCTATATGTTGTCTAGACTTACGCTCAAGTTACCTGTGCAAACCCCATGCAAATTCGTGAAGTAGTTTTAGAGGTAAGAGGTTTTTAATAGTTGAACAAACAGACACGACGGTTACTGAAAACACTTAAAATTGCGATATCTTATTTTTCCGTCATCCGATTTTGATTAAATTATGCCTATATGTTGATCCAAACTTTTCTTGTGTTTCCTGTGAAAACCGCATGAAGATTTTTCCAGTAGTTTTGAAGATTGAAGTGAACAGCGACAGGCCTACATTTACTGATTTATTATTAGTATAGATTGGTCAAAGTCAAAAACATCAATGCAAAACGAGTTTGAATATTTCGCCATTGACGACACTTTTCACTTAAGGTAATGGATTATAATTCCCCTTTTTTTATTATTATTAGTATTACACGAAATTGAATACATAACCAATTTGTAGACGTACTACCATGTATTCTTACAAAATACCGTTATAAAGTGTTTGCAAGTCCTGTTGCTTGGAACAAGTAGTATTGTTAGCCTGAATCAGTGACTGGTGGAGCGAATCTGGTCGGTCGGTGTGACAGGTCCGAGTCCTCCCGCGGGCTTGGGTATATCTGTTGTCCTTTAGTTAGTTTGTAAGCCTAGGGACTGATGACCAGAGTAGTCAAGTGCCATAGATTTAGAAACATTTGAACATTTTGGCCCACTTTAGGTTACGGTAGTAACACTAAAAGTGGGCCTTTGCCATCGTCTTTTGACAGCTCGAAATTTAAATGAAAATAACGGCTTTACTATTTATCTGACGCAAAAATTGAATAACCGAATTTGTAGAGGAGAAAATTCTTTACAACTTTGCTCTCTTACTTTTTTTTCATATCTCGTAGCGTTTCACAGATATTTGCAAAAATAACGGCGATTTTGGGATGCATGTCTGTATGTATGTCCGTAACGTGTTCCCTGTTTTTAAGACGAACCGTTCAACCGATCAGCACCAAATTTTACAGACATGATTGTAGGCCGCCAGAGACCAGAACCTCCATTTTTCAAATTTTTCGGACAAAAAAAAAACGGTATTAATACCAAAAAATCCGTTTGTAATATAATTGTAATTGCAAACGAACCGTTCATCTGACACGAAAATTGAATAACCTAATTGATAGAGGAGCAAATTTTCTACAACTTTGCTCTCTTATGTTTTTTCATATCTCGTATCGTTTGAGACATATTTGCAAAAATAACGGAGATTTGACACCCTCCATTGAATTAACGAAAACTAGCCGTTCGGAGATGTCACGTGACATTCCTCGCGTATTTGATGATTTTCTTATTGTAACTTACACATTGTCATTTCAAAGCAACGGCACACTGAGGAATTAACAAAAACACGTCGTTCTTCGTACGATAAATGATAATCTAATGTCTACAAATGCCATATTAATATCAGTTA
This sequence comes from Locusta migratoria, assembly GCA_026315105.1. NCBI lineage: Eukaryota > Metazoa > Arthropoda > Insecta > Orthoptera > Acrididae > Locusta > Locusta migratoria. The sequence goes on from CM048744.1 coordinate 364,622,012, forward strand.
ACAACGGCCATGAATAGTATGAGATTAAAGAACTCCTGCTTTCGTTTATAGTCGTAGCGTAGTGGGAAGGTGCTCGACTGTCACGCGTAAGGTCGGTGGTTCGAAACCCGCCACTACTTAATTTTTTTTCTCCTATTCTCCTTTTCAGACACTCTTATTAAGGCAAAGCAGTCAACAATCCGAAGATTGGTTTGAACACCACAGTGCTTTACTAGGCATGGTCCTGTTTGGAGGTGGTATGCCATTGCCTTCCTCCGACCTTCGGGCTGACTTACCCAGCCAGTTATAGCGGGACCTACAGTTTTTCGTGGGTTCCGAACCACGGTGCTACTCAGTATTTTTCACATCAGCAACACTGCCAGAGGTGAAAGAAGTGGAACGTGACAGATAAAAATCCTAGGACCTGGCGGGGACTTATTAATTATTATTATTTTGGTCCAAAATGTTTGCAAAAACTTATAAAACTACAAATCCAAAGTGGGCCGTAAAACACGTCAGTGCGATTTTTTGTGTTTCGGCAGGTACCGCGACGGCAACGACCACATGGGCGAACACCGCGACGACGAGGCGGACCTGGACGCGGGTGCGCCCATCGCGTCGCTGTCGCTGGGCGCGGAGCGGCCGTTCGTCTTCAAGCACCGCGACGCCAGGCGGCCGGCGCCGCAGCGCAGGGACGTTCCGACAGGTGGGCACTCTAGAGGATAATGCATCACGCAAAATAAAGTGTCAAAGATGCAAAAGACGAGATCTACTCGCTCTACGAGGGGCATTCAAGTTCTAAGGCCTCCGATTTTTTTCTAATTAAGTACTCACCCAAAATAGATGAAACTGGCGTTACTTCTCGACGTAGTCGCCCTGCAGACGTACACATTTTTCACAACGCTGACGCCACGATTCCGTGGCAGCGGCGAAGGCTTCTTTAGGAGTCTGCTTTGACCACTGGAAAATCGCGGAGGCTATAGCAGCACGGCTGGTGAATGTACGGCCACGGAGAGTGTCTTTCATTGATGGAAAAAGCCAAAAGTCACTAGGAGCCAGGTCAGGTGAGTAGGGAGCATGAGTAATCACTTCAAAGTTGTTATCACGAAGAAACTGTTGCGTAACGTTAGCTCGATGTGCGGGTGCGTTGTCTTGGTGAAACAGCACACGCGCAGCCCTTCCCGGCCGTTTTTGTTGCAGTGCAGGAAGGAATTTGTAAAATGTAAACTTTCACGGCCGGAATCGTCAAAATTACTAAAAATTTCCGGGCTGTTATGCCGTGGTCTAGTGGATTTATTATTAAAACCCAACGTTTCGTCCCCGACTGCGGAGGACATTCTCAAGGGAGATCGTGGCACTTTTGGATGCCCGATTCACGCCTTGGCTCAGTAGCGAGTCAGTAGCGAGCCAGGGTGTGAATCGGACATCCAAAAGTGCCACGATCCCCCTTGAGAATGTCCTCCGCAGTCGGGGACGAAACGTTGGGTTTTAATAATAAATTAATAAATCCACTAGACCACGGCATAACAGCCCGGAAATTTTTAGTAATTTTAGGAAGGAATTTGTTCTTCAAATCATTTTCGTAGCATTTTCGTTACCGTAGTGACCTTTGGAACGCAATGGGTAAGGATTACGCCCTCGCTGTCCCAGAACATGGACATTTTTTCAGCACTGGCGGTTACCCGAAACTTTTTGGTGGCGGTGAATCTTTGCGCTTCCATTGAGCTGACTGGCGCTTTGTTTCTGGATTGAAAAATGGCATCCACGTCTCATCCATTGTCACAACCGACGAAAAGAAAGTCCCATTCATGCTGCCGTTGCGCGTCAACATTGCTTGGCAACATGCCACACGAGCAGCCTTGTGGTTGTCCCTCAGCATTCGTGGCACCCACCTGGATGACGTTTTTCGCATTTTCAGGTCGTCATGCAGGATTGTGTGCACAGAACCCACAGAAATACCAACTCTGGAGGCGACCTGTTCAACAGTCATTCGGCGATCCCCCAAAACAATTCTCTGCACTTTCTCGGTCATGTCGTCAGACCGGCTTGTGCGAGCCCGAGGTTGTTTCGGTTTATTATCAATTGATAAACAGTGCTATTAGGACGCTGTGTAAAATTATAGAGCCACATATAGTGATGTTCAGCAGGGCATTGAGGCCATACAATTTTATTATGTAAACCCCCTTCCACGATTCTGAAGATGATTTTTATCGAAACGCGTCAATAAACGTATGACCACATCACTATCTGTGGCTATATAATTTTACACAGCGTCCTAATAGCACTGTTTATCAATTAATACTGATATGGGCGCATACCTCATGCACGACTTTGTCACGTCTGGATATCGGTTTATCATCACACGATGTTCTGCCTTCATTAAACTGTCGCACCCACGAACACACTTTCGACACATCCGTAACTCCATCACCACATGTCTCCTTCAACTGTCGACGATTTTCAATTGGTGTCACACCACGCAAATTCAGAAAACGAATGATTGCACGCTGTTCAAGTAAAGAAAACGTCGCCATTTTAAGTATCTAAAACAATTCTCTTTCTCGCCGCTGGCGTTAAAATTCCATCTGCCGTACAGTCCTGCCATCTCTGGGACATATTGACAATGAACACGGCCTCATTTTAAAACAATACGCGTGTTTCTCTTTCCAGTCCGGAGAAAAAAAATGGAGGCCTTGGAACTTGAATGCACCTCGTATATGACAGCTAAAAAAAATATTCAAATAAAAACTTGACATACTACCGCATATATGCAGTAGCACCTTTCGTAACGTCATGGAACATGCCACCATACACATACAGTCCCCATCTCGTGCAATTTAACACTACATGCCACTGAAAATTATGATGAGTGCATCCCTACTTAGGGATAATACTTTCTGTTACACATACGCACCCCCACCCTTACAGATGTGCGACCCATCCACCCTCGCGAGCTCACTGCGTTTGGAATTAGGGTTAAGTCGTAAGAATTATAGATCGCCAAGAAGTAACAACATGTAAGTAAGTACAGTAAAACTTCCCTTAACGGACACTTCCCAATAGCGGATTCCTGTCAATAACGGACATTTTAAAATTCCCCTGCAAAACAACATTAGCCCTTATGCTAAAATTATTCCGAATAGCGGACATTCTCAATAACGGACACGAACACCGTAATATGTCCCCTACGGTTGGGGGTTCGAATCCCCTCTCGGGCATGGATATTTGTGCCGTCCTTAGTCTTAGTTAGTTCATAAGTAGTTTGTAAGTTTAGGGACTGATGACCCCGTAGTTAAGTCCCATAGACTATACAAACATTTGAACATTTGAATGTCTCCCAACAACAATCAAAACTTCCAAACAAAGGACAGCGTGAAAGAATCAGTGCATTCTTGCGTGTCAAAAGTCTGAGTGTCGTCAATTCTAACGTGTGTTGATTAAAGATTTAGCGTGTTTCTTGTTCGTATTGCGTGGTTTCATGGCATTGGAATCTATTGCAACTTCTTTGAAGTACAGTACGTACAGTATTGGTTCATGCCGCGCAGAAACAGACGAAGAGAGTGCGGTGCCACATTCCGCCTGTCGTCGGTACATCAGACGAAGCCAAGCGTTGAGTACTAGACTCACTGTTGTGTAGCAGCGTCGGCGTGGGTAGGACAGGGGAGAGGCGATAGGTGTATCCAATGCTTTCATTCGATGGCTGCCACGGCCTAGTTTCAAAAGTCAAAAGATTTGTCTAATACGTCTTGAGTCTTTTCGATTTGAAGTTTCGTGCTCGCGCTACATGCCTTAAAATGCCCAAAGATAAAAGTGGCCAAATACAAAAAAAAAAAAAAAAAAAAAAATCAAGTGCGGGTAAAAATAAATAAAAAAAATTAAAAAAAACACGCTGACTATGGGCGCAAAACAAAAGAATGTGATCTCGTTGTAACACAAGCTTTGCACTTTGCAGAAAATTGATGCTAGTGAGCCACCCGCAAAAGTTGCTACGGATTTGAAGGTCGGTATGAGTGCGATTCCTGATTTAAAAACAAACTGATCAGATATTTAAACATTTTGTTCCATTCAAGCGTCAAGCAGCGCAATGAAATCTCGAAGAAGAATGAGAAAAGGTTCATATTCCCAGAAGAGGTTTCACTTTTGTGGCTTGAACAAACAAGAGCCAAAGGCGTGCTAGTTAATTTCCTCTACTTCGCTAAAAAGTGACTTTTTATGAACTCATTGAAGGAAAGGAGTGATGATTCCTCGGAAATTATGACTGGCTGGATCGGTTCAAGAAGCGGCGTACCTAGCGGTATTGACGTAATTCGGTGTGTTTCACACGTGAAAACAGGAGACTGTGGCTTTATCCGAGATTTTCGTTATCCGAACCGGCCGCCATACCGATGATTTCGGATAAACGGTAGTTTACTATTTTGTATTTTATCCTTTTCTTAATAGCGGACAGTTTTATTTTCCCCATTGGTGTCCGTTATTCAGAAGTTTTACTGTAGTAGTAGTAGTAGTAGTAGTAGTAGTATAGTAGTAGTAGTAGTAGAAGTAGGGTAATGATAGTTGGACGCCAGGGTACCATTACGCTACCTGGGGGGCACACTTTCCCGGCCGGCCCCCACCCCGACGGCTGCGTACATGAGCGCCCTGCGCCGCGCCGACAAACTGATGACTTGTGTGGGTGCCGACCCCCACTGCCTCACACCCACAGCCCCCGATTAATTTTATTACATTTGCATAACAATATAATTGTGATAACCTCTCGGTTGCACAGTGGTAGAATGCCAGACTATAAATCCAAAGGTCGCGGGTTCGATCCCAACCAGGTCCTAGGATTTTTATCTGTAACTTTCCACTTCTTTCACCTCTGGCAGTATTGCTCATGTGAAAAATACCGAGTAGCACCGTGGTTCGGAACCCACGTTAAACTGTATGTAGTGTAATTGCTTGCCTGACTATTTAGGTTTGAAAAATTGGCCGTACAGAAGTTGTTGAACTATTTTACAATAATAGTCATTGACTAAACCTTCAATTTAGGCGAACTGTTAATTAAAAAAATGAAGTGAAATGGCCAAACATTTAATAGTTTAAAACATCTTACAGAGCAAGCAACCTACAGAATTCGACGAATAGTTACCTTAAACAGCGGTGAATTTGATCTCTTTGATAAGCTGTAATGAGATTGGTTGTAATCCGCGTAACCATCCGCCGACATTCGATGGAGGTTCGGAATATTAAGATTCAATCCCCGTGTAGCATAATTTTGAATGAAGGTAATTTAATGAATGAAAATTAATAATTGATACAGATTAATGGCTAATCAGACTTCGAACTGTTCATTACATAAAAGTAATTGCAGGTTCTAAGCCAATAAATATTGCAAAATGTTTAATTACAAAGATACTATGGCAAGCTACACAAGATACGTAAGTTTAACATGTTTAATTACTGAACCATCCAAAGTCGTAATAGTTAGTTATACCTGAAAACAGTATGATCACTAAATGGAGGGACTGGAAACATAAACAACTAACTGAACTACTGACTGAAGTTAACTTCAAATAAGGGGATTTATTAATTTCAACAGAAAGCAATTACTGCATACCTGATTATACAAAATCTTCAGATATAAAATGGATAATCAGCTAAGAACAATAATCAATAGTTAATAATGTTCGTTTCAGCATATTGTAGTGGCAGATCTTATCAGTACAATTCAGACAACAGAACAATCGGAACAGAGCAGACACTAGAACAGAGAGCGAGTACGATCGATTCCAAGAAAGAAAAAAATGAATTGAATATTTATCCTAATTACATTTTATCTGGTTTAATATTTCAAATGACTTTAAAATAATTTATTTATGGGGCTCTTGCTATATGGTAATATTAAACGTAGGTTGCCCCATAACTGGCTGGGTAAGTCACTTCGAAGTTAGGAGGAAGGCAACGGCATACCACCTCCAAAGAGGACCACGCCTAGTAAAGCACTGTGGTGTTCAAACCAATCTTCGCATTGTTGACTGCTTTAACTTTTTTAACGTACCTTATGCTGGAAGCAATGTGGCCTTAAGTGTGCTCGAAGTATAGAACACGTGCCAAAACACGGCATGTCTGGGTTGAAGTACAAGGATAAGTCGCTAATTGAAAATAATAGTTCGGCACCGACTGAAGTGTCCGTCAAACACAGCACAGTAAAAATGTAAAAGTATAAATTGAAAAAGATCATTGTTTAACAGATAAACAATGTTTCCTGTTGAAAGTTAGTTTTGAACGAAAAATAGAAAGTACGTGTCTGCTCTGATTTTCCTTTCCACAAAGTGATTTTTTTTCCCATATAGTTGAGAGCCAACAAAATATTTTCACTTTCGGGAAATAAATTTCGCGAAGAGATCTCGCTACAATACAAAATGCCTTTGTTTTAAAAATTGCCTCTCCATCTTGCTTATCATGTTTGTGGCACTCTTGGTCCTAATTCACGATAGCACAAAAAAGGGGTAGCCTTCTTTAAACTTCTTCGATGAGCTCTGTCAATCCCGTATGCTATATATTCCGTAATGCACAGCAATAGCCGGCCGCGGTGGCCGAGTGGACTGAGGCGCTTCAGTCACGGTCTGCACGGCCACTACGGTCGGGGGTTCTAATCCCCCCTCGGGCATGGATATTTGTGTCGTCCTAGTTCGTAAGTAGTTGATAAGTAGTTTGTAAGTTTAGGGACTGATGACCCCGTAGTTAAGTCCCATAAGCTTTACAAACATTTGAACATTTTGACCACAGCAATACCGTCGAAGAGGATACACAAACATTGTGTAGTCAGTCTCCTCAGTGTATTCTATTTTGACAATAAAATGCAGTCTTTAGTTTTCCTTTCTACGAGGGTTGTTTTTTAAGTAAGGGCCATTCGCACATATATTCCTGTAGTTCGTGCGGACGCCCCAACAAACCACCACGCCACTTGCCGGCATCCTTCCCGTTCACACTGGTGCCAGTTGCAGCTCTGTAGCTGACGTGTACGCATCACTGTGCTACTTTATAATGTTTACGATTATTGAATCGCCCGCCGCGTGTGAGATACGGTCAGTGATACGTTTTTTGACCGCGAGAAGCCTATCAGCTGCAGAAATTCTTCGTCAGTTAACAGAAGTTTATGGCTTGAATGCAATGAATGAAGGTAAAGTGCGTCAATGGGTTAGAGAGTTTAAAAATGGCCGTCAGAACGTCCATGACGAAGAACACTCAGGCTGATGATTTGGTGGCTGCAGTCGAAACAAAGATATGTGAGGACACAAGATTCACAATTTCCACTCTTTCTTTGGAATTTCCACAAGTTTCAAGATCGGTTTTGTACAAAATTGTGTCTGAAAACCTACACTTTAAGAAACTGTGTTCTCGGTGGGTACCCAGACTCCTCACACAGGACCACAAAGGGATGAGATTTGCCACTTCATTGGACTTTTTGATTCGTTATGAGGAAGAAGGGGATGACATGTTGAGTCAAATTGTCACTGGAGATAAAACATGGGTATCCCATATCACTCCCGAAAGCAAGCGACAATTGATGGAATGGCGACACACAACCTGGCCCGTCAAGGTCAAAGCCAAACAGACGCTGTCAAAGCGCAAGATTATGGCAACTGTGTTCTGGGACCGGCGCGGTGTTTACTAGTGGACTTTATGCCACAAGGAACGACAATCAAGTCAGATGCCTACTGTGCAACTCTAAAGAAGCTCCGCAGAGCAATTCAAAACCAAAGGTGCAGCATGCTGACAAAATGAGTTTCGCTCCTGCACGATAACGTTACGCCTCACACCTCTCAAAAGACTCGGGATTTGATTGATTATTTTGGCTGTGACGTTTTGGACCATGCACCATATAGCCCCAACCTTCCTCCTAGCGATTTTCACCTTTTCCAGTACCTGAAACACCATATTGGCGGGCAGCGCTTCAATGACGCTGTGAACTCTTGGCTGTTGGAGCAGGCGGCCGAATTCTTTGAAGAGGGAATTAAAACCTTAGTTGTACGGTACGACAAGTGCTTAAATAAACAAGGAAACTATGTAGAAAAATAGGTAAAAGTGTGTAGAATCAAGATAATTTTTTTTTACAAAAGTATTTGTATCTTTCTTTAAAATAAAAACGACCCTTACTTAAAAAAAAAAAAAAAAAAAAAAAAAAAAAAAAAAAAAAACAACCTTCGTTTGTCGTTTGTAATTGTAAATCCTAGGTATTTAGTAGCATTGACAACCTTTGATTCTTTTATCATCAATTATGTAGGAAAAATTTAACAGATACTTTTTAGTACTCATGTGGACGACCTCACTCTTTTAATTGTTCATGTTTGGTTGCAACTTTTTACAACAGGGGCGTAGATAAATTTTTCATTTTGGTCGGTGGAGGGGGGTTTCAGAGCCGACCTATATTGAAGTACGCTCGCACAGTTGACAGGTGCCAAAGCTGTGGCACCGCTCTTTGAATTTGGAAAATTTTGAGTATTGTCTGGTATACCTTGAAAATGACGGGCCTTAAACTGCCGAAATACTGGCTGTTATCGAAGACGTTGCCCAATTATATTCCTGTAAAGTATTTGAACATACAGCATAAGTCCAATTTTCAGAGCAAAAGTAATCGCTATAGGGATTAGTAAATTAGAAACACCTTCCGCACTACCACATCTGGCTCAAGTCATCAGTTGTCAGCAATCGTAAAAAATCGAAAGCCTTCAGACAAATGACATATAGGGGAGACTAGGGGAATGGCGCCACCTTAAGGGACACCAGTTTCTTTACATTATTAAAAGTGTGTGTTTTTCGTGCAGAGTAATACTACTTATTATATTTTTTGCAGCCATGTAGTTTTTGGCACTACATTCTCCAAGTGCCCATTTCACAAAATGTTTGCATCTGTATTACACATCATTTTGTCTAAATTCTCCAACATGACGTCATTGCCCCAGTTGCAAAATATAGTTAAGAACGTCAATTTAAAGCCTAAAGTTTTGCGAAACAGTTAGGTTAGAGACATGAAATCGGAGCTAAATATCTACAGATTACGTTAATACGAGTATTAAAAAGCACTGACAGCCAATAGAGTTACTTATTCCAATATAATACAGGCTCGAAAATTAGATTCAAAACGTCGAAATAATTCCCGTCAACAATCATGATTGACTGATATCAGATGTCATGGATCGTCTCTGCAGTTATCAATAGAAGTCGCTATACGCTGTAGGTGGTAAATTAAGCTTCGATCGCAGTGAAGAGTGATATGCAGCGGGAAAGAGAACTAATACGCCACGCTGAGAGGGGGGGGGGGGGGATGTAAGAGGAGAATTTAATCCGTCTGCTATACGATGTTACCACTTTAGGCACGCATTCGTGCAGATGATCAGCATCTGTGGTATAAATTATACACGGAAGTAATAACGTTGTGATGTCATACATTTGTTCCCGTTTAGTGACACTCTTTAAAAATGTTTGTGTTACGTACTAGTTCGCCGCCCTATTCTAATATATAAAGTAGACTGTCCGTATGTTTGTACGTGTTACATAGAAATCTACAATTTTGTTCCAAGATTTATGAAATTTTGCACACGTAAGCTTCAATCCATGAGAACGGTCGCCGTAAGTGTAAGAATCAGGTACGATATATAGTTCACGAGATATGACGTCATAAATAATAAGATGCGCGGAAAACTGCTGCATTTAGCGACAATATTGCTCATTTTCTCCTAAAACAGTGGACCGATTTCAACCAAATTTGGGATACACATTCCTTCCTGTGATGTACAATTGCTGCAGGGTTAAGAACCATATACGACACATGATTCAAAAGATATTACGCCATAATCAATAGAAATTGCAAAAAAAATGCCATAGAATGCGGTGAGACTTTCGAAATACACTGTATGAGAATGACAGTACTTAGCGACTTGCAACAAACTTTAAACATAATTTCAAACCTTTAATAAACTTTTTCTCGCTGGGAACCATAGTAAAATTATGAAAGGAAAAAGTTTCTCGCTTACTACTTTTCCGCTGTTTATGGAGTAAAACTACGGCTCTCGGTATGACGTTACAATTTATAATTTGAACACTACAAATTGTAGCGACAGTAAATTTTTATATAGTTGAATGTAACTTCTAAATTGCATCACAGTACGACACGTAGTTCATGAGATATGAGCACATAAACAGTAACGTTCATGGAAAACCGCCCCATCACGCACCAAGTTTTAAGCTATTGCTTCTGTACTACTAATTGTATTCCCAAGAGATTTTACAGACATACAGATGAATATATACCTGAAAAATGGCAGGAATAAATAGATAAATACCCGGGCAACGCAGGGTTTTCAGCTAGTGTAGTATAAAGTTAGATCACTGAAGTTGGTAGCAGTAGTAAACGTAAACATGGTGGCCTTCGTTACACACTAGGCAAGCCACGCACGGTACTTTAAACAGTCTGAAGTGTGTTTCTGGCTGGAATTCAACAATACTTGTTCATTGTTACTGACGGTTAAGCAATTATTATTATTATTATTTCCTATTGGCAATATTTACTGTGGTGAAAGTTGTACACGAAGCTTGCCTAGGCCTCACGAAGGCCACCCATAAGACATTAGAAACAGTGTCCCAACAAGTCAGAAGCCAAGCTCAATTGAGCATCGATTACAACTCACAGATACCCTGCTACCTCTGTTTATTGCCGAAGTTCTCAGTCTAACTCCCATATTCATTACACAAATTATTGTCATTCTTAAGTTTAGCAGAAGTGACAAAAAGTTCGGAAGGGGGGGGGGGGGGGGTTAACCCGCTCGTCCCTCCCCTCTCTCGTATGTACGCCCCTGCGGTGGCGGCGCTAGGCGTCAGCGATGTCGGCCACCGCCGACGGCCTCGCGCCTGTGGGGGGCCTCGCAAAACATTGTTAAATTTTAGATTTTTTGTTGTTTTTTTTAATATTTGATGTTTAACGGCGCTTTCCAACTGCTAGGTTATGTAGCGACGACCTACATCTAATTTACACTAGCTTAACCAATGGACGAACATTCGTACCCAAGGGTGGGATTCGATCCCTGGCGAGAACGATCTCGCTCACCGTGGTATGATGCCTTAGTGCGTTCGGCCATTCCCAGCCGGCAGCTATTTAGTTGTCCGTATGTATTTCCGTATGAGTGCAGCAGTGATGCAATTTTTAGTTAAATACTTACAAATCAATATCTTCACTACATTTTAGAAAAAGATTTGGAAGAAGTATATCCAAATGTTTATATAACAATCAGAATCATGCTCAGTTCCAGTCAGTACAGCTTCGGCCGAGAGAAGCTTCACAAAGTTAAAATTGATTAAGACTAACTTGAAAAGCACAATCATCCAAGAGAGACTATCTGCGTTCTCAGTACTATCAACTGAAGCCGAAATAGCGGCTAGTATTAAGATGTGGTCTTAAAAAATTCAGTGAGACGAAAAGGTGAAAAGCTCCTCTAATTTTTTGTTTATTGTAATTTTTGTCATTGCAATAATACTCATATATGATACTAATAGAATTTTAGTATAATGATTATTGATGTATAATTTAGCTCATTTAACATTTTCTTCATTAATGAAAAATGAAAGGGGCCTCGCAAAGACGAGTTCGCCGACGCCCAGTTTTCGTCTAGCGCCGCCACTGCGGCCCTGTTAAAGCATTTTGTAATTGATTGAATCTAAAACTATATGCATTGCTCTATACGACCAGTTGTGTAAGTAGAGCTCTTGCAAGAAGTCGGGCTTCTGCTTTCTCAACGCTGGGCGAGTCTATTCCTTTATTTTGGAGGGGCGTCCGCCTCAGTTGCATGTTGCCTACTGGACGCAGGCCGCAGTTGACTGCCGGCCAACAGACGAAGTGTACGACCGAGCAGGCAACGTGCAACTTAGTTGGCCCCCTCAGAAACAAACGAATTGACTCGCCCTGCGCACAACTCGAGAATGCGTTTCTGCGCACAGGCCACGACTTACTGCGCGAGCTCTACACAGCGGAAGGTCGGCCTTTTCTTGAAGGTACTGCGAGTTATGGGGTAGAGCTGGGGCAGTACTGGCGCTTGTGGTGTTGCCAGTGAAGCTGGTGCTGGAGCACGGCAGCCTGCTGCTGATGAACCCGCCCACCAACCGGCTGTGGTTCCACGCGCTGCCGCGCCGCAAGTCGTGCCGCCAGCCGCGCATCAACCTCACCTTCCGCAAGATGCTGCCCCAGCCGCAGCCGCCACAGCGCAAGAGGCCGGCGCCCGACACGCGCTGACCACTCCTCTGGCCGTGCCTGTTATCCTGCTGATGATGACCAAACTGCTCTACACGGCTCCGGACACTGAACACAAACTCTCACTTTATGTATTTATTAGCTCTAAGATTTGAGTGTTAACTGATCCAAAGAACAACAGAAAACAGTTCATCACTTTGTAAAAACGCACTCTTTCAAATAAAGCATTATGATAAGCAAAATAGCTTGTTGACACCTTTATATATATTAAACCCACGGCTCCGCTCGCGTGTTGGTTGGTTATGATAGATAATGCGCGAAACGTCAAAGAGATGTATTAAAAGAAATTTCTTTCTTACTGCTTTATTTATTTATTCTTATATTTCCTTGTTCGTATGCTTATCCTCACAGAGAAAGAGCTGAACACGCTGTAGCACGCATAAACCAAAGATGTGGTCTATGGCATCAAGTTTCGCTGTATGTAACCTCCTTGCTATACTGTCGCTAACGTCATCGCTGACCTTCAGTCCGAATTTTTTTATAATTTGATGACTTTCAACCACCATATCTCTCACCCCTTATAGCTATCGGCATATAACTGCTATGGTGTACATTGGCAGACTTCGGACAACAATTACACACAGACCATTCGTTTGCGTTCTGTAGTTTTCGCTGCAAAGCGAAATATTAGCGCGCACGCGCACACACACGTAGAATTTTATATACACCGATAACTTTCCATCCCAATATACCCCATCCATTTATCATTATCAACCCTCAAGCAACAATGCAACCAATAAAACCATTTTCAAACACTAAATATAATTTACAAAGAGTAATTATTGTTCCGCATTTCACGTTATATTTTTCAAATTACTAAATATCTATCCGATCGCCATAAAAACGTGCCTAAACCCTTCCCGGGTAGACGTTAGTAACTGTACAAATTTTTAGCTCTTTGTCTTGTGGTTCAGACGTGATAAACGTACACCGACATATTATATATATATATATATATATATATATATATATATATATATATATATATATATATATATATATATATTATAAAATCCCATGTCATGCTGTTTGTCCGCAATGAACTCCGAAACTAATCAACTACTCTAAATGAAATTTTGCACAGTGTGTGTGTGATTTGGTCCAACTTAGGATTGTTTTTATTTCAATTAAAAACCTCGACAGTATTTTTATTCTAAATTAAATGGTTTTATCTACGTTAGGTAAGTATCCAGTAATTGGCACTGTTCTTCAACTTAGTCTGGGCAAGTGGAAAAGTGCTCGCTTGGAAAAAGAAAGGGGATGGGATCGAAATTCGCTGAGGATTATGGATTTCTTCACTTTGAATTTTAACGTACTGGGGCACGTTAGGTACATGTTAGGCAGAAAAGAAGCGTCCAAACTCGGGGATCACCACGGAACAAGCATGATAGCAAATCGACAGGAAACCAAGCTACCCAAAGAATAAAAGAAAGAAAATAGACATGCTCCGGGCCACTGAGCCACACGAAAGTATCATTATATTTGGTTTAGGACGTTTCCTTGATGTTGAAATTTATTACACATTGAACATTTTTTCCAAAATTCACATAAGGCATAACTGTCATATTGTAATTTTCGTGTACTTCATTTTATTCTAATTTTGTTGTTTTATCTATCGGTATCTACAGGGTGTTTCACTAAGTGTGTTTGTCTCTGTAACTTATAAAATATTAGGTGACGAGAAATTTTAATGCGGTAGGTCGACACAAGAAATGTTACACTTTCTGCGGAGGTATGAACATAGTTTATTGTATCATTTTCCAAATAGTTACAGCACAAAGATATAATTTTTTAAATGGAACAATAGTTTTTGTATCGTGCATTGGATTCGTTGAAACCAGCTGCGTCCAAATCAATTTAAACTACATTCCTATCACTGTTAGTTTGGGAGCTACAACCCTTCAAAGTTTAGGGGGCGGAGGCTACGACAGCGTAGCTGACTGGCCGGTGGTCATGAGACAGTGGGCCGTGCCCCAGGGATAGCCACTCGGCCAGTCAGCTACGCTATCGCAGCCTCCGCCCCCGGAACTTTGAAGGGTTGTAGCTCCCAAATAGTGATAGGAATGTAGTTTAAATTGATTTGGACGCAGCTGATTTAAACGAATCCAATACACGATAGAAAAAACTATTGTTCCATTTAAAAAATTATATCTTTGTGGTGTAACGCTTTGGAAAATGATACAATAAACTATGTTCATAGCTCCGCAGAAAGTGTAACATTTCTTGTGTTCACCTACCGCATTAAAATTTCCCGTCACCTATTATTTTATAAGTTACAGAGGAAAACACACTTAGTGAAACACCCTGTATATGAAGATCCCGTGTCACGATGTTTGTCCATGATGAACTCCGAAATTACACAACTGATCTTAGTGAAATTTTGCAAAGTGTGAGTGATGTGGTCCAACCAAAAAGATGGGATGGTTTTTATCTCAGTTAATAATATCAGGATTATTATTATTGCAGACTGAATGTTTTGTCTAGGATGGGTAGGTATCAAATACTTGGTGTGGACTTCTCTAACTTGAAGCCTGTGCTAGCTGCAACGTTCTCGGTTGGAGAGCGAAACGGCCCAGGTTTTGCTGGGATTAGATTTTTTCACCTAGTTCACTTCTCAAAGATGTGGGGGAGTCACCAGAAACAACACGTGGTTCGCGTTGCACGTTACAGTGCAGATCGCCTTTTCCCAGTTGGATAACTGGGATACGTTGAGGACATGTTGAGTGCCGAAGATGCGTCCAATCGAAAGACTTGCACAAGGCCACTGATACACACGAAATTATTATTACTAGTATTTTCGATTTTTCCCGTTTCCTTTAGGCTACAATATATTTCACACAACACACATTTTTCCAAATTTACACAAGGCATAACCGCGCATTTTAAATTTCTCGTGCATTTAACTTTATTCTAATTTCGCTATATATATATATATATATATATATATATATATTGCTGTGCGTTAATCTTTCTAAAACTCACAAATGGCTTCATCGTTTTGAATATATTTTTTCCGTTGTTCGATTTAATACAGAGTTGGCTTTAAAAAAAAAGGGGGGAGGAACAAAGGAACAGCTTAACAATCGAAAACATCGGAATTGATAATTTTGTAGGGGGGGGGGCATCGCCACATCGGATTAGATTCATATTTTATGCGCTGTCATACCGTTCATCCGATAGCCATACTAATGTTCACATTTGACCTTCAAAACAAAACGTACAGCACTGCTTGTACAATAATTTGTACGGTGCATGGCGGAGGGTACTTTACAACAGATTCTGATACCAGTGAACAGTTATTTTCTGATCTTGATTAAATTTTGCACACTTATCCTTCAAAACAAGCGAGACTCACTGTGTACATAATGTATCTTACAGTGCATGGAGGAAGTTACCTCGCTCCAAAATTTGCTGCCGTTTATTTGGCAGACACATGAAATCTATCATGTTCAGGAGAGGGAGGGGATGAACAGAGGGAGGGGATAGGAGACTGACAGAGTGGGTGGCTGCCTTGACTTTTTCATCAGACTGAGAAAATAATATTTATTTTTCAATGTAATACCTATGGTGGGGATGCACTGGTTAAATTTCATGTGGATCAGTGACCTTGTGCAAGTCTTTCGATTGGACACCATTTCAGCGCCTAACATGTCATTATTTATACAGGGTGATAAGTATTTAAACCGACAAACTCTGGGAGGTTGTAGGGGACTCAAACACAAATATTTTCCCCTAATGTCATTTTCTCCTATGAGGAATATTTAAACCGGTGGAGGTCGTATTAAATGGCAGGCACTATTACAATTTTCTCGCCAGAATTGCTGGAATACGTCCCGCACCGTAAAAGACAACGCATGTGGTTCCAACTCGACGGGCCGCCGGTACATTTCATTCGTCGTGTGCGTCGACTCCTGGACATACAGTCCCAGGAACGTGGAGTGTCAGAGGTGGTTCCGTACCATGGCCTGATCCATCCCCAGATACACGTCCCCTCTGGACTTTTTTGTGAGGGGAGAGATGCACAACCTTGTTTTCGCAACAGTAATACTGTGCATTGACGGTCTGCCGTGGAGGAACGTAATGCTTTAGGATAACACCATCACAGTCGTACAATATAATCACCATCAATTTCACCATACTCGGACTCTGACGCGGCGACCTCGAATGTTGACCCAACGAATGGCGTTTCGATTTTGGTTCGTACGATGTGGCCCATGTCTCATCCAGTTTTACGATACGCCATAAGAAAACCTCCCCATCACGCTCATAGCGCTCTAAGTGCGTCTGAGCAGCGTCGTAATGCATCCATTTCTGCATTTCCCTCAATTCATGCGGAACCCCTCTTGATGCAATTTTTCGCATACTCAGGCACATTCAATCTTGATCCAACTACATTGCTACAGTTTCGAAAAGACAGTGACACCGTTACGTTAACCGCTCGCTCGCAAGTGGCTGTTTCCCTCGACTGTGCGTTCGCTGGTGACGTGGGACGGGCGAGGCTATTTGCGCCGAGGTAAGGTAGCTATGGCAACATAGTGTGCTAACAGCGACTCCACAGCAGTGTTGCCAGTATTTTAAGTTCCAACCCTCGTATAAACAAAATTAAAAGGAAATGGATGTGATTAAAAGTGTAAAGCAGATTTGACGTTATGCTGTGGTATCTTATAGCTACCAGAAAGTGCCATCAGTGAACTCAGGTCAAATCAGTGACGAAAGAGGGTCAGCTCTGGCCATGTGACGTGGCGAACGGCAACGATCCCGTCAGCGCAAGTGGTGCCTCAGCACATGGTGGTAATCGATGTAACACCCACTGTGCACGAAATTCTCTGGACTTCCTAACAACCGAAAAAGGAAAAAAAAACTGCAGAGTTCAGCCCAGTGAAGGCATTTACAGACCGTTATACAAGATGAAATTTCTTGTCTCACTTGACTCAAAAATGTTTGTAAATCTATCGGACCAAACTGCTTGGTCATCAGTCCGTAGCTTACAAACTACTTAAACTAAACTAACCTAAGGACAACACACACACACACACACACACACACACACACACACACACACACACACACACACACACCCCAGGGAGGACTCGAACCTCCGACGGCGAGCAACCGTGCGCTGCGCTGCGAGGCACCTTAGACCGCTCGGCTACTCCACCGCGGCTAGTTGACTACTCGAGCGGGTCTACTGTACCGCCCCTAGCGTGTAATTCTCGTACTGCTTCTCGCCTGTCTCGAGTAGTCGTTTTCGTTTAGACACACACACCTAAACCGTAAAGCTGTCTGCAGGAGGTCATGAAGGCACTTTTTACATATAAGAGAAAGGATAATTGAGTATATGCATGACGAAAGGGTAATTCATAATACATGTCTCCTCAAATGTCATGTAGTAAATTTTGTTCACAATCGAGGACCTAAATAATAGGAAAAATGTCATCCGAACATTTCAAAACTAACACATTTATTTCCAGATAAAAAATTGTACTGGCAAACATATCAAACAAATTGAAAATGCCGCAAAAAGCGACTTATTACTTAAGTTTTAGTATCTTGTTTTCTTACTAACGCTCAAAATAACGTCGGAAATAATTCTCTCATCTAAC
Organism: Locusta migratoria; assembly: GCA_026315105.1. NCBI lineage: Eukaryota > Metazoa > Arthropoda > Insecta > Orthoptera > Acrididae > Locusta > Locusta migratoria. Next base: position 364,639,877 of record CM048744.1, read on the forward strand.
AATTATGGTGAAATAATTATCTTTAAAACACGTTTACATATTTGCGTTAGTATTTATGTGTAGTATAGGCTTTTTCCTTCTTGCAGATATTTCGTCTCTTTCGTAAAAGAACACAAGTGGAAAAAAGAATACGAGGTTCTGGTGCAACATTTTCTGTGTGTTAAAAACATAGATCAAACAGCATAATAAAGTTAAGGAAGAAGCGAAAGCATTTCTGTAATATTAATGAGCTCGACCAGAATAGGTTAACTTTGTGGTGTCGCACAAGTCTGAAGTGCGCGCCACGTACTTTCGCCGGGTGCCGTCATGCAAGCACGGCGCGGCGTTCTTACGTCAGCCACGAGCATCCTCTGCTGCAACTCCGCTCGTGGCCACCACTGAACTGCATCGTTCACTTGGGAATCAGATAGGCACCAGTTAAGACTTGGGATTCGGACAGGCACTATGACTCATCAGTCGGGAGGCTTCTACTTCAACTATGTATCTGCATTCCACTAATCTTCAGTCAACAAAGATGAATATTGTACCATCTCTATGAAATATATATCTTGTTCTAATTTAGGTTAGTGTTTGTAGTTTGTGCTGCCCCACTGGCTGGTAACCTCCGTACCTGCACACGAGTGCATCCTATTTTCCTGTCTCTCTCTCTCTCTCTCTCTCTCTCTCTCTCTCTCTCTCTCTCTCTCTCTCTCTCTCTACTCGGCCAGCGATACCCAGGACAACCGGTGGAAACGAGACACAAAAAACTTTTTATGCTATCAGACACCACAACTGTTCTTGCTTCTGCGCAATCAGCAGAACACTCGAAAATTTAGAACTCTACACTGGGCACAGTCTATAGATCATTGACGCCAGAGATGCGCTCGCGATAAGGGTGGCTGCTGATTTACACGCAGGCGCGAAAGGCGCACCCACTTCGAGAAGTCAATTTTCATCACAAATTGCATCGTGTAAAACGGGCTTTGGGACCACACCGGAGGAACCCGTCTTCATCGGATCGCCATCGTCGGACGCAGCTAGAATTACCGTCCAGGCTTGGGTGTCGTCGACATTATCATCCTTATCGATATCGTCATCGTCATCGGTTATAGCTGAACGGGCGAATTTTGCCGTCAACATGATGACTACTGCATTCGGGCGGCTGCCCGAAGGCCGCCACGCCCAACGGAGCCTTAAAAAATATAGCCGCACCAGTGCCCCAGCCAGCGCGACTAGCAGTTGCCATACACCATTAGGCCGAGTAGGAGATGGTCTCCACACGTTTCACCGCTGTTCACACCACCAGGGCCGCGGTGCAGCGGTCGAGCGCTCTAAGGCGCCACGCTGCGGAGCGCGCGGTTGCTTCCCGTGAGAGGTTCGAGTCCTCCCTCGTGTGTGTGTGTGTGTGTGAGAGAGAGAGAGAGAGAGAGAGAGAGAGAGAGAGAGAGAGAGAGAGAGAGAGAGAGTCATTAGGTTAGTTTACGTAGGTTGTAAGCCCAGGCACTGATTACCTTAGAATTTAAGTCTCATACATTTGCAAACATTTGAATTTTCACGCCAGCAGAGGCGACGGCGTTCCCCGACCCCGCCACTCCTCGCGCAGAACATACTTTCTCAAGGACCAACCTATTGTTTTCAACATCCCCTGCTCCACCCGTAAAACCCATCCTGGGTAAAATAGATGCATCATTTACTGTGGTGTGAGGAAAGAGGAGATGACGATGATGATGATGATGATGATGATGATGAAGAGCCAATGGAAGATGACGGTCAGCGACGCGGATCTGCAGCAGCAAGGGCTTCCTACATGTAAGATGTTACGTGCACAATTTTATATTTGAAACCTGTTCCTTATCCTTTCTTTTCCCTTTTCTACTTTGTTTTGTGTGTACCGGGTGATCAAAAAGTCAGTATAAATTAGAAAACTTAATAAACCACGGAATCATGCAGATAGAGAAGTAAAAATTGACAGACATGCTTGGAATGACATGAGGTTTTATTAGAACAAAATAAAAAGTATTGTTAGACGTGTGAAAGATCTCTTGCGCGCGTCGTTTGGTGTTGATCGTGTGCTCAGCCGCCACTTTCATCATGCTCCACCTCCCAGGTCCCCAGACCTCAGTCCGTGCGATTATTGGCTTTGGGATTACTTGAGGTCGCAAGTGTATCGTGATCGACCGACATCTGTAGGGATGCTGAAAGACAACATCCGACCATAACTCCGGACATGCTTTGCAGTGCTGTTCACAACATTATTCCTCGACTACAGCTATTGTTGGGGAATAATAGTGAACATATTGAGCATTTCCTTAAAAGAACATCATCTTTGCTTTGTCTTAATTTGTAATGCTAATTATTGCTTTTCTGATCAGATGAAGCGCCATCTGTCGGACATTATTTGAACTTTTGTTCTAATAAAACCCCAAGTCATTCTAAGCATGTGTGTCAATTTTTACCTCTCTATGTACATTATTCAGTGATTTATTAGGTTTTCAAATTTATACTGACTATTTGATCACCCGGTACTTTCTTATTAAAATTGATAGTTCACAGTAATAATAGGAAAAGTTCCAGCTAAGGAAACTAATGAGGTTCTTATAGATCCGGAAGGCCAGTTATAGGCAGGATTGAAAAGTCTTACAAGGAGACCACATGGGTATCGGATTTTAGAATTTTTTGACATTTATCGTGCGTGAAGTTCAGAACGTAAATAACAATCAGCCAAAGCCATTCGACGCAACTTCCAAAAATTTTCTAGAAAATCGGCTATTAAGTTTCACAACTAATCGTAAGCACCAATCATTAAATAAATGCAGCGTCTGTAGGTGTTGCTCAGGTGGTAGCGTTCTGGCTTTAATACCGCAGGGTCGGTGGTTCGAATCTTGTCGTGACAGATTTTTTTAAATTTTTTCCCTTTATGTTCGAATACTCACACAATTTTAATATCTAATGATAATTTTTACGAAAAGTGCACGTATTTTGTTTATTCGTAGTTTTCTGTATTGTATAGAAGGTTGTTAATAACATAGTTACAATTAAAAAACACGTAAGTTGCAAAATATGTAACATTGGTTTCACTATTAATTGATGACGGTAGTCTCTGATTGTTCAGTTTTTAGAAAGTCATCTCCATAGCTATTAATGGCTTTCCAAGCATCTATACTACTCAACCATCGTTTTACGTGACAAGGTTCTCAGCTCGTCTACGTACACATGGAATTTTATACAACTGAATTCGAAAACAAAAAGCAAAAAGCTCAGTGGGATTCGAACCTCCGTCCTTATAATTGTGAGGCCAGAACGCTACCATCTGAAGTACACAGACAGATGGTGCGACTGTTTTAATTATTGCTACTTACCTGTACTTTCCAAATCTTCAAAGTCGATTTTCTCGAGATTTTTTTATAGTTGCGTCGAATGGCTTTAGCTGATCGTTATTTAAGTTCTGAACTTCACCTACCATAAATATAAAGAAATTCTAAAATCCGATACCCACGGGATCTCCTTGTTAGTGAGGAGAGGAAAATACATTTCCATTTGCGCAGACAGTAATGCAGCATTGTTCACCCTGTTTCAGGGAAACACGGGATGATACTTCATTTTTATATATACGAGGCGCGTCCAGAAAGCAAGTTCCGTTTGGTTATATAAAACGAACGGGTACAGATACAGAAAAAATATTGATTGTACAAAAATCGACGACTGTTAAACTACTATTCTACATAGCATCCGAAATTTTATGGCAATTGTCATAGCCTGGAACAAGGTTTTGTGTGCCTTTTTCATAGAATGTTGTCGCCTGTGTATTCAACCATGTGGTAACATGTTCTTTCAACTCTTCATCATCGTTGAAGTGTTGTCCACCAAGGACAGATTTTAGGTATAAGAAGAGGATTACTGTCAAAAGATATTTTTTAACGCTAATGCCTGAACTCACATAACGTATGAGCAAACAATTCTTACGGACATTTCAATGGGACCTGTTTCATCATCCTCCATACAGCTCGGGCCTCTCTCCTAGCGACTTTCATCTCTTCTTACACCTAAAATCTGTCCTTGGTGGTCACACTTCAACGATGATAAAGAGCTGTTACCACATGGTTGAATACGTAGGCGGCTACCTTCTGTGAATGATGCATGCAAAAACTTGTGGCACGCTATGACAAGTGCCTACAAAATTTCGGCAGTTATGTGGGAAAGTAGTTTAAGAGTTGTAGAATTTTGTGAAAAAAAAAAAATTGTGTGTACAAAAAAATATCTGTGTACAATTTCATTTTATTACCAAACGGAACTTACTTTCTGGACGCGTCTCGTATAATTTAGTCACGGCCTCTAATTTAAGGAATTGGAGTAAGGAGCAACTGCGCGCGGCAATGGATACCTCGGTTCTCACTAGATCGAGCACTGTCGCTCTTGGGTAGCACTTGAATGGGTAACCGCCTAGATATGCCGAGCGCTGTGGGCAAGCGGATTGCACTCAGCCCATATGAGACCAGTAGAGGAGCTACTCGATTCAGAGCAGCAATTCCGGTCACAAAAGCCGACACCACGGCCGGGAGCATGTGACACTGGCCACGTTCCCCTCCATACCGCATCCAGTGACGCCTTCAGAAGGATGACACGGCGGCCGGTCAGTACCAGTAGGACAGAGTTTACAGTTTACAGCAAGGAGCAATTCTTTAGTGTGGTGAAGTTCAAGTGAATAGGAATTGCCAGGCATGCTATGTGCAACAAGAGTTTCAGAAAGTCCAAAACGTTTGGTACATTCCATGAAGGGCTGATAGAAAGGTAAATGGGAAGGAACACACCTAGGTTTTTCCGTGAGCAAATAAATGAAGTGTATCAAAGGCATAAAGAGTCAGTAGGAACCTCCGCGGACTGCATCAGCAAGATCATTATTGACCCTTACGAACACACAGATGTTGATACAGTTAATGCAGCTACCATACAGGAGTTTGAGCAAAGGGCACTGAATGTTTCTTTACAGGGATTACAGCAAGAAATGTCGAAGAAAGTGTGGATGGGATCCCAAGGGAAGTAAATGTGGGCCAGAAACCGCGTTTTTTTTTTTTTTTTTTTAAGAAATAGAGAATGTGGCCAAGACACGAGAAAACGTGGTTTCAGAGGGTATGTATGACGGGAATGTAAAGAGTAACAGTGTAGACAGTGCAATAGATCTGGGAATTAAGGGTTTAAGGGACAAAACAACACCGCCAACAGTCCCATGAATTCTGGGCGGAATTGCAGGGGCAGAGGGGCCAGTTGCAGAGTAGGGCTCGCTCTCGGCAATTAAACGTTAAACTTTTTGGTTTACCTACTTTCGGAGAGTATTCTTTCTGAAGGATTCAGATTATTGATTTGCTATTTTGATCTGATGTAATTTTACAAATTCGAACCATTCACCAGAATAATAAAACTACTACTACTACTACTACTACTACTTAGAGTAAATGACCCATTAAATCAGTTGCACAGAAATTCCATAACTAGGTAAGAACAATGGAATACAACGTAATAAGTTTAGTTTCCAGACAAATTTGACAATTCCTAAGCTCCTTCTTATAATACGGCAGTATTAATATGAACCAAATATCTTCTTGTCCCAAAATTTCCATATACTAAATATTGTAGTGTAACAAATGACACTACATTCCTACTGATCGATCCAAGATGACCAAATAATTTATTTTTGGGGGTTAATTTAATAATTGGAAGAATTTGTAGTGCCCCGGATATTTTGTTTGTCCAGGTGGACGTCCGGGCAGTTAAACCACAAGTCGTAGTGATATTGTAAAAGCTGTCAGGATCCAGAATAATTGTGAAGCCTAAGAAGAAATATGGCCGTGTTATATGTGATCCTTGAACTTAAGATAAGGATTGTCGTTTGTTATTGATTATTGGACTGCTATAAGCTATGGACTCGGAAATTATGTAATGTATATAGCTTGAATGAGAACTGTTAAGACTGTTTAATATTGATGAAATATATGAGTTGGGTACAAATAAACCCTTTTGTTTTGTTCAGTGTGAATTTCTTTAAAAGATATGATGTAAATGGGGAAATTATTAATATCTAGCTAAAAGCCTCCTTCATTATTACCCATTGGATACCTTCTGTGAAGATTGTCCGAGAAAATACAAGAATAAACTGTTTTAGAAGAATAGTGTTACTGGGCCTCTACAAAAGAAACAAAAAGTTATATTCCAAAAGTTTGAACCAATTACAAAACGATTATGTGGTGGCCATTACTAATTGCTACACGGTCACACCACATAACGTGTCAACCGCTACGACAGGACACGAATTTGTGTCGCAGTGTTATACATCATATGGCGACCTTTCCTGCACTACACGAGGGGAAATAAGGAGGTAATTAATTAAAAATTACGAAAGAAGAAAATGCATCGACTTTTTATGGAAAGACGCAGATGTATTATAAATACTCTGTAAACAGATGTACGAGTTACCAATTTCAACGGAGATCAGTAAAGAACGATCTGGAAGAAGTTAAGATCAAAAAACGGATAAAATTATTTCAAAATCTGGACGTCGAGAAGATTACTGCAGTTGTAGACTAGCGGTTCGACGAAATATTACTTCTACGCAGTACGTCATGGGCGGCCACGGCGAATTGAGTTACTGTTCCTGACTACGCCTGTGATCGAGCTTCGCAGTTCGACGCGACGAATCCGTGGTAAGAGTAACATTTTCATAGTTATTACTTTTTTTTACTGTTTGAGAGTAATTGTAAAAGAAACTTTAGTGAAGTACTTTAGATTGTGAAAGAGTACTGAATGCCAGTTACCAGAAAAATGTCGACAAGAGAGGAAGCTGTGCCACTTTGGTTTCTTCAATTTACTGAAAAATAAAATCAAAAATTAATTCAATTAGAATCTACATTAAATGAAAAAATTGGACAGCAGATAGAACATCTGGAACATAAATTATATGAGCGAGAGGATAAGTCAAATAAAAGGTTTGATGTTTCGCTAACCAAGTGAATAAGAATTTGCATTATAATACGGCGAGACTAGACACCTAAAGTTCACAGCTAGATTCTCATGTAAAAGAGTGTAAGGAGAATTATACACAACCGGATACTAGACTAGTAAAATTAAATCAGCTGTTATTGAGTAGGGAACAAGTAGAAGTAATTTCTAAGCAAAGTTTTTATGGATAAATTTCATCTGAGCACTAAATCTTTTTGTTGATGTGATGCATAAAGTTCCCGAAAAAGACGGTATACTTTTGGAGAAATTAAATACTTTAGATCAGAAAGATGGTCTCAACCAGTCAAAAGATAGAAGAGATAGAATACAATTCAAAATCTGAAATTTCGCAAGTCAGTCGTATAGGACGGAAACGGTAAATAAGGTTAATCTTTTAAAAAGACATCAAAATTTTACGGATCTAAATTTGCCTATAAGTGAATTAAATAACTGGCAACAAAAGGTAGAGGAAATGTTTAATAAATTTAAGGAGAAGGTTGAGAGTTCTCAGAGAACTGAGGATAAAAATTCAGAATCAGAAATCACTAACCTTCAGTTAGAAAAATGTTGTAAAAAAATAGAAAGGTCTAAAGCTGAGTTAAGTGTTAAGAGCAGTGACAAAGAGCAGTGACTTTAGTATAGGAGGCAACAGGGAAGATTATATTTTCTTTTCTGGAATTAATTTTTTATAGCAGTTACCAAAATTCAGACCAGATGGTGAAGTACACCCTAACCATTTTATTTGAACCTTTTCTAGATCGTAGATCTAGACGGGATGATACAAAGAAATTAGATTTTACTTTGTGTTACTTAGTGGAAAAAGCGAGTCAGTGGGGGAATGCACGTGCTGAAGAGTTTAGTTCATTTGATGATGTTAAAACAAAATTTAAGGACACGTATTCGTCAGCCAATACTCAAGACAAATTACAGATAGAATTATCTGACCCACCGATGTATTCAAGACAAAGTAGTAATATAAAACAATATATTCAAAACCATCTGACTAAAGCAAAATTTTTAGATAGACCAATAGATGAGGAAATGTCTTAATCAGACGTATTGCCTTTTATGCACAACGAGAAACTTGGTGTAGAGGATGGAGAAATGTAAAGGAATTGTTGATAGCTGCAGAAGGAGTTGACACTTTAGACAAACCCAGGGGTGAGAGTAATAAATTTTTGTCTCATTCAAGTCGATATTCTTCGAAACAAGTTTATCTGTGTGAAATTCACAGAAAACAGGAACAAAGAAACCCTAGAAAACAATTTAAAAACAATAAAAACGATTATAAGAACCAAAATTTAAATGCAAATCCTAAAAGTCGTAGCAATCTGATTCAAATGTCAACCCAAAACGAAATTAATAATTACCGATCTGTTGGTAGGGAGGAGACAGAAAATAAGGTAAACTAAATATGTCTTGGGAAGTGGATCCGTTTCCAAGATGTGATTCGCTGAATTTGGATCCGCCTAACAACTTGAGTCTATTCCTACGAAACAATAGCTTTTACAGGACGATGAAAAAACAGAAGTAGTATATTATAAACATTTGATAACTGGTTATATTTAAGACTTACCTGTTACAATACTAGTTGATAGTGGTAGTGATATATCTATTATTTCACAAGATGTCTTTCAAAAACTATCAGAAAATCACTTGTTACCTACATTGCCAGTATCAGGTGTAAACATCATTTGCGACACTGGAATTAAAAGTCAACCAATAAGGAGTGAAACTCGGTTACCTATTAAAATATTTGAGGTACTGTTTATGATTCCTTTATTAATAGTGCCTAAGATTAATACCGATGTATTATTTTGTATTGATTGGTTGAATAAATATGAAGTGTTGATTTCCAACTTCATAACTTTTCGGTAAATGCCAACGATAATAGTTTTCGTATACCTTTTGAAACGAAGCCGCATACATAATATCTTCTGCGGAAACGGTGTTATTGTGTGATACTACTAACGACATTCCGAATTATGAAATTTGGAGTAGAGCTCATGAATCGGGATTATTAACTGAAGATCAAAAGGAGCAGTTGTTTATTATCTTAAATAAGTATCGATATGTTTTTTCAGATAAACCGGGACCGTTAGGAGGATATGTGTTTTCGTTCAATATGAAAGATACGAAAACTTTTTTCTGTAAACCGTATCCCGTTCCTTTGATTGTACGGAAAGAAGTACAAGACGAAATTTATAAGATTACTGATAGTGGGGTAATAGAAAGAAGTAATAATGCGTTTAACAACCGTTTGGCTGTTGTTAAAAAATCCTGCGGGGGTGTATGAATAGTATTAGATGCACGTACACTAAACAAACGTATAGAGACAAAAAGGAATATACCAATAAGTATAGACGATTTGTTGACTTAATTTGAATCTGCACGTTTTTTAAGTTCTGTAGATTTAACAGCTGGTTATCATCAAGTAAGCATGCATGAGATTTCACGTAAATATAGCGTTCTTATTCGAAGGGAAAGCATAATGGTGTGGTCCTTTTAATATGGTGGGCTTACCTCATCCAAAGACTGCATATTTACAAGATCCTGATACAAAAGTAGATAAAGGTTTGTATAACATTATTACGCTTAAACCGCATAAGATCCCTCAGGCTGATTAGTGTTCTGTGCTAATTAGGTGGAGCAACAACCACCAGGAGGACAAATCCTTCCCTCTTTCCCTCTTTTACCAGTCTTTCAAACGATGCGCGAAGCCGTTCCCCCTCGGAGGTTCGAATCGTTCCTCGGGAATGGATGTTTGTGTCGTCTTTAGTATAAGCTAGTTCATAAGTAGTTTGTAGGTTTAGAGACTGATGATCCCGCAGTTAAGTCCCTTAACCTTAAAAAACATTTGAACATGAAATATCACGAGTATGCAATACAAATTTCTCTTCTTACCGCTACCTCATATATTCATAAGGCTTGTCTGCTAGCAGCAATATCTGAGGGCAGTGTACACAATGCTCGCCACTTTCTTTTTCGAGATATATGCAGTTCATTCACATACACTCGAAGTCTTAATTAACAGCAAAAGCCGCGTTGTAGTGCCCATTTCAAAGCACAAAAATGTTTGGAATCCATTGCACCCCAGGAGATTGAAATCTAATATACGAGGCGCGTCCAGAAAGTAAGTTCCGTTTGGTAATAAAAATGAAATTATACACAGATACAGAAGAAATTTTTATTGCACAAAATACTACAACTGTTAAACTACTTTTCCACACAACTGCCGAAATTTTGCAGGCATTTGTCATAGCGTGGCACCAGGTTTTGTATACCTTCTTCATAGAAATCTGCCGCCTGTGTCTTCAACCAGTTGGAAACAGTTTCTTTCAGCTCGTCGTCATTGGTGGAGTGATGACCGCCAAGGAAAGACTTGAGATGTAAGAACAGATGACAGTCGCTAGGAGCGAGGTCAGGTCTGTACGGAGGATGGTCAAACACGTCCCAGCCAAATCCTTGTAGGAGGTTTTTCGTCACATTTGCAGTGTGTGGTCGTGTGTTGTCGTGAAGCAAAACAACACCTTTTGACAGCAGTCCCCGTCGCGTATTCTGAATTGCACGGCGCAATTTCCGAAGTGTCTCGCAATAAGCATCTGCTTTGATTGTTGGACCACGCGGTAAAAAGTCAATGAGTAGGATGCCCAGAAAACTGCACATCATTTTCCGAGGTGTCATGATTTGCTTCGGCTTAACCTTTGGTGGGGATGAAGTGTGCCTCCATTCCATTGATTGCCGCTTACTCTCAGGGGTGTCGTAAGAAACCCACGTTTCATCTCCTGTGACTATCCGTCTCAAAAATTTTTCGCCGCTTTCAGCATAACGGGTCAAAAACTCAAGTGCACTACCCATCCGTTGTGATTTGTGGTGCACAGTGAGAATCTTTGGTACCCAACGTGAGCAAAGTTTACGGAATTTCAGGTGTTTGGTAACAATTTCATGCATCAGTGATCGTGAAATTTGGTGGAAGTCCATAGCGAGAGCACTAATTGTAAACTTACGGTTTTCCTGTATCTTGTCCTCAATCGCGTGAACCAGTTCTTCTGTAACAAAAGGTAGACGCCCACTTCGTTCTTCATCGTGCACATCACTACGCCCGCCATTGAACTGTCGGACCCATCTTCTCACCATCGAATCACTCATCGCATTCGGTCCGTAAACATCGCAAATTTACCGATAGATTTCACTTGGTTTCACTTTCCTTGCATTCAGAAACCGAATTACCGACCTGATTTCACAGGCGGCGGGATTTTCAATCAACGCCGACATTTAAAAGAAGCACAACAAAGCGTACGTAACTGACAGCGATCTCCAAATGGCGCACGTTCTTCTCCTTGATACACATCGTCTACAGCGCATGTGCGGAACTGCAATCGCAGCGCTGCAGCGGAGATAAACTGAAATGGAACTTACTTTCTGGACGCGCCTCGTACTTCATACAGAGATTAGATTATAACCCAACAACCAAATGTAACCTTCCCCTTGGTCCCACCAGTGACTATATCGGACGCAGTGTGACCATGCTGTCGGCCTATTTTTATAAGTCAACCTCTGGCGACAGCATGTGACGGCGGTTTGTCGGTGTCACTGGGAACGCAGCCTTAGGGCACAGATTTCATATGGAAGTAACTTGTCGAACACGTATTGTAGAGGTGTTCCAATTCATAAGTAGCAAGGAAAATAACAGTACATAACAGCGTTAGAATAAGCTTCGCCACGGAGGTGTGGTACATTCTCGGCTTTGGTAGCAATAACAAAAAAAGAGGACAGTAGACCTAAAGTAGTCTGTGATGAACGTATATGAGACGTCACCGAACTATGGGAAAATTGAACAGCTATACTTGCGCCAACTATATGTGTATATTGAAATATTACGTTTTTCTCAGCTTCAATATTCCAAGGCGAATTATGCCATTTTCAAATATTCGCTATAGATTTCATTAGAAAGTTCCGACGATTATCGCTATCGACCGCCTCACAGCGTTCCCGCATACTCGGTGCACACATTGCATACGTGGACGGCGTGCTCTCTTTTTACGTTTTAAATTTACGGACTAACATTCCTCGGCAAATTACCGGAATACACTGGTAGCATATGTTCAGTGTTTCGTCGTTTGTATTGTGCGAAAAGTTTTAATATCCTTGTTTCGGTTTCATTAACCCTTTCAGACCCTCTGGCTACAATTGTGTACATAAATTTTACAGAAATATATTTTATCATTTGAAACAATATGCATATGACTATGAGTGTTCATCCTTTTCATCGCGCACACTTACTGTCAACTGCGGAAGATCACTATAAAAATACCAAGTAGTCACTGTTGCACTGCGCAGCAGCTTGCGGGCTCCAAAGAACACGCAAGTTGAGGCTTACTTGTATTCCACTGTACAACTGGAAAGTAGTAGTAATTATTTTGCCTGGCAACTATTGAAAGATCAGTTTATTTATTACAAAAGTTAGTGCTACAAAATTAATTGTTTTTGTCCATAAAAAGAAGCCTTGCCTTTAAGCATATGTAATTTTGTAGTATGTAAATGGGTGCATATAACAGCGTAAATCTTGCTTCTAAAATCATTAAAAACGTAACTTAAGAGAAAAACAGAAAAAAAAATTATTTCCTCCAGAAAAAAATCAGGTCTGAAACGTGAAAAAATAAACTTGTTGCTCTGCATTGTTGTTGTTGTTGTTGTTGTTGTTGTGGTCTTCAGTCCGGAGACTGGTTTGATGCAGCTCTCCACAATACCCTATCCTGAGCAAGCCCCTTTATCTCCACATAAGAACGGCAACCTACATCTGTCTGAATCTGCTTACTGTATTCATCTCTTGGTCTTCCTCTGCGATTTTTACCCCACACACTTCCCTCCAACGCTAAATTCATAATTTCTTGATGTCTAAGAATGTGTCCTACCAATCTATCCCATCTTTTACTCAAGGTATGCCAGAAATTTCTTTTCTCCCCAATTCTGTTCAGTACCTCCTCTTTAGTTACGCGATCCACCCACCTAATCTTCAGCATTCTTCTGTAGCACCAAATTTCAAAAGCCTCAATCCTCTTCCTGTCCGCACTATTTATCGTCCATGTTTCACTCCCGTACAAGGCAACACTCCACACAAATGCCTTCAGAAAGGAATTCCTTAGGCTTAAATCAATATTCGATGTTAACAAATTTCTCTTTTTCAAGAACGCTTTTCTACCCATTGCCATTCTGCATTTTATATCCTCTGTACTGCGACCATCATTTGTTATTTTACTGCCCAAGTAACAAAACTCATCTACCTCCTTTATTGCTTCGTTTCCCAATCTAATTCCTTCAGCGTCACCTGATTTTCTTACACTGCACTCCATTACCCTAGTTTTGCTCTTGTTAATGTTCATCTTATATGCTCCTTTCAGTACACTGTCCATTCCGTTCAATTGCTCTTCCAGGTCCTTTGCTGTATCTGACAGAATTACTATGTCATCAGCAAAACGCAATGTTTTTAATTCTTCCCCCTGAACTTTAATTCCTTCACCAAATTTCTCCTTGCTTTCCTTTATAGCTTGCTCGATGTACAAATCAAATAACATCGAAGAAAGGCTACAACCCTGTCTTACTCCCTTCCCAACCACTGCATCTGTCTCATGCCCTTCAACTCTGACAACCGCTGTCTGGTTTATGTACAACTTGTAAATAACCTTACGCTCCCTATAGTTTACTCCTGCTTGCTTCAGAACTTGAAAGAGTTTATTCCAATCAACATTGTCAAAAGCCTTCTCCAAAACTACAAAAGCTAGAAATGTAGGTTTGCCTTTTCTTAATCTATCTTCTAGGATAAGCCATAAAGTCAGTATTGCCTCCCGAGTTCCTACATTTCTCCTGAACCCAAACTGATCTTCCCCGAGGTCGGCTTCTACCAGCTTTTCCATCCTTCTGTAAATAATTCGTGTTAATATTTTGCAACCATGACTTATTAAACTGATGGTTCTGTAGTTTTCACACCTGACTGCGCCTGCTTTCTTTGGAATGGGGATTATAATATTTTTCTTAAAGTCTGAGGGTACTTCACCTGTCTCATACATCTTACACACCAGGTGAAACAATTTTGTCATGGCTGGTTCTCCCAGAGACTTCAGTAGCTCTGAGGGAATATCATCTACTCCAGGGGCCTTCTTTCGACTTAGGGCTTTCAGTGCTCTGTCAAATTCATCTCTCAGTATAGTACCTCCTATTACATCCTCATCTACTTCTTCACCCCTTTCTACAATATTGCCGCTAAGTTCATTTCGTTCATAAAGCCTGTCTATATACTCTTTCCACCTTTCAGCTTTCCCTTCTTTGCTGAGAACTGGTTTTCCATCAGAGTCCTTGATATTCATAGAGCTGTTTTTCTTATCGCCAAATGTTTCTTTTATTTTCCGGTAGGCTGTATCTATTTTTCCCCTATTTATACATTCTTCTACATCCTTGCATTTGCCTTCTAGCCACTCCTGCTTAGCCCTTTTGCACTTCCTGTCAATCTCATTTCTTAGTCGTCTGTACTCCATTCTGCCTGTTTCATTTACTGCATTTTTATATTTTCTCCCTTCATCGATTAAATGTATTATCTCCCGTGATATCCAAGGATTTTTGTAGGTCTTGCCTTCCTACCTATTTTCTTCTCTGCTGCCTTCACTATATCATCTCTCAATGCTACCCATTCCTTCTCTACTGTTTTACTTTCCTCCGTTTCTGTCAATTGTTGCCTAAAGCTCCCTCTGAAATTCTTAAGAACTTCAGGTTCCTTCAATTTATCCAGGTCCCATCTCCTTATTTTCCTACCTTTTTGTAGTTTCTTCAGTTTCAGCCTACATAACCAACAAGTTATGGTCAGAATCTGTACCTGCCCCTGGGTATGTCTTACAGTTTTCTGGTCTCTTCCACGTATACAATCTTCTTTTGTGATTCTTAAACCAGATGTTTGTTATAATTAAATTATGTTCCGTGCAAAATTCTACCGGGCGGCTTCCTCTTTCATTCCTTTTGCCCAGACCATATTCACCTACTATCTTCCCTTCCCTTCCTTGTCCTACTACCGAATTCCCGTCTCTCATAACAATTAAGTTTTCCTCTCCCTTAATTGTCTGAATAATTTTCTTTAGCTCCTCATATATTTCTTCGATCTCCTCATCATCGGCAGAGCTAGTTGGAATTTAAACCTGTACTACTGTGGTCGATGTTGGCTTCGTATCTATCTTGACTACGATAATGCGATCACTGTGTTGCTCATAGTAGTTTACCCGCATTCCTATTTTCTTATACATTATCAGACCTACTCCTGTAATACCCCAACTGATTTTGTATTTATAATCCTGTACTCGCCTGACCAGAAATCCTGGTCCTCTTTCCACCGAACTTCACTAATCCCCACTATATCTAACTTCAACCTATCCATTTCCCTTTTTAAATTTTCTAGCTGCCCTACCCGATTAAGGGATCTAACATTCCACGTTCCAATCCGTAGAATGCCAGTGTTGTCTTTCCTGATGATCACACCCTCTTGAGTAGTCCCCGCCCGGAGATCCGAATGGGGGACTATTTTACCTCCGGAATATTTTACCAGAGAATATGCCATCATCATATGTTCATACAGTAGAGCTGCATGTCCTCGGGAAAGGTAACGGCTGTAGTTTCCCCTTGCTTTCAGCCGTTCGCAGTAGTTGTGTGGCAAAGCCACATTAGCTGATGTTACAAGGCCAGCTCAGTCAATCATCCAGACTGTTGCCCCTGTAACTACTGAAAAGGCTGCTGCCCCTCTTCAGGAACCACACGTTTGTCTGGCCTCTCCACAGATACCCCTCCGCTGTGGTTGCACCTATGGTACAGCTATCTGTATCGTCGAGGCACTCAAGCCACCCCACCTCGGCAATGTCTGTGGTTCATGGGAGTGGCTCTGCATAACTGATAGGAATACCAAAACAATAATGAGGCCGCAGATCAGCCGTTGAGCCACCTCTATGCACGAGAATCCTATCAGAAATGTTACGAAAAGACGTTAAGTAGTGCCAGCTCCAAACTGAGGCTATGGCACCTGGATATGTGTCAGTTTCCATTGGTAATGTCATTAGCAAATGTGGCTTTGCCACACAGCTACTGCGAACGGCTGAAGGCAAGGGGAAACTACAGCCGTTACTTTTCCCGAGGACATGCAGCTCTACTGTATGAACATACGATGATGGCATCCTCTCGGGTAAAATAATCCGGAGGTAAAATAGTCCCCCATTCGGATCTCCGGGCGGGGACTACTCAGGAGGATGTTGTCATCAGGAAAGACAATACTGACATTCTACGGATCGGAGCGTGGAATGTTAGATCCCTTAATCAGGTAGGAAAATTAGAAAATTTATAAAGGGAAATGGTTAGGTTGAAGTTAGATATGGTGGGGATTAGTGAAGTTCGGTGGCAGGATGAACAGGTTTTCTGGTCAGGTGAGTACAGGATTACAAATACAAAATCAGTTGGGGGTATCACAGGAGTAGGACTGATAATGAATAAGAAAATAGGAATGCGGGTAAACTACTATGAACAGCACAGTGATCGCATTATCATTGTCATGATAGATACGAAGCCAACACCGACAACAGTAGTACAGGTTTATATGCCAACTAGCTCTGCCGATGATGAGGAGATCGAAGAAATATATGAGGAGCTAAAGGAAATTATTCAGACAGTTAAGGGAGAGGAAAACTTAATTGTGATGGGAGAGTGGAATTCGGTAGTAGGAAAAGGAAGAGAAGGAAAAATAGTAGGTGAATATGGACTGGGGAGGAGGAATGAAAGACAAAGTCGCCTGGTAGAATTTTGCACGGAACATGATTTAATCGTAACAAATACGTGGTTTAAGAATCACAAAAGAAGGTTGTATACGTGGAAGAGACCAGGAGACACCGGAAGGTATCAGATAGATTTTATAATGGTAAGACATAGATTCTGGAACCAGATGGTAAACTGTAAGATATACCCAGGGGCAGATATAGACTCTGACCATAAGTCGTAGGTCATGAACTGCAGGCTGAAACTGAAAAAAACTGCAGAAAGGTAGGAAAATAAGGAGATGGGACTTAGATAAATTGAAGGAAAGTGAAGTTCTGGAGAATTTCAGAGGGAGCTTTAGGCAACAATTGACAGAAACAGGGGGAAATAAAACAGTAGAAGAGGAATGGGTAGCATTGAGGGATGAAATAGTGATGGCAGCAGAGGACAAAATAGGTAGAAAGGCAAGACCTACAAAAAATCCTTGGATATCACAGGAAATACTGAATTTAATTGATGAAAGGAGAAAATATAAAAATGCAGTAAATGAAACAGGGAAAATGGAGTACAGA
This sequence comes from Locusta migratoria, assembly GCA_026315105.1. Taxonomy (NCBI): domain Eukaryota; kingdom Metazoa; phylum Arthropoda; class Insecta; order Orthoptera; family Acrididae; genus Locusta; species Locusta migratoria. The sequence continues at coordinate 364,657,195 of CM048744.1, forward strand.
CGACTAAAAAATGAGATTGACAGGAAGTGCAAAATGGCTAAGCAGGTGTGGCTAGAAGCCAAATGCAAATCTGTAGAAGAATGTATAAGAAGGGGAAAAGTAGATACCGCCTACAGGAAAATAAAAGAGACATTTGGGGACAAGAAAAGCAACTCTATGAATATCAAGAACTCAGATGGGAAACCAGTTCTCAGGAAAGAAGGGAAAGCTGAAAGGTGGAAAGAGTACATAGAGCAGCTCTACAAAGGAAATGAACTTAGAGACGATGTTGTGGGAAGGGAAGAGGAAGTAGATCAAGATGAAATAGGAGATATTATACTGAGAGATGAATCTGACAGAGCCCTGAAAGACCTAGGTCGGAACAAGGCCCCAGGAGTAGATGACATACCCTCAGAGCTACTAAAGTCTCTGGGAGAGCCAGCGATGACAAGACTATTTGAACTGGTGTGTAGGATGTTTGAGACAGGCGAAATACCCTCAGACTTTAAGAAAAATGCAATAATCCCCATTCGAAAGAAATCAGGTGCAGACAGGTGTGAAAATTACAGAACCATCAGTTTGATAAGTTATGGTTGCAAAATTTTAACACGAATTATCTACAGGAGAATGGAAAAGCTGGTAGAAACTGACCTCGAGGAAGATCAGTTTGGATTCAGGAGGAACGTAGGAACCCGGGAGGCAATACTCACTTTACGACTTATCTTAGAAGATAGATTAAGGAAAGGCAAACCTACATTTTTAGCTTTTGTAGATTTGGAGAAAGCATTTGACAATGTTGACTGAAATACACTCTTTCAAATTCTGAAGTCAGCAGGGGTAAAATATAGGGAAAGGAGAGTTATTTACAACTTGTACAAAAGCCAGACCGCAGTTACTAGACTCCAAGGGCATGAAAGGAAAGCATCAGTTAGGAAGGGAGTAAGACAGGGTTGTAGCCTTTCTCCGATGCTATTCAATTTGTACATCGAGCAGGCAGTGAAGGAAAGCAAGGAAAAATTTGGAATAGGGATTAAAGTTCAGGGGGAAGAAATAAAAACATTGCGTTTTGCTGATGACATTGTAATTCTATCAGAGCCATCACAGGACCTGGAGGAGCAGTTAAATGGAATGGACAGTGTGTTGAAGAGAGCATATAAAATGAACATTAACAAGAGCAAAACAAAAATAATGGAATGCGATCTTAGAAAATCAGATTAGGTAACGAAACAATGAAGGTGGTAGATGAGTTTTGTTACTTGGGTAGTAAAATAACATGCGATGGTCGCAGTACAGAGGATATAAAATGCAGAATGGCAATGGGAAGAAAAGCATTTTTGAAAAAGAGAAATTTGCTAACATCGAATATTAATTTAAGTGTAAGGAAGTCTTTTCTGAAGGCATTTGTGTTGAGTGTTGCCTTGTACGGGAGTGAAACATGGACGATAAGCAGTGCGAACAGGAAGAGAATAGAGACTTTTGAAATGTGGTGCTACAGAAGACTGCTGAAGATTAGGTGGGTAGATCACATAACTAATGAGGAGGTACTGGACAGAATTGGTGAGAAAAGGAATTTTTGGCATATCCTGACTAAAAGAAGGGATCGCTTGGTAGGACACATTCTTAGACATAGGGGAATCGTAAATTTAGCATTGGAGGGAAGTGTGTGGGGTAAAAATCGCAGAAGAAGACCAAGAGATGGATACAGTAAGCAGATTCAGACAGATGTAGGTTGCCGTTCTTATGTGGAGATAAAGAGGCTTGCTCAGGGTAGGGTATTGTGGAGAGCTGCATCAAACCAGTCTCCGGACTGAAGACCATAACAACAACAACAATGTCATGTTAGGATAGCCAGAATAAATATTTTGTGATTGAACTTGAAGAAGAGCAATGTTTTGACGCGCATATATATTACAAATACACTCCTGGAAAATGAAAAAAAGAACACCATGAATTCGTCAACCCAGCAGAGCGAAATTTTATTGTCACTTTCTTGAGTATGTATACATCTACATCTACATGGGATACTCTGCAAATCACATTTAAGTGCCTGGCAGAGGGTTCATCGAACCACAATTATACCATTTATCTCCCATTCCATTCTCGAATAGCGCGCGGGAAGAAAGAACACCTGAATCTCTCTGTTCGAGCTCTGATTTCTCTTATTTTATTCTGATGATCATTTCTACCTATGTAAGTGGGAGTCAACAATATATTTTCGCATTCGGAGGAGAATGTTGGCGACTGGAGTTTCGCAAGTAACCCACGCCTCAGCGATAAGCGCCGTTGTTGTAATGATTCCCATCCCGGATCCTGTATCATTTTCGTAACGCTGTCTCCCCTGTATCGCGACAATACGAAACGAGCTGCCCTTCTTTGGACTCTTTCGATGTCCTCCGTCAAACCCACCTGATAAGGATCCCACACTGGGCTGCAATACTCCAAAAATGGACGGACAAGCGCAGTGTATGCAGTTTCTTTAGTAGTTCTGTTGCATCTTTTAACGGTTCTGCCAATAAAACGCAGTCTCTGGTTCGCCTTTCCCACGATATTATCTACGTGTTCTTTCCAGTTTAAGTCTGAAGTAATAGTGATTCCTAGGTATTTTGTGGAGTTTACGGTCTTCACGTTTGATAGATTTATCTTGTAAACAAAGTTTAACGGATTTCTTTTCGTACTCATGTGGACGACTTCACACTTCTCATTATTTAGAGTCAATTGCCAATTTTTACACCATACTGATATCTTATTCAGATCGTTCTGCAGTTGGTTTTGATCTTCAGATGATTTTACTAGACGGTAAATGACGGCGTCATCTGCAAACAACCTAAGAGAGCTACTTAGATTTTCCCCTAAATCGTTTATGTAAATAAGGAATAGCAGACGACCAATAACACTACCCTGTGGAACGCCCGATATCACCTCTGTTTTAGTCGATGCCTTACCATCGATTACTACGAATTGTGTCCTCTCTGACAAAAAATCCCCTATCCAAATGCAAATGGTCAGGCAGTCAGAACCATACGCAAGTCAGTACAGTTACCAGAGCGTGTACAATGTCGACGGTAGTATCGTGTATACCCTCCTCTTGCAGCAATTCAGGGTGCAACTTTCTCACGAAGACGACGGTAGAGATGCTGAATGAAGTCTTACGATATGGCCTGCCATGCAATTTCCATCTGATGCCTCAATTGGACCAAATCTTTTGCGGGTCGTGTAGACCGCCCAAGATGACGTTTCATCCGGTCCCAGACATGTTCAATGTGGGACAGATCTGGGGATAATGATGGGCCGGGTAGTTGACGAAGACCTAGAAGAGCACGTTGGGTTGGACGGGATACGTGTGGCCGTGCATTGTCCTGTTGGAAAAGCACATCGCCTTGTTGGTGCATGAACGGTGGCAAGACGGGTTGAATGATGGTTTCAGTGTACTGTGTACTGTTCAATTTTCTCACAACGAACGCCAGAGGAGAACGGCCAGTGTAGGATATGGCTCTCCACACCATGATGCAAGGTGTCGGCCCTGTTTGCCTCTGTCGCGTACACTCCAGATTTTCGCACTCCCCTGCACGACACCACACACGCGTAAGACCATCATTGGCAACGAGGAAGCGATGACTTCCATCACTCCATTCGTCCCTTCATAAGGGCCTACAATGACACCACTGTAAGCGGGCTGAACGATGTTGGGGCGTGAGCGAAGGACACTCTAACGGCACACATGATAGTGCATCATTGTGAGGGGAGTGATATTCTACACTCACCTTTCTCTTCTAGTGACCATCTGTGAACGGACCACAGTACACTGAAACCATCATTTAACCTGTCTTGCTACCAATCATGCACCACCAAGGTGATGCTTTTCCAACAGGACAATGCAGATCCAAATGTATCCCGTACCACCCAACATGCTCTTCAAGGTGTACGTCAACTACCTTGGCCATCACGAACTCCAGATCTCTCCCCCATGGAGCATGTTTGGGACCGCATGAAACGTCATGTTGGGCGGTCTGCATGAGCGGCACGAAATCTGACCGAACTGAGGCACAAGGTGGAAATTGCATGGCAGGCCATTCCACATAACCACATTCGGATCCTCTACGATAGTTTCCATGAAAGAATTACAGCTTGCATTGCTGTAAAAGGAGGGTATACACGGTACTAATGCCGACATTTCGGGCGCTCTGGTGACTGTACTCACGTGCGTACGGCTCTGCCTGTATAATCGTCTGTTATATACAACCTCAAGAATGTGTCAATAAAATTTCCCTCTGGTGTGTCGACGAATTCATAGTGTTCTTTTTTCATTTTCCAGGAGTGTATATGCCATGTGTATTGTCAAATAGCGATTTTTTATTGTTAATCACTTGAAAATTAAACAAGTTTGTCGAAACTAGTCGTGCGAAAATAAAATATAAATTTTCATAAACGTGATATTGACCTTGCCACCCACCACCTTCCTTCACCAGACCTTGATGATGCTGTTCAATCCCTCATTCCCACCAAGGTAGCCAACCTCACCACTCCATCCTCTCTCTCCACAGGCATTCTTCTCCTGCATGAATCCTGTCGCCTCTATTGATCCTTCCTTCGTACCCATGATTGGGACACGATATGACGCCGCTGGAGCTCCAATGTCACATCCGAGATCTCCTCATCACGAAAGAACGCCACACTTCCCATAAACTGCTGCAAGTACTGGCAAGATTTCCACCGCCTTACTGGTAGTCGATCCTCAACCCTTCCCTCTCTTTCACTATGACCGTCCCTTTTATGACAACACTAGTATAGACAATCACTTTGCCACCTACCTCACCGACACCTCTTGCATGCTTGACAGTCCTCATTTTCACTACTGTCTCTTCCCTGACGTCCATGACGTTAGGCTTTTGACACCTTAACTGCGGCACTTTCCATGCCTTTAAATTTAAAGAACTGATGATCAGAAATGACAAAATCAGTTAAAACAGAAATGGTCCTTTAAAAACATCAAAATTTGACTGTTTCTTACAGTTTCTTATTTAGCACGAGTAGACTGCAGTTTAATGACATTCATTCACAGTCAGTGCCCCACTAGATCGGTAAACAATGAATTTACGCCACCAAATGTAAAAGTAATAACAGGGTATAAGAGGAAACGTGCTTACAGGGCAGAATAACAAACTAAGAGACTCAATTAAAGCCGGCCGCCGTGGCCGAGGAGTTGAGGCGCTCCAGTCACGGTCTGCACAGCCACTACGGTCGGGGGTTCGAATCCGCCCTCGGGCATGGATATTTGTGCCGTCCTAGTTCGTAAGTAGTTCATAAATAGTTTGTAAGTTTAGGGACTGATGACCCCGTACTTAAGTCCCATAAACTATACAAACTTTTTTTTTTTTTTTTTTTTTTTTTTTAGACTCACTTAAGAAATTGATTTAAATGCCTGGAGCTGCTACCTGTAATCAGCACATTCTCAAATCGTTCACAACACATTGTGATTACATCGTAGGGACGACACCGCCACGGTTGGCAATCAATTAAGGGCCAAAAATGAATTAGAATAAACCCTTCCCTTTTCCCACTTCAAAGGGGAGGTGAGAACTAACAGTAACGGGCCAGAATAACTACCACATATTAGGAACAATGACCAGATCACACACAAAAATACACTGTAACAGAAGAACTGCATAATTACAACCCGCTACCGGCAGCAACTACGACGAGAGGGAAAAGGCCAAACCCCAACTTCCAACTACGCCTGAGTGCGGCAACCAAGTAGTAGAAGGGCAAAACGCCACATAAATGCCACTCGTTTTACTTCGAACTACGGGGTTAATTATGATACTCGCGCCACAGGCGAGATATTTCAACACTCAAAGTAATTATCACTAGCAAGAGAAGTTAAACTTCAACTCGCAGGAAGCAGCCGACACCGCTTAATGTAATAGAAGACCGGTCTCGACGCCCAAGCGGAGAGCGTGCTCTGAGCTCCGGCCAAAGCGTCCTGGACCCATTCTTCTCCGACCGCCGTGCGTCTCTAGGAGACGACGTACACTAGCGCCGCCACAGCAAGGAGGATAAACAAGGGAAGATCGGCGCACCGGGTTCAAACATGACGAGCTCATGGCTCCCAAACCTTTATAGTTTCAATTCCGCCTGGATCTTCGCTCCCCCCTCCTTGTACAAAGCCTTTCAGGTCCTCGAATGCCATTCATCTGCCTCACATACCACATCGGCCTCCTGTCCCCTATGCGGATCCCATACGACCTTATCCCCTTCCCCCACATCTCCAGTTCTTTGAAAGCATTACATTCACCGCAGACTTGACTCCTGCAATCCCCCAGTGTATCCCCTCCTAACCAAACCTGTGCCTCTGCCACACCTCCATCACTGTATCCCACTGGCTCTGCACCTCCGTACCCTTCATATCCTCTCCTGAGATAGTTTCCGTACCCTTCCCCTCCCGGACGATTCCCGCTGTCCCGTCATCTATGCTTTCTATTAACTTTGATCCCACCTCCGCCTCCCTCCCCCCTCCCACGTAGATCAGCCCCCTCTTCCCGTCCATCGACCTACTCTCCCCTTCCTCCCCCTCACGGAGTCCTGCACCACAGAGTCACATATACAGAGAAGAAACCTCCCCCATACCACTGTACTACACTCCCCTCGTAGTTCTGTAAGTTGCTATTAGATTTCAGGCAGTTCCCCAGCTTAGTACTGGTAGACGACACTAGAGGCGCTTCTGAGGGTTCCTCTCGCACGTCAGAGGGTAGTGTCACAGAGTAACATATACAGAGGAGCAGCCCCCTCTAAACCACTTTCCTACGCTCCCCTCGTAGTTCCATAAGATGCTAGCAGGTGTCTGGCGGATCGCTGGCTTAGGGTGCCTCTCGCAAGTCAGAGGGTAGCGTGGAGGGGAGGCTGAGGGGAGAGCTTGTGCCGCCTTCCAAGAGGCCACGGCTGTGTCCAGCTTTGCTGACGTTTGAGGGGAGGTGGTGGTGGGGACAGCCGTACCTGCCTCCTGCTCTGGCCAGAGGCTGCTTGTGACCTCATCGCCATCATGGGACATCTTACGGAACCCTCCCTCCCTGCACCCATTCGCGTGTGACCGGGCCCTTAAGGAGGTTTCCCGTCTGTATATCTTTGTCTGTGCCTGCACTGCCTTTCCCAACTTCTCCTACACCTGCAGCCTCCCCACCTGTACTTCCTCCTCCCATCCCTTACCCCAATTCCTTCTGAGACAGTGGTAGTGTGCTAGTGCCAGTTTAACAGTGTTTGTGTGTTCCTCAGTAATATTGTCAATACTTTTTTACCTTTTTAATTCTCTGCACGTGCCGAAAACCGTAGTATAGTCGTCAGTGTTTTTTTTTTTTTTTTTTTTTTTTTTTTTTTTTTTTTTTTTTTTTTTTAAAATCACTTGTCATCAGTGTTTCTTGCGTTTTGTCAATGTCTGCTCAATTTTACGCTTTGGCTCTTCAAACGGTCCCATGTGGATTTTAATCTGCTTTTGTTTTTCAAATGCATCGTTTATGTTCCTCTGTTTTATTTGTACAAGTCATATTAATTTAGTTCTATTGTAAATAAATTATATCTCGTATTTTTCTAAAATCCTGTCCGTTGAAGAGCGGCAGCGTGCCCACAGCGGGCTTCAAAATACCAATAAAGAAGAACAAGCACGCACCAACACCAACATCCACAAAGGATTGATCTACCCAAAGAACAAAAAAAGGAAGGGAGTTGCAGATTTCCAAAGTGTTAGACCCATTTTCAAATGCCTCCTGCTTGCCATTCATGCAATTTTTTACTTACTTTTATTTCAATTATATGTTTTCAGTCAACCGGAAATTATAATAAGAAAATGTAATTTACCCTGTGCAGCTGAGTATGTGCTTAAACGAAATTTCCTCGCAGATTGAAATGAGATTTATCTGACAGGAAAGTTCATCAATAATACTAGTGAAATTCCAACGTGCTTGTTTCTTCGTGTAAGGAAGGAAGAAAAAAAGAAGAAATGTGCAAATGTTTGTTAAGCTTATGGGACTTAACTGCGGTGTCATCAGTCCCTAAACTTACAAACTACTTATACACTACATTATACTAAAGACAACACAAATATCCATGACCGAGGGGGCATTCGAACTCCCGACGGCCAACGGCCTCGCGGATCGGAGCATAGCGCCTCAATGCGCTTGACCACTCCGCTGCGGCGAAGAAAGAAGGTATTTTTTGGGATTAGTAGAAAACAGAAGAGATTTCAAATATCCAGGAAAATGCATTTACAGTTGATCAACAGAGTTTTCTGCAGTTTCTAATCGTAACAATTGATAAGGTTTGACACTGACGTACAAATTCAAAAGGGTCGATAGTATCTTTAAAAATTTCTGCACGTCAGCTATCGACTGCAGATGCATTTTTCTCGGTATTTAAGGCTAATTCCCAATAATTCCTTCCTTGTTCTTTATGTGAAGTGAGCATGTGTGAATTGCACCAGTGTTATTGATGAACATCTTGGGAGATTAACCTCATTTTATTCTGTATTTCGTTTCGGCATGCTCTCCTCTGAAAAGTTGTAATTAATTCTGAATTAGTCATTACTGATATCGTAAAATATCTTCCACTCCATCAGGCCGTCTGGTACAGTAAATAATGCAATCTAATTTCTAATAAAATAGTCTTGGTTGCAATAATTTATTTTTATTAACGCATTTCACCTTCTGGGGCATCATCAGAATCTGCAAAATACGATTTGGAGAAATTTTATAGGCCATAAGTTATCTTGCATAGTGACAATAAAAAAATAGATTTTTACTGACCTTATAATAATGTTTGACATCGGTCAGCTGTGAATGAATTTCGCGCCAAAGCCTGGCAGCGTCAGCATTTAAAGGGAGCACTGGGTTTAGGGCACTCGTAAAAAAACCTATGTAAACAGCAAATTAAAAGAGAACTTACAGAGTGATCCTGCATGATCGCGACAGTAAAAACTTCAAAAAAAATTAAAGAATTACAGGTTTTAACTCTCCCTGCACAGAATTTTATAATCAGCTCATTGCCAAAACCAGATTGCCTACGCGTATGAAGCTGTGAAGTTGAACGTATAAAATTGACGAATTTGTCTGAAATGAGGTTGTAGCAACAGCCACGATAGCACAGAGATAGGCACACTTTAACAAACTTACACACATGAGGAAATGTACGAATAGGTTGTCGCCGCCGCTGCACATCTGCATTCCAACCGGTCGCTGATAAGTGATACGATTGGCCTACACACGTAATACGAGGAGAGCCGCTAGTGGCACAGAAATATCCAGGCTGAAGACAACTGCTGAATAACTAAAATAAACGATGCTAAGGTTATATAAACAAATGGGATGATAAAGATAGCAAATCTCACATAACAATCTTAAATTCAAATGAACATTTTAAAAACTGACATAATAGGGTCATAGTACCATTGGTTACAGTTGATCGTCAAACACCCATTCTATTTTCTTTTTTCACTGTGCATAAAAAACATGGCCTGTAAAGTTTCCGCAAACTTATTTTCCAGATTCTGATGATGACCCAAAAAGGCGTTATTGAAAAGAAATTATTGCAACCAAGACCGTATTTTACAGAAATGAGACATTACTGATACTCACAAGTCATTTCTCATATTTGAATCAAATGGTAGGGGAAGGTAGGGTAAGATGGCGAGGAGTCTAAGCTGACGAATCATTAATTTAATGAGATTCTCGAGACAGAACAGCAAATGAAGGTCTTGCCTTGCTAGCGATTAGCACTCTACGTGTGCTACAATAAGTACTGAAGCCCATAGTCACCATTTAGCACTGACACCCTATCATTTATGTTTACACACGTGTTGGTTGTAATTACTCCGAAATCGCATCCAGAACATATGTTGTAAATTTTTCCAAGCTGATGTCCGTTTTTTTCGTAAACTGTAAACCACACTGTTTCTTTAACTGTATATTAAACTCCAAAGATAATTTAGTGAAGTGTTGTTCTTAGGTTTAAATTACGAATGGCCGTTTCGGGTAAGTTGACGAATTTACTGGGCGGACAAGAAGACGATTTGTCATCTTTCCCAAATAATTCGTAAATCGTTTTAATGAGCTTTCCATATTAACTTGCAGTATTGAGCGTGTATAACAAGTATACATGAAGGACCAAGAGGCAGAAATGTCCACCGGAAGGCAGAAATCGATGAGCCTTGTACAGGAGGTACAAAATGGTGCAGTGGTGTGTGCAACATCGAAAAGGAAGCAGAGGACGAGTTTCTCTTAATTCTGGTACTACACGTTATATCATTTGTGTTGTAATTTTAAATAGTAATGTAATTTTTTAAAGCCTACACCAAGAGATCGATCACTGCCAAACGTACTTTGACTTCCCTTCAAAAGTACGGTATTCCGCTTTTTTTTAAAAAAATTTTGATTCAAATTTTTTGCAAAAGCAATTCAAAATCTTTGGGAGGCATGTGAGAGAAGTCCTGTCCTGATCAGTGGTGGCAGACTAGGCTGTTGGAAGCCCGGGGCGGCGGCAAAACAAAATGAGGCTCCTTGTTCACTTGTTAGAGGTTTGGAGGCCCCAGAAAGAGAGGCCAAGGGGTCTCAAATAATAATAATAATCATCATCATCAGAGTGAAACTTTAACTCTGCAGCGGAGTGTGCGCTGATATGAAACTTCCTGGCAGATTAAAATTGTGTGCCAGAACCGGGACTCGCAAGTAGGAGGTGAGGTACTGGCGGAAGTAAAGTTGTGGGGCAGCATCGTGAGTCGTGTCGGGATAGCTCAGTCGGTAGAACGCTTGCCCGCGAAAGGCAAAGGTCCCAGGTACGAGTCCCGGTTCCGGCACACAATTTTAATCTGCCGGGAAGTTTCAATAATAATAATTCATGCCTTTTGAGGTATATTTGGAGGCCCCCAAAGACGAGAAGCCGCACCCCCCCCCCCCCCCCGTGGTCGGTTTGCCACACTGGTCCTGATGGATGATGCATTACATGGCTTAATAATTTATGTCCATCATAACTGCAAGAATAAACAGAAATAAAATTTAAGTTGGCTAAATTTTAATAATGTTTATTAATTACTAATAATAATATTTACCTCGCTGATTTCGATATGTATGAAATGAGACAGCGCCCCATATTCTTTTCATTTTGCACTGACAAAATATGCACACTCAAGACAGCTAATGCCCCATCCATGATCTCTGCATCAGACAAGGTTATGTTGGCGCTCTATGAATTCAACTTAATGTCGGCTCCAATCTGTGGACACTGTCTCAAAAATATTGGCCAATGTTGACATTGATGTTTGGTGCAAACTAAGGCGTTGGACACAGTTATCAACGACTTCACAGCTAAATAGTGTCTCATTGTGCATATATCACCACCGGCCAGGGTTGCCAACTCATAAATGTGAATTCATCGTACTACACATTTAGAATTATAGATTTTGACTTAGGATTATCGTACATCAGACTAAAAATCTTGAAAAACGCAAATAAATTGCATAATAGAAAAAAATGGTTATTTCCAAGGAATGGTGTACATCAAAGTAGCGGCATCAGTGCAAGCGATATGCATCGCACATTTGACTAACGTGTCTTTACTTCTTACAATCAAAACTGATCTATTTACATTGACGCATCCACATACCATCCCATGAGAGTTTTTAAACAAACAGAAATATTACCCTACACTAATGTCTCTACTTCAAGGTACACCGTTCCTTATAAATTACCGAAATGATATTAGGGAAACTGACACCTTAGGTTATTAAATAATCGCATCGCAGACAAGTAGTAGTCATTATTATAGAAACGTAAATCAGATGGTAGTGAAAAGTTATTGTATTCGGTACTTACAATGTTGATTACCAGAGACGGGTTTAGCAGACTTTTTCTCGTTGTATTAATCAGAAAGTCCATCATCTGCTACAGAACTATACATATTAGTCGACATTGAAATCAGCATCTTTTCAGTGATTTGAAAATGTTCAGAGCCACCACATTCTTCTACAAGTTGAGATGACAGAATGAGCCCATTTACTGTTTCTAATGCCAGCCTACTTCTTATCTTGGTTTTTACTAAATCCACTTTGGAAAAAACTCTTTCACAAGAAGTGTTGCTGTGAGGTAAGGAAATCACTGACAGTGCAAACTGTGCTAGTTCTTTAAAATCATTATTTCCGTCAACATCGCACATTTCTTTAACAGCACTCCAGAAGCTATCAGGTTCTGGTATATTTTTTATTTCACTAGGAATGTTACTCACTGATAATTTTCTCCACTGATCATCTATTTTCTGGACAGTAGTCTGTTCACTGGGATTAATAATTCTAGGCACACTGGAAATGAGAGGAAAAAGAGATTGATGTTTAGATGAATATGAGGTGGCTGTTTTAGAGGGGTGGAGACAGGCCACTAGAGCAAAAGGAGAGTCGTCACTAAAATCGAACTTTTCTTTTAACTGGCAACATCCCATAACGAGAAAATCACGACAGCGACTACGCACATCCGTTGTTAGAACCTTGTGGTGAAGATCTAGTCTAATAAACTCGCACATGACTTTTACACCCAGATATATTTGTTCTAGTGGTCTGAAGTGACTTCGGTCTGCAGGATTTAGATCGTTGGCGTTTGCATGCTTCACGTAATCTTCATTCATGTACTCATTCAAAATACTTTTGTAGGTGGAGGACATCTTGTTGTGTAGCACAGTAATAAGCGTCTTTTCGCCTTGAAAAAGTTATTCAGGCCGGAGAACATTGGTAGAATCCACTGAAGGAAATAGAAGTAAATTTTCGTCTGTGGGTCATTCATTGCTGCTAGAATACCTTGTACAGACAGCAGACGTTCTTCGAAAGCACATTCTGAAAAGTAAAGTTTTAGGGGTTCCTACTGTTCTATAATCCGATCAACCACTTGTGATAATGATAACCATCTAGTTTGAGACGGTTTGAGGGTTGTATGAGGGTCTGTATTACAAAAATCTTGGAATTCCTTGAGCTGTGGTTGCCGTTTTACATTGTTTTTGAACACGCCATATATGTTCCTGCACAAATCCTCGAGCATTCTAGGTAACATTTTGCAAGCTTCACTTGCGCATACATGCAGCGAATGACAAATGCACTTTACTAAAGTGATACCTAGAAGTTCATTTTGCATCCTCTTGGCCACACCAGAGTTTCTGCCGAATATAGTGTTGCAAAATGTTCAAATGTTTGTAGAGTCTATGGGACTTGACTACGGGGTCATCAGTCCCTAAACTTACAAACTACTTATGAACTACTTACGAACTAGGACGGCACAAATATCCATGCCCGAGGGGGGATTCGAACCCCCGACCGTAGTGGCCGTGCAGACCGTGACTGAAGCGCCTCAGTCCCCTCGGCCACCGCGGCCGGCTATAGTGTTGCATCCGTCACTTGAAAAACCTATATGTTTCCGATATCAATGTTAGCATCTCTGAACACAGAAATGACTGTATTGTACAGAAGTTCTGCAATAGCACCTATATGGGAGGCCTCATTGTCTGTTTGGGGGGTACACATCTGCTAATTTCAAAAACTTAGTCTCCACATTTCTATATTTCTCACTGTAATATCTTACACATATGCACAAGCTTTTCACGTTGCTGATTCTGTGGATTCGTAGATTATGACGCTGAACTTCACAGTGTTCAAAACGTCTGTTAATTCTTCACTGGCACACTTACCAATCACATTTTTCACAATATTTGTAGCTTTAGTACGACCTAATTTAACTGTCTTAGCAATTTCAGAGTCACTATAATTTGTTTTTCCGAGGGCAGCTAATTTAGGTGAAAGTCTTAGAGCAACATTACATTCGGCCAGAAAAGCACATGACCGTATTTCAGCCTCTCTTACCTTTTTTTCCAATGCAGTTTTCCTGCTGTCAGTAGCTGAGGTGCTGCACTACAACAATGTTATCTGAGTTTGTCCGAATCCAAGACTGTTTTTCAGTTTTTGGTGCTTCGCACCTTTTGCATGATTTTTTAACACAGATAGTTCCGCCGTAAAAACAGATTTGCACAACACACATTGCGCACGAAAAACATCGTCTCTAACAGGTCAAATCCAACCAAGAAATTCTGGATTTTGTTCCCATTCTTTCCTGTACTTCTGTTTTCTGTGTAGAGGTTTCTTTGAACTGTCTCCCCTCATTCTTTTCTTCTCTTTCGGAGTTCTACAGCTTTTTCTTTTGCTTATTAACTCATCACACTCACTTCCTGTGACACACATTTTGATTAACAATAAGAAAATTCCAGTTTTAAACCGACACCCGGACCAGAATTCACAACTTGTAATCGGAACATACAAACAAAAGGCGCGACACCACGGCAACTGCAACAATGGCGTAATTTCCAAGAATGCATGCAGACAATATCTATCGAAAATGCGACTGTCGCGTAGCCAGATACCATATCGAATTTATTTACAGCGATGCCAACTATAACGACAACCGATGAACGATATTTACTTCGTTTATAGTGTTGGCAACAACAATTATCACACAAGGCTATTGTTTTATGATGAGTTTAATGTAATTTCACTTACCTTAGTTGTATCGACTAATTGCATTACCTTAAGTGTGCTTGATATGCACGGTTTAAATGGTATCTCCAGCCGGAAAGAAATTATCGTATGTTTGGCCAGTATCGTACAAGGTACTATCGTACAAGCACTGGAATTATCGTATGCCCCCATAATTATCGTACGAGTTGGCAACTCTGCCACCGGCCACTGGTCGCACATCTGGCAGTCAGGGCATTGTTTTACGTACAAACGCTTCGACCCATTGTTGTATGGCTGCCTGCTGTGTTGCTTACATCTTGTGTAGGCCTACTGGATAATTGTACTTTGGAAATGGATAGTGAAAAGCATTGTGCAAAAGATGCTAAACACCCTTCTTCATTACTTTCTTAACTGAGGAAAAAGAAATGATTGTCAATAGTAAACCACGTTCTACCTAGACAGCTTCAAACCGGAAAGAATTTGACAGGGTTTCTCTTAAGCATTTGTGTGAGTTATCAGACAGGCTTTATGGCTATGATGTGATGAACGAATTTTATGTCTGTTATTTCGTACAAAGAAAACTATCTGGAATAAGAAAGGGTATTATGATTTAAATCATCTTAGTATAGAAAATAAGCATGTTTTATTTCGAAATTTTGTAACATAAAACAAATTTATTGCATGCCCAGCTACAATTGACGTTCTCAGCGAAGGGTAGAAACAGAATTAAACAATGAGAAAGTAAGAAAAATAGGGAACTATTGAACAGATTTTATAATTAAGTTTGCTATTTACCAAAATATAAACTACAATTTCGAAGCCACCAAAGAAATTCAGGAAGTGCGAACAAAGGAAATTGCTTAGAATTTTGCAAAGGACGAGCTTGACCTTTCTTTGAAAGAAAATTTAGTTGCCTTTACAGTTTTCCGCGACATCTCGGCAAACATTCGAAACGATTTAATAAATGCAGTAATTAACGTTCTCAGAGACGAGGTCTGTAATGAAATTAAGAATGCGGATTTTTATGCTTTAAGTAAAATCATTTTTTTAAAATAATAATTTGTTCACCTTGTAGGAATCCCAACATAACTCTCTCAGTTCCTCTTCTGTGGGTTTTAGCCCTGCAGAAGGTGAAGTGTAGTTTTTTTTTTTTTTTTTTTTTTTTTTTTTTTTTTTTTTTTTTTTTTTTTTTTTTACTAGGTAGTCTTTTTTCTGGCTGTGCGCCCATTGTATCATCTATCGTTGGATCAAAGAATGTGTGCTGGTTTAACCCTGACCAGGGAAACCATTAGCACTTCCAGAGATCTGTGCCATCTCTTAACTATGCCATTATCGGTCGGAAGTTATGCGGTCATATAGTGATGCCGAAAGAAACACAGTCTGGCTAGTTTTGAAAATAATACCGATTCAAATTGGCGCCTTTGATCTGTTGCCCACAGAGTACGCAATCCACAATGGTAAAAACATATGTGCCACTCTCTCTCTATAGAAATGTCAGCTGGAAGTACTGCCTCTGCCCATCTTGTATAGCAATCCACCTTAGTCAGCAAAAAGCCGTATCCTTCCGAAAGCTTTAATGATCTCACAATGTCAATGTGGACATATGTGAAAGGTTCTATAGTTTGCAAAAATTTTCTCCTGGTGTATGAAAATGTCGCCCAAGTTTAAATCTTTGACATGCAAGGCGTGTCCTTGTCCACGTATGTCAGTCCTTTGTAATACTTAGCCACATGAAATTATGGTGCATTACCAGTTTCACGGCAGTGTTAGCATTTGGGTCAGCTGGTCCATGGATGCTATGAAAATCGCCTTGCCTAATTCTCCAAGAAAAAAAAAATCCAGGCTTATCCTGTGATACGTCACACCAAATGTTAACTTTTCTCCTGCTGGCTGTACTTACTGTAGCTGCAATCCTTTAGTGGCTCCTGTCCTCGACCAGAAGTCGGTCATGATGTTTTTCACCCCTCTAATGTAACGAAAATCAGTAGTGAATTGACCAGTGAAGTTATCCTTGAGTTTGATGATTGCGAAGTAATAGGTTTATGATCAGTGTAAATAGTGCGTTATCTTATCTCTACATAGGGACGGAAGTACTTCAAAACTACATTGATTGCAAGAAGTTTCCTGGCATCACACTCCATTCCTTCTGTGCGTAAAAAATTGCTTACCGATGGGCATCCACTAATATAGCTAGCCTTGCTTTTGGTAGGTGTCATAACAAGACTGTTTGTTTTAAGTTATTTTTAACCGGTCAACTAACTGCTGTATTTCTTATGTCCACGATAACGCTCCTCAGACACTCGGGTTCCTATCTGTCAAAGGCGCCTGTACTACAGGGGCTCCTGGCAAGTGTAGACGATAAAAATTAACTGCCCATAAAAGCGTTCTAAGTTGATGGTAATCAGAGGGATGAGGCATGTTTTCTATCGTCGCTATTTCTCTCTTCTAGGGAGTGTATCCAGTTTGCGAATACCATCTGGACTAAGAATGTAACCATCTCTCGACGAAATATGCATTTTTCCGAATTGATTACAAAGCTATACTTACTGAGTATCTCGAGATGTTCTTCATGTAATGATTGAGACTTTGGGAACGCCAAAATGCCATTTAAATATGGAAAACAAAATGGCAATACCTATAGTACTTCATCCACAGCGCGTCGTGAGCCCGGAATGTGTTTAGGACACAGTCAGTATGCGTTAGCCTTAAAAGACCATTTGTTGGTCAGAAGTAGCAAAGATAATAAAAAATGTTTGTAAATCTAAAGGACTTAACTGCTATCAGTCCATAGGCTTACAAACTACTTAGAACTAACTTATGCTAAGGACAACACACACACACACACACACACACAAATGCCCGAGGGAGGACTCGAACCTCCGACGGCGAGCAACCGCGCGCTCCGTAACAAGACGCCTTAGAGCGCTCGGACAAGCCACTGCGGCTGAAAGATAATAAAGTTACTCACACACACATAGGCACGTAGAAGTAATCAACACTATAGGCCTACTCCAACTCAGCAACAGATATACGTTCACGCAATTAAGTCATTTCACTTTCAGCGTTTCTTAGAATTTTTCTTCCGTCTTCGTGTCAAGTGACAATCAAGAGTACAGCCACAACCAACTTTCATAGACCAAGGTAGCTAATCGTCATTCCATCACAACGATTACGTTTAATGATTGAGTTCACTTTCCAGTTCCTGAAATTTGTGTTTTAGTAAATATGAACGATCAGCGTGATTTACTAAATAATTAATGAAAAAGCATAAATCTGTTTCTGACTGCCTTTTATTAATAAACAAGACTCACGGACTGGTGGCAGTTATAGTGGTTGACAAGAATTACACTCGCGAAAAAGTAAAATCCATCGAAGAGAAACAAGGATATTATAAGTTCCACAAAAATAACCAAAACACTGAAACGTCAGAGATGTAGGTCGAAAGCAATTTTACCTTCAATTTTTACCAAAGAAACGTTCAATAACTGAAAAACAAATTTTCCGATAAAAAGTTCAATTATTGTGTAGTTTTGCTCAACTATCAATTCTTCAATAGTTATTACATCGATATTACCGACTTTCGATGTAGATCTCGCTTCACATTTGTTTACCCTTGAATCGGTAGTCTGCTCTGCACACACTACTGTATTACAGCTGTGCAGTGTGCAGCAGTATGGCGGCCCGGGAAGCAGCGAAGTCTGCAGTTCGGCAAGTTAGACCAATATTGTCTGTTGACAGAGCAGAAGCACGGAAAAGAGTTTTGAATTTATATAAAGCATGGTACAGACAAATACCATACGTGGGTGAGTTGCAGAAGAATGAGACTCAACATGTCATTTTAGTGACAAAATATTTCAATAAATTTTCAGAATCTTATTTGTGTTTCATTAATTTGTATATCCCTATTTTCTCTCCATAATATAATATGCGTAAGTGTTTGACTTTTTTTTTATTCTTCCAGTTATGGACTACGATATTCCAAAAACCGTACCGCAATGCAGGGCTAAATTAAGAGAAGAATTCGAGAAAAACAGACATGTTACTGACATACGTGTAATAGATATGCTCGTCATTAAGGTATTTTCTGTATTCTCATAAAGTTATAATATTAACAAACATTCGCAAGAGCTAATGAAAGGACGGTCTACAAAGCTAGGTTGTCTGTTGATGCTACATATCATAAAATTAAAACTTGATTGTAAGAACTTATCATTTGAGAATCCAGCAAATTACTTTATATATTCTGCAAGTTTTGTTTTCATTAGTCAGTTATGTCATCCCCTGAAATTTATTTCCTGATTGATTTGTTTTCCTGTCATGTATTTTCTACAGCCTTGTTCCTCATTCTTGTGTAACTATTTCATTACTGACTCTTCTACCAACAACCCAAACATGTGCACAGTCTCAGATGAACTCGTAGTCATCAGGGCATCAAACCCAAATGGTTATGGTTTCTTTAGGCTTCGTCAGTGCAGTGCAAAATTAACTTGGTCAAGGAGGTTCGATTATTCATAACTGCCTGAGGAAGTTTTCAAGTGCTTAAACTAAGCAAACTGAGAGTATTCATTTCAGACTCTTTAACTGATAGCCAGTAAGAAGGAATGCAGGTTTATGTGTAGCTGAGCATTGTACATTTTCCTTGTATAAAGAACAAATTAATACAGCCAGTTTGCAAGTGCCCCAAGCAATCAATTACAGTCAGACAAAAAAGTGTAAGCAACACGTGGAAAAGAAAATTATATAAGTTACTTTAGTCATAAAACCAATTGAAGAGTAATTGTGTTTAGGGCTATTCAGGAGGATACATTACGATGGTACACCTCACCGGATGAGTAAAATAATTTCAAACTGATTTCAATGTGTCTGAAAAGTTTGTAATCACAAGTGTGAAGCATTGACTTCAAAATTTTAGCCATCCAAAGTCTTAACATTTTACAGTCAGCAGCCTAAAGATAAGTAATGAGAATTAAGAGGTCAACATGAAAATAAATGGATGAGTCAGTAGACTGTAATGGGAGCTGCACATATGAGTGTCCTGCAAATGAAATGTAGATGTGTGTGTCATGCAGCCAGACAAATGAAAGAAAAATGAACAAAGAACACTGGATTTCATGACTTACTCATGATATAATGGAATGTGTGTAAATAACTTTAGAAAAGATGCAGGAGCAATGTGGATATGTACAGCTGTAGACTGAACTGCATGGAGTCTGGAGGGAGCCTTTATTCAGAAGTGTGTTTATAATGGCAAAGAATCAATTGAAGATTGGGACATCACCTGTCATCTTTGATGACTGACATCATATCTTTCACAGTGAAGTTCATAGGCTGTTTGGGAAAACAAATTGCTAATTTACCAGTTCATGAGTCAGACTAGTACATCAAGAACCATTCACTAGAAGGGTGTAAAAAATTTGATTTAGGTCACGTAAATTGACGGCATTTATTACTTAATAAATTCCATTCCTCTGACATCATTGGTCAAATCTGACTGGTGGTATATCTGTCTTCAAGTATGCCATGGCCAATTTCATTTTTTTATATTTTCCATCTGAACTGTTATAAATGTGCTCATAATGTTGCTTGCATAGAAAAGCAGGCTCACCTGTAGATGGGGATACCGCCCGTCATCTTTGACACATGACGTCATCGCAGCGTGGTAGTTTTGAGGTGCATGCGTATTTGTGAGTGATTATGTGGTGGTTGAGTTAAAGATGATAGTTTGTTTACAAACAAAACAGATTAATATTTTGTGTTTAAAAAGTGATCTGTCACCGAGAGTTGTTTTTTTATGTGAGACCTGTGAACGATGGTACATTCTGTCATCTAAAATACCTACAGATTATTTTTATCTAAAATACAAAAGTATTAAGATAGTCCGTATACTGGTTTTCAACATCTTGATGACGTTATGGGTCAAAGCAGACGGGTGGCATCCCAGTCTACAGTTATGCCGAAAAGAAGCCTTTATGAGAATATTTGTGTAAAATGCCAGTATAGTAACATTTTTCTAAAATGCATCATTCATCAAGTAAAATATTCTGAAAATTAAGTTTTTACCATCACATTTTGCTCAGTGTCTACGCAAAGGAAATTATTACTGAAAAACAATTCTGTGTTCACTATTTTAGCTGAAAGACTTAAGTTTTTGGAATTGTGCTTGTTGCAGGTACTTACAACAGACAATTATTCTCCATTCAGGCATTATTTTGTGTTTTGGTTTTTGTTATTCAAACATTCTAGTTACGGTGTGGTAGTGTAATATAATTTGACAGATAAAAATCTGCTCTCCACATGGAAACAAAGTAATACAAAAGTGGGAAATCTTTTGGACCTAATGGTGCCGCCTCCTGGAAGAATGGTAAAAGGCAAGAGAATATGAATGAACAAAATAGATGGGCAAGGTTTAGGAAATAGGAAGAATTAAAAAAGACGCCCAGAATCCACAAGTCGGGGAAGGCTTACCTGATGGGATGAGGCATAGTCTGCCCTGTTGCTGCTTGGACAGTATATCTTTTTATCTATAAATTTTTATTTCCAAAAATTATTTTTTGTTGATACTTCCACCATGTGGTTTTGTCATTCATATTCTGGAATTAACATTGTTATACAGCACTTTATAACAATTTTAAGTGACTGCTGGTTCAAGCTGTAATAATTCCTATTCATGCAGCATCAGTGACAATGAAGAAAATTGTGATAAGTTCAGCAGTTTGGTCCGATAGATTTACAAACATTTGAAAAAAAAAAAAAAAATTTGAGATAAGTTCACAGTTTGTCTGCAGTGTTAACTCCAGGGCCCAAATGAAACTTGATAGCATGACATCTCCTCTATGCAGCACTCTTCGCTAAATAAATTGCGAAAATGCAAAACCAGCATGGCAATGGGGAGCACGCACACTGTTAGTCAAGTACTTCACTACCAAGATCTCTGGCCTCCACAGAACAACTAAAAAAAAAAAGGGGGGGCAGCAATGATTTCTCCTGGCAGCAGTCTCAAGACAGGATTAGGAAAAGGGGGGGGGGGGAATTGGGGAAACAAAATCATGAATAACTGCTTTGTATAACTCGGGAGAAAGTGAATGTATTTATGGCGGGTTAATGTAGAGGAGACTATTGTCCATTTGCATGTGGTAGACTAATTTTAAAACTTAAGACTTTTGTCTTTAATAGCAAAAGGTTTTTGTATGAAATTTTGAAATTCTCTAGTAATCTGGTTTTTTGCAGAACATCAGGAATTTTTCCTTTTTGATAATATTATCATGTTCTGTCAAGCACTAACAGAAAATTCAATCAATGTATTCAATATAATTATCATCAGGTGTGATGTTAAAATGTTCCTGACATTATCATCTTCCCTGACATTGGCCCAGGCCATATGCTCTGTATTCTGGTATTTTCCTCTTCATTTCCTGTTGCGTTTTTATCCTTCTTTCCTGATGCCTTATGTTTCACTGTACTGAACATCATTTCTAATTTTTTGCATAACAAGTGTTGCTTTTATGAAAGCTTGTGTTGGTACACCAGAGCCCACTAAAGAAAGGTCTCTAGAACCTCTCATAAATGAATTCTCATGACCATAGGCCTACCTTCTTTGCATATTCACATCATATTCATTAGAGCAACAGTAACATCTTCTGCTGAGAGAAACTTGTTAAGAATATTAATTGTTGAAAAACATACAGCAATGTCCAAAGTGGGAGCACAGTAGAGTGAAATCTGTAACTGGATATAACTCATTGAAAGTATCATTGACATGTTGGCGGCAACAGCAAGTGGCTCTGGCATGCCTCTGACATCATCGCGGCAATCAACGTGTTAACATTACAATACCATAAGACCAGAAGCAACCATCCACTTTTGGCCAAATTGTAGACTCAGAAGCAAAAAGAAATTAATGCAAACTATGTTATTAATAGATACATCTGGTAATGAAGTTCTAACCTGAAAATCCATCTGTTGCGAAGATTTCATTAATGTAAATATTTGTTTTCATTTGGACATCACATGGAATCGTAACAGAAAGAAATTCCTGGCGGTTTATACTTCGCCTGCTATTTCAGTGAAGAAAGATAGTGACTCTATCACAGGGACAAGCCTCTAGTACTGAGTACTTTAGCAACACACAAACTTATAGTTAATGTAGCATCTTGAGTTGCTGCTTCTATGGTTTTCATATATTTCTGTACCTGAAGATTGACATAAGACTGGACCAAAATATTGTCACAGTAAGTTAGGGACAGTCAGGTTATTTTCCTAAAGTATTGTGGAACAGTCAGTACAAGTAATGTTTTTTAACTGCTATCTAAGCACTCTCTTTGCTGATGACAAAAATTACTTCCTTTGTGCGATGGCATGAAAATGTGTTACATTCTCTTGTGCTGTCCTGCTAGTATCAGCATGATGCTTTAATTAGCCTGTGAAGATGCTGTTAACCAGAAGATCGCAGTATCTTACCAATTGTTTTAACAAGAGCACATGCTCTTTATAGAGTCATAAAATTCATCATATTTGGGGAGTGATACTTTCAGTCAATTTATGAAAGTGATCTTGGGTGTTGTCCTTAATAAATCTTTGTAGATTTTTCTGATGCTGTTGGAAGTGTTGTTTAGCCTTTAGATTTAATTTTATTCTTTTAATGACATTTTCATTTACTTGCAGAAGCTTTCCTTTTAATAGAGTATGGGTGCCATTTATAACATTGTCATGTGCCCTAATTTGAACACGGTTTAGTATGTGCATTCCCTCACCTCAATCAAACAAAACCTTCTGATAATCAAGAGAATGTGTTGAAATATGTTTTTTGTGAGCCTTTTTGTAGAAATATATTTACACCAACTTATTCTATGTTTCAGGGACAAATGGAATTGAAAGAGACTGTACAGATTTGGAAACAGAAAAACCATGTGATGGCTTACTTTAAAGAAACTCATGAACCAAAACCAACAGATTTTCTTTCAAAATTCTTTGCTGGCAACCAGTGATACAGTTGTAGTTTTGTAAAAATATTTGTAGATGTGTACATATAAATTAAATTTTACACGAGTAATTTGTTTCGTTTTATGGAAAGATTCTAAACATGCAAATAAAAAATCAGTTTCAATGTATTTTACTGTTTTTAGTGTACAGTTCAAGACTCATTTTGTTTGTTGAATTTCTCTTTCATTATACACCATCTGGTCCCCTTCTCTCAGCACATGTGACATTTCATTTACATTGATATTGACAACTCATGTCTTTGTGTACCTCCCCAGTTGTTTCCTTTGTCACAGCCCCCCCCCCCTTCCCCCACCTTTTCCTAGGTTCGTTGCAGACTTTATTTCGTCTTTAAGACCTGGTTTGCCAGTTGTATTCCACATGAAGTCCACCACTCCTTCCTTCTCTTTGTGCATCTGCCTTCTCCCCCCCCCCTCTCTCTCTCTCTCTCTCTCTCTCTCTCTCTCTCTCTCTCTCTCTCTCATATACACAACCATTTCCAGCTGCTGTGTTCAGAGTCTGAATGCTGATTTCAGCTTAGTGCAAATATTTCATTGTTTAAGCAACTCTTACAGTCCTGCAAGCTGTGTTCGTATTTCTAATTACTGCCTGGGGTACCCTCAATCTGTGAGGTGCTATAACAATATTTATTGCAGATTTCAATTATTTCTTTCATGTCTGCATTTTTATTCTGTGGTGATCTAAGTACTAATATATTAACACACTTACTGCTGCACATTTAGTAATGAAAGTGTCACTGTCAGGTCATTCGACCCATGGTATCAAACATGAGCAAGGTTTTGTTGTGCCTGCTGTCAGGCATACGCACCTGAAAAAAAGAAGTCAATCACCTACAACAGTTCAACCATCAGTACCTGAGCAACCACCACAGTCTGCTTCAGCTTAAGTTTCCAAATTAATGCAACAACTTAACCCTCCACAGAGGACAACTATTACTGGTATTAACAAAATCACTATCAGTGAAGCCAACACCTGTGGCAGCAATGCCAAACTTGTGATACAATAGTGACTTCACTAATGGGAGCGAAATCTGAAACTAGAGAAAAATCACTTTCATCAGTAGCTACACCAAGAGTAATACAAGCAGTGACAACTTATTTTTCTGCAAAGGCTCATCATTATCCAGAATAGATCTCCTAACAACTCCAGAAAAAAATCAGGGGATATTAACACTCCCATATGCAGAAGACTTTCCCAGAATCACTTCAGGAATATAGTATATGGGCATCAAGAATAGTTTCAGAGCCAATAGATGAAGCATCTTCATCACCCAGAGTTTCAGTGATGGCCAAGGTATTACCGTAAGAGCAGCCAATGGTCAAGAATCCTCCTCCACCCAAAAGTGTCACTTTAAGGAAGGAGGCGTCAGAGGCCCAAAAAATCTGCATTACACAGTAAGCATTTTTTAAGGTTTCATTCCAAGGAAGGGGAAATAGTGTCATAGCTACACCTCCAAGTAATTTTAATATCTTGAAAGAGATCAACCCAGTTAACCACCCAAATATCCAGTCAGTGATAATAAATTCACTGTTTTCCATCAGAAAATTCAAGGCTTAAGAAGTAGATGAGATATCAAGTAACAGATAAGGACTGTATTGAGAGTGGTGAGGCAGTCTGCTTTAGTGAACACTTTATGAAAATAGGTTCTGATATGCTGTATGAATAACTATAACCTAGTAGCTCTTTACTGTAGACAGTCTTTAGTGAAAGATGTAGTGGTGATTTATGTTAAGAACAAAATAGTTTATACATCTATAGACTTGAGTGACCTGTGTATTGATCAACATTGTGAGGTCTGTGGAGTTGTCATCTGTACTACCGTTTCTTACAAGGCTCCTGCAGACAAGATTTATATATTTTTAAAACAAGTAGAATATTAACTTATATTTTTGCAAAAACAAAGGATATTATAATCTTGGGAGATTTTAATGTTGATTTTTTTTATTGATAACATAGGAAGAAATGACATCTCGTGTAATGAACTTCTTTCAATCTAACAGCACAGGTATATTTTCGCATTAGTTGTAGCTGATTCCTTTAGATAAAAGCAGAAATTACCTTTCAGAGCTACACACCGTCTAACACCATGTGTAATTTTATATAAGAAGTTGATTAGGACCAGTTCAAGAACTTAAAATGTCAGTTGCAACTTTTTAAAAGAATTTATCTGCCTATTCAAAATGGTCTTTCCTAAAAGGACTGCCAAATCCAAATGTGAGACCTATTCTGATAAAAACTTGTTAACTCTGGGCATCAAAACCTCCTGTAGAAGGAAAAGGAATCTCTATGCTTCACGAAAATTTTGTTATGGTCCTGGAAAGGAAAATGTTACAAACTGTACTGCTCTATCCTTAAAAATTTGTAAGAAGAGCAAAAGAGTATTTCTGTAAAATCAGAGATTGATGTCTCCAGTAATAAAATAAAAACGATACAGGACATGAATTGGGTAAATCCCTGCCATAGGAAATAAACATGTCACAATTCATGATAATGTAGGTATAATTAATGACAGACTAACAGCCAGATCGTGGCATCAGTAGCTTAAACTGGAAAAACGTGTTCTGTTAAAGAAGCCATGTTATTTCTGCAAAAATCTATGAATAAAACATCAAAGCAAATGGTGTCCTTTGCAGTACATAAAATTGAGAATATAATTATAATAATGGAAAGTCCAGGTTGGAATTAGTAATATAGTAATAAGGACAGTTTACAACTGACCGCAAAGACGTGGTGACGAGCTGTGACAGGCACATACAAAAGACATACACATACAACACTTTCAGCTATCGGCAATGGCCTTCTTCAGAAAATAGAAGACTCACGCAATCACACAGGCACACAACACAATCATACCACCACCACCTTCGGCTGCCACACTTTGAAGTGCAGCAGCCGTAAGTGATGGTTGTATGATTGTGTTGTGTGCCTATGTGATTGCATGAGTCTTGTATTTTCTGAAGAAGGACATGGCCGATAGCTGAAAGTGTTGTATGTGTGTGTCTTTTGTATGTGCCTGTCGAAGCTCGTCGCTACGTCTTTGCGGTGAGTTGTAAACTGTCCTTCTTACTATAGTATTGAGAATACAATTAGAGAGATGAAAAGCAAGAATTCTGTTGGCGTTGATGGTATTTCTTCGAGATTACTGAAGGATTGTTATAAGCCAGTAGACAAAATACTGTACCATATATTCAATGAATCCACCCAGCAAGAAGTTGTACCATAAAGACTAAAGTATGCTATTGTCAAACCTCTCTTCTAGAAAGGAGATAAAACTGAAATTATCAATAATCAGCCTATCTTCCTTCTAAAAATCTTC
The DNA here is from genome assembly GCA_026315105.1 of Locusta migratoria. Taxonomy (NCBI): domain Eukaryota; kingdom Metazoa; phylum Arthropoda; class Insecta; order Orthoptera; family Acrididae; genus Locusta; species Locusta migratoria. Next base: position 364,684,008 of record CM048744.1, read on the forward strand.
TTCAAAATACTTGAGAAACTGGTTCACAAAAGACTTATTGACCACCTCACAAATTACAAGTTGTTAAATAGAGTGAGTTTGGATTACAGCAGGTTGTATAAAGAGAACAAGCTATTATTTCCTTCACCCACCAAATCTTAGTCTTTCAATAATAAATTATCCACTGTACTAAGGCCTTTGATAGTATTACCATGAACTATCCTCAGCCAAGGCTGAATATTATGGTTTAAGTGGATCAGTTGGCAAAAGGACTAAATCCTACCTTACCAGAAGAAAGCAGGTCATGTTGAACAACTCTGAAGGGCACTGTGTCATCTAGCTTGGGCTCTACAGATTGTGGTGTCCCTTAGGACTCTGTACTCAGCCCCTTCTATTCCTCATCTTCATCAATGACCGTCCCCTGTGTACAAGCTTCAAAACTCATTTCACACTTTTCACAGATGACACCTCCATACTCATCAACAAAACCCCTAATTACAATCTTGTCTTTAGTGACGCCATACATTTTTCAAGCAAGTAAAAAAGTGGAGGATCCAATTAATGTCAGATGTAATGGTACTGATTTTCTACAAGCTGAGTCATCGCAGTTCTGCGTATAGGCCTACACACTGACAACAGTCTAAAATGCGCTGAACATATCTTACAACTTTACAAAAGGCTCAGCTCAGCAACATTTTCTGTTTGTATGATTTCCACTCTCTGTGACTGAGGCACTACAAAAACTGCCTATTATAGTTAGTTTCATGCAATATTGTTGTATGGCATACTTTCCTACGGTAATCACCCCCATTCTAAAATAATAATAATAATAATCACTGCAGAAAAGAAAGTGATTAGAATAATGTGTGAAATCAAACCTGGACTTTCACGTAGAAACCTTTTTAGAAAGTTTAGGATGCTGTCAATTGCATGTCAATATATCTACTACATGAGAAAAGGTACAAAACTGATGATTGTTTCTATACTCACAATACTAGGTGGAAGATGGATCTCCATTGTGCATTTAAAAACCTATGTATTGTACAAGAAGCCCACTATAAGAGGTGCAAGGTATTTAATGATCTTCCACTATGTCTGAAACCACTTGTTGATGAGACTCCCAAATTTAAACAACTGATCAAGCAATAGCTAACAGATAAGTCATTTTATTCAGTTGAAGAATATTTTAATTTTGTTAACTGATTTTATTTTTTAATTAAATAAGATATTTGTCTTATTATGATACTTGTAATGTTTATAAACATCACTATGTTTTGCTGTTAAGATCTATCTTATTTCAAACTTTTAATGTAAAAGTGTCTGTGTCTTTTATGTGTAATTTGTCTTACATCTATATCTCCTCTTGCAAGAGGGATTTCTGTATGTTCTTTTTTGTAATAATTTGAAACATCCTACATCCAGGTGTATCTATGGGATCTAAATAAATAACAGTTTGAAACTTTACTGAGACTGCCAATGGCCTTTTGGCAGTAAACATATTAGGTACTGGACTTCAAGTTTTGCTTAAACTGGTATTACTGTGCCGTATACTTTTATTTTGATAGACTTCTTTTACTGTGTTCCAGAAACTTACTTTTCATGCTGCAAGACTGGTCTCGTCACATTTCATTCCATGATTATATTAAAGAAAGTGTTTGGCAAAAGCTGATTAGTTTGGTTGTTTGTCTAATGCTTTGCCGATGTTCCTCAGATCAGTTGTTGATGCTTTAACCTTTTCACGACTACGAGGGCTGCAACTCCTCCATGCCCAGTGGCTGACGGCGGCAGGCATGCTGACTCAGCCACCGGCCTCTGTGGGCTGAGTACACAAACACACAGTATACAAATGCGCCACTGAAAAATGCGTTACTAAATCAGTATCTCATTATACTGACATTTAGAAAAAACATAAGAACTTTTCTATTTGCCACAAATACATTCAAGATACATGGTTTCAGAGTATGCTACTGTTAATGAAGATACCATAACTCTGACAATTCTTACTGTAATCTACACATATTATAAAACTGTATGTACGGCTTTTACATCTTCTTCTAAACTAGTATACTGATTTCAACTGTACTTGTTACACATATTTCATATTATCATTGAACTATTACTGTGGGTGTAAGTATCACCTATGACAAATAGTTCAGATGACATTTTGAACTATGAAATCAGCTAAAAATTGACACATCCCTAAACTAATAGACCGACTTCAACCAAATTTGGTAAAAATATTATTTACTGTTGGGAAACAATCACTATGGGTCTCAACACCCACCTATGATATAATACAGCTCAGGAAATATGACACCATAAACAATGAGAGTCCCAAGAGGCCCATCAGGCAATGTGTGAATAACGACATTTTATTCATGTACTACTTGAGAATCAGAGCACTTAGTGACTTACACAAACTTTAAAATTTCTTTCAAACTTTTTTCCTGACAACCTCAGTGAAATGATGAAATGAGCCACAGGGATACAGCCATGCACACTGAGGCTAAATTAGTTTAAGTAGTTTGTAAGGTAGGGACTAATAACCAAGCAGTTAAGTCCCATTGATTTTCAAACATTTGAACATTTTTTTGATGAAATGAAAGGAGGTTATAGCTTACTACCTTTCCACTGTTCATTTACTACAAATATGGCATTCAGGATGACGTTATCACTTATTATTTATACACAACAAATTGTATTTGCAAGTCATTTTACAGACATTATGCATATATACCACTGAAAGAACATTCGCAATTGGAGCCTAGCACTACACATAGGTTACGAGATATGAGGGCGTAAACAATAAGGTTCATGGAAAACCAAACCATCTCGCATGAGGGTTCAATCTATTACATCTTTACTAAGGTTTCCCAACCTCATTTTTGACACTGTCATTGGCTGGGTTAAAAACATTTTTTTTATTTGGTTATTTTTTTAAAATGTTTTTTAACCTTCCTTTTCTTGGCATGTACATCATTACTGAAACAACCTAATATTTCCTTAGTGTGTGATATTTTTCAAAACATGACACCATGCAGAGAGCAACATCACACTTTTTGCACTTAATACATGTCTTTTTTCCATTTTAAGTATCAGTACACACTACACAACATCTCTACGAAATTTGTTTTCTCTCTGTTGCTCCGAGGAACCCTGGATAATGTCCTTTATTTTCCATCCGAAGTGGAGTTTCCTGTTTTGGTGTCCGTGGGATCTCAATTTGTCCATGAATATCATCCAGCAACTGGCGGATTAGTTCGAAGTGGAATTTTGTCAGTGGTGTCTTCTTTATTTCATTAATAGCTTTTGCATTCAACACATAAAGTAAGTTAAATGGAAAAATACTTTCTTGTACCATTTCATTGTCTTTCTGATGCACTGTACGGATCTTAACATCATGTCCTCTTTATCAACAGCACCCATTGACTTATTGTAGTTGACTTTACAAGAGGCTTTTAATTTATTGTAGCCCTTTTTATTATCATTTTTCTTTGTCTCAACAAAATCTGGTCCTTTTACTGTGGAAAGCATCCAGACTTATTTATTGTCCATCCATTTTAGTGCTAACAGTGTTCCACAGGACCTTAACTGTATTTCCCATTTTTTTTTTTCAGTTTGACAGGTAACGGTTGTAAATGTTTCGCTTGTTGCGCACTGTTCCGATTGCATTTGTGCATTTCTCTTGGAGCCACAGAAATAATACGAGGCTCGAATACCACTTATCTTAATGAATGGTATGACCTTTGTTGTGATTTCGCAATAATAAAGTCACAAGAACATCGCCTGAATTTTTCCAGTCGGCATTTTCAGATTCTCTCTCTGTGGCAGCACTGGTGTAGACAATGTAACCTAGAATATAATTACTTCATACGTCACAAAGAATGAAAAATTTAATAGTGAAACGGCTACATTTCTTCAGCATATATTGTTTGAATTGGAGCCTTCCTTTGAAAAGAAGTAGACTTTCATATATTAGGTGGTTTGAAATGGAACTATGGCCTCTCGGAATTTTTTTTCTTGTGTTCTACAACGAGACCTATTTTCTCAAACATATCTTGTGATACAGTGGTGTTATTCCTAAAATTAGTTTGTACCGGTCTCTCGACATTATCTTAGAAAATACTGGTGTTTGAAGCAAAGAATATGTTGACCTATATTCATTCACTTCTAATTTCTTAGTTCTTGGCATAAGAAAGGAACAGGCCAAGAAGCAATAATATTCAGCAGGTTCTATTTGCTTCCATCATGATAATCTTCTGGGTATGTCGTTGCTGTTAGGTGTTGTAGGGGACTACACAGCTCAGTCATCAGTCCCTGGGTACTGTCACCAGTTTTTTGGTAATAAATGAATAATACTTATTCATTTACGTACAAAATAGCAGAAACAAATTCTACGGGCATAAAGTACAAGAAAAGGTGTAAATTAATTTGCTGTCTCATCAAAATCTAATTTTACACCACTAAATATTTTCACGAAATGGTGGTGTTTTGTCACAGATTGATTCTCCTACCAATCATACGTTCTTTTTTGAGATGTTGGTATGCTAACCACTTCATCATCATTTCCCTCTTCAGAACAAGAATATTCTGATAAATTTCCTGACATTGTTGAAGAAGCAGCAGTAGATCCAGACACATCCCCATCTTCATCCAAAGATAGGTCTGAACCATCACCACAATCTTTATCACTACTGTTCATGAAATTATCCATTGTTTCCTTGTCTGATATATTATGACATTGTAAAGCAGTAAACTCAAACAATGTCGTCTCACAAAATGCTGATACAGGACAGGCCCATTGCTCGATTCCTAAGCAGAAAGAGATGGGAGCAAGGGAAATCCATATTGCTTTCCAGCATTACAAAGAAAACAGATAATGACAGTGTTCGCGGGTGCCTTGAGACACAGACAAAAGTGAGTCTCCATTCTATTGTATACCGTTTACTTGCTCCTGTGCCAGGGTCTATTGTGCACATTTACCTGCTACTGTGCCCAGGGGTACATGAATGCCCTCAGCGGTCTGGTCTTCCCACCTGCCTGGCGTAAATGAATGCCCTTAGCCGTCTGGGCCTTCTACATGCTGGACATACATGTGCGCCCATAGCCATCTGGACCTTCGCACTGCTGGGCATACATGTATGCCCATAGCCACGAAAGGGTTAAAGGGTTAACAGTGTTCCCAAAGTGAAACATGAAATTCCCTTTGAATGGCACAGTATGATTACAAGCAAAGATATCAACCTGGATGGAGGTTTCAGCTCAAACAAGACTTGAGTCCAGCATTCGTTTTTTAATATCTTGCCAGTCATCACACACCAGAACTGTAAACAATTGAAGAAATATACAATTTAAAAGAAGGAAAAAAAAGTCAGTGCATGCCATGTGAACAACAGATGAGTATCAAAGAGATGGGTGGGAGTTTAGCTGGAGTAAAAATAGTAGTACAACGCCAGGTCTGGCTGTAGTCCAGACAGTGAGTACAAAAAACCCAGATCACAGCACTTAAAAAATATAATTTATGCAACTGTTGAAATATTGTGCAGAAGGTACCTCCTACCCTTAGGTGAGCTGGCCTGCAAACTGTTGCAGTTGGTTCTTGATATTGTAACTGGGATGGATTTGGTGCTTGAGTTAGTACCACACTCGTATTATCAGCAATAGATCTTGGGATCTTGCAGGCCACAGCAGTACCATAACATTATGCATGGAGTCATATGTGGGCAAAGGACTGCCCATTGAAACATGGCATCACAATACTGTCTCATAAGAGAATATGACAAGTGTCCATGTCATACAGGCACACCATCAGTTCCCTCAATCACTGCCAGCAGTCACCAACAATATGATGTCATAAATAACACAATTGTCTCTCTCCCCAAAACATTGGAAGCAAGAAATCACTCTCCAGGTTGCCAAGTTACTCTCCATGATCATCTCCGGTAGTGAGAATCACGATTCATCAGTGAATAGAACACAATTGTCAGTCATAAGCAGTTCATGCTTCCAAGTCATGGTACCACTCCAGAGGCAGCCATTTGTATTGTGGTGTTCAATGGCAGTATGTGCATGGTATAGCAATTCCCTAGTCCAGCCACTTTGTCTGGAACAAATGGTGTGGCTTAACACAGAATGTTGAAAGGAGTCGATTACTTTTTTTCTTTTCAGGTGGCAGGCACAGACGATACAGCTTTACTATGTGAATGAGCATAGCACAATGATTCTCCCTTGCAGTGGTTGACTGGAGTCTTGAAGGCTAGTCTCCCTGCCCTCACCTTTCAATGCAAATGAACATTGGACTACTGGAACATCCAACATGCCATACAAATATGGGTATTACACAATTCAACCAGTCAGCAAAATGGTGACACACAGTGAAGTTCCCTTAAACTGCATAATGTGCTGATAATGCTGTCTCATGAGTACACAGCAGCTTAATGTAATTCAGTGATTAATTAACATCTGAGTTGTTCTTATATTTTTGCAAATGATTGTTAAAGGAAGGGAAGGAAGAAGGATAGGAAAGAAAGGATTGACAGTGGCCGCATTTGGGCACTGATATTAAGCAATGGCGACAAGTGAAAATGTGAGCCGGACCGGAAATCAAACCCGGGTCTCCCGCTTCGGGCCAGCAGTCGCCTTAACCACTTGTCCACTCATGCTTGCCTCCCGCCTGTCTCAAATTCCCACAAGTCACACGCTATGTTTGTAGCGCACCTATCGTCCGTACCCTCTTACACTCGCCATTACGGATTACCATGCGAGGTTGGACGTATGACTGCATCTGCGGTGAAATATCTGAAGCTAACGCCGTCGTTGCGTTTAAATACTTATTGTATTGGTGTGGTTCTTTCGGATGTCTGAAAGAACAGACACCACACCAATACAATAAAAATGTTCTTATATTGCCTACAAGCCCTGATAAGAGCACAAAGAACCAACAAAATTTATGCAATTGGATGACCATTCTGTCATGGGAAATACCAACTACTGTTGTTGAGGTATCCACTTCGCAGACTAGTTTGATGCAGCTATCCATGCTACTCTGTCCTGTGCAAGCCTCTTCATCCTGAATAAAACTGGCAATCTATATCCTTTTGAACCTGCTTATTGTATTCGTCTCTCAGTCTCCCTCTATGAATTTTATCCCCATAGACTTCCTTCTGATGCTATGTTGACGATTCCTTGATGTCTCAGAATGTCTCTCACCAACTTGTCCCTTGTATTAGGATATGACAGAAACTCCTTTTCACCCCAGTTTGGTTAAGCACCTCTCATTTACTACTTTTATTGTCTTGTTACTTAATCTGATTCCTTCATCATCCCCTGATTTGCTTACACTGCATCCCATTACCCTTGTTTTACTCTTATTAATGGTCATCTTATACCCTTATTTCAATTGCTCTTCCAGGTCCTTTGCTGTCTGTGACTAATTTACTATGTCATTGGCAAGCTGGAAAGTTTTTATTTCTTCTCCCTGAATTTTAATTCCTTCTCCAAATTTATACTTTCATTCTTTCACAGCTTGCTCAATATACAGATTGAACAACATTGGGGAAAGGCTACAAACCTTACTTACTCCCTTCCCAACAAATGCTTCCCTTTCACACCCTTTGTCTCTAATAACTGCTGTCTGGTTTTTGTACAAGTTGAATATCTGTCTTGGCTCCCTGTATTTTACCCCTGCTAGCTTGATTATTTGAAAAGGTTTTTCCAGTCAACATTATTAAAAGCTTTCTGAAGATCTACAAAAGCTAAAAATGAAGGTTTGCCTTTCCTTAACCTACCTTCGAAGGTAAATCGTAATGTGAGTATTGAGATTCCACCAGGTTTTCCATGTGTTTGTAAATAATGTGTGTTAATATTTGCATACATGATTTATTAAACTGATAGTTCTGTAATTTTCACATTTGTCTGCACTTTACTATATTCTTCTTGAAGTCGGAGAGTATTTCCCCAATTTCATACCAGGTGGAACAATTTCTTCATGACTGGCTCTCCCAGCAATATCAGCAGTTTAGATGGAATATCCTCTATTCCAGGTCCTTGTTTCAACCCAGATATTTCAGTGCTCTGTCAAATTCTTCTCACAGTATTGTATCTCACCTTCCTTACTTCCTCTTCAATTTCTAGAATACTGCTTTCCAGTTCATTTCCCCTGCAGAGGCCCTCCATATGTTCCTTCCCTTCTTTGCCTACTACTGGTTTTCCATCTGAGATCTTGATCTTTCCTCCAAATGCCCCTTTTATTTTTCTGTAGGTCATATTTTATCTTTCCTCTATTATGCGTACTTCTATGGTGTTGCATTTGTCCTCTAGCCACTCCTGCTAAGACAGTTTGCACTTCCTGCCAACCTCATTTTTCAGATGTCTGCACTACTCCCTTGGAGTGCTTCACTTGCTGCATTTTTTTCCCCCTTATTTCTTCCTCCCATCAAGTTGAGTACCTCCTGCGTTATCCAGGGATTTCTATTAGGCCTTGTCCTTCTACCAATATGTGGCCTTCTCTACTCTGTCTCTCAAAGCTACCTATTCCTCCTCTGTATTATTTTCTCCAGTTTTGGTCAGTCCTTGCTCTTCTGAAACTCTCAACCACCTCTGGTTCCTTCAATTTGTCCAGATTACATCTCCTTAATTTTCTCCATTTTTGCAGTATCATATGTTTTAATCTACAGTTTATAACTAATAATTTATGGCCAGTCTATATCTGCCCTGGACATCTCTCGCAGTTTTAAAACCTGGTTTCTAATCCTATACCTTACAATTATAAAGTAAATCTGTTACCTTCAAATGTCTCCTGCTATCTTCCATGTATACTACTTTCTTTCATGATAATTAAATTGTGCTATGCACAAAATTCTACCAGGCAATCTTGTCTTTCATTCCTTTCCCCCGGTCCATGTTCACCTGCTACATTTCCTTCTCTTCCCTTTCCTACTACTATCTACTATCACTGCAACTACTATCATTTATGAAACTGCCAATGGTGTGAACAGGGTCACTCCTTAATTTCACCATTGCTTCTGGGTGCTTGACTCCCTCCCTCCCCCCTCCTTTTCCCCTTAGCAGTGCGTACAAAGCTAGTAATTTCTGAAGCCATTTCTGGTTCCCTTGCACTATTGATCTGTTGATATGATCGAATAGCTTTTGTTTAATCACTATTAGATTCCAAGCTGTATAGTGACATAGTCAAGGCCTATTCAAAATACACTGCTCAAAACTATTGGGGGATCGGCTGAGGTATCATACACAATATACATGCGGTAACATATTTTATTCAGATATTGGTTACAATTGTAATTTGTGTGTAATTTGCTGGCTCAACTCTTCACTTGAGGTTTACATGGCATGTACTTAGAACAAGGCACAATGGGGCTACCATAATAGTGAAAAAGACATTCTTGTTGTCCTCTAAAATGGTGGTCACCTTGGATGGCTAGAACAGTTTCACACCTGTGTGGCAAGGAGAGTATGAGCTTATCAACCATCTCTTTAGTGATAATTGTACATTCTTCCATGCGTGCAACATCCTGCTCTGTAACTGTTATGGGAGGTGCTGGTATGGCTGCAATGTATCTGCCAGACATGCTGAATCAGGTTTAAATCTGGTAAACCCACTGTAGGCCTCCGTGTTAGAGGCCACATTTCCAAAGATGATTTTGTGTTGATATTGTGCATCCTGGAGGGTGTGTTGCAGCTGCTTTGCTTTCAGTCTTGTCTCGATGGGCTATTAACTGGAGATAATGGTCATCTCTTGCTGGTGTTACCCATGGATGACCTTGGCCTTGCCTTCTTTTAACGGTTCCTGTTGTCCAAAATTACATCCAGGTCCTAGAAATTACACTTTAGGACACTCCAATAGCGGCAGCCACCTCCCATTGTGTCTGTCCTGCATCCTACCTTTGTACAGCTCTCCATGCCGTATGCGCGCACGCTGTGTGTGTGTGTGTGTGTGTGTGTGTGTGTGTCTGTGGTTTTTTTTCCCACCTCTCTTTATAAATTAATGTAAATGTATGAGTGTGTGTGTATTTGTTTACGTTCCCCCAAGGTAAGTCTTTCCTCTCCTGGGATTGGAATGGCTCCTTACCCCCTTCCTTAAAACCCTCATCATTTCCTTTTCCCTCTCCTTCCCTTTCTGCCAGAAGAAGCAACTGGATTGCGAAAGCTTGTGTTTGTGTGTGTGTGTCACACCTGTGCTCCTTCGCCTGGTGAGTAATCTTTGTCTAATCTTTGTCTATTTTTTATATATAATTTTTTCTGCTAGGAATTTTTCGTCTATAATATTCGTATCATCTCTTTATAAACTGATAGACCGATTTCAGTCGTGCTTGGTGCAAATATTCTACACTATGAGGTGACAATTCCGTGGGGATGGGGGGAGGGGCAAGAACTACCTAAGACATATAGTTCAGGAGATATATCATAAGCAATGAGTCAGAAGAAACTGCCACATCATATTGCGTGTGAATAAGACTCCGCCACAATTTGAGAATGAAAGCACTTGTTGACTTACACTTTTATATTGTTCAAGCTGTAAAAATTAATTATGGCATTCAGTATACTATTACAAATTTTTACTTCTGCTTCAAGATATTTTTCATACAGCATTCACAATTATCATTGACTGTAACTTCAGAATTATATCATACTATGACACACAGTTCAGGAGGTATAATGCCAAAAACAACTCTATATGCAACTCATTTCACAGACAGATTTCTAATACTTAAGTCTACACACCTGGAAAACTTTATTATTGTAGGACATATTATTATTAATAATGTGTCATAATGATTGAGCTGCATGGAAAAGAAACTAAAATGAACAAATGAGGAAGAGGAATGAGATGAAGATGGCCTAACATTAGAATGCATAAAACAAATCTGGAAAATGCTGGGAACCATTTTTATGACATTTCTCTACTATTCCTTTCTCTGACAGTGCACAGGGAAAAAGGACTGTCAAAATCTTTTGTTTTCAATCTGATTTATTTTATTGTGATGCTAATGTCTCCCTACACAGGTGGGTGTCTCGTTTTGTAATCTGATTCCTTCAGCTTCGCCTCATTTTCTTACACTGCATTCCGTTACCATTGTTTTGCTCTTGTTAAATTTCATCTTCTTACCCTGTCCATTCAGTTCAATTTATCTTCCCGGTCCTCTGCTATCCCTGACAAAACACATTCTTCTTCATCTTATCTTAAAATCTCTTGAAGTTGGCATCCAGGTGTACTGCGTAAGCCTTGTATCGTCATCTTTTTCTTTCTGGCATTCTGAGCACAGAAAGCTTGACAGCAGACTACTTCCCTCCAAGCTACTAAAAGAGAGAATGGCTTTTCTTTTCACATTCAGAAAACAATTTCCTCAAAACAAAATCATAAAATCATGTCTTTTTACAGTTATGCAACAAAACTACTTATTAGTGTTCACATAACATCCATCCATAAGCATATTCTACTCATCACTCATATTTTGATCCATTCCCTGCCCCCTTTTTTTCTTTTATTTTCATTGAATCGGCCAGTTTCCTTGATAGAGACTGGGGAACTCCAAGGCAGGGGTTTTCTTCACAGAGAAAGCAACAAGAGCAGCTAGTGCAGGCAAATATAAACCATGGCCAGCATCACCCCATCCAGTAGAAATGCCATCTCCGCGGCCACTAACCCCTAGACCATGTAATTTTTATCAAGCCTTGCGGCATTTCATGCTTCGCTTAGTAATCTGACATGTTTTGGCGTACTTTTCTGTGATTGTTGTTGTTGTGGTCTTCAGTCCGGAGACTGGTTTGATGCTGCTCTCCACAATACCCTATCCTGAGCAAGCCTCTTCATCTCCACATAAGAACGGCAACCTACATCTGTCTGAATCTGCTTACTGTACCCATCTCTTGGTCTTCCTCTGCGATTTTTACCCCACACACTTCCCTCAAATACTAAATTCACAATTCCTTCATGTCTAAGAATGTGTCCTACCAATCTATCCCTTCTTTTAGTCAAGATATGCCAGAAATTTCTTTTCTCCCCAATTCTGTTCAGTACCTCCTCATTGGTTACGCAATCCACCCACCTAATCTTCAGCATTCTTCTGTAGCACCATATTTCAAGAGCCTCAATCCTCTTCCTGTCCGCACTGTTTATCGTCAATGTCTCACTCCCATACAAGGCAACACTCCATACAAATGCCTTCAGAAAGGACTTCCTTAGGCTTAAATCAATATTCAATGTTAACAAACTTCTCTTTTTCAAGAACGCTTTTCTACCCATTGCCATTCTGCATTTTATATCCTCTGTACTGCGACCATCATTTGTTATTTTACTGCCCAAGTAACAAAACTCATCTACCTCCTTTATTGCTTCGTTTCCCAATCTAATTCCTTCAGCATCACCTGATTTTCTTACACTGCACTCCATTACCCTAGTTTTGCTCTTGTTAATGTTCATCTTATATGCTCCTTTCAGTACACTGTCCATTCCGTTCATTTGCTCTTCCAGGTCCTTTGCTGTATCTGACAGAATTACTATGTCGTCAGCAAAACGCAATGTTTTTAATTCTTCCCCCTGAACTTTAATTCCTTCACCAAATTTCTCCTTGCTTTCCTTTATAGCTTGCTCAATGTACAAATCGAATAACATCGGAGAAAGGCTACAACCCTGTCTTACTCCCTTCCCAACCACTGTATCTGTCTCATGCCCTTCAACTCTGACAACCGCTGTCTGGTTTATGTACAACTTGTAAATAACCTTACACTCCCTATAGTTTACTCCTGCTTGCTTCAGAACTTGAAAGAGTTTATTCCAATCAACATTGTCAAAAGCCTTCTTCAAATCTACAAAAGCAAGAAATGTAGGTTTGCCTTTTCTTAATCTATCTTCTAGGATAAGCCATAAAGTCAGTATTGCCTCCCGAGTTCCTACATTTCTCCTGAACCCAAACTGATCTTCCCCGAGGTCGGCTTCTACCAGCTTTTCCATCCTTCTGTAAATAATTCGTGTTAATATTTTGCAACCATGACTTATTAAACTGATGGTTCTGTAGTTTTCACACCTGACTGCGCCTGCTTTCTTTGGAATGGGGATTATAATATTTTTCTTAAAGTCTGAGGGTACTTCACCTGTCTCATACATCTTACACACCAGGTGAAACAATTTTGTCATGGCTGGTTCTCCCAGAGACTTCAGTAGCTCTGAGGGAATATCATCTACTCCAGGGGCCTTGTTTCGACTTAGGGCTTTCAGTGCTCTGTCAAATTCATCTCTCAGTATAGTACCTCCTATTACATCCTCATCTACTTCTTCACCCCTTTCTACAATATTGCTGCTAAGTTCATTTCGTTCATAAAGCCTGTCTATATACTCTTTCCACCTTTCAGCTTTCCCTTCTTTGCTGAGAACTGGTTTTCCATCAGAGTCCTTGATATTCATAGAGCTGTTTTTCTTATCTCCAAATGTTTCTTTTATTTTCCTGTAGGCTGTATCTATTTTCCCCTATTTATACATTGTTCTACATCCTTGCATTTGCCTTCTAGCCACTCCTGCTTAGCCATTTTGCACTTTCTGTCAATCTGATTTCTTAGTCGTCTGTACTCCATTTTGCCTGTTTCATTTACTGCATTTTTATATTTTCTCCTTTCATTGATTAAAATTAGTATCTCCTGTGATATCCAAGGATTTTTTGTAGGTCTTACCTTCCTACCTATTTTGTCCTCTGCTACCTTCACTATTTCATCTCTCAATTTTACCCATTCCTCCTCTACTGTTTTATTTTCCCCTGTTTGTCAATTGTTGCCTAAAGCTCCCTCTGAAATTCTTAAGAGCCTCCGGTTCCTTCAATATATCCAGGTCCCATCTCCTTATTTTCCTACCTTTTTGTAGTTTCTTCAGTTTCAGTCTACAGTTCATAACCAACAAGTTATGGTCAGAGTCTATATCTGCCCCTGGGTACGACTTACACTGTATAACCTGGTTCCGAAATCTATGTCTTACCATTATAAAATCTATCTGGTATCTCCCGGTGTCTCCTGGTCTCTTCCAAGTATACAACCTTCTTTTGTGATTCTTGAACCAGGTGTTTGTTATAACTAAATTACGTTCTGTGCAAAATTCTACCAGGCGGCTTCCTCTTTTATTCCTTTTACCCAGACCATTTTCACCTACTATCTTTCCTTCTCTTCCTTGTCCTACTACCGAATTCCAGTCTCCCATCACAATTAAGTTTTCCTCTCCCTTAATTGTCTGAATAATTTCCTTTAGCTCCTCATATATTTCTTCGATTTCCTCATCATCGGCAGAGCTAGTTGGCATATAAACCTGTACTACTGTTGTCGGTGTTGGCTTCGTATCTATCTTGACAATGATAATGCGATCACTGTACTGGTCATAGTATTTTACCCGCATTCCTATTTTCTTATTCATTATCAATCCTACTCCTGTGATACCCCCAATTGATTTTGTATTTGTAATCCTGTGCTCACCTGACCAGAAATCCTGTTCATCCTGCCACCAAACTTCACTAATCCCCACTATATCTAAATTCAACCTATCCATTTCCCTTTTTAAATTTTCTAATTTTCCTACTCGATTAAGGGATCTAACATTCCACGCTCCGACCCGTAGAATGCCAGTATTGTCTTTCCTTATGATCACATCCTCCTGAGTAGTCCCCGCCCGGAGATCCGAATGGGAGACTATTTTACCTCCGGAATATTTTACCCGAGAGGAAGCCATCATCATACGTTCATACAGTAGAGCTGCATGTCCTCGAGAAAGGTAACGGCTGTAGTTTCCCCTTGCTTTCAGCCGTTCACAGCAGCTGTGTGGCAAAGCCACATTAGCTGATGTTACAAGGCCAGCTCAGTCAATCATCCAGACTGTTGCACCTGTAACTACTGAAAAGGCTGTTGCCCCTCTTCAGGAACCACACGTTTGTCTGGCCTCTCCACAGATACCCCTCCACTGTGGTTGCACCTACGATACGGCTATCTGTATCGTTGAGGCATGCAAGCCACCCCACTTCGGCAATGTCTGTGGTTCATGGGAGTGGTTTCTGTGATTGTACATTGCTAATTGTTCTATGCTATTGGCAGCAAAAATGTTTACTGCAAAAACCAGTAGAATTTTTCCATTTTTTTAAATTAATTAATTCTTTTTATTTTGTAGTTACAAAGACTTTACAAGAGGAGCAAATGCATGCACATTAGTTTTACTAAAATCACCTTTCCAAGTATTTCTTTCCTTTAGTAATATATTTCAAAATCTTGTCCATGAAATACTCCTTGTAGGAACAACATTGTCAGCAGGGAATACAATTCTTAGTAGTTGGTTGGTACACACTTGTGGACAGAGAAACAATTCTAATACATTTGGTACGGCCTCCCAATTGTTGATGACTGCTGGCCTTAACTTGGCTCACTGAACACAGTCGATGGGTTAATCCCATGCTCAAGGAGGCGTTGGATATGCTGTTACAGGGCAGGAGGTGGAAGTGCTGGTTGGGTGGATTGAGCAGCTTATCTCCCACACTGATTGCTCCCTTGTGGCAATTGTTTTGGTTTCATATTGTTTCAGAAATGGACTAAGACGCTGTGTAGATTGGATGGTGATGGAATATTATAGTAGGAGAGGTGGAATGTATATTGGCTAGGATGTCTTATTTCAGGACATTAAGACAGATAATCTACTGGATGTTGTTCAGTTGTTCCAATCTTGTGTCGTATTGGATGATTTGGAGGGGGGAGGGGGTAGAGAGTAACCTTTTTGGCTAATTATTGGGTGTAGCTGGATTATTTGATGGAGGGTGAATATGGAGGGGGGGGGGGGGAGGTGGTATGGCACAGGAAATCTGTTTGCACTCTACATTTGGATATAGTGCCCAACACAAATCTGGTACACCAAAAAAGCACCTCCTTGGTACAGGAACCACCTCTGGAAGATAGTGCTATTGTGCAATCCTTACTAGATATATCACATTCGACATTGCGTCCCTTGTACTCCAGCATCCCCATAAGTTATCCAGCCTCCAACACCCTAAATGCACATTTACACCTGTGGGACTTTCCATGAGCACTAGCTACATGTAGCTATTGTATATACTGGTTCATGCATCTGAACTGTGTGCACAGGCCATTGCACACTGGCTCAGGATTCTCACCAGCCTGGGCAGGGTGACAAGTACAACAGGAAAGTATGGTCTACATTATACCAGAACAGGTGTTGCAGTGCTAGCCCCATATACAGTTCCTTTTGCAGATTGCCGAGCTGCTTCAGAACCCACTGTGCACACATCTTCCGGTAACGCAATCTATCATGCACAATTGTCCACAGTGTTTCAACACTGGCCCCCACCATCACTGCCAATATTCACATTGTGACACGGTGATCATTTCTCACCATGTTGTTCACCTGCTTAATGAGTTCAGCCATTGCTAGGACAGGTCTAGTAAAATAAAAAGCAAGATACATTGATTTTTGACTATAGTAAGTTCAAGTGAGAACGTATATAATCGTGAAGATAGAAACAACTGAACGTAAAGATGATCAGAGAGATTCAGATAGCCATGTAAAGAAGACCTGGAACATTCTCACAATTTAAATTTTCGATGACATCCATCAAATACAGAAAATACAACTATCACACAATCACCAGCTCACAAACTCATGCACAAATGACCATGTCTGGCCCAAGTTGTAGCCATAACAGTCAGATTGTTGTCACGAGTGCACAAGTTGTGCCTGAGTGTTTTCTGATGAAGACTGTGCATGAAAATTTAAAATAGTATCAATGTGATTGTCTTTTTACATGACAATCTACAGCTCAACCGTAATCTTTACCTTGAGTTATTCCTAACCTCACATTTATATACATCGATTTTTCTTAAATATTGTACACACATTACAAAATAGAGCTGGTGCTCTTGGAATACCAGTATACTACACATCTTATTTTACAGAGTGAAAAGTTACATGAAATTTTTTCATGTAAAGTTACAATACTTTTAAGCACAGAGTTGTGTGTGATTTACAGAGAGAACAATTTGTTCTTCTTGTTTGAGAAAAATTTCTCTTACCAATTTAAATTGTTTCATCAAAACCCACAAAGAAATTAGGCACTATCATTTCTTAAATTTGATCTGTAACAGCTCACATTTGTATGTTATGATACACCGATATTACATTGAAAACACAATCACATCACATCACATCACATCTCTCTCTCTCTCTCTCTCTCTCTCTCTCTCTCTCTCTCACACACACACACCATTTTATAGGAGTCTTTGGATTCCTCCTCTATTGCAGCTACACTTTTAGTGGGCAATTTTCTGATGGTCCCACTTTTATCAATATCAATTTAAGTCAATTTAGCAACTATTTTCAAGGACATGAAGTAATTGTGTGCCATAATTGGAACAAAAGTTTGTAATTTTTGTGAACAGGCATTTTGTTCTTTATATAAGTCTGTCACACTGCTTGCCTCTACAGACACTTTGCCAGTTCTGGCGAGAGGATCTGCAGAGCAACATCGTGCATGCTTTAGTAATTGCTGTTTATGGAAAATGACTTCAAGGAAACAATAAGTTTTACCAAATTTGATAGATAGCAGCACTATAGCTTTTAAATATGATGTATCAGTACAACATTGATAGTCTGGGGTACAGACGGGTGGCTGTGAACATGCTGATGCCGCACTTAGGTCTATTGTCACTTAGCGCTCTCTAACACTCGAAAATGGTAACGCTGGGCACCCATAGTTGCCTACTTCAAAAGCCAGTTGAGTGTCAGTAGCGACGAGGTGCACAGCTCTTGTTTCTCCGAACACTATTGAGTAACAATTACGAGAGTTTGACTAAGTGTACTTTATTGGTATTTCTTTTTACTTGTTCAGTATATTTATTGAGGACAAGTGTCTCTGTAAGCAGGAAATGGAAAGTGAGGAAGAAAGAAACATTTCCCCTGTGCCTTGTGGATCCGGTTTAGAAACAACTCCAAACGTACATCAACAACAGGAAGAATGAAACTGAAGACAACTGAATTTCGGCGGCAAGGGAAATTAGTAATCCGCAATGAATACAAATATTTGAAACATCTCGTAGAGAAACTTCCTGGCAGATTAAAATTGTGTGCCGGAACTGGAACTCGAACCTGGGACCTTTGCCTTTCGCGGGCAAGCACTCTACAGACTGAGCTATCCCAACATGACTCACGATGCCGCCTCACAACTTTACTTCCGTCAGCACCTCGCCTCCTACATTCCTAACTTCACAGAAATAGAGGATTATGGCGAAGTGGTGTCATCTACATGCATTAGAAAAGATCTGCAGAATGTAGAGATAATCAACAATGACGAAGTGAAGAAATGAAGTGATATATTACCAAAAACCAACAACAATTGTAAAGAAGAACCTTGCTAACGTACAAACTATTTGTGCTGCAGCTTGTGGGATTAGTTTAAGAACTGTGCAGCATGTGTGTCACGAAGGAAAATCTCCACAATTCTCTTCTCCCAGGAAGAAGAATATTAAACATCAGTTTTTAACAAAACTGAACGACTTTGATACAGATGTTGTCAGGCGAACTGTCAATGAATTTTATGACAAGAGGCGATTACCCAACATCAGAAAAACTGAGAAAAAAGTTAATTGAGAAAATAAATTTTACTGGCTCTCCTAGTTCTGTTAGAAGCATATTAAACAATATGAAATTCAAATACAAGCATCAGAATGATGGCAGTCAATTCTTACTTGAACACAATGACATAGTGGCATCCAGAATTAAATTTTTTAGGATGATGAATTTACTGTGTACTTCAGGTGACATGCAACCCTTATTCTATCTGGATGAAACATGGGTTACTCAAAACCATTCACTAAAGTATATCTGGCAAAATTCAAGCCAAAGTGGGGGCCCTAAGGTACCAGTTCGGAAAGGGGCCAGACTGATTGTTATACATGTGGGATCAGCAAAGACTGGATTTCTTAAAGAAAGTAAATTAGTTTATAGATGTAGCAATACAAACAGAGCAGAAGATTATAATTCGGAAATGAACACAACTAAGTTTAAAAATTGGTTTGAAAACAGTTTTTAGTTTATTGGACAAGGGTTTAGTCAGTCATGGACAACGCCAAGTATCATTCAGCAGTTTTGAACCGTGCTCCAACAACAAAAACACCAAAGGCTGACATAGCTGTTTCGTTAGCCACAAAAAATATTGCCTCTTACCTACAGACACAAGAGCTGAGATGTTGGATAAAGTTCGTTTACACAAAGGAGAACCCATTTATGAGCTAGATGTGCTGGCAAATGAAAGGGGAGCAACAAGTAGTACGCTTACCGTAGAAGGATTAAGAAAAATGTGATGAGACTGACACAAGTAAAGACAATTGTGATGGGACATCTAAGAAATTTAACACTCTTTGGCCAGTTTATGGCACAGTGGTTCTTTCGTAAGGAACAATTTTATTTCTAATAAAGTATCATACTTTAAACAAATATTTTTTTTACTATTTGTATTGACTCGCAACCGAAACCCATTCATATCAGACTAGCTTAACGCCCACTGCTTCACATGCGTACTTGGTTGGTCTGCATCAGTTGTTTCTCCCTCTTAACACTACACTGCATGAATTTTTATTTTAGCATAAAAAATTTTATATGGTAGGAAATGTTCAGAAATGAAGGGGAAAAATATTGAAAAAATATATAAGTGATTTAACAATGTGAAAGTCATTATTTATTACCTGTTGCCATTTGGCAACATCATGCATTTAGGCATAACTCACTCTCCAGCAATCAAAACTTTTGCAACAGCAAATCAAGCAGGAAAATTATTTACAAATGCATTCTATGAAACATACATTTTATGAGATATTTGAGTTTGAATTTCATATTATAGATCT
This sequence comes from Locusta migratoria, assembly GCA_026315105.1. Classification (NCBI taxonomy): domain Eukaryota; kingdom Metazoa; phylum Arthropoda; class Insecta; order Orthoptera; family Acrididae; genus Locusta; species Locusta migratoria. Next base: position 364,703,874 of record CM048744.1, read on the forward strand.
CAGTGGCATTTAAAGCAGGATACTTCTGTGAAATAAATCAAAGCATTAAATTACAGTACATGATATTTAGTGAAACAGTTATTGTTCTTGTTAAGACACAGCTCCAGATTACATTTTTCACATTTAATAATGGTATAATCTTTGCAATTTTCATGTTTGCACCTCTGTTTTTTTGTTTTTTTTTTATCTAAATAAACAGGACAGTGTTCGAATCTGACATTTTTAGCTGGATGGTGTGAACCTTTCTTCTTCTTTGCTGGTGGTTTCTCTACACAACTTGACCTACCTCTCTTTGGCGTAGAGCTGGAACCAATTTTGAGCAAAGTTTCAGCCAGTGCAATCCTAAAATTTGCTAATTGGAGCTCCTTAGCTTGAGACAATCGGTTGTGGATGCTGTTAACTTTGCGGTACAAAATCCAGCTGTTGATTATGGCTATATCAATAAGATGGTAAAATATTCTAAAGTACCAGTTCTTACTCCACATTATGATTTTGTATCTGCCAATGAGACTGTCTAGGAGATCCACTCCTCCCATATGCTTATTCTAAATTTTCACAATTTTTGGACATGATACAAAAATATGTTCCTTCCTACTTCTGTCATACCTCTTTCCATTGCTTACAGGGTCACTTCCTACAAACGTGGATAACAACATAACTGTCTTGTTGTCCTTCCAGATTACATTCCAGATCTCTGTTCCTTCATAATTTCCGATAAACTCAAGTATTTACCCCTTTACTATTGGAGCAGAACCTCCACTTCTACTTGCAGTTGTAGTTCCTGATGCAGCTACCGAGGTGTCCATTGACTGCCCAGCGCAATTAGAATCATTTGAAAACACTTTGGATTCAATAAGATCAAAAGTTTCACTGTATGATTTAACGAATTTATTGCTGTTATTACATATTTCATCTTCATCACCACTGTCATCTTCACTTCCACTCGGAACTGGTATTGAAAACCAAATTTCTTCTGTCAACTCCTTTAACCGTACATCATCATCCACAAAATAAACTTTTCCAGGACTCATGATACCTTATTTTACAAACGAAACAGCACTAGTTCACTGAAATGGCAGAAATTTTGTAATTGCTGAGTGCAAGCTTCCTAAGCAAGTACGCAACAATACTATGAGTGCATAGTGTTGCCAAACGGCACTTTAAGGCCCAACAGTGAGTAAAATCCATCGGGGCGCTCTTTGTTGCATTTCTCCTCAATTCATGACTACACTGCCGTTTATGGAGGAAATGATTAACTAAATGTTTACAACAGACTTCAATGTATTCAATATGCACAGTGTTGCCATCTGGCAACAAGAAGTACGTGTGATAAAAATTGCCAAAGGGCAACACCATGCAGTGTAGGGTTAATATAAATTTTCATAGCTATAGCTTAAGTGCTATCATAATGAAATGTTGTGATACTACTTGTAGCTGCGACAGAATGGTCGTGTGTATTGAGGCGCCATGCTGTGGTGCGGGCTGCTGTTTGCTGTCGGGGTTCGATTCGCCCCTCGGGCACGGGTGTTTGTGTTGTCCTTAGCATAATTTGCTCTAAGTTAGTTTAATTACCTTGTAAGCCTTGACGACCCCATAGTTAAATCTCTTAAGATTTACAAACATTTGATTTTACTATTTTTAAGGCCCTAGGGCACCCCTTAATAGTTGAATTTCCAAAAATTCCTCAACATGTGTCTCATATTCCAACAAATTTTGCAAATATTTTTTGTAATTCTGGGTTGAAAATTGGCTTAGTAGCAATGTATTTTCAAAAAATGTTTCATCCCCCTATTTCACCCCTGAAATGATTAATTTTCTGAAAATATCAAAACACGTGTCTCTTTAATTCTGACCAATTTATGTGACTGTAGCTTCAAAATTGCCTTAATAGCAAAAGATTTTTGAAAAACATCCTCTCCAATTTAACCCCCTTGATGGCTGAATTTCCAAAAATATTGAAACATTTTTTAAACTAAGTGAAAACGCTATTGACACTGGTGGAATAAGAAGTTCAACATTACGGCTGTGGAATCCCTTGGCCATATGTGTAATATCCTCAACTTTTCTAGAACCTTACATAGTATTTATGAAGTTACAGATAAATATCTAACATTCTAATAAGCATATTTCATAACCAAAATCTTCAGTTGAGAGTATATACGTTATTTACCTTCTGGGTAAAAATTTCCTCATCAAACATTTTAGCTTCTGCAACAGATCTTAAATAGATGCCATTAAAATTGTTCTGAGCTATTTGTCGCGTCACGATGATAAAATCTATCCAACATTTCGGATCCGTTGCAGGAGCCTTCCTCAGGGAATACTGACTTGTGTCCTTGAGCTGGTCTTATGAAGTGTGTACTGTCCTCACAGTTTAGTTTTGATTGGTGCTTCGAGGCGAGCGGGTCGCAGATGGGCATTCCTGACAGCATGGCAACTTCGTCACTAACCAGGAGAACTAAGAGCCAAGAGCGCGCATGCGTACAACTTCCTGTTTTCCACGAATCACTGATGCAAACACCAATAAAGCGCATCTTCCTTTCCTATTTCCACCTATCAGAAACACCAAGGCAAATGCCAATCCAAACTAAACTGTGAGGACAGTATAAGCTTTATAAGATCAGCACAAGGAGGAAACAAGTCAGTATTCCCTGAGGAAGGCTCTTGCAACGGATCCGAAACGTTGGAAAGATTTCATCATCATGATGCGGTAAATAGCTCATAAGAATTTTAAGGTTAAAACAATGGTTATTTAAAATTTACCATGAACAAAATGTTCGTAGCACGAGTGCCCGTGGCTTAAAAGCAATGCTATTCGATTATTTACATGAAGTCTGTAGTAAGTAAAATTTAACAAATAACAGATAATATTATTTTTATATGAAGTGGTAATATACGTGAATAAGTGGAAAGTGCTGAAGATTAGGTGGGTGGATCGCATAACTAATGACGAGGTACTGAACAGAATTGGGGAGAAAAAATTTCTGGCATACCTTGACTAAAAGAAGGGATAGATTGGTGGGACACTTTCTTAGACATCAAGGAATTTTGAATTTAGCATTAGAGGGAAGTGTGTGGGGTAAAAATCGCAGAGGAAGACCAAGAGATGGATACAGTAAGCAGATTCAGACAGATGTAGGTTGCCGTTCTTATGTGGAGATGAAGAGGATTGCTCAGGATAGGGTATTGTGGAGAGCTGCATCAAACCAGTCTCCGGACTGAAGACCACAACAACAACGACAACAAGTGGAAAAATGCACATAACAGTAAAATGGATCACTAGTAATTATGACAATGTTTACTGATCTATATGACAAATTCTAAATGCACTGACATTACATGAGAGATAGTAGAAATCTAGATCTACAATAAAACAGAATTACTACTCTGCTATTTGGTGTAAATACTCGATTTGTTTCTCAAGCTGTTGTATAGGTGGTAAGCTTAACAGTTCCCTTTGAGAGTTAAATAACTTATTTATAAAAGGCAATGTCCCGTCGCCCAGACCAAACCACTGAAGATAGAAACTTGAAATTTGTAGCAGGTGTTGATCTTACTCTGTAGGCATCATTTAAGAAGCGATTTTTCGATATTCCATCTGTAAGCGGGGTGAAATTGGGGATGGAATGTTTTTTTGAAAATATGTTGCTATTTAGGCAATTTTGAAGCTAGAACTACAAAATTTCAGATTTTAATTCAGGGTTCGAATTTAAGACACGTGTTTCAGCATTTTTGGAAATTCAGCCAATAAGGGGTAAAATAGTGGAAGCAAAAAATTGATTTCAAAAAATATGTTGCTGTTAACTCAAATTTCAACAAAATTTAACTACAAATCTCAGTATATGGACTCTTGATCATGGTTTAAAAAAAGAGTTTTGGTAGTTTTGGAAAGTAAGGAGTAAGTGTTTTACATCACATACTATTGATGTTGCTGGCAGAAGAAAGAAGGCTGATAGGAGATGGACTCACAATGACATATACAGATGAAAACATGGACTCTTCCAGAATTTTTGGCAGAAGAGATGTCAGTCACCAGTACATCTACTTGAACCACTTTATGATTATTATGGACATCAGTGCAGAAATGAAGAGTATTGTCGACCATAGTAGTTCTGACAAACTACAACCAATTAACAATGTATTATTATTATTATTATAGCTCAAGCAAAGATCACCATAATTTAGCTGTGTCAACTCTAATACCATGGGAGAAGATGAAAAAAATTGTGGGATATTTACATGCTTGTGATAATGACAAATTGTCTAAAAAAGACTCCCTTGGAAACTTGTGAATGATAGATGGTTAAGAGCTTTCAATAACAAACACCTGCAGTGTATTGATGGGACAAATTTCTGTATTATGGTACAGAGTAACCTACGGGAAGCAAACCTATTAGGTTTAGTTATAAAGTTTGGTGACTTTGCTAGTTACTTACAGTTCCTTAGGTATGGTACAAGTTCAAGCTGGGCCATACCAAGGCGCTGCAAAAGGAAACACTAGACTAGAACTTTGTGTAGGTAGATCAGTTTAGTATAAAAATTTCCATTTCAGAATGAACAGACATATGATTTTTTATATCTTTTGTGTGTGGGGGGGAGGGGCATGCGTGTGCGGTTTTAGGTTATTAGCGCCTGAATCAGAACTGAGATATATCAAAGGATAAAAAGACTATTTGATTATAGCTAAAAACATAGGGTAAAAACTGTCATCCTTGACAACAAAGGCACATCTGACACCTTCATTGCTCTTGGAACCATCTGTATAGACAAAGATGGAGTGAACAAGCTGTGCACGAAGTTCAACAAACCTCAAGCAGTAAACCACTTCCAAGGGGAAGGGAGGGTAAAATCGAGTTGCTGAAGCAAGCTTCAAAAACTGACTCCAGGAGGAAGCAGGGCAGTCGTAGATAGCCCGTAGTGGTTATTGAGGGTGTCACTGAATAATGAGGGATAAGAAGGGTAGTTGGGCATCAACAGGAGACTACACACGTACTGACATAGCAATGTTTCGCACCGATAGGTCAAAGGTAATTCGGCAGCTTCAGCATAGAGGCTTTCAACAGGGCTGGTGTGAAATGCTCCTATCATCAGGCATAACCCCTGATGGTGGATAGAGTTAAGATTGCATAAAATGGACGGTCATGTAGGAGAGTATACAAAGCTCCCGTTATCCAGTTTTGATCAGACAATGGACCGATAAAGGTGAAGCAGGACGATATGATCCACACCCCATGATGTACCACTAAGAACACGGAGAATGTTAAGGGAACGAGTACAGCGGGCAGCCAGAGGGAAAAAAAAAAAAAGGAGAGAGAGAGAGAGAGAGAGAGAGAGAGAGAGAGAGAGAGAGAGAGAGAGAGAGAGAGAGAGAGAGAGAGAGAGAGAGAGCGCAACGAGGCTGAGATGTACAGATGATGGAAGAAATTCTTTGTATCTTCAGAAGTTGATGCAAAAGGTTTTCTCATGGGAGAAACGGAAGCCATTTATGACACACCAGGAATAAAGACAGTCAAGACAATGCTGAAGATGACACTCCAGGAGACAGTCTCTTAGTTCTGCAGAAGACTGGAAACTTGTCCACAAACGTGCAGCCTGAAAAATCAGCTGGTAGGCAATCCACAATGGGGTTGATCGCAATGTCAAAAACCGCTACACTCAAAACGTACCTTATGGCGAAACTTATCGGATAAAAGAGAGCCCACTCGTACCCTGAACATTTGATCTGTTAAAAAAGCACGAATAAAGAGAGGGAGGCGGCTGCGAAGACCCCATGTATGCATGGTGCGAAAAATGCCTGCCTGCCAACAGGTGTCGTAAGCCTTCTGCAAATTGAAGAACACAGCCACCGTTTAACACTTTCACAAAAAGTTATTCACAATGAAGGTTGACAAGGTAAGGAGGTGATCAACACCGGAGCTATGCCCTTGAAACCCACATTGGACAATGGTGAGCATGTGCCGAAATTCGAGTAACCAACTGAGCATTAACCATGTGCTCTATTACCTTACAGACACAGCTGGTCAGAGAAATGGGGCAATAACTGGAAGGAAGATGTTTGTCCTTCCCCCGTTAGGTATGGGGACAATTGCTTCACGCTAGCACATGGGACCTTCACCTTCAGTCCAAACGCAAAGAAGAAAGCATTTATGTGCAGGGGAGAGGTTCTTCAGAATCTCAATACGAATGGCACCGGGCCAGAGGACTGGGAGAGGGCTAGGGCACATTCTAACTCTTGCATGGTGAATGTGGCATTTTAACTTTCATGATTTGGAGATTTTAAAGATGGCGGTCGTGCCTCGTCTGCCTGTTTCAGGGGAGGAAAACAGGGCCATAAGCAGAGATTGAGACAGCAAAAGATAGGCCTAAAGCATAGGCTATGCCAACAGGGTCCACAAAGACTTCATTTTCAACATTCAGCCTATGTATTGGGGAGTGGCCTTTAGTGCAAGATATCAGGCGTAGTTTATCCCAGACGACCGATGAAGGAGAAAATCTGTGAACTTCTGAAAGCAGTCCAGCAGGTCTTTTTGCTTTCTGTAATAACTCGACAGCATTGCAGTCACAGTCATTTGTAATTGATACAATTCTCCAAGGTAGGCCAGCATTGAAACATACGTAAAGCACGCCGCCGTGCTTGAATAGTGTCGCTACATAATGCATTCCACCAGGGGACTGGGACACTGTGGAGAGGAAGAAGTTTGAGGTATAAAATATTCGGCAGCTGTGAGAAAAAATGTCTGAGGTAGTTACCTAATTATGTTCCCTGTTGCAGCTAATAATATTTCAGTTTCCTGTCTCACTGTGTGTGTGTGTGTGTGTGTGTGTGTGTGTGTGTGTGTGTGTGTGTGTGTGTGTGTGCGCGCGCGCGCGAATTTAGATGATTCATCTACTGTATATGACTGCTTCAAAGTTTTTTTAGCCAAGGAATTGCAAACAACATAGCTGAGCAATGTAATTTATATGGTGATTAGCTTTGCAAAGATGCCAGTGAAAAATCAAGACTGTGACATGAAATTTACTGTTTCCTAGCTGTATATTTTCTGATGGCTCAAGTAAGAAAAATTGAAATAAACACTTACACGACAAACTCTCTCTTACTATCCACTCCAATGTTTGTACAGTTCATGCCGAGAGATACCTCCAGTTACTAAGGATGCTACACTTCGTTGATAACAGTGAGAATCCCGGAGATGACAAACTCTGGAAAATTCGACTAATTGTGGATCATCTAAGAAAAGTATGCCTTCTATCCTTTTTCAAATTTATCTATTGACAAAAGTTTAGTTCTCTACAAAGGTGGCGTCTTCTTCAAGCAGTACATTCCTTCCAAATGCCACAAATTCTGCATAGTTTTTTGTGTAATGTGATTGTGACTATTATTTATGTGGGGGAAGCAACAGACAAAAAAAGAAATGATTTTGGTGTAAATGTTGGAATACCTGGACGTATTGTACTTACTTTAATAGAACATTACCTTGGGAAAGGTCACACATATGTTGACAATTGTTACACTAGCCCAACATTATTTTCTTTTCTGTATGATAGAGACTAATGCCTGTGGAACTGTGAGAATAAACTGTGAAGGCATGCCTGCTGTATCAGAAAAACTTAAAGGTGAGTGAGTTTATGTCAACAGATAAACTTCTTGCTCTCAAGTGGCAGGACAGTGAGGATGCTTTCTACTCTCCATACAAGCGAAATTGTAGCGACTGACAAAATTGACAGGAGCACAAATGATGCAAAACTAAAACCAGCTTGCATCGTAAGTTACACTGAAAATATGGGGGCTGTCGACAGGAGTGACATGATCCTAAGTTCGGTAGAATGTGTACGAAAAACTAAAATGGTATAGCACTACTTTATCTCGCTAATTCCAGGAATGCCAAAAAATAAGAACACTCAGAGAAGGTGTATTGTATGTGCAAAACATGACAAACGAAGTGACATGAGATATAAATGTATAAAATGCAATTTGCCTTTATGTTTGAATTTTTGTTTCAAAAGATACCACATTTCGAAATTTTACTAATATGTGTTATGTATTTTTTCCTAATAAAGTACCATTTTATTTAAATAGCATTTGTCCAAAAAGATTAAAAAGAAAATACAATTTAACACTGTAATACTGGATTTGGCATCATAATATAATCGAAATAACGATAGACTGCTACAATCTTATATATAAGCACCACCAGAAAATTAGGCGCACAGGGCAGGCACCGCTCAGAATAACTGTAGAGTGAAAGGGTTAAGGTACGATGAGGTTCTACCTTAACAGGAAAAGTGTGCAACTACATGGTTCAAAGCAGCTTTTGTGCTTGGAAGACACTTTCGGTTTCCATCAACAGCACCCCATTGCTGGGAACAAGTTTTTACAGGACCTGCAATTGCATCAACACCCCTTTGTATACTGAAAGGATTCACTAAAGTCATGGCCATCAGTTCAGGAAATGACAAGGAACTTCGATGTGTGTTGGCAGGATTTTCTTGGTCTTGGGTTAATGTATTTTCCTTTTCAGGGTCAAAGCCAAAGTGGAAGAAGTAGTCATAGTGAAGTTGTCCCCCATAGTTACTCGCGTTTCCAATGACGTGCTCCTTCCTAATGAGGAACCCTCACTGAGGGCTCACCCGCCTTAGGTGACTGTCCATACCCCAAGTTACACCTCCCGAGAAACTGACAAGAGACCAATTGGCATGGTCGGAAGGTATCAACTCGGGTAATCACCCCTCGCTGGGCCTGAACCTTTACCAGGGAGTGCATGTGGGCTCTAGATTCCAACCCAAGCATGGATTTAACGCATTACCCAGTCACCTTTTACGCAGTGAGCACATGGGTGGCCTTCGGGAAGGAACAGGGAGTAAGAAAGGAAAGAGGAAAGAAGTGGAAGAGGTTGAGTCCCAAACGCCAAGGCAGACACTAAAAAAGGAGGACAGGAAGGCTAGAAGAGTACAGTGAGGAGGGTAAGATGGAAGCAAAGGTTAGGAAAAGATAGAAGTGAGGAGAGAGAGAGAAAGTTGGTACAGGAGATCACCTATACTCACACAGAACCCCCGCCCTATCTCCGAGCAAAGGTATAAACTGGAGGAGGAGGAGGAGGGGGGAGAATTGAAGCAACCTGGGGTGGGAACGAAAGCTGCTTCAGCTCTGGGTCTGTCACGCCACACATGCACCCGCAAAAGAACTGTGGGCCTGCTGGTGGCACGGGGGGGGGGGGGGGGGGAGATTCTCTAAGGGTTGCACTGAAACAGGACAATTCAAACAAATAGAACAGAGGATGTAAGACCTTCATACAACAAAAAAATCTCCAAGAGAATCATAAGACCACTGATATATCTGGAATTACTCCAATTCAGTATAATAGAAGCATCACGTAAAACAGAAGTGGAATTCAATCAACTGGACAATCCAAACAATACAGTGGGGGGGAGATAACTTTTATTGATGTTATAATTACTTCTGCTGTAGTTGTTAGTTACAGCACATATATGGAAGGAATGAGCAGACCGGATGAACATCACAAGCTTAATTGCTTAGCAAAAAATCATACCAACATCTGCACTGTATATTCCGAAACCATTACAGAAGAGTTCTCAGTGATGTGTATGTAAGGTAAGACCATCTGATTGTACATGTAGGCAAACAGTTAATATGTGGACAGTGCAATAAGCATACTATAAACAAGCGTCAAAATATAAAATTCCTTTCCATCCTCTTTTTGGACAGTTTCATACAAAGCAAAGTTTGACCCCAACTTACATAGTTTAAGCTTCTTTATTACTTAATTGGTTATATATTGTGTCAATGAGCGGTTCAAAATGTAAACATCAAAACTTTACATCTGTTTCTCACAGTATTATATGCAAGGTACCTGTACCCTCCCTTTCCCAGTTATTTTTTATATTAAATACATTGTAGCAGTTATAAAAGTGATATTTATGGTGTATCTAATTAAACACAAATTTAAGAGATTTGAATGATAAACCTTATTAGGATCAAATATGTTTAGCAAAGATTCTCCCTTCCAAACCATGATCATTGTATTTATTTTGTATATTGTTTAACTTTGATAAACCTCCAAATTTACAAGATAAGGCAGCTAGAAACAATGGCACCATACTTTGTATCCAAAACATACAATTTTGCCCCTAATCAATTGCTTAAGACCTCACTGTCTGAAGGATGGTATCTTTCTTTCACTAACACAGCATATTTGAGAAAACAGTTCCTAAGATGCTCTAAGAGACATTTCCAATTGTCATATAAATACATGTTACACATATCCTCAAAACTGTTTCTTCTATTGACACAGATATAGCGTAGTTTTATGGATCACCACTTACCTCCCAGTATATTCAAATAGGACATACCCACTAACCAGCAATATTTCAAAGAAAGTCTTCTGTTCAACATATAACTCAAAGTTCATCCTAACATTCTGCATTGCATATAAATGTTTGTTCACAATGTATGCAATAAAATAGACACTGAAAAACCATTCATATATATTCTGTGAAGCCAGCCTTTAAACATGATTACGTCCCTAATAATGTAAAGTCCAAGTTGGAATGAGCAATATAGTAATAAGGACAATTTACAACTCACAAAGACTTGACAAGCTGTGACATTCACATAAAACACACACACACACACACACACACACACACACCCCCAACACTTCAGATATCGGTCAAGGCCTTAAGAAAATAGAAGATTTACGCAATCACTGATAATCGAAGTGAGGCACCTGGAGATGGTTGTGTGTCTGTGTGAATGTTCTATTTTCTGAAGAAAGCATGGCCGATAGCTGAAGTGTATGTGTGAGTCTTTATGCACCTATTGCAGCTTGTGGAGTCTTTGCAGAAAGGTTTAAATTTTCCTTATGACTATATTGTTGATTAGGTCCCTGAAATTAGTAACCCAGACCAGCCACCTTCATTTCACTTCTTTCAACGTTTCAGATTTCAACCATTTTTGTCCTTTATGTGAAATGAGGAAGTTCAGTTGAGAAACTACTACTGTTTCATTGGAACCAACCATTTTATCTTCATTAGTAATTATCAGTTACTTCACATCTGCAATCTATTCATGGGTGTTTGTGCCTTTATTTTCTAGTTCAATATCACATAAAACAATTATTTTATCTTCACTGGCCATTTTTACAATTGCTTCTTATTCTGCTGTAAATTCAAGCTATTGATGTCACCCAAATCATCATATGCAATGACTTTGGAGCTATTGTTGCTGACAACAGGAGGGGATAAAGAGTGCCAACAACCCTGCCACTTCAAGATCAGACTCTACCAAAACCAAGACTGCAATGAGAATCATAAGCTCTTCATAATAGAAACAGCAACAAACAAATAGTTCTTAAGAGTACAATAATTCATAAAACTGAAGCATGTAAGTAGAGTAGCCATTTCAGCAAAGAGTGTACCTTTGTGATTGATGATGCATTCATGTACCAATAGCAATTACAGGTACAGCACTGTGCACAAGCCCACAGCACCTCATACATGTATGGAATACTGTTCACAACAAGCAATCCAAAGAATGTTTTGATGAATATATAAGATTTTCACAATGAATTTACCATCAGTTTCAATAATGTGCACAAATTTTGCTCTGTGAAAACTGTCACACCCTACAAAATGGACCCCATTTTGCGGGAATATTTACTGATAGAAAGTACAAAGTTACCTGACTAGAGAAATGTTATTGTAGCTTTAACATGGGAATTATTTTGTAATTAAAGATTTCATCGTTCCTATAAAAACATGACACTGAATGCTGTTTCAAAACAATATTTAAAATGAATAAACACGAGAAGTCCAGGACAATGTCTATAATATGACAATATGTTGCAACTCACTGTTAAGACTATCACTGATCCACTGACAGGCAAATAAAGACAATCCCCAATATTTTCATCTCCAGCCTATATCGAAAGAAGTGCTCCCCCTCCCCAGTTGTGTACCAAAATTGTGCCAGTGTGTGTGCTGCTTCTTTAACCCTTTCAGTACCACATTATGAAATCAGCTTTGTAAAAATTAAAATTCAGCGTTTCCTGTACTAATACAGTGCAGTAAACATCAAAATATATGTTCTAAACTATTGATTTTTATGCATTTCATACACAACAGACATTTGTACAGAGGTATCTTATTACTTGGACATTATTAGGCTGATTGGTAACACTGCCAGATCAATAATGCTAGCATAATCTTCGCCACAGCACCAAAGACAATTCACTGCTGCAATAAAATAAAAGGAACCACACTCTCGCTCACACTCTCAACTACGTACAGACGGCAACGCAACAACCCCCAACAACACAACGTACCCAGCAGCAACATGTTTTACTAGATGCATGCTGTTCATCAACAAAAATGGAACTTTAAAGATTGATGCACAAAATACAGTACAAGCCAACTTTTAGTATGTTGTTAGCCAGGAACAACACTGGGAATGAATGGGTTAAAAAGACTGGTTGAAAATTTACGAGTGTGACTCTACTGTAGTTGCCCATCAACTCACTGGTTACCTGCAGTGAGCTGAAGGGTTTTCTCTACAGCACACCATCTTTGCACTTGCCATTGTTAATAATGTTCCATTAGAAATCACTAAACTTGAGGGTGTTTTCTTCCTCCTTTTACACAAGATCTATTTACAGTAATATAAATCAACAATAAATACAACTGCCACACAAATAGTTTTTATACTGATTCTTATGAGGAAAAATTTTAATTACATCCACCATCACTGACTTTCTTACCCACAAACACACAACTGTTGCAGCAAATAAATAAAGAACACACTGTAAAATAAACCTTTCCCTGATTGCCATTTAGCTATCTGCACACTAATCGGAGAGGTAAACAAGGATGCAATCTCTTTAACCTCTCCTACAGACTTCTCAAACACTAATGAAATGATCCTCACTTGATGGAATCTACAAGGTTTTTGGCACCACTCAGTGTTAACATTGCCAAGGGAAAAGCAATAATTGAAAATACACAGATTTATTTATAAGATTTTATTTTAGCACACATTTGTACACCGTGACCCATCAGAAGTTCCTGTAAATAACAAAAAGAAAGTATCAGTATATGCAAAAAAGTAACACACATACAGAAAATTAGTTATGTTTTCATAACTTACTTTGCAAGAATGCCATCCTTTTTTGCTAGCCTTGCTATGCAGTCGTCCGACTCTCCCTACACATAAATAGATCACTTTAGCAGAATGAATTACATATAATACACAGGAAAACAAAATAGCTTTATAAAAATGCTTAAAACTATCAATAGAAAAGCATCTTTGGAAATATGCTGCACTCATTCAATTAAAAAGAAATACTTTTTCATGTCTACCATATTTTCATCATACAGAAACGGGGTGCATCAGGAATCTTACACACAGAAAGGTAATGAACAAAGCAGGGAACACTTATTTTGAGAAAGGTTTAGGCTCAGTAAGTGTCTTTATAAAAAGAGTTGCAGACAGACATGCAAGAAAAATAGCCATACTCACAAAAGTACAGCTTCAGCCTTCACAAGAAAAACAGACTGCTGTTCATTTTTTTTTGTGTGTATGTGGACGGATGGGGTGGGAGGTTTTAGGAAGGTACACTTTCATAAAGACTGAGGCCAAAATATTCAGTTATGCAAGTATAATATAGCTGATCATCTTTATACTGATCTGTAACCTAGTCTCACAATATTGTTGATATTCTAGCCTGAACTTTCCATTATTTGAGTATGACAATCGTATTAGTTAGCCTAATTAAATGAAAAGGTTTTATTGTTACTGACACTGTAACTCAATACATTTAGGTGGCGAGATAATGAGGGGAGGAACAAGGAGGGGAAATAATAATAATGAAGTGTCACAATAGAGCATGGCCCTGTGCTCAATGCACCTAATCAAGAAAGATTAGTGAGCCCTACTTTGACAAATCCCAGACCTTGCAATATTTGATTCCTTTCCATTAAATTCCTGATAATATACTAGAACTCCATTAACATTCTGTGATATAGGCCTGGTTCACATTTATAACGTTGAGTGATACAGCATAATATCATAGTGATGAATATTAATGCCCATCAAATTTTATAGCAGCGGAGTACAGCATAACTGACACACCCAATCGGCAAATCTGATGCAGTGCTTTTTAAATATTGGCAAATTTGACTAGTATCTATTGTCAAGTATATAAAATAAGAACTGGCACTGAGAATGTTAACGATATTATTAACTAGAATTTACATGACAATTTCTGTTAACAGCAGTGTGTTGGCCACGCACTGCAAATTTAGACAACACTACAGAATATATGAATACAACGCAGCAGTCAACCGTAGAGCAGGTAGCATGTTTTATTTTTTTGTATGTACTAACAGTGATCATTTTAAGTGAAATTTAGGTTAGGTATAAGTTAAACAAAAAGTTTTTTTAAGTATGCGAGGACACGTTACACCCAAATCTCTTTTTCAGAAACACTCAGATCATTGCTTTCCCCATAATCGCTTGCAGCAAAGACTCCAATTTTACCCAAATTTCTATTCTTCTTAAAATTTATAATTTAAAAACAGACAAAAGGCCAATTACAAACAGCTGCACAGCAGATAGCTATGCAAAGTTGACTCCTAACAACTCCTTGGATTTGTGTGTCCCAATCAGTAGTCCACAAAAGTGTTTTATGATTCATGATGAAATTCCTAGCAGGACACACACACACACACACACACACACACACAAACTTATTTGTGTTGTGTATAGCTTTGCTTTCTACAGTATGCCCCCCCCCCCCCAAGGTAAATCTTTCCTGTCCCGGGATTGGAATGACTCTTACCCACTCCCTTAAAACCCTTATTTCCTTTTCCCTCTCCTTCCCTTCTGCCTGAAGAAGCAACTGGGCTGCAGAAGGTAGTGTTTGTGTGTGTGTGAATTTATTAATTTATTTGTGCTACTGTCACTACTTGTGCTCCTTCACCTGGTAAGTAATCATCTATTTTATATACACACACACACACACACACACACACACACACACACACACACACACACACACATATATTTCCATGATGAAATATCTTTGACAAAGTTATAAATCCCAGTGGAAACTTTTGACCATAATTAAAATTTGCAACTGAATAACCAAGTATAACTAAACTCTAGTGTTACCCCAAATCAAAAGCTGTTTGACATCCAGGACAGTGATATGACATCTTCAAAAGAAAGAAGTACCAATTTGTACAGTCAATTTAGGTGCATCATGCTATCGGAAAGTTGCAGTAGAACATAAAATATCCATTTAGCTGATATACTACATTACTTTCTGTAATATAAATTCTGATTACTGGTTTTTTGGCCAAACCTCATGTCCATATTTAATTGAGAGGTAACATGCTTTTACAAATGGGATGGCATATGAAAAATTATATTTCACAATTAGTTAATGAGAACAGCATAACAGTCCAATTACAACATTAATATGGTGGAAATAAAAAGCCCCAACAAAAGACCAATTCTGGCAATATCAAGTCAATATCTACCAATTATGTTGGCCAATTCATTTCAATCATTAAAGGGACCAAACTACTAGGTCATCACACTTTAATCTGAAACAGACAAGTCAGTAAAACTACACAAGAAAGAAGGCACTATCATGTGATATTTAGGACAACAAACCCTACAAGAGATGGAACAGCGTAAAAGGAAGAAATGTCAGATGCTCCATACAGTGAACAGTTCGATCCCCTACAGGCACAACATACAATGGAGACAGATACTAATGTCCCCACTTTTAATGGGCATAAAGTGAATCCTCAATAGTCAGGAATAAATACGTAATGATGGGAGTAACATTGGCCACATGCTTATAAATTCCTGATGGGATCACCGTAGATAAGTGAAAACTAAACGTTCAAATGTTTGTATAGCTTATGGGACTTAATTACGGGGTCATCAGTCCCTAAACTTACAAACTGGTACTTATGAACTAGCTAACACTAAGGACAGCACAAATAACCATGCCCGAGGGGGAGTTCGAACCCCCGACCGTAGTGGCCGTGCAGGCCGTGACTGGAGCGTGTCAGTGTCCTCGGCCACTACGACTGGCTGAGTGAAAACTCACCAGTGTAAGATTATGTTCGAAAGCACAAAAGAAGACTACCAATTTTCTAGTGAAAACACTACAGCCATCAGGCAAACAAATTCGGAACATTCACATCAATGCAAACAATTACCTATTATCATTGTGTCATCAGCAACATGCCGAGAATAAAGAAAAATTTGGCTACGGAGGGTCACAGGATGAATCAAATCTTTAGAACTTTGGGCTTGGTTTCACAACACATGTCATGGAATAGTGTAGAGTGTTCAGGTGTAGGCTACAGCCACGCCATGTGACAAGCCAATCTAGTGATAGTGCACGGCAGCCAATGAAATTCACTGTTTTTTTTATTCGCGCAATATTTGAATGTATTCATTTCGCGCTGAGTTTTCTTGTCGCTTCTTACGGAAACTTTCAGTTGTGTGAACATGGACAGAAAGCAAATTAAATACACTAATCTTGTTTTGATTGTGTCGAAGGTACCAATAATTTTTTGATATGCTTTCGGATTTTATATGTCTTTCAGAATAGATTTTAAAGCGTTTCTGATTCAAGTTTTTAATTGGAGGTGGTTCAATGTAAATTATTGATTGGGCATTAAGAAATCAATTAATTGCTCAATCAGTTCCTTGCAAAATTTGTGGTTGTTCAATGAAATTATCTCTTAGGAGGGATGTACAAGATTAAAAGTGCAGTGGGTTTGTAGAAGACATGGACATTTATTTTGTCACAATATCAGAAACAAGATTTGATCTGCTGGCAGTAATTTGAGCATTGCAGATATTTTGAAGGTGACTTTCCTGTGGGTGAAGAAGTGCAACACTGAATTTATCATGAAGAACGGCTGTTAACTGGCGGAATTTCTGCCGTGAAGTATGTGTTTTTAGAGTGTGTGAGGAATGGTGATGTTCTTTGTGGCAAGGGAAAAGTAATTGACGGTTGAGGTGGGGGGGGGGGGGAGTTCATAAGGGAAAGAAAGTTGTTGGGAAATAGGTATTCAGAGGAGTCAAGATGGACACAAATGTTTCATGGAGGTTGTTCGGATAAGAACTAAAGTAATCCTCCTCAAAGTGCTCTGGGAACAGGTTCTTCCAGACAATAGTTGTTTCTGATCACATGACAAAATGATGAAGCCTTCAGCCATTTATCTGTGAATCACAGCATTCATTTTAGAGATCCTGAAACTGGAGCCTACTCCCAGTACTACATAGTAGGCCTATTTAATAAATGAGCAGCTTTCAGGGTGATTTGTGTGTCCAACATTGTCCGGAAGTACTATTTACACACAGTGAAACGTTATCATTGCACGATTTTTTCGATGTTTCATTTTTATTTCAATATTGTTATTTCTATTGTTTCTATTTAGAATCTACCCATCCAACCCCCTCCCCCCCCCCCAATTACCGAAATAATCACATTAAATTCTTTTCCCTTTTTTGTGTAGTTGTTTATTTCATGTTATCGATGCCACATTACATTCACATTGAAATATGAATGTCAGTTATGACGTACCTCAAATTCATGGGTCAATGCAAATGAATGGTACCTGAAGATAAAGTACTACCAAGTAAGTGGCCACATAAAATGAAGATTCAGAATCAATTGATTACAGTTTCATACATGCCATTGGCTACTCTAAATGTACTTCACTGCCAACCTAACACTGCTACGAAGCACCACGATGCTCCCCAAGCCACTCATCGAGACTTCAGCCCTCTTAGGTTCCTGCCTGACCAAATCATTTAAAATTATGACATATCCTATGTAACTAGGCTATGACATTCACTTATTCAATCAATATCAATCATTTTGATCCACCAGTCGCACTTTTAATTACTGCCATCGTGGTGAAAATTTATCAGGTATAAAGGAAACACTCATAAATCTTGGAAGATACAAGAGTACCTTCAACAAGTACTGAAATTTGCAGTTTTCATAATATTGACAGAAGTGAAAGAAATAATAGGCTTACATGAACAGATAATTTTATGAATGCTCATCGTTCAAACCCACAACCATTGGAATTTTAAGTCTGGGTCTCTACCATTGAAACACAAATCGTAAACAATACAGAAAATTTTATCAATACAGGCATCATCTCAAACCCTTTGATACAGTTAGCACAAAACATAACGATGATAGGGTTACAGATATCACGTCTTTAAAAAAAAATTAATTTTTTTTAACTCGAGAAGAGATATGGTTCTAATTTGAAATTATTCATCGAGATTTATTGTAACATATGGCCGCCTAGAAGCTTTAATTTCTAAGTAATTGCCACGTCAGTGGTTTTATTTGCTTCGAAATTTAACTAGGTTGTAATCTGCAGCAAAATATGAAGTGTTTGGAAAATTTATCACATCGTTTGAACAACAAATTCTTTAAGTTTTGTAATTGTAAGAGCACGAAATGTTGTATTCCCGCACTTTAAAGTTGATGCACATGCATGTAACTTTTACCAATTTTAGGGTGAAAAAAAATAAAATAAAATAAAGGGATCATTTACGGGTATATGGCAACTCTTGTAACGAGGACCATACACAGGTGTGCATCATGCAAAGGATAAACACCCTAAGAACAAATTCTCTTTGGTACAATATAACACAAACGTAGCAAATAGTCTGCTCACTCACCATTCTGCGTATCGCGCCACATATTGCGTACTTTTTTGTCGTATCTGTCATACGCCCCGTAGCTGGATCTACATCAGCAATATTAATTTGTATCGAAGCATGATCCTTTGCATGAATGATACGGTTGCTGGCGGAGCTGCACGGACAAAAATCAAATTCATTACGGTGCTATGTAAATAGCAAATATAAATACTGTCACGTAACGCACAACACAACTAAGAAGTAACACTTTACACATAATTCTACAGAAAACCACGTGGTCACATTACGTACCATTTCCTCGGGCGATATAAATCAACGAACTCTCCAGCGTCGTTTTCCATGACTATAGTCAGATACTCAGCTATATATCTGAAATCAACAAACTTTGAATCATAAATTTTTAAATCACATGCAAAATCCAAATAATATGTAATTTCATCTACAAATCCAACCTAACATACCCCACACAAGATTCCTCAAGAAGCAGTCAAAGAACAACAGAATTAATATAAAGACTCTGCACACCAAACAACGGCAAAGATAAATAAGGTGTTTCCGCTTCCTTACAGCAAAGACCTTTCGTAACACAGAAAGATATTACACTTGTCCAAAGTTGTTAGGTATCGATCCCCACATAGCCCCCCCCGGCAGTATGGAGTACATGAAAAAAAAAAAAAAACTTAAAAGATTAAAATTACACAGCTGGTAGGGGATGCAGAAAGGTGACTGGCAGCTCTTGTGCATCCTCAGGTAGGGGGCGGTTGGTGGGTGACCGTGGGGCAAAACCCGGCACGGTAGTCTCGAAGTCCTCGAGGGTGGATGGTGGGCGAAGCCGACGTCCAAATCTTGTCGATTGTTGTGGGGGGCCTCGATGATCAGCTGGGAACCGCACAATGACGGTTCCGTTCGGGCGGACGAACGCACGTAGATTGCCTGCGGAGGCGAGGTGGGAAGCTGTGATTCGTCGAACCACACGTTGCACTACACCACCTTCCTGATCACTTTTATCGTCACACGCGAGCATGATGAACACTGAAACACCCTGCACTAACACGCTGAGGTTACAGATATGATTTGGGTCAACCCTAGTTTTGAATTCTACCTCGGTAGCAGTAGAGGGAGGCGTACGGCTGCAAGTGGGGGTGGCAAAACCCCGACATAAGGAGGGTGATGCATCCGAGGCGGGTGTGGTAGGAGTAGTTGTGGCAGGCAAACGGCCAGGGGAAACAGGTGTGGAGGACCGATGTGGACACAATTTCTTGCCGCTTGATGGGTGCAACGAACTTGTGCAGGAAGAAGGGGTTGAAAGGGTGAAGTTTTGTGAGGAGGGAGTCATGCGAGGTGAAAATCCTCGGAAAGGATGGGGATCAGAGGGCTGACTCGAATGTTGTGGACCACCAGAAAGGTAGTTGTTCGAAGAATGGGTGAGGGGTTGTGAAGAAGAATGACTCCGATTGCCTGAGTCGTTCGAAGAGGGTGGGGGTGAGGGTGTGGGGGAGTCATTGGAAGCGGGCTCAACTAGAGCCGGTTTCACTCGGTTCAGTGAAACGGTAGTTTTGGAACCGTGCAGGAGAATGTCCATGGTGTTTGCCGCACGACGGAGCACCTTGTGAGGACCAGTATAAGGCGGCTGAAGGGGGGCCTTAATGGTGTCGTCACGCAGGAAAACATATGTGCACGAACTAAGTGCAACGGGTACATAAGTACGAGGTGGTGTGTGGTGTGCCGGAGGTTGTGGGCGAAGTTTGCTACAATGTAGTTTGACGCGTTCTACCAGGGATGGAAGCTCTGAAGGCGAAGCCACTGGCGTGGGGGCAACTAGTTCACCTGGTAAAACAAGGGGTTGACCATAGACAAATTCAGCTACTGAACCTTTTAAATCTTCTTTAAAAGTGGTGCGTAACCCCAAAAGTACGAAGGGCAGGGCCTCAGTCCAAAGAGGGCCATGGCAGCGTAAGGCAGTTTTAAGAGTCCTATGCCATCTCTCGACGAGTCCGTTGCTCTGAGGATGGTAGGCAGTTGTATGGATCTTGGAAATGCCGCACAACCTACAAATGTCAGAAAACAGAGCGGATTCGAATTGGCGCCCCTGATCGGTTGTCAACACTGCCGGGCACCCGAAGCGTGCTATCCAAGTGTCTATAAAGGCACGAGCAACGGTCTCAGAAGTGATGTTCGGGAGTGGGGTGGCTTCAAACCAACGTGTAGTCCTATCTATGATGGAGAGTACGTATCTGAACCCCTCAGAAGGAGTGAGTGGGCCTACCAAGTCTATGTGTAGGTGTTGGAAACGTTTGTGTGGTTGGGAGAAAGTACCCAGCGGGGGGGTGGTGTGCCTGGAAACTTTGTTTTGCTGACATGGAATGCACGATCGGGCCCAGGCTTGGCAATCGCGTCGCATGTCACGCCACACAAAACGCTCAGTAACAAGTCTGGTGGAGGCTCGCACTCCAGGATGGGCTAGGCTATGCAGTTTGTCAAAAACTTGTCTCTGTAGGTCCTTGGGAATGAAAGGTCGCAGAGAACCGGTAGATTCGTCACACCACACTTCTCCGGTCACACCTGGGAAAGTTGTTTTGACAGGTTTAAGGGAAGAGTCGTGGTCATTGATGAGCTGCATTATGTTTGGGTCAGCTGACTGCCGCTGCGGGAGGTCTGATAGGTCGAGAACCGAAGTGACAGCTCCGACACGGGACAGGAAATCTGCTACAATATTGTCTGCACCTTTAATGTATCTGACGTCACTTGTAAATTGTAGGATGTAATCAAGATGACGGAAACGTCGTGGCGGAGGGTCAGACGGAGGTTTCTGGATGGCGGCCACAAGGGGTTTGTGATCCGTGAGGATATAAAAGCCACGTCCCTCAACTTCCGTACGAAAATGTTTCACTGCCTCATAGACAGCCAGCAATTCTCTGTCAAAGGCAGAATATTTCTTTTGTGCGTTATTCAGCTTCTTTGAGAAGAACTGGAGGGGGGATGTAACGTCTCCGACAGATTGACTCAAAACAGCACCTATAGCACAGTCACTTGCATCTGTTGTAATAAAGAGGGTGGCATCTGGATGCGGGTGAGCCACAGTTACAGCATTTGCTAATAGATGCTTCAGTTTCTCGAAGGCTGTTTCCATTACTGGGGTCCACGGAACCTGCCGGATGCCGGTAGTGTTTTGGCCTGCCAAGGCATCTGTGAGAGGTGCCTGAACCTCAGCAGCAGCTGGCAAATGTTTCCTATAATAGTTAACTGTTCCTAGGAAACGACGTAATTCTTTATAAGTGTCAGGTCGTGGTAATTCTAAAACAGGTTTGACCTTGTCAACAGGGGGTGTGAGGCCCTCAGCTGAAACAACATATCCCAAAAACAGAACTGAAGGTTTGTGAAGTTGCAGCTTCTTATTATTAAGCTCTACACCAGCTGCAACGAGAGTGTCCTTAACTATCTGCAAATGTTCCTTATTCTTTTCCGCAGTAGGGCTGAAAATCAAAATATCATCGAGGTAGACGAAACAAAAGTCTAAGTGGAACAGTACCTCGTTGATAAACCTTTGCCAGGTTTGAGCAGCATTCCGCAACCCGAAAGGCATGAATCTGTATTGGAACAGTCCGAAAGGTGTGGTGATTGCCGTTTTTTCTATGTCCTCCGGGGCCATAGGAATCTGGTGATAGGCACGTTTACAGTCTATCACCGAGAAACACCGGGCGCCGGCCAAAGCGTGGTTAAAGTCTGACACGTTGGGGACGGGATATTTATCGATGATGGTACGAGAATTAAGCTTCGTATAGTCTCCTACCATGCGCCAAGTGCCGTCTTTCTTTGCGACGAAATGAATCGGACTCGACCAACATCCCGAAGAGGGTTCAATAATTCCACCTTTTATTAGTTCGTCGATCTGTTCGCGAGCAACGGGCATAAGTTCGGGTTTGAGACGACGAGGGCGGCACGAAATAGGCGGTCCGTCAATCAGGCGTAGTCTATGAACAGTTCCGTTAGTCACTAAGGCAACGCGGGGCGCCGTGTGCGAGGGAACAGTTTGTATAGGCGCGAGCGTATCGGCCTCCGAGCGAAGCTGCGGCGCTGGCGTCGAGAGTTTACACGATTGCCAACTGCCCGTAGGTAGAGAGTTGCAAACAGGCGAGCCGCGTTGGGTTGAGTTGGTACACTGAGTAATAGTTGCGGAAGGCGCCGCTGGCGAGGCTGAGGGCAGCAGCGGGCGCATAGAAACAGCTGATTGCTGTGAGTTATTGACACTAGCCTGCGCGCGGAAATTTGACTGTCCGGGTAGGCGGGGAGGAGGGGTAGCACTCGTAATAACACTGTCAGAATGAGGACGAGCGCAAACGCAGTTACAGGTAGAGGAATCCCTGTCACAGTTGCGCGAGGGCGCAGGATCACTAGAACACTGACTAACCTGTAGTACTGAAGGCGGGCAGGATGCTTGAAGACTGTTGAGCTGTTCGCGGACAGATGACAGCTCTGAGCTTAAATCCTGCAGCCGACGATGAAGTTCGTGATTCGTAGATTCGATTCGCTCTGCGAGCCACTTGTTTGACCACTCGAGAGACTCGCCGGGGAGATTAGCGCTTTTGGTAGCTAGGCGAACGTTATCTTCGTCCTTAGTTAGAACACTGGCAGGCACACAAGAAATATACAAGTTGCACGCCGGATAGAACACGCGATCGCTTGCTAAATCTATTGTTATTTTGTAATGCCTAAGAAAATCTATACCTATTATAGGTTCTTCGACTTGCGCAACTAAAAATCTCCACTCTAACTCGCACTTGGGGGCGAGGGTGACATTAAAAGAGGTTAGGCCGGTGCACTGAAGATGCGATGCGTTGACTGCTCGAAGTGTAGTCTTCTGCCGGTGAATCTTCCTGTTAGCGAGGCGAGCAGGGAGCAGTGACACATCGGCTCCGGTGTCCACTAGAAAATTTGTTCCAGAGGAGAGATCTTTCACGTACACCCGGCCATGGTTTCTAGTGGCGTGTGACACAGAATGTAAAGTTGGGTGGCGCTCGTTTAGTTTGCAGGAGGTTGCGCCGCTGCCTACCTGCGATTGTAGTTTGGGTAGGAGCACGGTGGTTTGCAATTGCGTGCTTGCTCTCCAAATCTATAATGGAAGAAACAGTATGTCATTGCTGGGGGCGGAGGAAGCTGCGACCCATGATCTTCCGCGGCGTCAGAAGCGCCGTCGCTGCGTCGAGATGAAGGTGCCGGTAGAGCAACTGACTTGACAGATCTTGTATTAGACGGTCTAGAAGCGCTGGCGCGGAGTTCGCGTAGCCGGGCAGAATGGACTCTATCGGCGGCGCGTAAGAGTTCGTTAACTGACCTGTCCTCGTATGCGGAGATTGCAGTCTGTACAGGCAGAGGCAGTTTCTCTGTCCAAATCTCGGTGAGTGTATCGTTTGGCAAGTCGTGTTCGCTGACAAGTAAACGGAGGCATCGCCACAACTGTGATGGAGACCTGTCGCCGAGACGCTCTTCATATATTAGTTGTCTGACATTCTCTCTCCTTGTTTTGGACACACGTTGCAGAATCGTCTGCTTGGCTGCCGTGTACTTCCCTGTCGAGGGAGGGTTCTTGACAAGGTCGTAGATTAATTCGACGCGCTCGTGGAGATGGTTCACAAGGCAGTGAAAACGCGCGTCGTCGTCAAGCCCGTAAACATTGAAAGTTTGCTCTACCAAGTTAAACCAAAACTCTGGGTGAGCAGGTTTGAAAGGAGGTAGCGTGGGCATGTTCTCCAACCGTCGAACAACAGTCTGTGCGAGCGAATTGTCCCTGTGAGCAGGCGATGGATTCTGGAGAAACTGCGGCGACATATTATAAAATTGGTGAAAAGGGTTCGCGTGCAGAGCCTCAGAGGCAACATCGTGTGTCGGAAGTCGGGTAGATGGGTCCCATTGGCGTGGCGGATGAATATTGCACTGCTGACGATTAGGAGTTTGAACTCCGGCTGCCGCATTGTTCGTGTTCAAAACATTTCCGACCGACGCAGGAACACTGAAGTTATGGTCGTAAACGTTCGAGGCACCCTCATGAACTCTATTACACACGTTGTTTACACCCGGTGTGGCGAAAAAGGTGTCCTGCACACGAGGTTCAACAGGCGCGGAATGATATGTAACGGGCGGCCTTTCAAATGCCGTAGCTTTCTGTTGAGTAGAGTTCAGCCTTAAAAATTCCGCTGCATTAGCGGGAGCGGAAGGAAACCTCGGCGTAGAGGAGAGAACCTCTCCAGCACTGCTGTCCCTTGTAAGATTACATTTTGGCGGGCTAACAAAGCCGGAGTCCATAGTAGGCACGGGTATACTGACGAAGTTTGCACACGGAGTAGCATTCCCGGAGCTGTAAGAAATTTGCTGTCCTTGTCGGTATTCGGCAGGTGGAGGCACACTCACGGGACGGCAGAATCCGGGCGGCGGAGGTCCGTTAGGTGAAGCCATTGTGCACAGTACGGACAATAGGCGGCATGCGAACGCGGGAGCGCGAATATCGCGGTAGACGCGGATGGAAAGCACTTCGGGCGGTAACTCGAAAGCGACACTTGATCGGGGTCACCAATGTGGAGGTTTATAGGATCGGGTCGGATAAGACACCAGACACTCCAACTTTCATACACTGACTTTATTATAACACGTTTACACTATACAAATGTCAGGCGGGAACTGGTGTTTCCGCTTCCTTACAGCAAAGACCTTTCGTAACACAGAAAGATATTACACTTGTCCAAAGTTGTTAGGTATCGATCCCCACATATCTATGGTTGAAGCAAAGACCTTGGAAAAATAACTAGACTCTCTGACGGCGCTCCTCTCGCGGGATAATTTGAACCTTCGCCCGGCCGCCATGGTAGTTGCAAGCGTCAGATAAATACGAGAATTGTTTGCAAGTAAATCACGTATTAAATTGCTACTGCAGGATATATACACAATTGATATTCACGTCTGTACTGTTTGACTATCGCAGTGTACATGAAGCACTATGGTGAAGAGCTGCTCAGCGTTTAAATGCACAAATCAATTTAAGAAAGGAATAAATAGATCGAATACTGTTTTCCCATTTATATTCCTCAGGAATACAAGTAGCCCTACTACTTGTGTTCAGAGATAGTTACTATTGATTAACAGACTGTTAGTCAAGACAATATAGGGATTGATGGCCCCGTAGTTAAGGCCCATAAGTTATACAAACATTTGAACAAACAAACAAGACAATACAGGATTGAATGAAATAAATAACAAAAACGAGCTACTTTAAACAGTACTGGTGGACAGGAAGTTCAAATAGTTTCATTTTATGATTGTGTAAAATAACTATCGTGGTCTTGAAATTAGTTGCCTCGCTGCAGTTCGAATTTTTGTTTATGACATTAATATTAGCAACTTGTAATGCAGAATTTAAAGGTAACCTTTTTTACATATTGGTATATCAATTGAAAGGGGTTTGCAGACCTGTGTATAGTTCCATGTATGAATGACACATAGCCACACTGGATGCACTATGTGAAGTTGAACCTTGGGCAGTTCACTCTGCTATAAGGTATTTGGCTTACAGCATTAAAAATGCTAATATTCTTGCTAGATATCCTAACACTAATGTTAGATTCCTTAGTTAAGAAAAACTTATGGCATCAATTCTTAAAAGAATTTGTATTCACAACCTAAGAAGCTATTTTTCAGTTATATATCTGATGGCATATTTCACTTTCACAATCGATTTTTAACATTAGCTGTTTCAGTCAGCCCTGTTTGATTTTTTGATGCTATGAAATATCTAAATATTGGAGAATCAGCATTAAAGCAAAGACGTAAAATGTAAAACTCTTCCGAAATTAATGTTTGTACAAATGTTTCACAATCGTAGAATATACTGAGAAAGTGCCAAAAAATAGTGACTGACGATAAATTCCGTTCTTATGCTGCACTTAGAACGCAAAAAACTACATGTTATAGTTCGTTTCCGTTAGGAAGAGGAAACGCTGTTTGCCAATTTTTACACCGTATGCGTAATAAATTTACACACAAGCGATAGTTGCTGTATATCAAGGAGTCTGAAGCTCTTTTGTAGTTATATATTTCAGTTTGCCATAGTTTTCGTGACTTAACGCAAATGAATACTCTCTCTAATAACAAGAATCTTATGCACATTTAAAGTTCGCGCGGAAGTTTGCCCCTACAATGGCCGCCGGGGCGCTTTTCAATTTGTCCGCTGTTCGAAGTCGGCCGATTACGCGATTGTGGGGGCTTGAGTTGAAGCAAGGAGGTTAGAATCTTTGGAGATGCCCATAAGGGGAGAAGCTACAGACACAACACAGCGTTCGCGTTGTGTCTGTAGCTTCTCCCCACAATAAGAGGGCTGCTAAGATTTTCTCCCAAATCGTATATGTAAATAAGGAAGAGCAGACAACCAATAACGCTAGCCCATGGAGGTAAAATTGAGAGGAGAGGGCATGACGTCACGACTGTGAAGCCGATCGAAAACATTCGGTCCCCATATTGTCCCGACCAGAAGAGTGCACGTCTAAGCTTGTATGAATAGAAGTGTCTCGCGTTTTCGGATCTTTTCTTCATAAATATGGTGTCATGTGTAGTGTTTGGTTGTACAAATCGTTCAGACAGCAACGCAAAAGCCAAAGGAATCACATTTCATGTGTAGGTTTCTTTTCTAACGTGTTTGTTGTCACTTTTATTGTGAATTTGTACCTACTCTCATTCTTTTTGTGCTCATTTCTTAAGAAATACGAAACGTCAAAAATGTTTGATACATGTGAAATCAAGAACAGAACCTTTCTTTGCTGAACCACGCACAATACTGTACAAGAATGAAATGAATAAAGTTCTGCTCCAAAGACGTTGAGCTGCAGATACTTCTATGGCTTCGTCTCTGGCGGTATATTCCAGGGGCTAGCGCAAGAAGGTTAGAATAAAGGGAGATGGCGCTAAGCATCTTAGCAGTACTGTTCTTTGAAGCCTGTGGGCATAGCAATCCGCCACGTTCTTCTGACAAAAACATCCGTGGAACGTTATGGCCAAGTCCGTATTAAAAGTCGCTAGGTGCACTGTGTATACAATTTATGTTCTCTATTTTATTGACTCAATATTACTGCAGTGTTTGTGATGCCAGACAAACATTTTCTCTTATATCCTATCCAAATTCGTATTTAATTGATGATTACAAAATGCTATGTCAGTAGTCAGTGTAAGCGATCTCTTGATGCGATTTTAATATTCCATAGGCAGTGGTATAGGCATCACGTTATCTTTCTTCAGAAACCCTCCAGTTGCTTGATATACTAAGATACTGTCAACGAAAGTGGTACATGTTAGTACATACGTCCTTAAATGATAGTTTGCAGACTGCCAACACCAAAACACGTCAACAACACAGTGAATACCAGTCTATTGTAGGTACAGTTCGACGAAAATACGCTCAGTACGCGAGGTCTAGAAAACTGCAGCCAAAACTGAATGTAGCATTTTCATAATTACTAATTTTCGTCATGTATAACGTTTCATTTTTGAATGTAAACTTTAGAAGTGCAGCGTATAGAGACAGTAAACACTTCTCATACAATAAGAAACTGGAGAAATTGCATTACTGTATGTTACTACAGGTACTGAAAGTTAATTTTCCACTTGTCTAAGTATTTTTATTCTATTTGAATACTTAACTGTAAGTAGCTTAAAAGTACTCATCTAGGCTTATTGGCATCATGATGCATATAGCATGTAACTCATTACGATTGTACTTCACTAATAATGCAACATGAAACACACGAACCAGGAGTAGCAAGTAAAGGTTTAATAAAGAATCGCGTGAATTAGTGAAGCTGCCCTGATTTCATTAATCATTAAAAGCGTTTCCATTATTTTACCTGCAATGTTCAATCTAATTATCAGAAATTTCTTAAACGCTTTAATTATTTAATAAAGCGCCCACATTAAGTGAAAGATTTTCATAACCTATCCATTGGTCACAAATTGTGGCTTCACTGCAACCTTTTGAAGCACAAAAAGAATGAGGGTAGGTACAAATTCACAATAAAAGTGACAACAAACACGTTAGAAAAGAAACCTACACATGAAATGTGATTCCTTTGGCTTTTGCGTTGCTGTCTGAACGATTTGTACAACCAAACACTACACATGACACCATATTTATGAAGAAAAGATCCGAAAACGCGAGACACTTCTATTCATACAAGCTTAGACGTGCACTCTTTTGGTCTGGACAATATGGCGGCCGAATGTTTTCGGTCGGCTTCACAGTCGTGACGTCATGCCCTCTCCTCTTATTTTTACCTCCATGATATCGCCGGTGTTTGGTATAAGCTTGTGTTAAAAAGTGAGACTAAATTCATAGTGAGAACTGTGAACTCTTTTGAATGTAGAAACAAATTCTGTGAAAATGTCCTAAAGCCTATAAGTATACTGTGAGGTTGAACTGTGAACTTTATTTGTAGTGACTGTGAACTACTAACAAACATTGTTCAAACTGTAGGAACTGTCGTTATTAACAGTTTTCTACTAGGACAGTGTATATGACAGTGTGAAAGGGCTGCCTAAATGATAAAACTGTCATGAACTGTGCTACACAAAGTCGTGGGTACACGGTAAATTGATTATGTGAGTGAAAAATTAAAGGGGCATTATTTCTACGTACTGTGGGAGCACTGGCTGGAAGCAGAGCAGTGTGGCACATCAGAAGTAGACAAAGACATATGTATGATTTGTATCTTGGGAGCATTAGATAACACATACTAGTAGCGATGGAAGACTGGGTATTCCATTACTCCTGAAGCAGCAAGTCTGGCAGCACTCAGCAGAGCCTGAGCTACTCAGTGACAGTATGAGTTGCATTATTAGAGTGAATGTTAATTTGGCATTGGTTTATGCTTCATTAGATGATAATAATAACTGAAGTAAAATTAATTCAGATAAAAATATAGTGTATTCTTTCCTGAATAATTGTGTGAAGTTTCTACATTTTATTAAGATAAAAATGACTAGTGATGGAGAAAGAAGGCAGTTTTTACGAAATACAGAGAGGAGTCTTGTTGATAATATGAGTATTGATGTCACAAACCAGCACTGAAGGGTGCCAGTAGACACTGTAAATTTTAAAGTATCAGATCTGAATTAGATGCAGGGGGAGTAAATAAGGAAACAGAGAAAGTTGTTGATAGAAGTTTAAATATTATTTTAAATGATAAAACTAATTATGTAAATCCTATTTTTGACTAACAATTAGGATGGAAGAAGACGACAATGTGTTAGAATCTGAGGCTAGCACTTTAGAGAACCAATGACAGAAATATTTAGATTAAAATGTTCAAATGTTTGTTAAGGTTAAGGGACTTAACTGCGTGGTCAACAGTCCCTAAACTTACAAACTACTTATTAACTTCCTTATACTAAACACGACACAAGCATCCATGCCCGAGTGGGGATTCGAACCCCCAACCATAGCAGCTGTGCAGACTGTGACTGGCACGCCACTGCTTGGCCACTGAGTCCTGCATATGTAATTAAGTCATGGTACATGTTCAGTTGACACCTTGCCAATTCGGGAAAAAATTCAGAGAAAACATGTCAAACAAGATTCAAATCAATTAATGTTGTCAATGATAAAATCACTCATGCAATCAGTTACTAAACATGATTCAGATATGAAAGCAGGGCAAGCAGAAATGAAAGTAGTACAAATTAACTTGCAGAAGAGATGAAAACAGGGCAACAGAAGCAGTTTAACCACGACAAAATTAACTTAGTTAATATCTCACAGTATTGGAGAAGAAAGTTACCGAATTTGAAATTAGAGTATATCATCAACTAAAAGATTGGAAAAGTGAAATTTATGACAGGGAAACAGGTTGAAAGCAAAAGGTAGATAAAGATATCAGAAAGTGTGACAGCAAAATCGAGGTTCAAGGTAAGAAAATCGAGCAAATAAAAGAACTGGTTAATTATGTAGACACTTAGACACGCAAGACATGTAAAGAAGTGCATCAACAACTGCAAGGTAAATTAAATATAGTAACAGAACACCAAAGTCAATTCAATTTTACGATATCCACTGAAGAATCCATTTGTAAAACAATGTACCGATAAATGAGACCCAAATGGAGTTAATTGATTCGCCTACGATTTTTATAACGGATTTGTCATTCAGATACGATTATTTTTTGCCATATATTTTCATTTCTCATGTACAAAAGGATTTTTTTACGAAATATGAAGAAATATTCGCCTGCAGTGACAGGTGCAGCCATCATAATATCGTTGTCTATTGCAGAAAAATGAGGGTAAGCACATCACATCACCGTAGATCCGGCATACAACTCTTCTGTAGGTCTGTTGAGTACTTGTACATTTGCGATACAGTGCCTATATAGGCTCTTGAGTTATGAAACTAAAGCAATAATGCTGCCTTAATCAGTGATTGGTTAGCTGACTGAGTGACAATATCACCGACTCCTATAAGCAGATGCCACATGTATCTCCCAAGCAAGGCCAAATCCTCGGGACATCTTCTTCGTAGAGGTCAGGAATACTGTCGTTCAGTAAGCTAACCAACCACAGACCAAGGCAGAATTATTGCTTCAGTTCCACAAACTTGAGTAACTATATAGAAGCAGGATAGCAAATGTGCAAGTACTGCACAGACCTACAGAAGAGTCGAATGCTGCTTCTACAGTGCTGTGACTGGCATACCCATCATTGTATCACAATACACAGACTACTATGTAGGTGAATGGGTTAAAGGAAATCAAAGAGAAGATACAACAGATTCTGGATGTAGAAGCGGTAGTAAGTAGTAAAGTTACTGAAATAAAAACAGAATTGAAAAAAATTTTTAATGAAGGAAGTGAAAGATTCAAATACTCACATTTGTGATTCGAGCAATAACATTAACATACTGAAATTTCAACACTTTTCAGTTACTGGTAACATTCACCCTGTTGCATTCAAAAATGTTCAAATGTTTGTTAAGCTTAAGGGACTAAACTGCAGGGTCATTAGTCCCTAAACTTACAAACTACTTATGAACTAGCTTATACTAAAGACGACACAAACATCAATGCCCGAGGGGGGATTCGAACCCCCAACCGTAACGGCCATGCAGACTGTGACTGGCACGCCGCAGACCACTCGGCCACTGCGGCCAGCCCTGTTGCATTCATTTCACAGTTTGATATTTTTGATGTGATGCAAGATTTTTTAAATATCAACAAAGATAATACAATGTTGTAGGTAATGTAAGTAACGTTTAGCTAGGTGTGATGACAATGATATTAGTCAGAGGGTGGGCAGTAGGAATGAAGTGTGTGAAAGATGGGAGGAAGAAAGAGCGCCGTGGCTAATAAGAGACCCTCTATAAGAGGAAGAGGTATAAACTGAGAAGGTTATCATGGTGGTAACAGACAGCATCATAATAATCAGAATCCTGAACCTGCCCCTGAAAGAAACTGGGAGCAGTCGGAAGTAAATGAAACCTCAGAGGTTTCTTCACTCTTTGCATGGCCTAGTGTTTAACGCAAATGGAAGTATTACTTACTTTTTGTTTCATACTGTTAATCCTCATCATCTTTTCTATCATCTGTATTTCCTTCCCTATCCTTAGTTTGTAAGTATGAAACCTTAGAGAATGAGAGGTAAGACAGTAATTTTTTTAGTTGAGAATAGTAAATAAGGTTTATTTAAGAAGTATGATGATGAGAAACACAAAAGAATAAGATCATGTAAATGCAGCATACTATTTTTCAATTATATGACAAGGCAGATGACGAGTTGACAATTATAAGAACAGACAAAGAATGGTACAAAAACTTATTTGTGTATTAGAGTACCTCTACATCTACATACATACTCCACAATCCACCCAAAGTTACTTGCTTTCCATGGACTGATAACCTTGTAGTTTAGTCCCTTCAAATTCCCCCAAACAACAATAACTTGCTTTCCTGTTCCACTCCCATATAGAACTAGGGGAAAAACAAATACTTGTATGCATCTGTACAAGCCCTAATCCCTCTGATCTTATCCTTGTGGTCTTTATGCGAAATGTAGGTTGGCGGCAGTAGAATCATTCTGCAGTGCACCTCAAATTCAGACCCTCTAAATATCTTCAACAACTTCCAAAAAAAGACATCCTCTGGCCAAATGCTCTAAGGCACCTTGCTGAGGAGCGCGCGGTTGTTCCCCATTGGAGTTTTGAGTACTCCTTGGGTAAGGGTGTGTGTGTTGTCCTCTGCTTAGATTAAGTAGTTTGTTTACCTAGGGACTGATAACCTCAGTAGTTAAGTCCCATAGATTTACAAACATTTGATTTTTCCTGATGTAGAAGTAAATGTTTCAGAATTTGTCCGAGAAAGGAGGAAGAATAGACAAACTGTAACCAGTGACACCATAATAAAAAAGCAAAATAGGTGACTGCAGCTTTAATATACTGAAGCAAGAATTTAAGGTTAGCCATGGATGGGATGGTCGCTTTATGAAACGACTGGGCTTACCTCTGCGATGCTGTACAACAATAAGCCTAATGCATCCCACGATTCTGACAACAAACTTCAAGAGTTTCAGTGGTATGTTATCACACTTTGGAAAGAGAAGAGGTTTTAGATGCTCCAAACAGGCTACGGCGATGAAACACAATGTGATTTGATACGTCATGTAATTAAAATATTGATGAGAGGGGTACAAAAGAAGTTACGATCAAAACATCTGGGTGTGAAAACAGTAGATAACAGTAATGCTGGCTGTCACAGCATATAAGTACAAACTTTCCCCTTTTTAATTGTCAAGTGAAAAACAAGCCCCAAGACTGCAAAAAAGATGGAAAGCTATTCCCTGATGACATTATTGTTCAGAATCAAGAGAAGGGATGGATGACTGAAACTATGATGCTTGACCGGCTCTGAAATCTGTGGTAAATCCGTCCTGGTGAGCTTTCCAAGCAACCATCAATGATTTGTATTGGTGCTTTTTGTACTCATCTCTGATCCAGAGCCTAGCCAGTGACCCTGTTCCTGGAGGAATGACTTCTGTGTTGCAACCCCTGCAAGAAAATAGAAATAAACCTTTCAAATGTTTCATTCAGGAACAGTATGACAAATGGTTTTGTGAACCAAATCATGAACTGACTTAGACAGGAAAATTTAAATTTGCTGCACCCTACATTATTGCACACTGGGTTTCAGCTGCCTGGAAATGTATGGAAGCACCAATGACCATAAAATCATTCAAGAGATGCTGTATTTCAAATACTCTGGATAGCAGTGAAGATTATGTGCTCTGAAACGACACTGAGGATGGCGGGAAAGTAGAAAATGAATCTATTTCTGATGGAGACTCTTCCGAGGTTTCCAGAGATGAACACATTGCTGAATAATGAAGATTAACGCCTGTAACTCACAGTATTTTTTTGTATGTCTTGTAGGCAACTAGATATGTGTTGTTATTTAAGTATGATAATAATAATAATTTCGTGAGGCTCATTGGCCTGGTGCAAGTCTTCAATTGGACGTCACTTCAGCGACTTGCGTGTCCCCAGCTATCCAACTGGGGAAAGGGGACCTACAGCTTAACGTGGAATCTGAACAACGTGTCGTTTCTGGCGACTCCTCACATCGTTGAGAGGTGAAGGAAGGGTTAAAGTGCGGACTGAAAAAATCTGAGGTCCAACTGGGATTTGAACCTGCAACCTTTCAGTTTCCAGTCGGGCCCGACATTTAATTATGAACGATTCACTTATTACCTTGATGAGTTAATTAAACAAAAATTATTGTTGTTTTTATAATTCATGTATACATTCTATATTGTTATAAATAATGTTAGCATTGTAAAATAAAATTCACATTCTAAAAATATATATTTACCTTACCATAGATGAGCTGAAATTACAGTTTTTTATTAATTTCATTTTTAAAATTTGGGTGTGCATCGCATTTTATGGCTTGTTAGATTCGTATAAATACTGTATCTTCTTTGTCACAACAAATTTATAAAGTTCAACCAAAACTTATCATTACATAGGCTTCCGTGGCCAGAGTCATATACATAAAAGTTTTCTGGGTGTTGTACCTCGTCATGATGTAAGAAGGCTATTACTTAAATAATAAAATACTTAATAAATCTGGGTATGCCCAGATGAAGGCCACTGTAACGTTGGCCGAAACAACGGTTATTTAAGTAATAGCCTTCTTACATCACGACACGGTAGAACACCCAGAAATCTGTTATGTCACAAAACTTATCACTTTTAATTCATGTAGTTGATGACATTTAATAGATGTACATTTATAAAAGTGATATATTGTCTGTTAGTAGATGCACTCATAGTATCTTTCTTACCTTTATGGTAGGTTAATTTTATGATGATTACTCATGTCTATTTGTGTCATGCATATTTCAATTGTTTATTGATTCCAGGTATTAGCTTTTTTTATGGAACTACAAAGTTTACTATGAAACGTCTGTTTCAGAGGAACAGACATTGTAGATGATTGGCAGCTATGTATACATGAAATTAAATAATCAATGATTCATTCGCAGTTTGTGAGTTCTGGTGACTTTAGTTGCAATTCTGAAGATGGTGTATTACTCTGTGAGAAACGAAAATTTGTGCTAGAGCAGGAGTGAATCTTGGCCTTCTGCTTTCCATGAAGGCTGAAGAGTCGATAGTTTTAGAGCCAATATGATGGTGGATGTATCTGAAAAGGTTAATTCTCTTCTCTTTCCAGAATTAATCGACGTTTTGGGTACAGTACTAAGTCTGTGGTTATGTGAAGTGTGCTTGGATGAGTGCATTTGCTAGCATGGTAAACTAGGCACACCTCAAGGGAAGTAAGAGGGTTCTTATCGCGCTACATCCCCCTCTTGCTCTTCTCACTAGTTGCATCTGCAGTGTAGATATATGGTGGTCCTATAACATCTTCAAGTGTCTAAGAAGGAAGTCGAAAAACCTCTCGGTAACTACACTTTCCAAAATGTTATCACTTTAAAAATTCTACATTAGTAGAGAGAAGAAAAAAGAAAGAATAGTCCCTTGTGATAGTCGCCATATAACAGTTCTACTATGCAGTTATGAGATCCTGGTTAGTTATATTTATGTTTTTATTCCCTTCTATTCACAATATTTCAACGTCGGAAGCAACGAAAGGAGTGGATGTCTGAAGACACGTACTGGGTGAGACAAGTTTGCACTGAAACACAAGTCTGTACTGACATGAGTCTGTACTGACACATGGTGCTGTGAAGGTGATTCAGACGTAAATGGTATGCATCCCATGATGGCAAAGTACTGTGTTACAAAATTTGATCTCTGCTTTGCAGATCATTTGTTATTTTGCGAAGTGTGTGAATGAACGCCCATATTGTTATTGTTATTCGCCAATAATGTGCTATTACTCCATCTTAATGTGTCAAGCAACAGCTTCAGCCCTTCTACATTGCCCTCCTTTCAATGTACAAAAGCAATGAAGACATTCGGTAAGTAGATGACTTGTTTCTTTTTTGTGGCACTTGCACCTATCGATCTTTTGAACATGTGGAATGTGGCATATTGTTATTGTTGTGAGATTGTAATTGTTACTGATGCTAGGGCATCTTAAGTCTAAAGATTTTTGCTAATCACTGTGCCAAGCATTTGAATCATGTAATAGTTGTATAGAAACTCAGTCAAAAAGTTAATTTTATTACATCACCCAGTTGTGCCCACTTGGCGTGTTGTTTATATGAGAGTAATCCTTCTAAGGAGACGTTGATTTTGCAGGTTAAATCTGCCGATTTCTAACAACAAGGCTGCTTCATAAACTTCATAATTGTACATCATTGTACATGAAAAGAAGAGACTAAGCTATGAGTACTTGAATGTATCTGATAAAATAACAAATGAAATAGCAAAAAGAACTCAAAGAATTACACCATTGTATTTCATTTTAATTTCCTGCAAGCAAATGCCTCAAATGAGTGTTATGTATTCTACCTTTTAAAATATGCAGGTTACTTTCTTTTTCAGTGGCGAATATATCATATATTTTCTGGGAAGGAGCAAGATTAATTTAATGATTAGTAATTTTAAGTAGTACCCCACAATATTTTGTATCAGGTTTGCTGCTCATATTCAGAAGATACATTAATGGAGAAGCCCCTTTTACTTTATGGAGATCAACTTTTTTTATAATTGGCATTAAATCATAAAATTTATATTTTTTTAACTGGCATGATCTTCACACCACTAACACTTTACTCCCATCACCAATACAGGGAAGTATGAGTATACCATGGGAATGACTTCTCGCATCATTCATTAAACTAAACCAGATACCATACATATTTTTTTCTTTATATTCATTATTTTGGGGAGCCCAAGCCCCCTCGACCCCCCTACCCCTTATATATGCCACTGCATTGCTGCCAATTGTATCAGGTGTATTAATACAGCACTACAAGTTAATGACATAGCTGCTTTCAAGTTCCAAGTGAAAGAGCTGCTTTGACAAAGTTTTCCCTTTAGATATTTTGTAGACTTTTATCAAGCTATACGCTAAGGGGCATTCCAGTCTCAAAAATTCAGTTTGTGATGAGACTACATCTACATAGGATACTCTGCAAATCACATTCAAGTGCCAGGAAGAGGATTCATTGAACCACCTTTACACTATTCATCTCCCATCCCACTCGCGCATTGTGCGCAGGAAGAAAGAACATCTTAATCTCTCCGTTCCAGCTCTCATTTCTCGTATTTTATTCTAATGATCATTTTTACCTATGTAGGTGGGAGTCAATATATTTTCGCATTCGGAGGAGAATGTTGATGATTGGAGTTTTGTAAGTGAACCATGCCGCAGCGATAACCGCTGTCGTTGTAATGATTCCCATCCCAGGTCCTGTATCATTTCCGTGACACTGTCTCCCGGTATTGTGACAATACAAACCGAGTTTCCCTTCTTTGGACACTTTCGATGTCCTCTGTCATACTCACCTGATAAAGAACCCACACAGGGCAACAATACTCCAAATGAGGACGGACAAGCGTAGTGTATGCAGTATCTTTAGTAGTTCTGTTGCATCTTTTAAGTGTTCTGCCATTAAAATACAGTCTTGGTTCGCCTTTCCTACTACATTATCTATGTGGTTTTTCAGTTTAAGTCTTTGCAAGTTAGTTGTATACCTCAAGGATGTCCAGGAAAGTCTTAAACCGCAGTATACAGAATTCAGAGAAAAAGGGCTACAGATTTTTAAGTGTAGCTCATAAAAATTTCATTTACTGATCAAAAGGAACAATGCAACAGACATACAATGAAAGAGCAATGTGTTTGAATGTGGCCGAGTGTTACCAGAAATGATGTATTATGAGTGTTCTGTGACGTTATTGCTTCGGTTTATGAAATTTATCTTGTGCTCGTGTGTATATTAGTTTCAGTTTTCAATAAGCATCTGGTTATTGTACTCTTCCATCGTATGAATCGCAACCGTCTTCTGTTTTTGTGATCACGTGTATATTATATTCAGTTTCGTGTTAATCATCTCGTTAGTGTATTTTTCCCTCTGAACCCAGGCAGTCTTCTGTTTTGTTTTCGTTGGATTAGTACCAGCTCTAGCCATCTTCGTGTACCTTAGTTACCCCCTGTCTAGTCTACACCGGATCTTTCTAGTAGTTTGTTTTATCTGTGTTGTAGTCATGAATAGAGACTGTGACTGTTCTGTGCAGAAGAAATCTGAGCTGGTGACACTTCGCTTCCAGTTTAAAGCTGTGTTAACATCAGTAGCACAGCTTGAGGCTGCGGTCAAAGGACGTCATTGTTGTTGGCTGGTCATTTGAACCGAATGCACCCTCGGCTTTTCCACCGAACGGTCTGCGGCAGCTGCATGCCCTCATACTGCTAGCAATGAGGCAGACAACCTACCCGTGGATGCGTGGGAGCGCGCTCCAGTGTGTGGCGGGAGGCAAAGACATTCCGGGGGACTAATTGTGTCGCCTCCCCAGTTCGTCTTTCGAACAGGTTTGAGGCGCTATCTGTTCAGGACAATGTTCCAGAATCTGATGGTGTCTCTCATACTGAAGTCAGCATGCAGCCTGCAAGACCCAGGCTTTCACAGGGGGGAGGGGGTTTGCTCATAGTTGGGAGCTCCAACATTAGGCGGGTAATGGAGCCCTTTAGAGAGATGGCTGCCAAGAACGGAAAGAAGGCCAATGTGCACTCCGTGTGCATAGTGGTTGAAGTCATTCCAGATGTGGAACGGGTCCTTCTGGATGCCATGAAGGGTATGCGGTGCAGCCAACTGCAGGTGGTGGCCCACTTCGGTTCCAATGATGTGTGTCACTTCAGATCTGAAGTCCAGCCTCAAAAAACTCGTAAAACTGAAATAATTACGTCGGAAAAATAAAATTAAGAATTACAGCATGCAACTCCTAGAAATGTTTAGAATTACATACGGAAGCTATGAAGGAGGTTGTACAAGATCAGAGAGAATTACAGACAAAGACAGAGTGTGTACTACCAGTCAGAGAAGAACACCAAAATTAAAATAGGTGAGGAAAGAAGATCACGAAACATTAGTGGAAATCTGAAGGATACCCACATAGTTACTTGCCTGATCGGTATGGAACAAACAAGAGTGGAAGCTGAAGGCTTTTTTCTATTGAACCAACCACGTGGAACACATATCACTCACGGAAGCAAACGATGAGAAAATTTTTACATGCACTGTACAAAAATGAACTGATCACCTATTAGAAATCGGGCCCCACAAACCTAGAAAGTATTTACTCAGAGTTCATACGCCATCATATAATCACAAAAGGTTTTAACTTACCAGGCCGTTATCAAACTGCAACTAGAATCACACACACCGTGTTTATCTATTGGAAATCACTGAATTGAAAAACGAGAACACATTTCCACACGCGATTGGAGAAAATATTCCAAAAAAATGATTCTAAGTTCACGAATCTAAGTTAAACATGCTAGTCAATGAAACGCTACCATCTCCAAAAACAAGAGCAGAACCAACCTTACCTTACTAGATGAGCACCCCAGAATGATCAGACCGAGCGGCCACCAGACACGGGAAGCGACCGGAAGAGAGAAAATCCAAGAAACAGCAGTAGTGGGGACGGACAGCGAGACTCGCGCTAAAGAAGGCTCGCTGACTGGACTGTAACCAAAGGGTGTACAAACTTCTTTGGTAGTATCAGCAGCTATCGATACTGAGCCAGAGAGAATGATGCAAATTGAGCTATCACTCCCCACATTCAGATAGCCATAGATTCTTGCACCCACTTGAAAGTAAAACAACTGCAAATCCTCACAGGGACAGTGGCGTAGCGGAGAAGTCATACTTATGTCACATTAATTAATATAACAATAAATTATTAACATAACAAAATAAGAAAAACCTAGCAATATTAACCAATATTTTAAAACGTGAAATAAAAATGCTATTCCTCAAGACTTGAAAATAGTGGGGTTCAAGTTTTAACAAAATGATAATCTAGCAACATTAAATAAAATATAACTTTACAGAACTATACAAAAAATATATGGCAGATTAAGATGGACGTCTTTCAGGGGGTAGATCCTACCTGCAGGTATGACTTCATTTTATTTCTTTTTGTAATTGCTTTATAAATTACAACAACTTTTAAATAAATTTAATGAACGAAAGTATTAACAATTAAATCATACATAACTTTGTTTGGTTTCTGAAATGACTGTCACAGCTAGTTAAGATGAGAATTACATTCACATTAATATTTCCTTTTTAAGTCTAGAACAATCTGAAATGAATTTTCAATGGAATTGATGTAATAACCACTGTTACAAAATTATGGATGAAATTACTGACAAATGTACATGATATTGTAAAGAAAAAGTTTGGATTTCATGTTCATTTGTCAATATTGTAATTTATGTGCCAGCACCAGGATGATAATTGTTGTAACGCCAATAAAAAAATATGTATTGGTAATTTGCACAATTTGTGAAGGACAACTGTGTATTTTGTTCTCCTTCTTTGCAGCACTCAGACACATTCATAATAATGTTTTACACCTCTGAGTATCAAGGGCTTACTGCATATTCACTCATGCATCAAAGACAGAATAAAAGAACGCTAAAGATTGCAAAAGTTGGCCAAGCTAAATTTCCGATCGGTAAGCTTCAGAGGCAGGAACCATGTTTGTGTGGCTGTAGTAGATAATAATTGAATGTAAACAATAAAACGAAGTAGACAATTTTATTTTACAATCTGTTTCTGGCCTTAGTTTTGAAAAATCATTAATAAGTTCCATTAAACAAACCAATATTATTTCTTAAGTTAGTTTTGATTACTTTATAATTTGATGAATGATCTTTAGGTTGTTGCAAAAGTGAGAGGTATTGTATGAAATAATAAATTTGTGGTAAACATTTCTGTAAAGCTGTGTTCTGGCATTGCATATTTAGAGTTACAATTTCCTTTCATATTTGGTTAATTGTCCAAATTGTTGTCAATTTGGGTAAAACAAGGTGATAAGTTAATGAATTTGGAAAACTGAGTATCCTATTGGAAAGTCAGCAGACTGGTATATGGTTCAGAAATGAAAATAACAGTCATGTTTGCAAAAGTTTTTACAATTTATTTGTTACTTTTCATTTCTGAAGATAATAAGCATTAATAAACTAAAGTGAAAAAGTAGGACCTACTATATCAGAATATTTACTTTGGAATTGATCACATTTGTGTAATAGAATTGCTTCATCGAAAGTGAGCATAAAATTAATGATGGTCTTAGGAAATTAAAACTTTGAGAGACTTCACTCATCCCAGTAAAACATGTATTTAACTAAGCTGTTTTGCATATAACACCATTTTGAAAATAGTAACTTTAAATATTTCTTCCCTGTTTCGAAATCGTTGGTCAAATGCTAGCTCATAAAATTTTTTTCTATCTTCTTCTCTCGTTTTCCATGAAAAATGGGATCGATGTCGTATTTTTTGGAGATTTACTTGTTTTGAACTTGAATGACTAGAAATCATTTCTATACATTTTAAATTTTTATTTCAACATCTGCTAATTCTCTGCTTGCCTCGTTCAAATCGATATACACGTTTTTGTAAAAGTTTGGATGCAAATTTATGTCATTCAATATTTGGTGCATGAATTCACAAAGGTCATATTCACGGAATTTACGACATAAACTTTATAGTTACTGGTCTACCAACAAGCTTTTAACTATTCATCTCTTTATTGCCTTAACTTTAATTGCAAAATCAACAACAGAGGCAACGAAATTTATCATCGACATAACACAGGAGAAAAACAGTACTTTAAGGAACAAAGAAAACTAACATGGCACACCAAAACACTGAATTTAGTGTTAGAGTGTGGTGGCTGTCGTTCAGGGCGCCACATCAGCCCCCTGGGTGAAAGCAGAGCGTCGTATCGACGAATCTCGCAGGGAAGCGCAGACGACGACCAGAGCGCGTCGTCGGCGTTGGAGAAGGAACTGCATCGAGAGCGGGACATTGCGTTCCGTTGGACGGTTGTTGCAGTGTAGCATCCCGATCCGATCTCTGCAGACGTTGGGCCATTGAAAGAGGTGTGTCGTGGAAGACGTATGCTGGCTACACGGAGTTCATTGAGACTGTTGTAGCCTTACCGTTGCTTAAAATGTCCATTGAATGTGTTTGATGCTAGAGAACTTTCTATGGACCGGAATAAGGGGCCTGTAGTGGTGGTTTAACGCCTTCTGTGCGTAACATCACATGTGTATAATTTTCAAGTTCTTGATGCACAAAGGAAGGCTGTATACAATGCCGCAAAGCTTTTGGATGACGAATGCTCTCTCAATCGCCGTAAAAATTCCGGCTGAGTGTGCATGGATTTCTCTATTGCGTCAGTGTCAACAAATTCTCTATGGAGGTGCAGAGTCTCATCGTAAACTAATTGTGCCACAGATAAATCGATGTCTGACTTGAATGTTGTTCTTGAACGAAGTAATACCACAGGTAGTGCCGATGTCCAGATTTCTTCATGGCACATTAGCGCTGCCTTCAAACAACGATGCCAACGTTCAGTCATTACGTTGCTTGTGGGGTGGTAGCTAGTGGTTTTCTGATGGGTATAACCACAGAAGTTTGCTAGCTGGGCAAAAAGACCCGACTCAATCTGACGGCCTCTGTCCATGGTGACGTGTTGTGGACATACGAGACTCACCAACAGTGGCGGCGCTAGGCGTCGGCGACGTCGGTCACCGTCGACGGCCTCGGGCCTGTGGGGGCCTCGCAAAACATTGATAAAATTCTATTTTTTATTTTTATTTTTTATATTTGACGTTAAATGGCGCTTTGCTGCTGTTAGGTTATGTAGCGACGACCTACATCTAACTTACACTATCTTAACCAAAGGACGAGCACAACAGCCATAGCCAAGGGTGGGATTCAACCCCCGACGAGAGCGACCTCGCTCACCGTGGTATGACACCTTAGTGCTCTCAGCCATTCCCGGCCAGCAGCTATTTAATTGCCCGTATTTATTTCCGTAAGAGTGCAGCAGTGATGCAATTTGTAGTTAATTACTTGCAAAACAATTTCTTCAGTACATTTTAGAAAACTGTTTGGAAGAAGTATATCCAAATGTTTATATAACAATCAGACTCATGTTCAGTTCCAGTCCGAACAGCATCGGCCGAAAGAAGCTTCACAAAGTTAATATTGATTAAGACTAACTTGAAAAGCACAGTGACCCAAGAAAGACTATCCGCGTTGTCAGTACTATCAACTGAAGCCGTAATAGCGCCTAGTATTAAGATGTGATCCTAAAAAATTTCAGTGAGACGAAAAGCTGAAAAGTTTCTCTAATTTTGTTTGTTTGTTGCATTTTTTGTCATTGCAATAATACTCGTATATTATACTAATAGAATTTTAGTATAATGATTATTGATGTATAATTCAGCTCATTTAACATTCTCTTCATTAATGAAAAAATTAAAGGGGCCTCGCAAAGACGAGTTCGCTGACGCCCAGATTTCATCTAGCGCCGCCATTGCTCACCAACCACGTGAA
Organism: Locusta migratoria; assembly: GCA_026315105.1. NCBI lineage: Eukaryota > Metazoa > Arthropoda > Insecta > Orthoptera > Acrididae > Locusta > Locusta migratoria. Next base: position 364,747,663 of record CM048744.1, read on the forward strand.
AGCAAAAGTAGAAGCTAATGTATCAGCTGTGATGTTATCGACAGGTACCGCTTCAGGCCAACGAGTATAATGGTCAGTAATTGTTAATAAGTGCCTCTGTCCATTCGAGGGGAAAGTGGGCAAACGACATCCAAACGTACATTGGAAAAACGATTTGTGTTATCCGAAAAATTGCCCATCGGATATTGCACATGGTGGGTAATCTTGCTGCGTTTACACTTGAAACCAGACCTGATCCATTACTACAGTCTTTCTGCATGCTGGGCCACACAAAGTGCTCAGACACCAGACGAAATGTTGGACTTACCCCTGGATGACTTAGCTCGTGGACAGTATTAAAAGCTTGTTTTATGAAAGCTGGTGGCTGACAGGGGCGAGGCTGGCTGCGAGAGACATCACAGAACGGCATGTTGCTTCCTCTGGAACATCAGTGAGCTACAGCTTTAATGATGATGAGGCGTCGTTCACGTACGCCAAGAATTCGTCATCTTCTTACTGGGTTTTTGTTGTGTGGTGTAATCAATAGAACAGGAAATGGTGTTGATTCGTGAGAGACAACCTGAAACAACATTGTTGATCTCGGATATGTTCCTAATGTCCGTTGAGAATTGGGCTACAAATTCCAGGTAATTAAATTGTTGCAGCGGAGCGCGCGGTTGCTCGCCATGGAGGTTAGAGTCCTCCCTGGGGCATGTGTGTGTGTGTGTGTGTGTGTGTTTGTCCGTAGGTTAGTTTACCTAGGTTTAAGTAGTTTGTAAGCTACGGAGATGACCACACAGTTTGGTCCGATAGATTTACAAACATTTGAACATTTTTTTTTAAATTATATTGTCTGGACGACCAGAAGGCTGTTCTGCTTGAGTGTCATCGGTTCATGGTTCTTGTAAATTGAGAACACTCGCGCTTCCTCTTGCGAATATTTTACTGCTTGATACTTGGCAATGAGTTCGAGGTCATATGTGCTCCATTTTCTTTGTGAAGGCGAGTAGAAAGCCAGTGACAGCTACAAGCTCTTCAAAATGTTAAAATGTTTGTAGAGCTTGTAGGACTTAACTACAGGGTCATCAGTCCCTAAACTTACAAACAACTTATAAACTAGCTTATACTAAAGACGGCACAAACATCCATGCCCGAGGGGGGATTCGAACCCCCGACGGGGAACGGCCTCGTGCATTGTAGCATAGCGACTCAATGTGCTCGGCCGCTCCGGCGCGGCTACGAGTTCTCGGCCTATTGTTGCAGTACCGAACCGATAGCCGTTTGACGTGCGTCAAAACCTAAGGCGAGAGACGTATCTAACTTGGGACGTGCGAGAAGTGCCTTGTTAGCCATGCCTTTTTTTCTTTTTCAAATGCGGCGCACATAGCCTCAGTACATTGCACTGAGGAGCTGCCTTTTACGTGGGCCCAGCAAGTGCTACAGTCAGCGGTTCTTCTTGCTCTGCCATTTTAGGTAAGTGATAATGGTAAAAGTTCAACATTCCTAAGTAACACCGCAACACTTTGAGTGTATCTGGGTGAGGTAGATAAACATTGCGTTGCCTTTTCAGACAAAAAGAAGTGAGCCTGCAGCACAGAAAGTCACTTCTAGTTGTCCAAAAACACACTTGTCTACATTTAGGATGACACTGTGGCGTTCTAATCGCTCAGATACCTCCTTAAGGTGTTTTTGATGTTCTTCTTGGCTGGCAGAGAAGAATAAAATGTCGTCCAGGTACGCAAAATATTTTGGGAGTCACTGGATAACAGTCTATAAATGTTTGCTATGTTTGAGCGGCGTTTACGTAGTCCAAGGGTCATAAACATACTCTCAAAGAAACCAGGAGGTGTTACTATGGCAGTCTTGCGTACGTCTTCTGCGGCTACCAATATTTAAGCACAATCCAGAACTGTGAACACCGTAGCACCATGTAGAGCATAATTGTAGTCTCTCAAAAGTGGCACAGGATACCCGTCTGGCACTGTCCACTAGTTAAGCACACGATAGTCGCCACAAGGACGCCAAGCTCCACCTTCCTTGGGCACCAAAACCACGGGCTTTTTGACGGTCGCATTATGCCTTCTTATATCGTGGAATCAAACTCAGTCTTTGCTTCTGCTAAGCGGTATGGCCCCAAACTAGGTCGATACACCGCTGGGGGTCCATCCATTGTTTTAATATGTGCACGGTGTCATGCAATACCTGCTTGGGCATTCCAGGCGGTGTGGTACAATTCGGCCAAGCCAGTCACATCGTCCAATAGGCGGACGTTCGCAACGTCAGGCAGCAGTTGATAGTGCGCCAGAAAGTCGGCTCATTTGCTTCTGTGACGTCTGCGATATGGGTGGCGTAATCCAAAGTTGACTTCCATCTGCTGGGTACCATATGTCGCGATTGAGGTGTTGTTAGCGGCCGTCAGACAGAAGGCCGTTGGGGACCAGTAACAATACAAAGATGTACGCGGCAGGATTCTTAGGTCTGGCCCTGTATCCAGTAAGAACTTGATGCCGAAAACTCCGTCGGTGACAAACAGGCGCTTGGAGGACTTCTGACAGCCGCTTGCGCGTACTGCCGACCGCCAGTCGGTTTTGGGTGCGAGCAGGGTTGTGGGCACTTCTTTGCTTGATCGCTAAACCGGCGGTGGTTAACAACACATTCCATCGCTTTTCGAAGTTGTGATTCCGGTGGAAGACATGCTCCATGAATGCCGTCGGTACCTGCGTCTGCTGTTGTAGGCGGCGTATCATGACAGCAGTGAGCTAAGCACGTAATAAGTCGACTTTTCCGGGAGCGAGTCGTAGTCAGCTCGCGCCATGGTTGCTGTGGCGGCTGCACTACTGTCCTGCGCCACGACTGTCCTCACTAGTGCAGGCGCAATAGCTCCTTGGAATCGGTCAGCCAGTTCCACCACGGCGTCCAGCGGTATTTCGGTGTGCAATGCAACTTTGGTTTTTATTTGCTGATCTATAGTTTTTATTTGCGGCGGAAAACTACTCCATAGTGTGCATAATAGATTATCTGGCACCACAACTGTATCAACTTTACGGCGAAGATGTCGCAGGTACTGTGATGACTTTCCATAGCCCTTTAAGACCCAGGGTGTAGATGATGTGACATTAGTATAGAGAGGGACATATAAGATACAAAATACATGCAGTAATTCATTACAAAAAATAAAATTAATTTATTTTCAAAAACTTGGTACCCACACATTAGTCTGTTTTGGGAATTTACTAAACCTTTTTATGATCCGCACCATCTTACAGTAAAATGCTTTTGAAAGAAATGACATAATAACATCACAGGATCATATAAAATCAACTGACTGTCAGATGTGATAGCTTCACATGTCAAAAAAGATATCAACACCTTCTCAACAAGTCTTTCTTGCCGCCATTGTGTGTGTGTGTGTGTGTGTGTGTGTGTGTGTGTGTGTGTGTGTGTTTTGATGGAAATGAGAGACCAAACAACAAGGTCATCAGTCCCGCCGCCATTTTAAGTGTACTGGAAGTTTGCTGACTGTTGGTGTCACCCAGTGAAGAAACAAGGAACTAAAACATGTGCACACTTTACCACAGTCTATCTACGATTGTGTGATGCAGGCGTAATCTTCCTAGTGTGAATCACAAAGAAATAAAGCGAGCAAAACCAGAAGCACACAATTGTACGTGCAGACCCTCAAAGGGACAGCACTTGACATATATGATCTTCTTGGGACGCAGCCAATTGTCGTATTATTTCCGACGTGAGCTTACTAAATGATTCTGTTGCCAGAGGTTCCATAATTATATCCTGCACTTCTGCAGCGAAGCTGTGCTCGACCTGACTTACAATGAGTGCGAATTTGGTCGCCTCCGATGTTATCCCAGCGCAACTGAAATTTGCTTCTGTTTGTGAAACCAGAGAACAGGATTATCTGGCCAGGACGGCAGCAGGTGGACAGCTATCATTGATAAGCCACTTTCGTCTTCCATCGTTAGCTTAAAAAAATGTTAATATATTTGTAATTCTTATGGGACCAAAGTACATTGGTCATAAGTTCCTAGACTTACAAATTACTTAAACTAATCTAAGGCCAACACACACATCCATGTCCAAGGGTGGATTCGAACCTCCGATGTGGGGGGGGGGGCTCCAGATTGCTAGGCTACTCCTACGTGGCACATTAGCTTCAGTCAAGATTTTGACAATCATTTCGAGTATCATCACTGTAGATACAGCTCTACCAACAAGCTTTTAAATATTCAGCGCTTCATTGCTTTAATGCCAATTCACATTGTCCATCACATCATGTGACTGTCCATCAGAACATTAGTGTAGCAATGTATGCTCTCCGCATTATTGCCCCTCTTGGTGATATAGATACCATCAAAACTGCATACTATGGTTATTTTCACTCAGTAACATCCTGTGGCATAATATTTTGGGGTAATCAGCCATCAGCCAAAAAAATATTTACTGCACAAAAGAGAGCAATTAGAATGAGTGGTGTCCACCCTAGATTACCTTGTAGACACCTATTCCATAAGTTAAAAATATTAATTTCTACTTCTCAATACGTATTTTCTATAACGATTTTTGTTGCAAATAACGCTCTCTTTTTAAAACCAATGGTGAATATCATGACCACAATACTAGGTGTAAAACTGATCTATGTAGGGAACTTAAACTTTTACGTCTTGTGCAAAAAAGTGTTCATTATTCTCTGCAAAATTTGTTAGCTCTCTCCCATTAAACATCATATTCACATTAATGCCTTGCCTACATTTAAACATAAGTTAAAAGAATATCTTATGGAAAAGTCTTTTTATTTTTTAGATGAGTATCTAAATACAAAACAATGATTGTTTTAATTTATGTATGTATTGAATTGTAAACATGACTGATTCCACATCCTTGTGATTTATCATATTACAGATTAATGGAATACAAAATAAATAAATAAATAAAAGAACATTCCACAATGTATTTCTAATGGCGGCATTCCCACTGTCCGCCACCAGACCATAACATCTACGTCACGTCAAGCTTTCTCGAGAAGAATGTTTTGACTTAGAGGTTGCCTGCTAACATCGGAATTTAACCTACTTTCGTCAATCTATTTTCATGTTGTAGTCGACGATTACACAGTGTACACTCAAATGTGTCTTATTAATCTTTGTTTTATTATTATACTGCGTTTCAATGGTAAATTCCAAATATTTCATGACGACTTAAATATTTTTCTCAACTGTGTGTCCTAAAAGCGAGATTGGAAATCTGAATCCGAAAATGGTTTATGTTTTGTAATACAGTAACCGAAAGGCTGAAGCAAACTGTATTTGAGTAAAATTTAATTTTCATTAATTAACATTTTAAATGAAAAGTCAGTGCTAGTGAAGGACAAAAATTCAGTTGTGTACGACGGTATTAACAATATCTGCTGAGAAATCGTAATGGATAAAGAAACAGGCTCTATTTATTATCTTATAAATATTTTCTGATTTTTCTGAATGTTTATATTTTATCTTCAAAATAAATGCTGGTGTTTTGAAATGTTGTTTTACTTACCAGCACTTTACTACACTAAGTTGACTAAAAATATACATTGTAAAGTTTTCTTTGGCTGTCAATAACATTTAACATTGTTGTTTCCTCAGTTCCTGTATTAAACTATGACTTTCTACATAACAGATAGCCATTCAGAACCTCACTTTAACATTGTGTATTGGAATAAGCAAATTGACGTAACAGACAGTGTGAATACAACTTGACAGGATGGAGCCGTAACGTGATACTGATGTGACAGACAGTTTTGAATTGGCATTTAACATTAATTGCTGACCTAATATCAACAACAGAGGCTACGAACTTTCTCATCAATGTAAAATAGGACAAAAACACTATTACAAGGAGAAGAGAAAACTAACATATGTATTACGAAAAGGAAGGAATAAACAAGGAATGACAAGACATCGCATTTCACTTGACACTGCACTGTCACTACACGGCACACTGAAACACTGAATTTCACGTTAGTGTGTGACGGGTGTCGTTCTCAGGGTGCAAAAAATGCGAATGGGTAACGTTGTAAATGTGTACCCACCGGAATTCAAATGTGGGTCTCCTGCTTCTAGGCAGGTGCGCTGACCTCTACACCTGTGGGCACAGAGCAACCATCACGACTGTATTGGACTACTCTAGCTTCTTAACTTTTCCCAGCCCACTATTACTGAAACATGCGGTTATTTCAACTTACATTTTCTACATTTGTAGATTGTTGCCATTCCTCACATCAACTAGAAATTTTATCTAAGTCATCCTGCATCTTACTACAGTTTCCCATACACCACAGCACCATCGCCAAACAACCACAGATTTATACTAACTCTGTCCATCAGATCATTTACGTATATAGAAAATAATAACTGTCGCATCACACTTCCCTGGGCCACTTCTGACGATACCTTTGTCTGTGATGAACACTCGCTTTTGAGGACAATATGCTGAGTTCTGTTATTTACGAAGTATTTGAGCCACTCACTAACTAGGAACCTATCCACAATGTATGCATGTGTTAGCAGTTTGCAGTGCAGCATCCAGACGCCTTCCGGAAATCGAGAGTAAAGTCTGCCTGTTATGCTTCATTAATGGCTTGTAAATGTCATGTGAGAAATGGACAAGCTGCATTTCACATGAGCGATGCTTCCTAACGCTGTGCTGATGAATGGACATTAACTTTTCTGTCTCAAGGTAATATTTTCGCTTATAAATATTGTTTGATGAGCTTGCATATATAAACCTTCACTTACATATTATGTAGACGATTTGAAATCTTTTTTCAATTCTCATACGTTTACCACACTAAATTGATCAAGAATGTACATTATGCAGTTTGCTATAGCCATTAATAAAATCTATCGTTGTTACTTCATTAATTCCGACACTATATTACGTATGTTGAATTTTAGATAGTAGCTCATAGCCTCATTTTCACCATTCTGAATTGCCATGACGAAAAGTGTGAATGCACACTGAAAGGCTGGTTCATGATGTTCAGCCAATGTAAACTGGCCATTGCAGGCAACGGTGTGCTGTTTATCTAGCGCTAAGTAGTTCCTGTCATCGCCTGTGTGAATACGTAGGCTACTCCTTTCTTATAGTTGGACCCACGAACGATGATAGGTCACGCATATCTTGACAACAGCATCTTTGCCCGTTTTATGCGACAGTTGAAGTACGCATATATTCATGCTTGCTTAAATACAGTTTGTTACATGCCAGCACCAACAGCGATGATAACTTGTAACAAATAGACTAAATACACTGAATAACTCGCTACAATCAAGTTTAATTTTGGCAATGCCTACAATAGTTGCAGCAGAGCGTTCACATTACTGAACGCTCATTGGCTGTCGACGAATGCGTGATGTAGACGTGCAGACCAAGCCTAAACTCGTCCGCTGACGTTGTTACTTCCAAACATAGTACTTCGCCTTCTTCACCCTCTGTCGTTCGCCTTGTACCCTACCTTCTATGCATTTCAGTTCCGTTTTCATGAAGGTCAGTTCATATGACGTGATATCTGCTGAACTATGTGTCCTAGAAAAATATCATTTTCCAGGTTAGTAGTGTGGAATATAAGGAAACGGTCTGTTAAAAGCGTTGCGAATTGAGTTGGTGGAAAGAACGTAAAAAATGACAACCTCACGGCTGTTACGCGGATTTTCATGCATTTCATCGTTCCGAAGTAATTTCTTCTGAACTATGTGTAGTACTGTGATATAATTTTGAAAGAATATTCGGTAGTATGTGTGTGTGTGTACTGTTTGGAAATGTCTCGCAAATACAATTAGTAATTTTGTTATTATTGTGGCTTTTAGTTGTCCTACCCTGCACAAGCCTTTGCATCTCTGATACTGTGTTCGTCTCTCGGTCTCCTTCTGCGTGTTTTACTCCATATACTTCCTTCTAAAGCAAAAGTGATGATTCCCTTCTTTTAGTCAATATATGACAGAAATTTCTTTTTTTCCAGTTCTGGTTCAACAGCATATTTCAAAAGCTGAATTCCTTATTGTACACTTTTCACTCGCATACAAGGCTATACTCCAGAAAAATACTTCCAAACACAGACTTCATAACAAATTGATACTCGATCTCAACAAATTTCTCTTCTTCAGAAATGCTTTTCTCCCTTAGTCATTTTGCATCTTAAGTCTTTTCAATGTCGGCTATAATGAATTATTTTTCTATCCAAATAGCAAAACTCATATACTACTTTTATTGTCTTGTTACCTAATGCAATCCCTTCAGCATTGCTTGATTTTCTTAGACAACATTTCATTATGTTGTTAATTTTCATCTCATACCTTTCTTTCAAGACATCATCGATTCTAGAATCAAACTTTTCACTCTGCAGCAGAGCATGCACTGATATGATACAATTCCTGGCAGATTAAAATTGTGTGCCAGAACCAGGACTCGAACCTGGGACCTTTGCCTTTCACAGTCAAGCGCTCTACCGACTGAGCTATCCCAACACGACTCACGATGCCGCCTCACAACTTTATGGTAGAGCGCTTGCCTGCGAAAGGCAAAGGTGCCAGGTTCGAGTCCCAGTTCCAGATCACAATTTTAATCTGCCAGTAAGTTTCATATCATTGATTCTATTAAATCTTCCATCCCAGTCCTTTGCTGTCTTTGACAGAGCTACAATGCCATTAGCAAAACGCAATTATTTTATTCCTCTTCCCTGAAAGTTAATTCCAGCTCCAAATTTATCTTTACTTTCCTTTATAGCTTGCTCTATGTACAAATTGAATAACATAGGCGAAAGACTATTAACTTGTCTTCTTTCCTTCAAAATCTCTGTATATCTTTCATGCTCTTTGACTGTTGTAACTGTTGTCTGGTATTTGTACAAGTTAAAGTCACAAAATGTAGCACAGTTTTTTTATTAGAGGGTCATGTTGGCAGACAAGCTGGATGGGAACAGGAATTGCGCTTTGGAATGTGCAACAACAGTATGGGAAGCGGAAACTCTAGCGGATACACACTAGATGGTTACTCCAGTGGTTGGGATAGGAGAAACTTCTCCTTTCACCTCCTCCCAACATGGAACCTAGTAGGTGGACTAACGTTTCTGGTGGTTCAGGAGTGCATTTTGAGTGGGCTGGTAAGTCCGCTTCAGGCTTTAACATTTAGCATGTTGCGAGGGTGAAGGTCGGGGTGAGAGTTTAAATTAGAGAAAGTTTAATTTTTGAAACTCACAACCACCAGCTGCGAACAAAATTCCTAAACATGCAAAAACACTGGAACTGTTATTGCGACTGTTTGACTCGTTTTCTAGGCGATGATATCACACGTTCGCAGCTTTCCTTCCCTGCATATGATTAACAAAATAAATTCATAATAAATTCAAGTTCATGAGAGAAAAGGGTGTACTAACTACTATTTTTGAAAACACGTGAAAGTTCACTTTATGTTGTTTATTTCACAATACTTGAACCCTGTGGCTGATACGTCTGTACGTCGGCACATTTATCAAATAAAGTTATAGCTCGAGAGCCCCCAGACAAAATGAATATTTGTCGCGAATTGTTTTCACACCACGTGGCTGTCTCAAACACCATTTATGTTCATGCCTATGCGACGACACGTGTTACATTAACAAATCACAGTCACTTTAATTCAATGCGATGCACACCTTGTTCCACCGGCTAAATATTCACAAACACACAGTAGCACTCGATTTAACTTGGTGGAGTCTACGACGAGCAACCACACGTGGCGATTGCCACAGACTAATCTCAAGTCACCCCCTCGAGATCCACATGCCGACTGATGCCGAGCGACGCCGCCCTGCCATCTACACCACGTGCTCACGTCTCCTCACTTCCTGCCCTTGTGCGCGCGTGCTGAAACTCAACTCCCAGGGTTTTTTCCCCCTACATCATCAACTTCCCCATGTGAGCTGTTGTAACCGATTTGCCAATGTACAGCGCTCAGCCAATACATTTCTAAAACTTTACTTAAAATCAAAATAATTACACTACACATTAACAAATATTTTCTTGCGTTTTTATATTAGTATAAACATCCTTTGTACTATTCATTATAATAGTGCAATTTCTTATATCACAGATAAGTGATTTAACTGAATATTTCAAGGTAAAATACACAAGATTAATTGAAAATAAAAATGAGAAATAGTTAATATATTATTTTTATAAACAAACATTGCCATGCTGGTTGTGTAACTGTCTTGTATTTATTGGTAATTTATTACTATTCATTGTCAATTAAACATATTACGTCAGATGTGACTATATCAGCTAATGTATTGTTTATTTGTCAACAGGCTATTTTGTAATGAGGGCCTTAAAGGTTCCTAACTGCATTGTATTACTTCAAATGCCAGTATTATTACAATATTTGTGCATTGCACTGTGCCTGGCACTCGCCATTGTCCCTCTCTCCCCTCACCGGAAACGAACTGGAAATCCTAAGTTGGAACAAGCCACCAACGTCGGCCTGCTCGCTGGCCTCCCGTCAGCTACAAGCACACAGCAAATCTCAACGTGGAGAATTTCTACCTTTGGCCTAACTATAAATGTTGTCACCCAACTGCGTACATACATTGCTACCATAATTAATAAGATTAAAATTGTGTAACATTTAGTGCATTGGCATGGTCAATGTTTGCAGTGAACATCATACTGTTTAATTATCAAATGCTATTAATTACCAGTATTTCTATTGGGCGGTAATGTCACAATGTGAACGAGAAACAGTTTACGAAATTCGATTTTCGTCTTCTGGAAGATGTGTTGCATGTAAACATAGTGCATAATACTATTACCGAGATCTGTAGGTTTCAAGTTACTATTTGTCTGGATGTAAAATACACACGTCCTGTCGACAGCATGGTCATTAGAGATGGAACTTAAGATCATAGTGTTTGGGTAAGGATGTGGAAGGAAATTGGCCATGCCCATTGAAAGGAACCATCCCACCATTTTCCTGGAATGATTTAGGAAAATCACAGAAAACCTAAATCTGCATGGACAGAGGTGGATCTGAACCACCGTCCTTCCGAATGTGAGTCCAATATTTTACCACTATGCCACCTTGCTCGGTCTAATGTAAGGAATGAACAGCAAGGATTCTAGGTGCAAAAACCACGAAACTATGTTTATAGCCGCCATTCACTAGCAAAATACATTTATAAAATGTCACAAATCATCACAGATTTGGCCTGAGATATTTTTTTTTTTTTTTTTTTTTTTTTACTGGCATTCGTCACAGATTGATGTACATAGTGCCTGTGACCAATATTTTTGAGTTTTCACCGATACATCCATAAATGGCGTCGGTGATGAAAAATTGTGCAGTTAAGACAGTAAGCCTGTTGCATATTGATATTCCTAAAGGTTGTGTTGAAAAACTTTGCAATTTAGATGATGGGTATGTCCATAACGTATTACGGTAAATTGGTCTAACAAAAGTCATTGTGATGAGTGACCCCTTCCAATCCACATCTCTCCAAAAATGTTCAATTTTTTGTAAATATATCGGACCAAACTGTGTGGCCATCAGTCCTTAGCTTACAAACTACTTAAACTAAGGTAAACTCACCTAAGGACAACACACACACACACACACACTCACTCATGCAACAAGGAGGACTTGAACCTCCGACAGCGAGCAACCGTGCACTCCGCAGCGAGGTGCCTTGGACCGCCCTTTTTTTTTATTTTTATTTTATTTTTTTATGGGTAGATCTGTTCGTTACGGACGCTTTTCAGGTTTGTTCATTCTCGTTCGATGAGGTTTTGGCTCAGCTTTTTTATTACAGAGGGCGTTCAGCTGTCAGATCGGGCGCGCTTAGCCATGGCGCCTGGCAGACCGCTCGGTTACTCCACCGCAGCCACAACTCTCCTGTTATATGTTCGTATCCATGGTCATTTATTTCTTCAGAAAAAATTTAATTTTGATACCTCCTCTACATTCCAAGAGTATTCCAATAATCCGACCATGACTGAAGTAAAGATCAACAATATCTCTGTCAATCACAGAAAATTTGTAATGTCTCCATTAAAACATCTAAACATTGGTATATCCCCAGTTTTCCTTAGGGAAATATATTCTTACTAGCTTATATGCCCATGCTTCGTAACGGTTGTTAAAGATGAACATGTGTATATCATGGTGCTTTGGGTTCCGGATGTAGGTCAGCAAAAACACAATCCTTGTTGGATCGCTCTGTCAATAAACTCAGTTCTCCTAGCCAAGATGTCAAATTTAAGTAGAAGTCATTGTCGAAAATGATGAATGTTCACAAAGTTTTTCATACTAAGAGTGAAATTAATTTAAGTCTGTACTGTGGAACAATGTAAATTCAATGTTAGTTTGTGGTCATAAAGTTAAGAATGTCTGTTTGTCGTTAACTTCTGAAGGCACATCTATTGTTGAGATGAAAAATACTAATACTAATAACAGCGTCTTGTATAGTAAGAGAATGCTGAAATATTAGTATGTTGCAGTATTGCACTCAGGACCATGTAGTTATTCAGCATGCAGTGCTCCCTATTATCGAAAACTCGACTAATGCTGAGTCTGGTAATTCAATCAACAGAGCAGATCATGTGTGTTTAAATAAGACGTCATGGTGGTGTCAATGTGCGATAAAGTAAGTCTGGCCAATAGTAGAAGGAATGGCGTCAGCTTATCGTCTGTATAGAACTTTTCATTAAATATAGTATTCCAGTGAATTGTCTTGACTGTGTTAGCAGCAAGGGCCAGTCTTTCAGCTAATACATGTACCCAAGTCCTTCAGTGATTACTTTGTTAAGCACAAACTTGAAATCGACCTTGTGTAACAGAACTATATATTCAGAAGTCGGATTATAACTATAAGTACAATTGTCTCTGCACATGAAGACGTCTTTTAATGTAGTCCACACCAAAAGTAAGTTATTACAAATTTAAATCACATTAGTGTACCGAATAATTATGAAAGCAGACAGGTTTCTGATGAGTATGTTGCGCGTGTTTGTATATTATCTCTAGTGGCAAGCATAGAGCAGAACTATCTCTGGAGTGAGCATTCAGATGTGCAGAACAGACTTTGTGTTCTCAATATTAAGGTGGAAATGGCACGTGATATTGGGAAAAATATACTAATCCCTGACTTTATCTTGCTCCTTTTTTGTTCAGTTAATGTGTAAATGGCCCATTTACTGACGTTTCCTCAACTTCCTTGTTGCTTCTGTGACACATTTATTTAGATATTATTTCATCTTATGTGCATGCTCTGCGATAAAGAGATGGGGATTCATTACAGCCAATGCGGTACAAACCAATCGTAAGAGCAAATAAATGTGTGCAAAGAGTGGATTTGTCTCAATATCACGTGGTAATAGCAGCTTAATGTTGAGAAGATGCACAGAATGCAATGTTCACTCCATAGATTTTTCTACTCTATGTACAATTTAGTGGCTATACCCGTCGAAAGACACACTTCTTTTCTTTCCATGATATTGCAAAGCATGTGGGAGACAGCTAGGCAGAAAAAAAAATTGTCTCCTACCTGGCTTAAATTTTACTTGCAGTGGCAGCGGTTTAGTTTGCTATCGTTAGCAAAGAACTATTCGCTTTAGGAGGAGGGTTAATTTACTGACCAGAACAGCATAAATTATTTATTTCATCATGAACATAAAGAAATATTTCTCTCATTCTACGTGACTGATTTTTCAAAAAGCATTCAGTGGCTGTTGGCAACAATAGCACACAACGCTGCCACCATAAGTACAATTGTACCCCGTCTTGTAGTGTATTACACCATATTTATGAGAATGAAAAATACGAAGCAATGCCATAATTAGTTTTTGGTGTACTAAGTAATTAATGTCGACTCACTTTGTCGTTTCTTGAATTATGGCGTTTTTTATGCATTCCTAAACATAATGCTTTCAAAGTGTAATGAGGATACACTGAAACCAAAAAGGGAAGTACATAAATTCGATTTTCCTTGCAAAGAATGCTTATGTAAATTAGAGCATCGATAGATGCGAAGTAATGCTATTATATTTTAAATTCAAATGTTCCCTGTCAAAAGAAGCAAACATATGTTGTTGAGCTGTAAATGTACAAAGTGTAATCAGCAACTCGCTGTTCAATATTAATTCGTATTTGCAGAGATAAGACTGCGGGTCTTAATTCAAAATACTTCTGTTACTGAGGGAATACGCACACATGATTGTTTCTTTGCAGTACTAAAAAACCAACAATTCTTAGTAAATGAATTTTTTTTGTGTCATACCTGGGTTAGATTTTACTCGGAGTGGCAGCGGTGTTACTATGTGAACTTTGGCAATGAAATATTCGCTTTACGGAGATCATTAATTTACTGATCAGAACAACATTATTTCATTATCAGTACAGCGCATTATTTCCCCCATTGTATATGACTGATTTTTCAAAAATCATTCAATGGCCATTGCTAACATCAATACACTACACCGCTGCCCTTGTTTCAGTGTTTTACACCTTAGTTATGTGAATAAAAAACGCAGCATCGACAAAGATCTTTGGTTTGTGTATACTATGTAGAGCCCTGTCATTGTAGGCCTATCTCGCAATAGCAGCGCTGTTAAAGTAGCATTCATGATTATGGGAACCGGTCTGTATATCGACGTGGTATGACAGTACGTTAAGTAAACAATGAACGAAAGTTTTTAATCGTTTCATCACGTCTACTGTGAATATTAAGGAAAAATTGGTAAACTTGCTTTCACAAGATAATCGAAGCTTCAGTGCGTTCTTAATTGTTTCTGCAATACAGAGATCTGATCTTCGTTTAGGAAACGCTTCACAGAAGCAGCCATTGTATCAATATTCGACATCAGAAATGTCAATGGCCGGTAGAGCTTCTTGAGAAAGCAAGCAGGGTTGACCAATTGAACACCATCTGGAAATGTATTAAAATGTTTTGTCGAAATACATTGCGATAAATTTCTAAAAATGTTTGTACAGCTTATGGGACTTAACTACAGGGTCATCAGTCCCTAAACTTAAAAACTACTTATGAACTAGCTAACACTAAGGACAGCACAAATATCCATGCCCAAGGGGGGATTCGAACCCCCGACCATAGTGGTCGTGCAGATTGTGAATGGCGCGCCGCAGTCCCCTCGGCCACCACGACCGGCTGCGATAAATTTAAGTGAAATGAATAAGATACGCATACAGTATATGTAAATGATACCTGGTTCTGCCATTTCAGTGGAAGTGCAGTCAGATTCACTTTGCACACCCCTGTCTCTTGGTGGCTTTCATTCCTTAATTTGAGGACGATGACTAAATATACTAGGTACCGCATTAGGTTCTAGTACGTTAACGCCATCCTGGCGGTTTGTCTCAAACTGAATAGGCGTAAAATGAAGCTAAAAAATGAAAACCCACTTTAAAGTGTAATCTAATAGTTAGAGATGGGAAAACTGAAACATCTGATGGTTTCGGAACAAATGAAACCGTACAGTGTGAGGTTTCGAAAGCATGAAACAGTGTATATTTTGCAATAGTATGGGCCTGTTTATTGAGACATCGACACTGTGTACTGTATAAATATTGCTATAGAACCGTATAATTCGAGGCCATCAATTGTAGGGCAAAAAATTAAACTTTTATTCAGATGCCTTGGCAGTAGGCTAGATATTTCCTACACCGGCAAAATTTTACCTACCACCCAGGAGGCTTCATGTGATTGTGTTGGCGATATTAAGAACACAGTAGAAAATGTTTACAAAGATGTTTATATTCTTAAAAATCCGCATAGAATGGTTTGATAGGTGTTTCGTAAAGTTCATGACGTAAATAAATAAAGCCGTTTCTGCTCTGTGGTTGACAGGTTCTTGTATATGCTCTTGTCACATGATTGCATGTGAGGCCTTGAGGACGATAAGTAAAATTTAAACCCTGTACCAGATGCACTGCTTTTGCAATAAGTAATGTTCCTGCTTTCCCATTAGCTAAGGACTGACGTTTCTATGTCTAATAAACTGTTGTTTATCAAAGTAGATATTCTAATGCTTAATATTGAAAGCTGTTGTGTAATAGTAATAGTTATTCGTATTACTAAGGATGCAGTGAAGCCAACACTAACAGTAAATGAAAAATATGCTCTCACAGGAATTAGAACTCATGACCTTATGATTGCTAATAAAGGGCACTAGTAACTGAGCTACACTGTTACGAATGATAATTTTTCGGACATAAGGGTATGACAGGTTTTAAGAAATTCATAGAAGTTTTATTTACTTCAGACAATTTTGCATTCTCGTATGGAAACACATATTTTTTTCCAATGTCGTGTAGCCACAATTCGCGTCTATTCGCATTCCTTTCGCCCTGTGGAATGCGGAAAAGCTTGCTTCCTTGGACTGGCTTAGTATAACTATTCACTGCGCAACACTGCGGCATTCTTCACTGTGTAAAAATGGAATATGTTATTTTAAGCTCTTAATTTAATGTACAATGAGTATATAGATTTTCAACACCTCTACCTGCTAAAATAACAGCTAGTTAAGTGAAATATGCCACTTACGCTGATGGATTGCTTAGGCCTGAAATGGCGGATGTGGCCCACCCGCGCTCAACTGACCAATAGCAGCCGGCGGTTGTTGGCAAGCCACACATAAAAGGTTGGCACTACTCTCCCAATACAGGGCGCTAATACTATGTAACAAACAGCACCTCTAGCGGATCTTTGCTACACTATGCTGCAATTCAAGCATAGCACACACCAGGAACTTCAAATTATTGTATCTTTCCTTCCCTGATCTTATTTTGATTAAAAGAAGCTTATATGTTGCCCCAAGATACTATCAGTTGTCCTATGAAACCCCATGAATGTTCATACAGTATTCTTGAAAATTTTCTGTACTACACCATACTTATAAGGATAGTATACGCATAAAACTTCAAGTTACGATATCTTTCCTTCCTCTGAAACGATTCTGATGAAATGAAGCCTATGTTACTCTCCAAACTACTCTCAATTTATCTATGGAAATCCATGAAAGTTCGTGTAGTACTTTTGGAGATTACCTTCAACAAATAGACATACACGAAGGCTTTTAAACAAATGAGTAAAATATGAGATCTTTATTTTCTCCAATCCGATTTTAATTATTGAAGCCTTTATGTAACCGTACGACATGAGCAAGTTAGGTGTGAAAACCCCATGAAAATTCGTCAAGTAGTTTTGGAGATAAACGTGTTCAAAGAGACAGACAGACATGACAGTCACAAATAAAAATCTTCAATTTACGATATACTTTCTTTTTCGTGATCCGATTTGTATGAAACGAAGTCTATATGATGTCCAGCATTACGTTCAAGTTACCTGTGAAACCCCTCATGCAAATTCGTGAAATAGTTTTGGAGATAAGAGGTTTTAATACTTGAACAAACAAACTCGGCGATTACTGAAAACACTTAAAATTACGATATCTTTATTTCACATGAACAGATTTTGATAAAATTATGCCTATACGTTGACCCAACCTTTTCCCATATTTCCTGTGAAAAACTGCATGAAGATTCGTCTTGTAGTTTTGAAGATTTAAGTGAACAGTGATAGGTCTACATTTACAGATTTATTATTAGTATAGTATACATAAACTTAGTGTAGTTCAAGAAACACTTGAAAGTGGCAATGCCAATCGCAGAAAAGAAAGATAGGGATGCAGTTCTGAAATTTTCTACAACCAGATCTAAAAGTGCATTGACGAAGGTAATCCTTAGCATCTTCAAATGCAAGTATCTGATGATTTCACTTTAATATTTAATTTCATACACCTTAACAGCTTAAAGTGCATCATCAGGAACACTTGAGACATTTGCACGACAAGGTTGGACCACTAGGTTCTCAAAGTCATTTCAACCTCAGTGTTTCATTAGAAGAATTAAACGTTTATCTAGAAACATCATATATGACACTTGACACTTATCAGATTTAAGAAATCTACTCTCCCGATGGTTATTTTTTATTATTTTTTTTTTTTTTTGGCATAAAGCACAATTTGATATCTTCACTCGGCGAAGAATTGATTTTATTTGCATTATTCATCACTGTTACTGTGCCGCATATAAAATTAATCCAAGTATTGCAACATATTTAAAAAAAAAATTCAGATAAAACCTCAATGAAATGACTGTAAATATGTTACGATTTGAGGTTATATATAACAGTATAGCAAATTCAGAGGAGACATCGAAATTTAATTTAAAACTGAGAGCACAATAACGTCTAATTGCATTCTCGAATTATTGGTTTCGTATCATATGGATAAACTCTTTTGGTGTGCTCTCATCTGCTTAATGCCAAATACTTATCTTTCCATTGCAAGAAAGTTATTCTGTGACAAAATTTTGTTTAGACTCATACAGTTTGATATTTCCTCTCAATAAGCTACTGAATGTCTTTTTGTTATTTGTCATACCCTGAATATAAATGTTTCAAGGCAAATAAAGAAATAATAATCATGTATCATTTTATTCATGTGACTTGTAATGTCAAGACCTTTTAAATGTTTTTTATGCTGTAACTGATAAAAATGTTTTAAGCAGAGCACATAGGTCATCATGACTTGCAAATCTGCACTGATGATGTCCCACCATAGGGACGAAATCGATATGTTTTGAAGTTTAATAAAATAAACATCTCACATCGCCTACCAAACGGAAACCTTTTATTTCAAAATAATTATCACATCTTTACTAATATACAATATTTGTTATATGGAGCACAACTCTCTATTCCAAGGAAAAGTAGGGAACCAGCAGAAAAATTCTCCTTTCGGAGCACAAAAAAAGCAAATGTGTTTAAAAGACAATGATAGAAAAGTGGGGAAGCAGCTGCCTTAGACCTGATTCTACCTTCTTACCCAAAATTTTGGCATGCAAACATATTCACACTTTTTCTGCTGAAAGAGATTCGCATAGTGGCGAAGAAAGAAGAGGCAGTCTGGGTAGGAGAGAGACCATGACATTAAATATGATACATGGATCGAGCCAATAACAATAAGAACAAAAGAGAGAGGTTGAAAAAGAGAGATGAAACCGCGAACTTCAATAACAAAACTTTTTCCGATTTTCTCCATCTCCCAAACCTGTGTGTTAGTTACTCGGTCAAGGAGTTAGAAGCCCAAGCAAAGTATCCCTAAGTGTAGGTACAAAGAGGAGATAATCATGATTGAAGAAAAAGGGAGCAGATTGTGAGAAAGAAAGAAACAGGGCATATCAATGTAAGAGAAAAAGAATGACACAGTGAGAATGACAGAAGAAGGCAGCCAAAATGGAGAGGAGGGGATGAAGGCTTGGAAGTGCTAATGGGAGAAAGACGAGCTATTGGGAGAGACATATCTAGACAGTGGCATTGAAAGGGAGAATGATAAGAGATAGAGAGACTGGCTAAAAGGATTTAGCATATTTTGTGTTGAAAGAGTGCGAATATGTTTGCATGTCAAAATTTTGGTGATAAAGGCAGAATGAGGCAGCATGTTCCACACTTTTCTGTCAGTGTTGTTCGTCGTTTTTGTGCTCTGAGAGGAGTATTTTTCAGCTAGTGTAAGTATGCTGCTAGTTTAAGACATTACTTCAGAAGTTCTTCCAATGATAATGTAGATATGATGCAGTTTTACTCAAAATTTCATATACTCCATAGTAAAATCATAACGTTTTTCTACCAAAAGAAGCAACTGAGAGGCAATGTTTTCTTACCAGTAACTATAACTCGTCATAAAAATATGCAAGCGATGATTTCGGCCAGAACGGCGTTCTTCCATCTTAGTTTTCTTTCTTAACACGTAGCTATTATAGCCAGATACGATATTATGTCTGTTTATTGTGTCCTAACACTTTATATGAATCATCTCTCCAAGGTACCAATAGCTTTCATATAAATACTCCATTTATGGAGTAAAATAGTAGTCAATTGAATTAAAAATACTCATAGTTTACTGCTTCTGTGTATGCAGTTATACATTATACAGTTAGGCATGATGTCGAAACGAAATTCGGCATCTGCTTATCTTAAACGTTTGCACATGTATTGTATTGCTTTTAAAATAACAAACAAAGGCTTCAGGAAATATGGTGGATAATAGTACAGCATGACACCAGAGGAAGCGCTAAGTAACATGCACAAGGTGTCACAACCTCTCTATGTATTGCCCAGTTTTCGAGTCAACTGTTGATTAGGAGAGCCAGCAATTTCAGAGTTCTGTAGTACGCCTATAACCAAGGTAAATTCAACTTCATTCTTAGGTTGTGACTGGTATCAATGACCTTTACAAACTGGGGCACAAACTTGATAGAGTCCATCACACCCTCTCAGGGTCCCTGAATTGAAGCCCCTACCGCCCTTTATTTCCATGACCATTTTTTGCCACCTCCTCCCCCACTCTTCAGAAGAAAGTCAAATTATCTAGAGAGCCTATACAGGGATATAGGTTCGCCAACCTTGTCTTCATTTGATGCCCCTCTGTGGGTGCTGCCCTGAACATACGCCCTTGTTTGCCTCCTCTTAGATCTGGGGCTGTCTGGAACCTACATCTTGCATTTTGCTTATAACTACCCGCAGCCTGTCTAATCGCAGGATAACATGTTGTGTTAAGTGTGTCAATGAGAAATAAATAAAACAAGGAATGTTTCAATGAATGGTTGTATAATATTCTTACGATCTTTTCCTCTTTCTCTGCTCCACACCTACACAAACACGTCAGATCACAACATCCATTGGTTAACACATCTTAGTTATATTCAACTAGCTTATATGCCCTTGCTTCGCAACAGTTGTTAAAGAAGGTCCTGTGTATATCATGGTTCTTTGGACTCCGGACGTAGGTCAGCAAAAACACAATCCTTATTGGATCTCTCTGTCAATGCACTCAGTTCTTCTATAGCCAAGATGTCAAATTTAAGTAGAAGTCATTGTCGAAAACGATGAATGTTCATAAAGTTTTTCATGCTAAGAGTGAAATTAATTTAAGTACGTGCTTCGGAACAATGTAAATTCAATGTTTGGTTGTGTTCATAAAGTTACACATTGCAACAGCAGCGCCGAAAGCGGCTGGCAAATTACATTTCTGAAAACGATATTGGATGAGTGCGAATATTGATTTCTAACAGTTTTCACAAACATCTTCTTGAATAGGAATTTGGAATGAATTGTAAGACTGTGTGAATCAAGAGACTCTATACAAACGAGTTTCGCGTGAAAGTGCTGGTCATAATGAGATGTGACAACAACAGATGTATCTGATTCGGTAAAATTTTACTTTCTATCCTGGCGGCCTCGTGGTTTTATGTTGGCAACATCAATAACACGATATAAAATCGTTGCACAGATGTCATAGAGTGTAGATAAATACTGCTGTTCCTGCTGTATGCTTGATTTCACGACAAAATATTTGCGTGTCACGTGATTGGCTTAAGTGAGCTTACTGGCACAGGCATATCAATATCTATGGCCTAAGAGACATTCATTAATGTATGTCTGTGTTTCCACCACACTTCCATGACAGTGATCAATGTTCCATGAGTACTTTTATCTTTGAGTCTATCTGGATTTTTATCTTTGTTTTGTGTCTCTGTTCATAGTAGGTAATGTGTGGTTGATGGAAACATGTGATCTATTTAAAAAATTGCGTATTTGATATTCCTCGTCGTTATTAAAGTCTGAAAGGACCACATTGTCTGACGATTGAAAGAATAAACAAATTTTGACTCAAACATCTTCTTGAATAGGAATTTGGAATGAATTGTAAGACTGTGTGAATCAAGAGACTCTATACAAACGAGTTTCGCGTGAAAGTGCTGGTCATAATGAGATGTGACAACAACAGATGTATCTGATTCGGTAAAATTTTACTTTCTATCCTGGCAGCCTCGTGGTTTTATGTTGGCAACATCAATAACACGATATAAAATCGTTGCACAGATGTCATAGAGTGTAGATAAATACTGCTGTTCCTGCTGTATGCTTGATTTCACGACAAAATATTTGCGTGTCACGTGATTGGCTTAAGTGAGCTTACTGGCACAGGCATATCAATATCTATGGCCTAAGAGACATTCATTAATGTATGTCTGTGTTTCCACCACACTTCCATGACAGTGATCAATGTTCCATGAGTACTTTTATCTTTGAGTCTATCTGGATTTTTATCTTTGTTTTGTGTCTCTGTTCATAGTAGGTAATGTGTGGTTGATGGAAACATGTGATCTATTTAAAAAATTGCGTATTTGATATTCCTCGTCGTTATTAAAGTCTGAAAGGACCACATTGTCTGACGATTGAAAGAATAAACAAATTTTGACTCGTACCGTAAAGTTCGTAAGTCACAAAGTATATAGCTTTTCCTAAGAGTAATATTGCATATTTTGTGAATTTTTGCTTGTCACACTCACCCACTGCCACGCACCACGACCAAACTCCCTTACTAACATCATTAGACCAAGGGCTATCTACCACCACAACCACGAGTGGGTGGCAGTATGTGGGCATGGAGAAAAGTCTATCAGCACGTACACACACACAAGCCTTTTATATATAGATATAGATTATGTAGTTGATTGATTCGATTTCATGAAAATATTATTTAAAAACCTGAATTGCATAACAGTGTTTTGTAAAAAATGTAAAGCCCCGTTTACACCAAAGCGAACACGAGTGAACACAGTTGAATTCCCATTCCCCAGGAATTCGCCCGTGCGCGCATGCATTGGCATGTACTTGCGAATAAGCATTTACACCGGAGTGAACGGAAGAGAAAACATAACACTGCCGCAAGGCGAGCATACGCAGTTTGTTGCATACGCTAGTGCTGAAGTGGAGAGGACGCGAACTTCCTTTGATGGTTTGTCCTGAAACCGACAGCCAGCGGATCCCAAGTGAGCACTCGCGAATGCGAGCCGAACGTGACCGAATACAACGCGCATGGCGTTTACACCAGAGCGAATTCGCATTCGCTGCAGCTCGTTCGCTTGAGTTCGCTTCGGTGTAAATAGGGCTTAAGATTTGTCACTGATTTTCAAAATTTGACACTATTTTACAGCTGGGTGAAGGCAGAGGATGCATAGGGTGGAGGCAGGGGAGAAGTGTTTCAGAGGTGCGTTCTAACACTTAAAATCTTATATATTCAGCACTGAACATAAGTAATCATTTTTATCAGAGTATGAGAATTCTGTGATGGATAAAACGATTGTACTCCAAATGCCAGAGGATTTGTAGGATGGATGTGGAAGTTAAACTTTGTTGTACTGACTAGTTTAAATATTTTGGAAGACGAATAACGAATTCTAAGTAGACTTAATAATTCCAGTTCTGTTTCTATTAAAACATAGTACTGTAATTAATTTATCGGATTTCGAAAAACTTTGTTGAAAGTTAAACTATATTGTATATTTTCACTGAACGTTAGTGCCCCAATGGTAGGGCACCCTCGGCAGGGAGGTAAGGACGCGACAGTGTGGCAAGTGCTCCCACTTTCGCGTTCTCATGATTATAATCGTATGGACTTTCGTATCCTTGACATACTTGGGTTGAGCAAGGATAATGGCGGATAATCTACAGGGGGCAACAGTAGGTGTTGCAAGAGTGCCGTCTCCGGGGAAACGGAGCGGCGTGATGGCGCGCAAGTCGTGCTGCGGGCGTCTGCAGCTGGAGCAGGCGCTGAACCACGCCGCCTCGGTCATAGAGGCGGCGCAGGAGATGCGCGAGCGCAGCCTGGCGGCCGAGCGGGGAGCCTACGAGCTGCGCGCACTCTCCGTGCGTGCCACCAGGGCCGCCAATAGCATCAATGCCTCTGCCAAGTCCTGCTACGGTCTCGCCCACAAACTGCTAACAGAGGTGAGATGCTGTTGCTAGTTAACTTGGGGTCAATTCGAGCAGGGGATACCACTCGTCGACTTTGACCCGTGACGTAGCCGTGTTGTGCTGTATGACGTCATTGTGTCGCTGATGTTTCGAATATAAGTGAATAACATTTTTGGGGTAAAAGTGCAGTTTATGCGGCAGCGGCTAGCCGTCGCGCTCGGTAGCTTGGGAACGGCAGAGCAGCCAAGTAGGAGTCGCGATGCCGCGGCCAATAAGAAAGATCGTTACAATTGGACAATGTAAACAAATCGAAGTGGTGTATGCAAAAGTTTTTGACGATCTACAAGTTACAGTTGCTATTAGTATGGATGTCACTTGATCACTGTTTCCAATATATCATAAAATAAATAAAACATGCTAAACCTGCTCTATTGTTGACAGGTTCTTGTATGTACCCTTGTCCGGTCAGTAAAAGTAATTGCGATAATTTCCAAGAATGCATGCAATCGAGGTAGCTCGGACTGATATTTATATCGAGCGTACAACTGTAAATCAACTGAGTGTTTCTGAACCGGAGATTCGGGCGCTACGTGCCCTCACATACTAAAAAAAACTTTTCGTTTAACCTATACCTAACTTAACTTTCACTTAAAATGATCACTGTTTCGTACTGGTCTTAAAACAAATAAAACATGTTTGACGGCAGTGGTGTATTAATAATAGGTCACTTATGTGCGTAATACGACAATCTAAAAATCTCTTATACATGGAAACTCAATTACAATCACACGAACGCCGCACCGATATCCTCGAATAAACTTCGAAGTTGACGCCAAATTTACTCGTCATGAAACACGCAATCTCATTGGCCGCGGCATCGCGACTCCTCATTGGCTGCTTTGCCATTCCCAACCTAGCGAGTGCGACGGCTAGACGCTGCCGCATAAACTGCACTTTAACCCATTTTTGGAAATTTGTTATTAATTTAATTCCTTCGGATAAATTTTACTGTATGTAAATGTCACTTCTAAGTACTTTTCCTCAGCATACTTTGTCTTAAAATGCGTGATTTGGAAATATCTTTAATGCGATGTTTAATTTTCCCTCTAAATTTTCGTACTAAGTAAGATTAAGTAAGAAATCCGTCAAATACGGTACAGTACCTCAAATAAAAGGTTAAGCTACGCTATGTTCCTCTGTTACGCTAATTGAGCACAAGCCATGTGATGTAGTCAGCCAACCACAGCAATGCAATAGCAGTAATCAGCGAATAGTAGTCATTCAATACTACATTTTCCCACAGCGGTAGCATGCAAATACGACTGCCCGAATATTAATCTGGGCAATCCTGTGATTGCAGTAAAATATAGATATGTATGCATCCTGTGAGATTGGTTTTTTTAATTTTTTTTTAAATTAATTGAAACATAAATATTCATATCGTATTTAAACGCACGTGTTTTTGGAAGCGGTTGAAGTTCTATCAAATTTATGGTTTCCCGAGGGCAGTGTTACACGAGGGTTAAATTGTACAACGCTTCTCGCCGGACTGCAGTGGTTATGTTGGCATGAAAGGTATTGACGGCAACTCAGATGATCAATTAATGTTTTTTCGTGACAAATGCAATTAAAACGAACATTATTATTTTCTGAACGGACAAGGCTAGCCGGCCGCGGTGGCCGAGGGGACTGAGGCGCTCCAATCACGGGCTGCAATGCCACTACGGTCGGGGGTTCGAATCCCCCCTCGGGCATGGATATTTGTGCCGTCCTAGTTCGTAAGTAGTTCATAAGTAGTTTGTAAGTTTAGGGACTGATGACCCCGTAGTTAAGTCCCATAAGCTTAACAAACATTTGAACATTTGGACAAGGCTACTTACTAGAAACTGTCGACCATAGATCATTTACTATGTTGCTCATGAAAAATATTAACGCAATTCTACACTTCATTGTTCATCTGTTGCCAACATAAGCACTGGAGCCCGGCGAGAAGTGTCGTAAAATTTTACCGAAGAGTGTACAGCAAGCCAGTTTAGTTTATCGAGAAGTAGACGTATTTGACCAAAACCAGATACAGTGTCACATCGATGTTCCATATTTTTCGGCTTTAGTTGAAAGGCAGCCTTCGCTCAGAAAGAGATAATTTCGTAAAAAGAGACAATGAAGTGGTATCCAGAGTTGAATGCTCTTATTAATTGTGATACTAACCTTTAAGAGTGCACTTAGTGTATTTTTTGCCGTGAGCTATATAGATCAATTCGAGTGTCCAATACCGATCACATATTATCTATCCCGTCAATTATTATTATTTGATTTAAAAAAACATCGATTTCTATGAAACTATTTAAATAACTAAATAAACTACAGTTGGTATCCTCTTCTCCAATTGAGCTATATAGGCCAATTCAAGTTCACGATACCATTTTACTTGGCATTTTCCTTTACTTTTGTGCAGTGGTATCCCTGCCTGTAAGTGAGCTATATAGGTCAATTCGAGTTTTCGATACGATTTTTATTTTTTTATTTTCGGTAGTTGTACCCCTGTCTGTAATTCAGGTATATAGATCTATTTGACTATCCAATACCCTTTTAATCGATTTTTACGTCATTATAGCGTTATTTTTATCTTAACCTTTTTTTTATAATTTATATTCTCTTGGTACTAGTTTATTTATATCGTCAGTTTACCTATTAGAATGTCCCCGCCCAAAACCCCCATATTAGCGCGCTAGTCCCATTAGTGCCATTTTCTTCATCATCCACAATGTATAGTGTGTTTAAATGTGTGCGTGATTTTGTTTTTCGTGTTTTTTTTTATTAATCTCCACATCCAAAACACAGATTTTATTGCGATATACTCGATGCAGTGATTTAATTTTTTTCCGTGTGATATTTATTTTCCGCAATTTCATCATATGAATATCTACAATAAATTCATTGTATATATTACGTTATTTCCAGAGATATTTATATATCTTTGTTTTCATCAATACTCAACTGTTCCGAACCACATACATACATTAATTTATGTCTTTCATTTACCTCCATGATGTCTTTCTTCCTAAGAGTATTTATCAACTTCTTTGGTATACGTGCGATAGTCACGCATATAACGCCTCTGAATAATGACGTCATTGATCAAAGCTGACGGGTGGTATCCCCATCCCGAATTATGCCTTAACTTGCCGGTGCGAACACCATTATTCATACTCAGAGCAGAGCTTAAAATTCCTCGTTTGTGTCGCGTTTAGTTAAATAAGGGTCCCTCTAATAACCACAGTGCCGACGGGACGTTAAACCCTAAGATTCCTTCCTTACCAAGTATGGGCCGGTGCTTAATTTCTGAATTTTTAGATGCCTGAAATCAAATTTTCAACCTCACCCACATCAAGCATAAAAATTACGATCCTTGACAAGTTATGACAAAGCATACAGTAAGAAAACCCGCCCCCCTTTTTTTATGAACTACTTAAACTAATGAAAAAAAAAGTTCAAATGTTTGTAAAATCTATGAGACTTAACTGCTTGGGTTATGAGTTCCTAGTTTACAAAATGTTCAAATGTTTTTAGAGTCTATGGGACTTAACTACGGGGTCATCAGTCCCTAAACTTACAAACTACTTATGAACTACTTAGAACTAAAGACGGCACAAATATCCAGCCCGAGGGGGGATTCGAACCCCCGACCGTAGTGACCGTGCAGACCGTGACTGGAGCGCCTCAGTCCCCTCGGCCACCGCGGCCGGCTCCTAGTTTACAAACTACTTAAACTAAGTTAAACTAACCTAAGGACAACACATTCACCCGTGCACAAGGGAGAACTCGAACCCCCGACGGCGAACGGCCGCGCGCAGCACCTTAGTGCGCACGGCTATTCCGCCGCGACTTGCGTAGTATGGAAGAGAAAATACTAAATCCATCAAATACGGCACATTGCTCTAAACTAAAGCTTATGCTTCAATGTTACGAAGAAATGCTCTCCCGACACTACATCGTATTAAAAATCTCCGCCGGCCGCGGGGTCTGAGGCGCTTCAGTCACGGTCTGCATGGATATTTGTGCCGTCCTAGTTCGTAAGTAGTTCATACGTAGTTTGTAAGTTTAGGGACTGAAGACCCTGTAATTAAGTCCCATAGGCTATACAAACATTTAAATTTTAAATTTAAAAATCTCCAATAAACGAGCTCTTTTTTAGGTCGATTTTGTGTCCTACATTGTCCGGAAATGACATCGAATACAGTAAAACGTTATCTACTGGGTATACAAAAGAGGACGCAATTTTTAGTTAGAATCACTGACATATAAATTCAACCGTAAGTTACAAATTGCACTTGCTTTCAAATGACGCATAATAATTCAGAACGTGGCAAATAAAAACACCAGGAATAAAATGGCGTAGCACAGACAACAAACCACCTGAAAATTGGTATTATTTCCCGAAACGTGTATTGCAAATCGTGACAGGAAACAGTAATCTTTTTTGTAAACTAATACAATATTTTCGCTGTCATAAGCGTTTACAAAACATTGATGGATCAAATAGAAAATTCTAATATTCAAAACACCAAAACCGTGATTTAACCCAGGTAAAAAGGAAAAGCAGTCAACAATCCGAAGATTGGTTTGAACACCGCAGTGCTTTACTAGGCATGGTCCTGTTTGGAGGTGGTATGTCGTTGCCTTCCTCCGATCTAGTTGTAGGGGGACCTACTATTTAACATGGGTTCCGAACCACGGTGCTACTCGGTATTTTTCACATGAGCAATACTGCCAGAGGTGAAAGAAGTGGAAAGTGACAGATAAAAATTCCAGGACCTGGCGGGGATCGAAACCGCGACCTTTGAATTTGTAGTCTGCCACTCTATCGCTGTACAACCGAGGTGCACAGATAATCCTGAAATTATTTTTTGATTTTTTTTTTTAGTTAAATTCTTTTATATTTTATTATCATTAGTTACTACAAATACATAAATCAGTGTTTTGCAACAATTACACTTATGGTCTAATTACAACAGGCCTTCTTTTCAGAAGAAGGCAAGTTAATATGACGTTTTCAACAGTATTACAACACCCTAGGATTCAGTGCGGGAAGACAGAAAACATGTTACATGAAGAGATAACTCACGCTTCTTGCTTTTATTTGTGGATTTCTTCTTGCACATTCTGCTTTGCAGATGAATTTTCTTGTTTGTTCTGACATCTAGTGGTAAGTCAACAACACAATGTTGTACTACAACTAGACTGATTAAAGTTCACATTCATTAGTACAAATTAGCAACATATTTGAACACGAACGTCCTTGTAAAACGTCTTCGCGAAACGTTTATTTCGTGTGCCGACAAAAACTATGTAAATAAATAATAAATCCCTTGGAGGTGATGGAACGTCAGTCCGGAAGCAGCATCCATCGCATCGCGTGGGCAGTGTGCAGCGGCTACTGACTATTACTGTTAGGCTAAACAACTCATGTGTGATATATCGAAAAATTGTAGGCCTACCACTGAACCGGATTTCACTACGAAGCAAAAATATCCCCCCCCCCCCTCTTGCTACTGAGTTGAATATTACGTTACTTATACAGGTCACGCATTTTTTCGTCGCCCCTCAGTGATCCGCAGAAGTCGGCTGAGTTCGTATGCCTACGAAATGTTTATGCTCTCTACGAAACTTACCTCATAACAGCATTGTAGACCGTAGACCTCATCAATGTATTGTTGATTTGTGCTTGGAATTGATTATTGTCTTCCACTTTGTTATTTGCTTAAGTAAGTCCACATACCTAGGCGACTTCTTTTAAAAACAGAAAGGCTGCCCTTGTAAGTGGTATGAAGAATGTTAATTCCGATTGTTATTCAGTTACGGCAATACAAAGATGCAGAAAACGTTGCTACACCCGCTTAATAAATCCCTTTAAAATATTAATGTTTCGTAGATATATGTTCCAGTTTTCTTTTACTCAAACATTAAAGTGATAATTTCGTGTTTCATTTGTGACGCTTTAACCCTTACATGTTATTTCTTTTAAGTCAGGGCCGGCGCAAGCCCAAATGCCGCCCCGTGCGAGCTGCTAAATTGTCGCCCCCCCCCCCTTTTTCTTTTCTTTTCTTTAACAATACGTTTGTGGAATTACGTTCAGTTTACAATTAAGGTATTGATGTAAACGTAACTCAAAGCATTCATAAGAGTCACACTGTACCCAAAATCTATGTAGATCTGGAAAATAAACTTTACGACTGATTGGTGACATTCTCTTCGTATTTGTACAAAAGTCTCTGGGCACCAGCTCAAAAACGGAGTCAAACCTGATTGAAGAAATCTACCTAATTTTAATAAGCCTTGTGAATTTACAAAAATGTTCAAATGTGTGTGAAATTTTATATTACTGTTCAGGAGTTGACGTCATACGAATTGAGCCACGTGAAATTGCATTTCAGGGCGAATTTCACTACAGACGCAGGTGAAACGGTCAAAGAGTGGGGCGGAAGACAATGGAGAGAGGAAGAATAAGGAGATGAAGTAACATATAATGAAATAAATACACACCCGGGCATCGACGGGTACTAATGCTACTTGAAATATATTAACTCACTGCAGTGCGGTAGTTCATTTCAAAGAACTGACACTCGACATCTGTCGTAATTTCTAGGTGATCTTTCGTTTCTGATTATGGAATATGGGGCAACATATTAGTCATCGCCATATCACGTCACTTTTCTGCGCTTTATTTTCATACTAGCTATTGAGATGACTCGTGCTTTTTTGCCGACTTGCCAATTTTTGAAGTAACAGATCATAAGAAAAATAAATGTTCGTATTCTGCAATCTGGAAGGAGGAAAATTCTAACTTATGAGCAACATACATGCGCAATACTAATTGTACGTTATATGAAAAGCACTTATTATTACATACCTTCCAAGTTGCATAACGCCTCGTGCAAAAAATTCGGACGCAACAATACTTCTGTTTTTTCGAAACGCAATGAAATTGCTTCTGACCAATCTTGACTCCCTCGGCCATCTACCGAAACGAATTCTCTAGTTTTCGTTGTAAAGAACGCAACAATGAACAATACCTATCGCCTGGAAAGGCGAAGTGGTGATGCGGCAGTGCCAGGAACTAGGTCACGTGACGAGGTACAGCGAGGCTACGGTTTAACTACCGCCCAACAAGAAGCAGCTCACAATAAGTATGTGACCGATGATCTACATCTACATCTACATAGATACTCTGCAAATCACATTTAAGTGCCTGGCAGAGGGTTCATTAACCACTTTCATAACTTTTCTCTACCGTTCCATTCTCTAATAGCGCGCGGGAAGAAAGAACACCTAAATCGTTCCGTTTTCGATCTGATTTCTCTTATTTTATTGGGATGGTCATGTCTCCGTAAGTAGGTGGGTGCTAGCAAAATTTTTCACATTCAGAACTAAAAGTCGGTGATTGAAACTTCGCAAACAGATCACGCCGCAATGAATAACGTCTTTCTTTTAATGATTTCCACCCCAATTCGTGCAACATTTCCGTGACGCTTTCCCCCCCGTAACGTGATAAAACAAAACGAGCTGCCCTTCTCTGAACCTTCTCAACATCTTCCGTCAGTCCCACCTGGTGAGGGTCCCACAAGGGGCAACAGTACTCCAAGAGAGGACGCACAAGTGTGATGTAGGCAGTCTCTTTGTTGGAGCTGGTGCATCTTCTAAGCGTTCTGCCAATGAAACGTAACCTTTGGTTCGCCTTCCCCACCACATTTTCTATGTGTTCTCTCCAATCAAAGTTGTTCGTAATTGTAACTCCTAGGTATTTGGTAGAATTTACGATCTTAAGGTTTGACTGATTTATCGCATAATTGAAGTTCAGCGGATTTCTTTTAGTGGTCATATGTATTACTTCACACTTTTCTTTATTTAGTGTCAATTGCCAATTTTCGCACCAAGTAGAAATTTTGTCTAAATCGCTTTGCAGTTGCTTTTGATCCTCTGTTGACTTCACTGACCGATAAACGACAGCATCATCCGCGAACAGTCTAAGGGAGCTATTCAGATTATCTCCTAAATCGTTTATAAACACGAGGAAGAGTAGGGGACCTATAACGCTTCCCTGTGGAACGCCAGATATCACTTCTGTTTTACTCAATGACTTACCGTCAATTACAACGAACTGTGTCCTTTCTGATAGGAAATCGTGAATCCAATCGCACAATTGGGGAGATATTCCATAAGCACGCAATTTCATTAGAAGCCGCTTTGGGGTACAGTATCAAAAGCCTTCCGGAAATCTAGAAATATGGAATCGATTTGAGATCCCTTGTCGATGGCACTTAACACTTCATGTGAATAAAGGGCAAGCTGTGTTTCGCAAGAGCGATACTTTCTGAATCCGTGGTGACTATTGGTTAATAGGTCGTTCTCTTCGAGGTAGTACATAATATTCGAACAAAGTATATGTTCCAAAATCCTACTGCAAATCGACGTCAATGAGATAGGCCTGTAATTTTGGGGATCACTCCTATTGCCTTTCTTGAATATTGGAGTAACTTGGGCAACTTTCCAGTCTTTGGGTACGGATCTTTCGCTGAGTGATCGGTTGTAAATTATAGCTAAGTACGGAGCTATTGCATCAGCATACTCTGAGAGGAATCTAGATTTTTTTTTTTTTTTTTTTTTTTTTTTTTTAGTGACTTAAGTTGTTTTACTACTCCAGGAACATCTACTTCTAAGTTTCGCATGCTGGCAGCTGTTCTTGGATTGAATACTGGAGTGTTCACTTCGTCTTCTTTGGTGAAAGAATTTCGGAAAGCTGTGTTTAGTAATTCTGCCTTAGCAGTACTGTCGTCGGTAGTATTACCATTGCTATCGCGTAGTGAAGGTATTGTTTGTGTTTTGCCGCTAGTGTACTTCACATATGACCAGAATTTCTTTGGATTTTCTGCAAGATTACGAGACAGGATTTCGTTGTGGAAACTACTATAGGCTTCTCGCATTGAAGTCCGCGCTAGGTTGCGAGTTTCAGTAAATGATTGCCAGTCTTGCGGATTCTGCGTCTTTTGAAATTTTGCATGCGTTTTTCCGTGCGCCTCGGTTGCACAGGGGTAGAGTGCCAGACTGCAAATCCAAAGGTCGCGGGTTTAATCCCCGCCAAGTCCTAGGATTTTAATCTGTCACTTTCCACTTCTTTCACCTCTGGCAGTATTGTTTACGTGAAAAATACCGAGTAGCACCGGAACCCACGTTAAACTGTAGGTCCCCCTATAACTGGCTGGGTAAGTCAGTTCGAAGGTCGGAGGAAGGCAACGGCATACCACCTCCAAACAGGACCATGCCTAGTAAAGCACTGTGGTGTTCAAACCAATCTTCGGATTGTTGACTGCAACAGTGATCTTACCTGTTTTGTGTACCACGGGGGGGGGGGGTCAGCCCCCTCTTTTATTAATTTATTTGGTATAAATCTCTCGATTGCTACTGATATTATGTCTTTGAAAGTAAGCCACAACTGATCTACACTCGCATTTTTAGTTTTGAAGGACTGGAGACTATCACTCAGGAAAGCGTGAAGCGAATTTTTGTCTGCTTTATTGAATAGATATATTTTTCGTTTATTTTTGGTGCATTTGGGAATTTCGATATTCAGTCTCGCTACTACAACTCGATGTTCGCTAATCTGTTTTGATGCTCTTTACTATCTCGGGATTATTTGTTGATAGGAGATCAAGAGTATTTTTGCAACCACGTACTATTCTAGTGGGTTCATGAACTAACTGTTCGAAGTAGTTTTCAGAAAAAGCATTCAGAACTAGTTCGGACGATGTTTTATATTTGCCCCCGGTTTTGAATACGTAATTATGCCAACATATCGAGGGTAAATTAAAGTCGCCACCGATTATAACAGTATGCTTCGGATACCTATTTGAAATATGATTCAAGCTTTCTTTGAACATTTCGGCAACCGCATCGTCTGAGTCAGGGGGCCGATAAAAAGATCCAATTATTAATTTATTTCGTTGGTCGGGTATAACCTCTACCCAGACCAATTCACAGGAAGTATCTGCCTCAATTTCGCTGCAGGATAAACCGTTTGTAACAGCAATAAACACGCCACCCCCTGTTTTATTTATTCTATCCTTTCTGAAGACCATTTGGCCCTTTGAAAAACTTCGGCCGAATTTATCTCAGGCGTTAGCCAGCTTTCAAAACCTATAACGATTTGTGCCTCAGTACTTTCTATCAGCGCTTGGAGCTCTGGAATTTTCCCAACACAGCTACGACAATTTACAACTGTTACACCAATGGTTTTTAGGTCTGCTTTCTTCCCGTGTCTGACCTGCCCCCTTTGAGACTGAAACCCATTTTGTGTATTCCCGAGGCCATCTAACCTAAAAAACCGCCCAGTCCACGCCACACAGCCCCCGCTACCCGTGTAGCCGCTTCCTGAGTATAGTGGACTCCTGACCTATTTAGCAGAACCCGAAAACCCACCACCCTTTGGCGCAAGTCGAGGAATCTGCAGCCCACACGGTCGCAGAACCGTCTGAGCCTCTGATTCAGACCCTCCACTCGGCTCTGAACCAAAGGTCCGCAGTCAGTCCTGTCGACAATGCTGCAGATGGTGAGCTCCGCTTTCATCTTGCAAGCAAGACTGGCAGTCTTAACCACTTCTGATAGCCGCTCAAAACCAGAGAGGAACTCTTCCGATCCAAAGCGACACACATCATTGGTCCCGACATGAGCCACCACCTGCAGCTGGCTGCACCCTGTGCTCTTCATGGCATCCGGAAGGAGCCGTTCCACATTCGGAATGACTCTCCCCGGTATGCACACGGAGTGCACATTGGAATTCTTCCCCTCCCTAGTAGCCATTTTCCTAAGGGGCTCCATTACCCGCCTAACGTTGGAGCTCCCAACTACCAACAAACCCACGCTCTGTGAGTGCCCGGATCTTGAAGACAGAGGGGCGAGTACAGGACAAGCGACACCATCCGCATCAGGAACATCCCCTGCCACAGACAGCGCCTCGAATCTGTTGGCAAGACTAACCGGGGAGGCCTCCACTTCGGTCCCCCGGGAAGTCTTACGCCGCCTGACACGCGCTGAGGGGACCTCCCAATCCACCACGGATTGGGGGGCTACCTCCTCGCGGGCAGTGAGCGGGCTGGCCACAGCCGCAGGCCGATCGGAGGGCACAACAGACGCACAGGGCGTCTGCTGTACCCCCGCGAGCGGCCCACAACAGCGGCGCCCACCCACCGCAGACTCAAGCGTTGCCAGCGAAGCCAACGCCGCCTGAAGCTGCGAGCGAAGAGTCACCAACTCTGCCTTCATCCGTTCGCAGCAGTCACAGTTCCTAGCCATTCTAAAAACCCTTGTTTCTTCCAAGTAAGTACGTCAGAGGACACAGTAGTTTGATAAACAGTGAGCTTTGCAAAGTATAAACCTAACGCTGAACTGTTTATTAACGGCGAATCTGAAAAATATATACGCGAGCTAATGAATCAAAAATTCAGTAACTGAACAGACAAATAAACGCGATTCTTAATAAACAAATACGCGAGCACACTAAAGTATATAGAGCTGCAAGAGAAAGCACACACGAAATGTAAATAAGTCGCTTCTATTAAGAAGCCGGTTACCGTAAAATCTAGAGCCGCTGCTGGTCACTTGTGCACTGGCCGCCGGTCACTGAGCACATATGGATAAATGTATTATCAGGCAGCAATTTCTATGGTATAACGAACAATAGAAAGAAATACGAACTTTGCGAAAACTGCACAAATTTTGTAAAAAAGAAATGAGCTTCGAAAGCTAGCAAGGAAACCCTTAGAAGCAATGTTCTGTCTATGGATTTTCGTTTTACAAGGTGTCAAAATTAACGTTTTGTTTTGTGCGGACGAGAGGCCATTGTTGCTAAAAGACCATACTTTCTCGGGTTTTCATCAGAATCAAAGCGACCATTACTTTACTTAGATGAAACGTGGAGTCACACACATTATACAGTAAATAAATGTTGGCAAAGTGATAGTGTGCGAGTAGTATTGTCTAATAAAAGTGTCGGTCAGAGTTTGTTGTTCATGCAGGCAGAGACAGGTGTTTTATGGCTGAAAAACCAAAACATCCGACTATCACTCAAACGGATACAAAAATGTTCAAAAATACGTCGAAATCCAACTTATGCCAGGCCCACTACCAATGTCTTTATCCCGTGTAATTACTCGTAGCGTATTTACCCATTCGGAATACTTCTAGCCATTGTAGGTGTTTGACATTTTTGACTGTAGTAATGTTCAACCATTTTTTCCATAATGCGGGAAAAATGAAACACTCGGAAACTGTCATTGAAGGGCTTAGCAAAATTGCTTCAGACTTAACATGTAACCACAGAATCAAACATTGTATTTGAATTTCCAAATTACATTTCGTCTTCTGCAAAATTAGTTGTAAGTAAACGCACGGCGATTAAAAGGCTGGCAGCGCTCCACTCATAAGAATACTGGCATGTACGCCAGACTGCTTCCCTTCCGGCGTAAACACGACGATGTTGCCACAGCGGCAAGGAAGAAATTTGTCCTCCTCCCTCCCCATGTTCAACAGGGGCGGCCGCAGGTAGTCGAGGCGCCATGCCACAGTTCCCAAAGCCGCTCCCAACGAGCTTAAATTTCAAAGCTCGTTGGCCGCTCCCTACGAGGTTCGGTTTCGAATCCCCGTTTGGTCATGAATGTTGAGTTTGTCCTAAAAAAAAAAAAAAAGGTGGCCGCCCCGTGCGGTCGCACGTGCCTTGCGCCAGAGTCCTGTGAAGTTGGCACCCCTTTTTTGGAAAATGTAAATTTTTTTCAGAGTTCTAGACAGATATGCAATAGTTCTGGAGTTCTCTGTACAAAATTTAAATAGTTCTGCAAAATTTCGCCGATAAAATACAAAATATTACCACAAAATTTAGTTTTTTCAAAATAATTTTTTGCCTATTAGTACAAACATAGTTCTGATCACAGTTCTAAATAGTTCTCAAAGAGTTCTACAGGAAATCCTAATGAAATTTTTCTGTGCAGATTATACTTCATGAGATAATTGCAATAATGAGGAATGCATTTACACGCTACTGTGAAGTTGGCACCCCTTTTCTCAAAAATGTGCATTTTTTTCAGAGTTCTAGGCAGATGTGCAATAGTTCTGGAGTTCTCTGTACAAAATTTAAATAGTTCTGTAGAATTTCGCCTAAAAATAGTAAAAATTACCACAAACTTGGTTTTCTTTTTAGTTTTTTAAAAAATAATTATTTGCCTATTAGCGCAAACATAGTTCTGATCACAGTTCTAAATAGCTGTCAAAGAGTTCTACAGGAAATCCTAATAACATTTTTCTGTGCAGTTAATACTTTATCAGATAAATGCAGTAATGTGAAATTCATTTTCACGTTACTGTAAATTGGCACCATTTTTTCGAGAAATACATATTGTTTTTTGGGGTTCTGTGTACATATACTAAAGTTGTAGAGTTCATGTGAATATATCTATGTAATTGCCAGAAAAAAATTCACTATTTTGAATATCTGATAAGCTGTCTTATTTGTGCCCCTTATTCGAGAAATATACGTTTTTCTTAGGCCTTGACAGATGTTCTATCAGCTGCACATTCAATTTGTTGTTTTTACGTCTGAGTGATTACTGCTTATCATAAACAAGAACTATTGCACATGTCCCTAGAACTCTGAAAAAGTTTAATTTTTTTTTTTTTTTTTTTTTTTTTTTTTTTTTTTTTTTTTTTTTTTTTTTTTTAAACGGGTGCAAATTCCACAGTTGCATGTAAATGGATACTCCATTATTGTAATTATCTCATAAAGTATAATCTGCACAGAAAAATGCTATTGGGATTTCCTGTAGAACTCGTTGAGAGCTATTTAGAACTGTGATCAGAACTATGTTTGCGCTAATAGGCAAATATCTATTTTTAACAAACTAAAAAGAAAACCAAGTTTGTGGTAATTTTTACTATTTTTCGGCGAAATTCTACAGAACTATTTAAATTTTGTACATCGAACTCCAGAACTATTGCATATCTGCCTAGAACTCTGAAAAAAATTTACATTTTTGAAAAAAGGGGTGCTAACTTCACAGCTCTCCCACTATTCAGAATTGCGATATTTCACGAAATTCTGCAGAACTATTTAAATTTTGTACAGAGAACTCTAGAACTATTGCATATCTGTCTAGAACTCTGAAAAAAATTTAAATTTTTGAAAAAAGTGGTACCAACTTCACACGACTCTGGCACAATTTTGTGTAGTTTTTCTCCCTATTTACGCAATTAGCTCATGTACTATTATCTGGGCAAAAAAATATCATTAGGATTTTCTGCAGCACTCTTTGAGAGCTATTTAGAGTTGTGATCAGAACTATGTTTACGCTTGTAGGCAAATAATTATTTGGAAAAAACTAAAATTTGTTATAGTATTTTGTAATTTTTTCGCGAATTTGTGCAGAACTATTTAAATTTTGTACAGAGAACTCCAGAAATATTGCATATCTGCCTAGAACTCTGAAAAAAATGCACATTTTTGAGAAAAGGTGTGCCAACTTCACAGTAGCGTGTAAATGGATTCCCCATTATTGCAATTATCTCATGAAGTATAATCTGCACAGAAAAATGTCATTAGGATTTCCTGTAGAACTCTTTGAGAACTATTTAGAACTGTGATCAGAACTATGTTTGTACTAATAGGCAAAAAATTATTTTGAAAAAACTAAATTTTGTGGTAATATTTTGTATTTTATCGGCGAAATTTTGCAGAACTATTTAAATTTTGTACAGAGAACTCCAGTACTATTGCATATCTGTCTAGAACTCTGAAAAAAATTTACATTTTCCAAAAAAGGGGTGCCAACTTCACAGGACTTTGCGCCAGCCCTGCTGTAAGCTATACGCCGTAAGCTGGCGGCAATGGGAGCAAGAGGCGGGGCTAACAGCCAATGCGCTACGAGCTGAATCAAGCATCAGCTCGCAACATTCTCCGCACAGGAGCCACGTTTAAGTGCGTGATCTGTATACTATAACCCCGTTAATCTGGCACTCGCTACTCCAGCATCTCGGTAATCCGGCGCACATCCGAAAAGACGGACTTAACAACGAATTACCGTACGAAACAATGTTTTCAAACTGTGCATCGTTAACCATTCTATACAAATCGTATTTCAAATATTCTGCCGCGGCACCACCTGTTCAATAATCCTCCATGCACACGGGACATATAAATGGTCTGCCGTTTTTTATCCCTAAAGTAATTTCCCTTGTTGTTGTTGTGGTCTTCAGTCCGGAGACTGGTTTGATGCAACTCTCCACAATACCCTATCCTGAGCAAGCCTCTTCAACTCCACATAAGAACGGCAATCTACATCTGTTTGAATCTGCTTACTGTATCCATCTCTTGGTCTTCCTCTGCTGTTTTCACCCCGAACACTACCCTCCAATGCTAAATTCACAATTCCATGATGTCCAAGAGTGTGTCCTACCAATCGATCCCTTCTTTTAGTCAACATATGTCACAAATTCTTTTTCTCCCCAATTCTGTTCAGTACCTCCTCATTAGTTACGCGATCCACCCACCTAATCTTCAGCATTCTTCTGTAGCACCACATTTCAAAAGCCACTATCCTCTTCATGTCTACACTGTTTATCGTCCGTGTTTCACTCCCATACAAGGCAATACTCTACACAAATGCCTTCAGAAAGGACTTCCTTAGGCTTAAATCAATATTCGATGTTAACAAATTTCTCTTTTTCAAGAATGCTTTTCTACCCATTGCCATTCTGCATTTTATATCCTCTGTACTGCGACCATAATTTGTTATTTTACTGCCTAAGTAACAAAACTCATCTACCTCCTTTATTGTTTCGTTACCTAATCTAATTCATTCAGCATCACCTGATTTTCTTAGACTGCACTCCATTACCCTAGTTTTACTCTTGTTAATGTTCATCTTATATGCACCTTTCAGCACATTGTC
Source organism: Locusta migratoria (assembly GCA_026315105.1). Taxonomy (NCBI): domain Eukaryota; kingdom Metazoa; phylum Arthropoda; class Insecta; order Orthoptera; family Acrididae; genus Locusta; species Locusta migratoria. Next base: position 364,787,494 of record CM048744.1, read on the forward strand.
CATTCTGTTCAATTGCTCTTCCAGGTCCTTTGCTGTATCTGACATAATTACTATGTCGTCGGCAAAACGTAATGTTTTTAATTCTTCCCCCTGAACTTTAATTCCTTCTCCAAATTTCTCCTTGCTTTCCTTTATAGCTTGCTCAATGTACAAACTGAATAACAATGAAGAAAGACTACAACCCTGTCTTACTCCCTTCCCAACCACTGTATCTGTCTCATGCCCTTCAACTCTGACAACTGCTGTCTGGTTTTTGTACAAGTTGTAAATAACCTTACACTCCCTATATTTTGCTCCTGCTTGCTTCAGAACTTGAAAGAGTTTATTCCAATCAACATTGTCAAAAGCCTTCTCCAAATCTACAAAACCTAGAAATGTAGGTTTGCCTTTTCTTAATCTATCTTCTAGGATAAGCCTTAAAGTCAGTATTGCCTCCTGAGTTCCTACATTTCACCTGAACCCAAACTGATCTTCCCCGAGGTCTGCTTCTACCAGCTTTTCCATCCTTCTGTAAATAATTTGTGTTAATATTTTGCAACCATGACTTGTTAAACTGATGGTTCTGTAGTTTTCACACCTGTCTGCACCTGCTTTCTTTGGAATGGGGATTATAACATTTTTCTTAAAATCTGAGGGTACTTCGCCTGTCTCATACATCCTACACACCAGGTGAAACAGTTTTGTCATGGCTGGTTCTCCCAGAGACTTCAGTAGCTCTGAGGGAATGTCATCTACTCCAGAGGCCTTGTTTCCACTTAGGTCTTTCAGTGATCTGTCAAATTCATCTCTCAGTATAGTATCTCCTATTTCATCCTTATCTACTTCTTCTCCCCTTCCTAAAATATTGCCTCTCTATGTACTCCTTAAACCTTTCAGCTTTCCCTTCTTTGCTGAGAACTGGTTTTCCATCTGTGTCCTTGATATTCATAGAGCTGTTTTTCTTATCTCTAAATATCTCTTTTTTTCCTGTAGGCAGTATCTATTTTTCCCCTGTTAATACATTCTTCTACATCCTTGCATTTGCATTGTAGCCACTTCTGCTTAGCCAATTCGCACGTCCTGTCATCTCATTTCTTAGTCGTCTGCACTCCATTTTGCCTGTTTCATTTACTGCATTTTTATGTTTTCTCCTTTCATCAATTAAATTTAGTATGTCCTGTGATATCCAAAGATTTTTGTAGGTCTTGCCTTCCTACCTATTTTGTCCTCTGCTGCCTTCACTATTTCATCTCTCAATGCTATCCATTCCTCCTCTACTACTTTATTTCCCCCCCGTTTCTGTCAATTGTTGCCTAAAGCTCCCTCGGAAATTCTCAAGAACTTCAGGTTCCTTCTACATCTACATCGATACTCTGCAAATCACATTTAAGTGCCTGGCAGAGTTTATCCAGGTCCCATCTCCTTATTTTCCTACCTTTCTGCAGTTTTTTTCAGTGTCAGCCTACAATTCATGACCAATAAGTTATGGTCAATTTCCCTTAATATTATAATTTAGTTTAATTACAAAATTAGCATCCTAATTCATCCCAAATTTATGTAAAACGTAACTTTTGAACTTTTATGTTACAAATACTAAATTTAAACATAACCTTGTAACCCCAAAAGGCTGAAAAGGGCATTCAGCCCTCATATGACCTGCCTCACTCAATCTTACACATACACCAGCTACTAAGGCTTCACCTCTGAATATTAATGAAGGTTACCAAACTGCTACAAAGCCGATGTAAACCCTCAGAGGACGGTGCTGCGATCAGCAAAGACTAATAAGACAACTGATGTCTTGCGCAGGTGTTAAACCGGTTACTGCTGCTACAATGGCAGGTTATCACAATTTAAGCGTGGTTGAATGTGGTGTTATAGTTGCCACACAAGAAATGTGACACAGCATCTCTGAGGTATTGATTTTCCGATACGACATTTTCATGGGTTCACCATGATTATCGGGATCTGGTAAAACATCACATCTCAGATATTGCTGCAGCCGGAAAAATATCCTGCAAGAACGGGGCAAACTACAACTGAAGAGAATTGTTCAACATGACAGAAGAGCATCCCTTCTGCAAATTGCTGCAGATATCAATGCTGGGCCATGGACAAGTGCCAGTATGTGAACCATTCAACGAAACATCACTGATATGTGCTTTTGGAGCTGAAAACCAACTCGTGTAATCTTACTGCCTGCACAACATAAAACTTCACATCTTGCCAGAGTCCATCAACACCAACACTGGACGTTTCACGACTGAAAACATGTTGCCTGGTCTGATGAGTCACATTTCCATATGTGTCAAGCAAATGGACATGTACAGATATGGACACAACCTCATGAATCCATTGAAGCTGTATGTCAGCAGGGGACTGTTGAAGGTGGTGGAGGCTTTCTAATGGTGTGGGGTGTGTGTAGTTCGAATGATATGGGACCCCTGATACATCTATATACAACTCTGACAGATGACACACACATACATATGTTGGCTGATCACCTGAACCCATCCATGGCCACTCTGTATTGCAATGAACTTGAGAAATTCCAACAGGGCAATGCAACACTCCATACATCGTGCATTGTTACAGAGTGGATCAGGTACATTGTTATGAGTTTAAAACCCTCTAATTGCCACCAAACTCTCCAGACACGAATGTTACTGAGCACATCTGAAATGCCTTGCAACATGCTGTTCAGAAGAGATCTCTACTTCTAATACTCTTACAGATGTATGGAAAGTTCTGTAGGATGCATTTTACCAGTTTACTCCAGCACTCTTCAGACATTAATAAGAGTCCACACTGTGTTGCAGCATTTCTGTGAGCTTGAGAGGGCCCTACACTATATTAGACCAATGTACCAGATTAGATTAGATTAGTTTTTTGTTCCGTAGATCCATGTTGAGGAGGTCCTTGTGGATGTGGAACATGTCAAGAAACAAAATTTACAAGTTGAATAATAGATAATACTAATAATATAAATACAGAAACACACATTTTTAAGTTGTGTGTGTGTGTGTGTGTGTGTGTGTGTGTATACATATAAAAATAAAAAAAATAGAAAAGAGATGACTTACCAAAAGGACCGGCTCGTCGATAGAAACAAATAAAATAAAATAAAATTACACACAAACACACATACAAGCTTTCGCAGCCTAGCTGCTTCGTCAGGCAGAAGGGAAGGAAAGGGGAAAAAAAATGATGAGGGTTTTAAGGGAGTGGATAAGGAGTCATTCCAATCCCGGGACAGGAAAGACTTACCTTGGGGGGAAAAAAGGAGGGTAAACAAATACACACACACCCACACATTTACACAGACGCAAGTACACTTAGGCAGACATACTGTAGAAAGCAAAGAAGTTAGAAGTTAGACAGAGATGCCACTTGAGGCAGAGGCTCTGTCCAGAGAACCGAGGCAAAGATGTTAAGATGGTGGGTGGGAATTCGAATTTAGCAGAGATTGAGACCAGGTGGGCAGCGGGAAGAGAGAATATGCTGAAGGGCTAGTTCCCATCTCCGGAGTTCTGAAGGATTGGTGTTGGTGGGAAGTATCCAGATAACCCGGACGGTGTACCACTGTGCCAAGATGTGCTGGTCGTGCCCCAAGGCATGTTTAGCCACAGGGTGATCCTCATTACCAACAAACACTGTCTGCCTGTGACCATTCATGCGAATGGACAGTTTGTTGCTGGTCATTCCCACATAGAACGCTTCACAGTGCAGGCATGTCAGTTGGTAAATCACGTGGGTGCTGTCGCAAGTGGCTCTGCCCTTGATCGTATACACCTTCTGGGTTACAGGACTGGAGTAAGTGGTGGTGGAAGGGTGCATAGGGCAGGTTTTACAATGGGGGCGGTTACAAGGGTAGGACCCAGGGGAGGTACGGAAGGTGGTTTGGGGATTTCATAGGGAGGTTATGGAGGTTAGGTGGGCAGTGTAAAGACACTCTCAGTGGAGTGGGAAGGATGTCATGAAGGACGGATCTCATTTCAGGGCAGGATTTAAGGAAGTCGTATCCTTGCTGGAAAGCCACATTCAGAGTCCGCTCCAGTCCCGGAAAGTATCCTGTGGATCAGAGATTCGGGTCTGGAGCAGACTCGTTTGCCACGAAGACCTAAGCTGTAGGGAAGGGAACGTTTGATGTGGAATGGATGGCAGCTGACATAATGCAGGTACTGATGTTTATTGGTAGGTTTGATGTGGACGGATGTGTGACGTTGGCCGTTGGACAGATGGAGGTCGACATCAAGGAAAGTGGCATGGTATTTGGAATAGTACCAGGTGAATTTGATGGGACCAAAGGAGTTGCGGTTGAAGAGGAAATCCTGGAGTTCTTCTTCACTGTAAGTCAAGGTCATGAAGATGTCATCAATGAATCTGTACCAAACTTTGAGTTGACAGGCTTGGGTATCCAGGAAGGCTTCCTGTAAGCGTCCCATGAGTTTGTTTGCATACGAGAGAGCCATCCTGGTTCCCATGGCTGTTCCCTTTAATTGCTGGTATGTCTGGCCCTCAAAAGTGAAGAAATTGTGGGTTAGGATGAAGCTGGCTAGGGTATTAAGGAAAGAGGTTTTAGGTAGGGAAGTGGGATGTCCGCATGAAAGGAAATACTCCATCGCAGCGAGGCCCTGGGCATGTGGGATATATGTGTACAAGGAAGTGGCATCAATGGTTACAAGGGTGGTTTCTGGAGGTAACAGGCTGGGTAAGGATTTCAGGTGATCGAGGAAGTGGTTGATGTCTTTGATGAAGGATGGGAGACTGCACATGATGGGTTGAAGGTGTTGGTCTATTTATGCAGAGATTCGTTCTATAGGGGCTTGGTAACTGGCCACAATGGGGCGGCCGGGAGGATTGGGTTTGTGAATCTTAGGAAGTAGGTAGAAGGTGGGGGTGCGGAGTGTCGGTGGGATCATGAGGTCAATGGAATTAGGTGAAAGGTTTTGTAGGGGGCCTAAGGTTTTGAGGATTCCTTGAAGCTCTGCCTGGACGTCAGGAATGGGATTGCCATGAAAGACTTTATATGTGGTACTATCTGAAAGCTGATGCAGTTCCTCAGCCTTATACGCCCACCGATCAAGTACCATGGTCATGGATCCCTTGTCGGCTGGGAGAATTATGATGGAGTGGTCAGCCTTCAGATCACAGATAGCTCGGGATTCAGCTGCTGTAATGTTGGGAGTAGGATTAAGGTTTCTCAGGAAAGACTGAGAGGCAAGGTTGGAAGTAAGGAATTCCTGGAAGGTTTAAAGAGGGTGATTTTGAGGAAGAGCGGGTGGGTCTCGCTGTGACGGAGGACGGAACTTTTCCAGGCACGGTTCAATTTGAATGATGTTTTGGGGAGCTGGATCATTAGGAGTAGGATTATTTTTCTTCGTGGCAAAGTGGTATCTCCAGCATAGACTACAAGTATAGGAAAGTAAATCTTTGACAAGAGCTGTTTGGTTAAATTTGGCAGTAGGGCTAAATGGGAGGCCTTTGGATAGGACAGAGGTTTTAGATTGGGAGAGAGGTTTGGAGGAGAAGTTGACTACTGAATTGGGATGTTGTGGTTCTGGATTGTGTGGATTGGAGTTTTGAGGTTTGGGGGGGGGGGGGGGAAGAGGAGTTGGGAGTGGGAGATTGAGTAGATGGGAGAGACTGGTTTTGTATGCAATAAGAGGAGTTTGACGTTTATTGGAGGGGTTTTTAAGGGAGAGAGTACTGCCTTTCCGGAGGTGGGTGACCAGGAAATTGGATAGATTTTTGAGGTGGTGGGTGGCATGTAGTTCTAATTTGCTGTTGGCCTGAAGGAGGTGTGTGTATATATATATATATATATATATATATATATATATATATATATATATATATATATATATATATTTGCTTTCTACAGTATGACTGCCTAGGTGTGTTTGTGTCTGTGTAAATGTGTGGTTGTGTATTTGTTTACCTTCCTTTTCACCCTCCAAGGTAGGTCTTTCCTCTCCCAGGATTGGAATGGCTCCTTATACCCTCCCTTAAAACCCTCATCATTTCCTTTTCCCTCTCCTTCCCTTCTGCCTGAAGAAGCAACTGGGTTGCGAAAGCTTGCATTTATGTGTGTGTATTTTATTTATTTGTGCTACTATCACACCTGTGCTCCTTCACCTGGTGAGTAATCTTCGTCTGTACACACACACACACACACATACACACACACACAAGGTGTTTCACTAAGTGTGTTTGCCTCTGTAACATATAAAATAATAGGTGACGGGAAATTTTAATGCGGTAGGTCAATACAAGAAATGTTACACTTTCTGCGGAGCTATGAACATAGTTTATTGAATCATTTTCCAAAGAGTTACAGCACAGAGATATAATTTTTTAAATGGAACAATAGTTTCTTCTATCATGCATTGGATTCGTTGAAACCAGCTGTGTCCAAATCAATTTAAACTACATTCCTATCACTGGTTGGTTTGGGAGCTACAACCCTTCAAAGTTTCAGGGGCAGATACCACACGCTGTACATAAAACATGGCTGTGTGGTGGGTGACGGATGTTATGGCGGTGGGGAGTTGATTTACATGAGATGTTCAAATGTGTGTCCATGTTCCTCAATGCATAATGCAATGCACCGTCGAAAGAATCTGCGGACGAGATGTAACATCGCCGGTGTGACGGAGCAACATGCGTCCTCAATGCGCCATTTTAGATCATCTGGGGATGTGGGCTCAGTGACATAAACACGATCCCTTAGATATCCCCACAAAAAGAAATCTACTGGTGTCAAATCGGGTGACATTGCAGGCCATGAATGAGGACCATGGCGTCCCCAATCATCTTCCTGCACACAACAGCATGCGCAGAATGGGTTGGGTGACCGTCGGGCTGCATCCACATACAGTCGGCAGTCTAACAGGAAGCTTCTCGCTCCATGACACTGGCGACGTTACAACTCGGCTGCACCACATTTAGAAGGCGCATTGAATTATGCGCAGCGTTTGTGGTATCTGCCCCTGAAACTTTGAAGGGTTGCAGCTCCCAAAATAAAAGTGATAGGAATGTCGTTTAAACTGATTTGGACACAACTGGATTCAACGAATCCAATGCGCGATAGAAAAAACTATTGTTCCATTTAAAATTTATATCTTTGTGCTGTAACTCTTTGGAAAATGATACAATAAACTATGTTCATAGCTCCGCAGAGAGTGAAACATTTCTTGTGTTGATCTACCACATTAAAATTTTCCGTCACTTATTATTTTATAAGTTACAGAGGCAAACACACTTAGTGAAACACCATACACACACTAGATGTCCCGGTGAACTTTGTATCACTTACCTCTTAATATAAACCTTATTAATTTAAATCATCAGATAGTTTAAGTATCAGCTCAATAGTGGGCGGAAAGTGTGGGCAAATCAAACACACATGTCCAGGATAATGTTCACGTCACATTCTTGGAAGTTCAGGGAAGGTTTAAACGGTAATTAAAATATGTAAAAATTGCGAGGAAAATTTAGATTTAAAAATGTAAAATAATGACTTGGTTGTTGTGTTGGGTGTGTTCAGAAATATACTTTGAAAGAGTAAAGTTCACTTTACATGATCTGAACTCTTATATGAACTGTCAAAGATTAAAATGAATTGCTGTCTGTTAGTCTCGCTAAAACTCGAGAACGGCTGAACCGATTTCACTATATATCATTACATAAACCACTAAATCTATTGTGATGAAATCTGGTGTGGGGTTGTTTTGGTATTGGATGTTGTGGAGTGGTGGTAGGGAGTTTGGAGGGATGAGGTAGGTTCAAGAGGTCAGCTAAGCATGGTCTGGGAGCTATAAGGGGTTCACGAGGAGGAACACTGTGGTTCGGATAAGGATTGGATATGGGTGCTCCAAGGCGGCAATATGATGTCAGCAGGCTGGACAGTTTGTGGAGGTAGTGTTTGGAATGCTCCTCCAGTTGCTGGAGAGCAAAGGATTCGATCTGGGAGATGGGAAGCAGGTAGTTTTGGTTACACAATAGTAATATTTTACGGAGGGAGAGAAGGTAGCTAAGGGATTTATGAGCCATGGAGAGGTGATTTTGTAGGACTACGTTCGTGAGGGATAAGGATTGGTGGAATATGAAAAGGTGCAGGTCATTGTGGAAGGAGGGGTGGGATCCAGACAATGGAATTTTTAAGGTTAGACTGTTGGGAGGGATACCATGACTTAGGCAGCATTTTAGGAATAGGATGTGGGATTGGGTTTTGGCCAGGGAAAGGGATACTTTCCTGAACTGGCACAGATAGAAGGAGCAGGGGTCCATTGGGACAGGGATGGTGTAGTGAAAGTGGAAAATGAGGAATGATGGGAGAGACAGTGGATTATAATGAGCCTAAGGTCTGGGAAGAGGTTCCTCAACACACAAAATACGCACCAGGCACGCAAAAGTTCGTAAATTCGAGCACACAAGTACACAGATACACACCCAAGCACGCAGATTCACGCCCAGGCGTGCAAAATGACGAAAAAAAAATCTGCAAAATCACGTATAAAATCATGCACCAGAACGCTGCTTCACAACCCGGGCCATCCGGATCCTCCCATCCACCACCAGCTTTTCTGAACTGCACAGATGGGAGCTATCCCTACAATACATTCTACGATCCCGAAATCAACCAGGCCTCAACCTATCCACAAAAAACCTAAACCCCACTGAAGTTTCCGTTTTATCAAAAGGTCTTACCTTTAGTCCTACACCCCAGTTCAATCATGTTGGTCTTGTCAAAGACCTACTCTCCTTTTCCCGATCCCTACAATGGAAACACTACTTTGCCACCAATCCCTCTGACCGCAATCTACCTAATCCAAATATTGAAACCTGCCTGTCCCAATTCATGCCACCATCCAACAAAGATCTCCCTGCACTCCCACCTAACCATCCTCTGGTTACCCTCCAAGAGTTTCTCACCTCCAACTTGTCCCTACCATCCTTTCCCAATTCCCTTTCAAAGTACTCAAACCTTTCAGCCCAAGAAAGAAAAGGCATCCAAAACCTTAAAACTAATCCTGACATAATCATCCTCCCTGCAGATAAAGGTTCCACCACTGTAGTTATGGATCACAGTGACTACCTGGAAGAAGGGCTCCGCCAACTCTCTGACTCCTCCACCTACAAGTTGTGCCGGACTGACCCCATCCCCAAAGTCCAACAAGATCTCCAATCCGTACTAAAATCCTAAGGCCCCTCCTAGAAACTCTCCCCTGAATCCATCTCCCTCCTCACCCCAGCAGCACCCTACACACGCACCTTCTACATGCTCCCCAAAATCCACAAACCTAATAATCCTGGTCGCCCTATTGTGGCTGGTTACTGTGCTCCTACTGAACGAATTTCAGCCCTAGTTGACCAACACATCCAACCAATTGTCCAAAATCTATCTTCCCACATCAAGGATACCAACCACTTCCTTCACCGACTCTCCACCATTCCCACCCCTTTGCCTCCTGAATCCTCAATTGTCACAGTGGATGCCACCTTCCTATACACCAACATCCCACTTGCCCATGGCCTTGCCGCTCTGGAACACTACCAATCCCAACATCCCTCTGAACTCAAGCCTGATACTTCATTCCTCATAACCCTCACCAATTTCATCCTATGTGACTACTTTTCTTTTGAGGGGAAAGTTTACCATCAAATCCAAGGCACAGCCATAGGCACCCGCATGGCACCCTCCTATTCCGACCTGTTCATGGGCCGTCTGGAGGAATCCTTCCTAGCATCCCAAAACCTCAAACCTCTGGCCTGGTTCAGGATCATTGATGATATTTTCATGATATGGATTCAAGGCCAGGACACCCTATCCTCCTTTCTTCAGAACCTCAATTCCTTCTTTTTGTGTCCCGACTTCGTCGCCGCTTTTGTGTCCCAGGCTCGTCGTAGGTGTCGGTGGCCGAGTGGAATGAGACCGACACGCTGGTGCAGGTACAGAGGGGAGCAGCCAGAAACTATAAACACTCGAGTAACTTAGAAAGAGATATATATTGCACAGAATGTAACAATACTTAACTTTTACATAGCACTGCAGAATGTTGATACATAGTTGTTAGAGGCCTTCCTAGTGCCTGTACGATAGCAAAGTCTTCACTGGTGCCTATCTGATCACGAAGGTCCTAACTGGTTGCTATCTCAGTCTCAAGTGACCGGTGTCTTTCCGTGGTGGCCACGAGCGGGGTTGCAGCAGAGGGCGCTCGTGGCTGTCGTCGTGAGAACGCCGCGCCGTGCGTGCATGGCGGCGCGCGGCGAAAGTAGGTGGCGCGCACTTTGTACTTGTGCGACACCACACCCCTCCCCCCCAAACCGCCGCGCTGTCGTGGCGTAGGGCCACGGCGACGGCACTGGGAGGACGGCCTGGGCGGAGGCGTTACTGGTGGGACAGGCGTCGGACCTGAGGCTGGGATCAAGACGCCGCCCGCGCCCCGGCATCCGCCTTGCGATCCTCCAGGAAACCCACCGAAACCTGGGGAAGGGCGCAGACCCCCGCCCAGAGGGAGCAGGTCATCTTCTTCTGAGGTGCGTGGCCCAAGCTGGGGGGGCCCGCACGGTCCCGCAGTCCCTCTCGGTGACGCTGTCATCTGTAGCGGCGACGACTGCATCGGAGGTGCGTCGACCTCCATAGGGATCTCGTAGTCCAGGGATGAACGATGTGGCTGTGCTCCCTGGCGGTGAACTGGGTCTGGAATCAAGAAACCGGAGACAGGATCGCGCAGCCTATGCAGGCGCAATTGGTTTGCGTGGCGCCGCAGCTCCGACCCTGTGGAAGAACGTACAACATACATATTGCGCCCGAGCACGCGCTGAATGGTGCCCGGCGTCCATAGTTTCTTCTTGTTTCCAGCAAACACCCTGTACAGCACCGGCGTAGAAACCTGAAAACGCGTAGCGCCATACGAACCGACTCGGTGCGTGGGAGGCTGCAGCAGGTGAAGGAGAGTGCGGTGACGATGGCCGTGTAGCAGCTCGGCAGGAGACGGGCCGTCACGTGGCATGCACCGATACGTAGACAGGAAAATTTGAAGAGCTTGCTGCCTGGAGTGCTGACCTTTCATCTTTTCCATGTGTGACTTGGATGTTCGAACGAAATGTTCTGCTTCACCATTGGACTGAGGGTGAAAAGGTGCGGTGGTTATATGCTGAATGCCATTCACACGACAAAACTGTTGAAATTCCGCACTAACAAACTGTGGTCCATTGTCACTGACGATAGTTTCAGGCAAACCTTCGATGCAAAACACTGACGTTAAGGCACTGATTGTACTAGATGCTGTCCTTGAGTTCATGGCAATCACGAAAGGAAACTTGCTGAAAGCGTCTACAACAATTAACCAGCGCGTGTTCCAGAAGGGTCCGGCAAAGTCAATGTGTAAACGTTGCCATGGTCCCTTGGGGCGTGGCCAGTCCGAGAAACGCTGTGGAGCTGCAATCTGAGAGGCATTGGGAATAAATCTGAAATAATAGTTCAGCTTTCCCATTACTGCTTGCAATTCCTGCACATTCTTAGGAGGAGGCAAGTCTTTGATTGCTCGAAGATGTGACTGTAAGGGATGTATTCCTTGGGCATTAATCACATGGCCTAGGTACTCTATTTCAGTTTGAAAAAACGAACACTTTGCTTTATTGCAACGTAGACCTGCTGCAGTCAAAACTTTGAAAAGGCACTCCAGGTTTGCTAAACGTTCTTCAACTGTACGTCCAGATACCACAATATCATCTAAATAGTTCGAACAACACGGTACAGAAACTGTCAGCTGTTCCAAAAAACGCTGAAAAATAGCGGGGGCGGAAGAACTGCCAAAGGGTAGGCGTTGAAATTGAAAAAGGCCCATGTGAGTATTAAAGACGAAAAAATTTTTTGACTCGTCATCAAGCGGAATTTGTAAGTATGCCTCTGCTAAATCAATCTTAGAAAAGAAACGAGACTGTCCTAATTTGTCCATTAGTTCGTCCAGTCTGGGCAGGGGATAAGTGTCTACAATTGTTTGACTGTTCACTGTTGATTTGAAGTCCGCACAGAGACGAAGTTTTCATGACGGCTTGGGTATAATTACTATAGGCGAGGCCCACTGACTCGCAGAAACAGGAGAAATCACCCCACTATCTTGCCAACGTTTAAGTTCTTCGGCAACTGTATCACTGGTCTAGCTTTACGAAATTTTGGAACTGCAGATTCTTTTAAAGTTACATGTGCCACGAAGTCTTTTGCACAACCTAGTTCCGGCGAAAACAAGTCACTATATTTCTCACATAATGCATTGATTTTGTCCTGAGGCACTACTGACGAAATTTGAAGCGCATCTCTTTGAATTGATAAACCAAACAAGTCAAAAGCATCTAGCCCAAAAATGTTCTGTGTAGAGTTGGCCTGAAGAACTACAAAAGCAACTGTTTTTGTTACACCTTGAAAAGAGGCGGGCAAGCTACACGTTCCTAGCACGGGAATGTCTTGACCTGTATAAGTTGTTAACACTTGCTGTGACGGCGACAATTTTGGTGAACCCAGAAGTTCATAAGTATCTTTATTTATTAATGTGACAGTGGAACCAGTATCAAGCTGAAATTGCACTGTTTTAGTTTCTATGAAGAGAGTCACAAACAGTTTTTGCTTGCGGCGCTCGACAGGTGCGCGAATGTGGACAACGTCTGCTACGGTATGTTTACTGCGCTTGCGAGGACCGCGTAGTGAAGTAAGCGGCGCAGACTCGGCATGCAGCGGATTAACAACACTGTCACTAGATGGCACTACCGCCGGATCGGCGTCCGCGCAAGCATGCGAAGCTACTCCAGATTTACTAACTACTGCACTACACTTTTGAGTAGCTACTTGATGTCTAATGTCACTAGCTACAGAGTACTGGGCACTATTACAAGGAGCAGTTGCAGAAGGCACTATTTTCACTACAGGAATGCACTGTTCATAGTCATTTTGCTTGTCCCGAACCCTTTTCCGTTGCACTGTTTTACGCGCTCGTCGGCGCTTGCTACGTGGTGCACTATATAGTTTTGCCATAGGCGCAGAACTACTTTCAAGCAAGTGAGATCCAAGGAAAGCACTGTTCAATTCCACAGCCCTTATAACATTTACAGAATGAACTGTTCTCGCACTCTGCAAAGCACTGTTTCTAACGGTACCGTTCTTTGAGTTTTTAATTTGCATACACACAGAATGTACATGTCCTGATTTGCCACATTGATAACAGGTTGCGTTGCGACTAGGGCAATGAGCACGCTTGTGGCGAGACACACACTGGGGGTAAGATTTACGTACATTTTTCTGAAATGAGCGTTGGCGCCCTTTATTCAAATCACTGTTTCTAACACGACGGGGCGACCTTCGTGTCGCACTTTTACACTGTCTACTGTTCACTGTCTGTTCAGCACGGCCTGTACTATTGTAAGAATCACTAGTGCTACACTGAGAACTACGGCTAGGAAAGCGTCCGTTACGGTGCACTGAATTAACACTGTGGCTTTGCATTTCTACATCTGCTAAGTCAAAAGTATCATGCGCTTCTGCGCTGCAGTACACTGTCTAATGAGGGGTCAGACTGTTTCAGAATTGCTGCTCTAATTCTGGGGTCCTGAATATTCTGCGTAATCGCATCCCTCAACATCAAGTCACTATACGAAAGTCCGCAAGAGCAAGTAAATTTACATTTGCGGGTTAAGCCCTTCAATTCCGTAATCCACTCTTGGTGTGACTGCTGTGGTAATTTTTTAAGTCTGAAAAATCAGTACCGTGCCGCCGCTATGAGAACTTTTCTCTCATAATGAGCATTCAGTGCATCTACTATTTGTTCAAAGTCTACATCACGAGGAGATGCTTGCGGGAAAAGTTTTTTCAGTAACACGAAGGTGTTGGTGCCCACCACAGATAATAACAGATGCTTCACTTTCTGACCTGTAATTTGATGAGCCGCGACGAGTTCTTGAAACTGTGCGAAGTAGTCGCTCCATTCTTCCTCACGTTCGTTGTACTGGCGAAATGTAGGAAGCGGTGCAGCGGCAGGTGTGGGCTGCTGATGTGACGGCTGTTGTTGTTGGTGAGCAGCCTGTGCCGTCAACTGCGACACGGCCTGCAGTAGTTGAATGATTTGCGCCGTCTGTAACTGAATAATTTCCATTAGGTTTGGGTTCGGGGTAGTGGCCATGCTGACCGATTAGGCGCCGCGCATACAAGTAAATTATAACAAAACACAAATGCAATATGAAAGAGGACGCTCTGCAACAAAAAAGTCACAAAACACGTAACAAAATATCTTCCCCCAAAATTCTTATAATAAGGATGGGTGGGCGGGAGCAATTTTTGCGTGCTCCGACTGCTGCTGTCTGGCTGCTGTAAGCGGGCTGGTCCAAGGTTCTATCACTCCTCGTCGCCACTTTTGTGTCTCGACTTCGTCGCCGCTTTTGTGTCCCAGGCTCGTCGTAGGTGTCGGTGGCCGAGTGGAATGAGACCGACACGCTGGTGCAGGTACGGAGGGAACAGCCAGAAACTATAAACACTCGAGTAAATTAGAAAGAGATATATATTGCACAGAATCTAACAATACTTAACTTTTACATAGCACTGCAGAATGTTGATACATAGTTGTTAGAGGCCTGCCTAGTGCCTGTACGATAGCAAAGTCTTCACTGGTGCCTATCTGATCACGAAGGTCCTAACTGGTTGCTATCTCAGTCTCAAGTGACCGGTGTCTTTCCGTGGTGGCCACGAGCGGGGTTGCAGCAGAGGGCGCTCGTGGCTGTCGTCCTGAGAACGCCGCGCCGTGCGTGCATGGCGGCGCGCGGCGAAAGTAGGTGGCGCGTACTTTGTACTTGTGCGACACCACACTTCTCTCCCATCTACTTCACATGGTCTTCCTCAACCTACCATGCCACATTCCTGGATGTCAACCTCCACCTCACTAATGGCTCCATCCACACTTCCGTCCATATTAAACCTACCAACCACCAACAGTACCTACATTTTGACAGTTGCCATTCCTTCCACATAAAAAAAAAAAAAAAAAATCCCTCCATTACAGCCTGGCCACCGATGGACAATATATCTGCAGTGACAAGAATTCCCTTTCTGAATATGCTGAAGGTCTCACAAAGGCCTTCACAAACAGAAACTACCCCACAGACCTAGTCCACAAACAAATCTCCTGTACCATATCCTCACACACCCCAAATCCTCCTCCTAACACCAGTAACCATCCACAAAAGAGTGCTCCCCTTATCACCCAGTACTACCCTGGTCTTGAACAACTAAAATCCATCCTTCGCCAAGGTTTTGATTTTCTATCATCGTGCCCAGAACAGAGAGACATCCTGCCCAAGATACTTTCCACCCCTCCTAAAGTGGTGTTCCGTCGCCCTCCCAACCTTCACTACGCGCGCGCGCGGTCTTGTGTACTTGCAGTGTGTACGCATTTTCTATATACATTTATTTTACTTTATTTTATTTTGTCCCCTCACCCGCCTCCCCACTCCATTCCTAAGCTGCATCTCGTTATTCCCATCTAACCCATCCCCACCACCGTGACATAACCTCCCCTCCTGTCCCCGATTCGCTGCAGAGTATGATTCGAAGTGCAGCAGTTGGAGGTGATGGTTGTATGAATGTGTTTTGTGCCTGTGCGAGTGTTCTATTTTCCGAAGAAGGCCATGGCCGGTAGCTGAATGTGTTGTATGTGTGTGTCTTTTGTATGTGCCAGTCGCAGCTCGTCACCACGTCTTTGCGGTGAGTTGTAAACTGTCCTCACTATATTATTAAATTAATATGGTTTATGTTAAGAGGTTAAGTGATACAAAGTTCACCGGGTCATGTAGTCATTTATTTTATCTAATTTTATCGCAATCGTACGAATGACATAGATATCCCAAAGGAAAGAGCTATTTCAGTTTTACAGAAATTTTCGTATTTTGTGGCCAGTTATTCCAAACTTTTACTTCACTCAAACCTTCCTCTCGCTTTGAACATTGAGTGTGCAAAATTTTATCGCAATCAGATGAATGGTATAGATATTTCATAGAAAAATCTCTTCCCATTTTTTCTTAATTGTCCCATTTTCCGGGAAACTTTTCCAAATTCTTATTTCATAAGAACGTTACTCTTGCTTTGAACGTCAAATGTGCAAAATGTTGTCGCAATTAGACGAATGATATTGATATCCCATTGAAAACAGCTCTTTCACTTTCTCACAAATTTTCAAATTTTCCGGGTAACTTTCCCAAGTTTTTAGTTCATAAGAACGTTCATCTTTCGTCGGACATAAAATGATCAAAATTTTATCGCAGTCGGATGAACGGTTCTTAAGTATAGTG
The DNA here is from genome assembly GCA_026315105.1 of Locusta migratoria. Taxonomy (NCBI): domain Eukaryota; kingdom Metazoa; phylum Arthropoda; class Insecta; order Orthoptera; family Acrididae; genus Locusta; species Locusta migratoria. The sequence goes on from CM048744.1 coordinate 364,803,808, forward strand.
TTAAGTACATTTAGAAACACATTGAAAAAGGAGCATGTTTCAAGTTTTGTGAATTTCGTTTTTAACTGTCCCTATTTATTTATTTTGTTTACTGAAAACTTCTCCAAGATCATATATATAATATATATATATATATATATATATATATATATATATATATATATATATATATATATATAAACACATTGAAAAACAGACTTTCAGTTTTTCTCAAATTTTCTGGTAGATTTTCCAAACAATTTATTTCATACAAACCTTGTCCTTTCAAGCCATACTCAAGTGATGCTCTTACAACCATGTGGCAATAGATTTTTATTCATAGAAAAAAATCGCTTTTGGTTTCTACTAAATTTTCCTACTTTATGGGTGACTTTTCCAAATTTTTATTTGATTTGAACCTTCCTCTTGCTTTCAACATGAAATGTACAAAATTTTATCGCAATAAGAACGGTATTGATAGCTCACTGGTTAAAGCTGTTTCATTTTTTCCCAATTTTCCTCTTTTTCTGGACAGCTGTTCCATATTTTATCATCGTTTAAACCTTCCTTGGACTTACGAATATTTCAAGAGTAAAATTAGCCATATCGGTTCAGCCGTTCTCAAGTTTTAGCGAGACTAATGAACAGCAATTCATTTTTACATATGTAGACTACTACACATTTACAGACACCTGGAAAAGTTCATATGACTAATTATATAAGAAAAGTGGAGTTGGAAGCTGGTTGTATAGATTGCTGTCCGAGTTCTTCAATCAAGTTAGAGGGAATCAGTGCAATCAATACACATGCTAATTCTTTTAAACATCAGCATAATTATAAACAGAGAAAAGAAAGTGCTGTCCTTAAACCATTTTTTTTTTCATTAAAGATGACCTTATGACAGAAGCAGGAATAACAGCAACTTATGAGGGGGTTAAATATAATATTTTGTTTTAATAGTATCGACAATTCTAATAAATTATACAGTGTGTTGTCCAAAAATGCATACATTGCAAAGAATATTGAATGTGACCACACCAAAGTGAGTTTGCTTGTGGAGAATGTAGTTGCATCCACAGCACAACAGAAACTTATACAAGATATGAAGGATGCTACAGACTCAGGAATATTTGAGTGCCGGCAGCTTCAAGACAAATACACAGTTTAGGATTTTAATAAATGTGAATGTATAAATAAGGGAAATACAGATACTGCTTAAAGGAAAATAAAAGGGACATCTGGAGACAAGAGAAGCAACTGTATGAATATCAAGAACTCAGATGGAAAACCAGTTCTGAACAAAGAAAGGAAAGTTGTAGATGAAGAAGAGATAGGAGATACCATATTGAGAGAAGAATTTGACAGAGCACTGAAAGACTGTCATTCCCCAGGGAAGTGTTATAGGGCCCCTACTGTTCTTTATTTTTACAAGCGATTTAGGAGACAATCTGAGTAGCTCCCTTAGACTGTTCATGGATGATTCTGTCACTTACCAGATAATAAACTCACCAGAAGATCAAAAGAAACTGCAAAATGATTTAGATCAGATACCTGCATGGTGCAAAAATTGACCCTTCATAATGAGAAGTGTTAAGTTATCCATATGACCACTGCAAGAAACACGTTAAACTTAATTTATGCGATAAATCAGTCAAAACTACAGGCTATAAATTCAACTAAATACCTAGGAGTAATAATTAAAAACAACTTTAATTGGAAAGAAAACATAGAAAATATTGTAGGGAAAGTGAACCAAAGACTACGTTTCGTTGGCAGGACACTTAGAAGATGCAACAGTTCTACTAAATAAACTGCCTGCACCACACTTGTGTGTCTTACTTTTGCAGTATTGTTGTGCACTGTGGGATCACCACCAAGTGGGACTGACAGATGATTCAGAGAAAGTACAGAGAAGGGCAGTTAATTTTGTGTTATCGCAATATAGGGGAGAGAGTGTCAAGGAAATAATGCATGAGTTGGCGTGGAAATCATTAAAACAAATGCATTATTCATGGTGACATATCTATTTGTGAAATTTCTTTCACCAACTTTGTCTTCTCAATGCGAACATATTTTGTTAGCACCCACCTACATAGGAAGATAATGATCATCATAATAAAATAAGAGAAATCAAACCGAAAATGGAAAGATTTGGGTGTTCCTTTCTTCAGTGAGCTATTAGAGAATGGAACTGTAGAGAAACAACATAAAAGCGGTTCGATGAACCTTTTGCCGTGCACGTCAGTGTGACTTGCAGAGTATTTATGTAGATGTAGAAACAAGGCCCCTGGGGTAGACAGCATTCCCTCAGAGCTAATGAAGACTCTAGGAATGCCAGCCATGACAAAACTATTCCACCTGGTGTGCAAGATGTGTGAGACAGGCAAAATACCCCCAAACTTCAAGGAAAATGTAATAATTAAAATTCCAAAGAAAGCAGATTAGAAAGTTGGGAAAATTACAGAACCATCAATTAAATAAGTCATGGTTACAAAATTCTAAGATGAATTACTTACAGATGAATGGAAAAGCTGGGCGTGTGGAAAATCTGTTTGGATTTATGAGAAATGGAGGAACATATGAGACAATACTGACCCTATGAGTTATCTTAGAAGATAGGCTAAGGAAGTGCAAACCTATATTTCTAGATTTTGTAGGTTTGGAGTAGGCTTTTGACAATGGTGATTGGAATAAACACTTTCAAATTCTGAAATCAGCAGGGGTAAAATACAGGGAGCAGAAGAGTATTTACAGCTTGTACACAAATACGGCAGCAGCTATAAGAGTCAACGAGCTGCATCTCGTTATTCCCATCTAACCCATCCCCACCACCGTGACGTAACCTTTCTATCCCCTCCCCCTACCCTCCCCTCCCGTCCCCGATTCGCTGCAGAGCGTGATTCGAAGTGTGGCAGTCGGAGGTGATGGTTGTATGACTGTGTTGTGTGCCTGTGTGATTGCGTGAGTGCTCTATTTCTGAAGAAGGCCATAGCCGATAGCTGAATGTGTTGTATGTGTGTGTCTTTTGTATGTGCCTGTCGCAGCTCGTCGCCACGTCTTTGCGGTGAGTAGTAAACTGTCCTCACTATATTATTTATTCCAACCTGGACTTTCCATTATTATATTATAATGAGTTTTGTTATTGGGCAGTAAAATATTATATGACAATCACAGAACAGAGGATATGAAATGCAAAATGGCAATGAGAAGAAAACAATTTTTGAAAAAGAGAAATTTGTTAAAGTCAAATATTAATTTAAGTGCAAGGAAGTCTTTTCTGATGGCAGTTTTATGGATTGTTGCCTTGTACGGGATTGAAACTATTTATCAATGGTTCAAAAAGGAAGAGGAGGCTTTTGAAATATGGCGCTACAGAAGAATGTTGATGATTAGGTGGGTATACCACATAACTAATAAGGGGCTACTGAATAGAATTGGGGAGAAAAGAAATTTATGACTTACTTTGACTAAAAGAAGAGATTGGTTGGTACAACACATTCTTTGACATCAAAGAATTATCAATTCAGCATTGAAGGAAAGTGTGTGGGGGTAAAAATCACAGATGGGACCACGAGATGAATACAGTAAAGTAGTTGAAATGGATGTGGGTTTGCCATTCTTATGAGCAGATGAAGAGGCTTGCTCAGAATATAGTGTGGTGGAAAACTTCATCAAACTAGTCTTTGGAATGAAGACCACAACAACTACACACTTGTCTTACCATGTTAAAATTACAATTTTGGCTCAAAATGAGTAGATTATGACAGCATGGTAAATTTCTAAATCCAGTCAATAATTAAGCAAAATATAGCTTCTGGAATCCACTAAATAACCTACTCATGACGTGTTCATGTCAGACACCAAAAATGGATTTTATATTGTAGCTTTTCTCAGGGAATTCAGTAGTTCAGAAGTTGGTAAGGCTAGTGGCCAATTATTCACTATGTAGTGATTATTGTTGCTGTGACTACTCCACAGGCAGATAAAGCACATATGCTTTTGATACCCAGTCTGCATTCCTAACAGAAGGGCTGTTGTAGTCTTCAGTCCATAGACTGGTTTGATGTAGCTCTCCCCACTACCCTGTGTTGTACAGGTGTCTTCATCTGAGAATAAGTTCGGCAACCTGCATCCTTTTGAATCTGCTTACTATATTTGTCCCTCAGTCTCCCTCTATGATTTTTACCCCATATTCTTCCCTCTAATACTAAGTTGGCAATTCTTTGATGTCTCAGAATGTGTCCCACCAATCTATCAATTCTCTTAGTCTAGATATGCCAGAAACTCCTTTTCTCCCCAATTCGGTTAAGCACCTCCTCATTAATTACGTGATCTACCCATCTAATTTTCAAAAGGGCTACAATCTTCAAATGACTGCAAATATTTGAACTATGCTTAGAATACTTACCGGTAATCAGCATTAAAAGTGTTCATTGTTTTGTAGGTTTCTTTGATTCCTGCAAAAAGATGGTTTTTGGTTGTGAATGTGTAGTAATGCAACCTAAAGACTGCTTCAGCTACAGTCACTAAAAAGGTCTCCACTCTTCTGCTACTTATTTGTTATCTAGTTCCTTTAAGAGAGAGAAGCAAACATTGAATTCAATAGCATATAATGCTGCGAATTTCATGTTGCAATCTTGAAAATGTAAAACTGTAGCACCTCTTTCAAGTAAGTTCCACAGCTTAAGTCTGGAACCAATCAGTTCAGACTTTTCTTTTGACAGTGACAAATCATGAACCATGACATCCAGTTCAGCTTGGCTAATCAAATGATGCTTTTCAATTTAACTTTCATGATCATTCATGTATTCCAAAGCTCCAGCATCACTGTCATTACCTTTTGTATCACTTATTTTATTGTTCATTGCATCAGATGAACGAGGAATTGGTAATGGGTAATCTGTACCATACACCATAGGCTTTGGGGCAGTCTGTCAATCTGGATAAACACTTTTTGACTTGTTCTTGCTGTACATGGATATGTTGGTCAAACACACGTTAATCTGAGTGATGATCTTTCTGCTCCCGCCAAATCATAGAACAGCAAAAGGTATTCAATTTCAGACACCATTTTACAACTGGATTACGCCAGAGTAACAGACGGTGCAACTGAGATAAACAGTTCAGATTTTTTTTTTTTTTTTTTTTTTAAAGTCTCCAATTTCAAGTGATGTTTGTAAGCTATACATAGCATTCTGGTCATGTTTTTGCACTGTTCAGATGTTGTATACTTGCCACAAATGTAGAAAATGCAATCCAGACAATTTACACAATTGCTCCTACTTACTGAATAACCATATACTGAATTACTGTCCTACACAAAATCAGTTAAATGCAAGTAGTGCAATTGTCGATTAACAAAACCACACTAGTATGAACTATTCTCTAAGTCACCTCTGAATCAGACTGATGGACGAACAGGAGAAACTGCATGGAAATTAATTTTATAAAACATATTGTAACTTGTCAGCATACTGTAGCTCGTGAAAAAGTTCTTTATTCTGATGAGGTCCATGGCTGATAGTTTAATTGTTGTATGTGCATGTCTTTTTTTATGTGCCTATCACAGCTCATTTTTATGTCTCTGCGGTGAGTTGTAAACTGTTATTATATTGTTGAATGCATTATGTTACATGTGCAAGTGTCATATAAATGACACAACACAGTGTGATAGTCTGTTAAATGATGATAACTTATGGGGAACAATATGACATGGTGCCATGAAGTCATGTGTAACATCACAACACACTGTGCTATGACATGATATGGTACGTCACAACACGATGTGGCACGTGAGATGTTACAAGGCAGTTGTTGTTTCACATGGCACAACAGGATTTAATGTACCAAGATTTTACATACAGCTTACCATGTGGCAAAATTGAGATCTACTGCAACATATATGACTGACCTGATGTGTTTCATGAGAGAATGCACTTATGACCCAATATTATATACAACATCGTTGTGTGTTTGGTCTGTACAGACACAGAAGATGTTGGCCATGGTTCATGAACATGCTTTTGGTTGTGGTCATTTGTCTTCAGGGTGCTGCCTCAGTGTGTATTGGGAGTGGAGAATCTGGCTCATCACATGTGACATCTCAGGAATTGCTTGTTTTGCCCATGACTCTGCTGCTGAAATATCTTCATATGTATACGAGGCGAGTTGTATGAGCATATCTTCGTTCAACATCACACAGACATGACTGGAGGACTTGGTAATAGGAATCTCAGGAACAGAAAAGCAGTTGAAAGATTTGAAAACTGCTAAGTTTCCAGGTCTCAATGTAATCACAATTTGATTTTACAAAGAGTAATTATGGCATTGAACCTATACTTAGGTTGCATTTATCACAAATACCTAGGCTAAACAGCTGGAAAAACTGCAGGTGACTCCTTTTTTAAGGAAAATAAGTGAAGGGACCTACAAAATTACAGACCAGTATCGTTAAGGTCAGTTTATTGCAGAATTATAGAATATATACTTAATTCGAAAATAATAAATTTCCTTGAGATGGAAAAGCTCCAGTCATAACTTTAGAAAACTCCATTCTGGTGTAAGCTTGCCCTTTTCTTATGTGACATCTTGTGAGTCATGCATTGATGGCAACAGTCAGACACCATTTTCCTTCATTTCTAGAAGGCATTTGACACAGATCCCCAATGCAGACTGCTGTTTAAAGTAGCTTTAAGGGAGGGAATTTTGCTATGTGGAAGGGATGGTTATTATCAAAGTGTAGGTACTGGTGGTTTTTGGTAGGTTTAATATGGACAGAAGTCTGGCTAGTGTCATCAGTGTGGTGGAAGTTAACATCCAGGAATGTAGCATGGTAGGTTGAGGAAGACCAGATGAAGCAGATGGGGGAGGAGTTGAGGTTTTAAAGGAAGGAGGATAAGGTGTCCTGGCCCTGAGTCCAGATCATGAAAACATTGTCAGTAAACCTGAACCAGACCAGAGATTTTGGAATGTTAGGAAGGTTTCCTCCAGACAGCCCATAAACAGTTTGCCATATGAGGGTGCCATGTTGTTGCCCACAGCTGTGCCACAGATTTAAACTTTCCCCTTAAAGGAAAAGTAGTTTTTTTGTTAGGATAAAGTTAGTAAGGGATGAATTCAGAGGGATGTTGGGAGAGAGAGTGTTCAAGAGTGGCAAAGCCATGGGATGTTGCTGTATAGGAAAGTGGTATCCACTGTGACAAGTAAGGATCCAGGAGGTGAAGGGGTAAGGATGCTGGAGAGTTGGTGAATGAAGTGATTGGTATCCTTGATATGGGAGAATAGATTCTGCATTATTGGTTTGAATGGCTACTGCCAAACTGTGTCCAAAAATAAGTTAGACCATCCTGTGACACAACATGCAGGAGAGAATCTGCTTGATTTCAATGGCTGCTTCAGGACCCAGGCCATCTGGATCGTACCACCCACCATAAGCTTTTCTAAACTACACAGATGGGTGCTATCCTTACAGTACATTCTTCAATCCTGAAATTATCCAGTCCTCAAACCTCTTCCAGAGCCAACAGTTCCTCTCCCCTCCTGTCCTACACCTATCTCATTTTGATTGCTGTGTGTGGGCGCACATGCCCATGACCAGTAAGGCCTTATTATATTCATCCCCACCACAATGACACAACTTTCCTACCCCACCCCCTCCCTCCCCAATCCCATCTTGTATTGCCTCACCACAGAGCGTGATTCAGAGTGCGGCTGCTGGAGATGATTATTGTGTGACTGAAGTGTGGGTGTGTGAATGGTCTTTATTCTGAAGAAGACCACGGATGATAGCTTAATTGTTGCATGTGCCTATCTTTTTTTATGTGCCTATTGCAGCTTCTTGTTGTGGAGAGTTGTAAACTGTCTTTATTATATTATTGAATTGCAACCTGGAGTTTCCATTATAACATAATACATTGTCATGTAACATGACTCATGGTGTAATGTCATCCAACATGACATTTCTCATGCTGTACAATATGACATTGTGTGTCATTGATGTTTAGGATGCGCATTTCCCACCTCAGGTATGCTTGTTAGTTTGAAACTTCCCTTGCCCTTCCTCCTTACTCTTGGCAGTTAAGAGTTAACTTGTAAAAAGAGTGTGAATATGTCAAGATATTCAACTTAAATATTTTTGAAGCTGCTAGATAAATTAAGAAGTTACTTATCTTTTACAACTTTGATACTGCTGTAAAAGGAGCTTTTTTTTCATTCTGGTATATGAATAAATATATGAAGTAAGTAGAACTCTGAAGGAAAGTATATAGAAATTGTGAATTCTCTCAAACTGCTACACTTTATGGTGATTAGTTTTTCCATTTATTTATCTACATTTGTTCTCTGCTTCATAATATATTCCAGTAAGATTATGTTACAGTTTTTGTTCTTTCCATGGACTTAGCACACAGGTAATAATTATTCATGTGATTTATAGAGTTCAGTCATATATCAGTGATAATGCTTAAATCTTTAATTTGTGTGCAGGTCATCCACAATATAAATGAATTATCAGCAGGTGATACAGTGGGATTTAGCATTCTACAACATCAAGCAGAACGGCTTTTATCTGTGATTAGCCATGAAGCAGTTCAGCCATGTGTGGATGACACAGAGCATATACAAACAACTGGACTGTCTGACAGAATACTTCGTCTTGAATCACGTGCTCGACCAGTGCAAGGAGTAAGTCACTATAGCAGTGCTTCTAATATATTTAGTTTTCTTATGTGGTTTAGTAATGCACTAACAGAAAGAGGAATAAATGAAACAGTACTTATTTTATGATCAAGACATCACAACTGAAGACAATGCTAACTTATATTAGTTCTTGAGTTACACTTAATTCAGACTGATAAAATGCTGGGTAAACCCAAATAATTAATAAAAATAATGAAATGATCTAATGGCATTTTTGGCTGGGAGATTCCACACGGGATTGTTCCGCTGCCATAGTGCAAGTCTTTTTAGTTGATGCCGCATGGACGACTTGCATGCTGCTGCTGATGATGATGATTAAGACAACACACAACACCCTGTCCCCTGCCGGAAATCGAACCTGGATCCCTTGCATCGGTGGCCAGAGATGCCGCCACTAAGCTACAGAGGAGGACATAATAATAATCAGAATTTTTTGCAAGCTCTTGGACAGTGAATGAATGATTAAGTTTATTGTGTCTATTTAGAGGAAGAGCTTAATAAAGGTCATGTCATAGCATAGTGGTTATTGTATGAAGTTATACACATTTTGTTTGTTTGTGTGTTTATTTATTTATTACATCTCTTATCTATCCTCCCTCTTCTCGGCAAACTGCTCCTAATGTTGATAATGTTTTACACTCCATTTAACATACTATCTTTATTCATCTGATGAACAGAAACTGCATCAGAACATTCTTCTAGGAACTAGACATTGGCATTGCTTATAGGGTGTTTAAAGTGTGATAAAGGCATAGGTTATTTAAACTGTGGGGGTAATCCTGTCCAGTGAACTAGTTCCAGGACTATAGGCTGTATGAACATGCACTTCTGAACTATATTCATGCAGTTTTCCAGTTATGACACTGATGTTGTTTGGGTACACATTACCATAAAATAGAGCACCCCATTCTAAAGCAAATGAGATCTCTGTGTAGTTGTTGAATGAATTAATGACAATAAACACATGTGAAACTTTGCACACATTGATCTTTCTCTGTAGTGGTGATTTCATGATAAAATTAGTGAAGCTCTTAGTTAGTTTGACATTTGATTGAGCTCTACAGTATCTTTGTGGTCCAGTATTATCTCATCACAAACTTAATTGCAAAAATATGGACTTGGTCAAATTACAAGAGGAAGGGTAGGGCAGTTTGGTAATTGCGAATGCCAAACCTAGAAACCTAAGACTAACAGTACGGACTGTTGAACTTAATTTGAAAAGAGATTCATCAATCATTGGCATTGATCTCTCTACAAGACATATCAACATTGAGGAATGGAGTCTTAACTCCAAATTTAATCCAAGGTTTTCAATAACACAGATATGATTACAATAGATTCCTGTATCACCCAAAAAAAAAAAAAAAAAAAAAAAAAAAAAAAAAAAAAAAAAAAAAAAAAAAAAAAAAAAAAAAAAAAAAAAAAAAAAAAAAGACATTTGGTGAACGGTCGACAATACATTGTCAATATTTCCATACCATGTACATCGTACTGTGCTTCTGACCAAGACGATAACTGTGATGAAGCCTCTCCTAAACCACTTAGTGTAATATGGATTATTGCTCCATCCAGAAGACAACCCAAGTTCAGCAAGGCTACCTGCTAATTGATTGTTACAAAGATGAGCCACTGATATTTGCTCTCCATTACATTTGTAAATAAGAGAAATAAAGTGCTTCAAGAGGAGAGATCATATGTCTGTTGACCGGTCAGAACTGAATGATCTTTGAAAGAAACACACAACTTACTAAGAAGTGCAGTGGTTTTCTAAAATTATACTTAAAAAACACTTCCCTAATTACATTTGTGTTTGTCATCAAGCTGAGAGAGCCAAAATGACTAAATAATGCCAAGCATGTACCTTTCTTGGGAAGCTTTCTATAGCACTATCCAGTTGCCCATTTTTGTTTTAACTTTCTGAATTTTCTGATAAATTAAGGTACTGCTAAATTTAATCTTCTTACAAAGAAACAATAGTAAATATGGTCCACTAGCCAACGGTGATGTATCTTTTATTGTGAGGAAGTGTATGCATAAAGTTCTAGCACATACAACATTTACTTGAGAGATGAGGCAAGTTGTAGAGGACTGCAGCCATATCTGTCACTAATAATTACATTACACCAGCTACTGCAATTCTTCGACAAGTTGCATTATGATATAAAACTTACTAGAAGATTGTCTTCCCTTGAGTTTTAAAGGTATATGCCTCAGATTACCTTGCCCATCAGCCACTCTAATGTGGAAACTCCATCAATTGCATTGTTACAACACCTTCTCTTTAACAACTTCATATAGCCTCTATTGAGCAATCAGTAATTTGAATAAATATAAGTCTGCAAACTTCTATAGGACCTGAAGTTCAATCATGCCCCTTGTCTTTCCTCCTGTTCTCCAGCTCTTAATGAATGACTGAAAAATATAATAATCCTGTGCACTATTTTTAATTTCCTCCAGTTGCAGAAAGTGGATATTCTCTTTCTTGCTTTGAGTGTGTGTCTGCTGGAACAGCACTGTAAAGAAATGATTCAGCTGAATATAAATGCAAAAATGTTAAGTAGTTTCAAAATGCAGAACACAAACTACCCAGTAACTCTTGTAGTACCAGCCTGAGGCCCTGCCATCTGCACATATCCAGCAAGATGTGCTGTACAGTCAGAAATATTGGCTCTTGTAGAGCTTTGGTTCATGTTCAGCTCAAAGAATTATTTGATAAAGATTCTCTCTTATATCATACTTCATTTTTGTAAATTAATTTTTTAATCAGATTAAATTTGCAATATTATCAATTTGAAGGAATGACGTAAAATGGAGAGTGGACTCCAACTCAATGTCAAGCTACACATGGTTAAGCCATAATCTAGCATAAAGAAAGGAGTCTTTGATGATCACTATGCTACAAGATGCCAAATAATAGGGCAATTCTACTCAACAAGAGGACCACCTAACAAAATAACACCACCATTGATGGAAATTCTTCATGAACAACAGTTTCCAAGATTCTGGGAAATCACATCAGTGTCACCATCTATGACCATCCAGTAAAAGTACTAGTTGATTCTGGCGTGTCATTTTCTGTAATATCAGACACATCACTATCTGAAGATTCAAAGGCTTATTTGTGAAAGATTGCAAATGTAAAATTGGTTTAGGTTCATTGTTTTACCACGGATGTGGTAGTATTGCTAGACCTTGTGAGCAGGAACAAGGGTGGTGAGCATAAGAGGATACGGATGATAGGGGGAGCACTACTTCCATACTGAGATCAGTAAATGACCTATTTGTGTGACTAATCGTTTTTATAAATTTGTCTGGGAAGTCTTGGAAAAAAAAATCTCCAAAACCAAATCCTTATTTCAATGATCACACATTTCTACTTTTAAGTTAATGATAAACTGGTTTCCAGGATTCAGATCTCTCCATTAATGACAAAAATTGTACTCTCTCTCTGGCAGTATAATGGCGCATACAAACTCTGTCCAAAGAGAATTTTTATTCTGTACATTTACTGAAACAACAATAATTCACTATGTAAGAGGCTTCCAAGCCAGGTGTTTGTAATTGTTGTAATATATCAATTTTCCAAACAGGTAGATTCACCTTCAAACAGCCGGGGGTCACGATGCGAGATCGATGAACGCTATCCTGATATGAGCAGCTCTCGAGAATCCCTGATGGATCTCGGCAATGTGGTGAGTCTGCCACCGGTGCCTGAAGACAGTCTTGGAAATTTCTGCAAACTTGCTGTAAGAACGTCTAGCCTGTCATCACTGAAAAACTTCCGCAAAGTTAAACTGTGTTTGCAGCGTGCTTCCTCTGAGGAGGATGAGGACAGTGAAAGTGAAGAACACAGTTTTGCTTCATCGGTAAGGTTCTTCAGTATTTCTGTAGTTTCATAAGTGAACTACATAATAAAAATAATATAAAAGACAATGCAATTATAATGTCAGCTGTTATGCACATTTTACTTTAGTCTTAAAAGTGAGACAAAACATAGGCACAGCACTGAAACTCAACAAACAAATTGGTACACATTACTTATGGAAATAAACTGACACTCAGAATTGGAAATATCTTCAAAAACAAGGAATAAAAATGGCATATCAAAGCCATAACTCATTGAATAAATGCCTAACAAAAACAAAGTAGTGACATTACAAAAAATCGTGCATTTGCCAGCTCAAATGTAACAGTTTTGAGGCTCTCTGACAGTAACAACTATATATTGGGTTTTAAAGGCATATTTTATTGTGCAACTATTTCCTCTGACAACGATGCCCCCGAGAAACACTTTGCTACCCCCCAGGGGTCGCAACCCACAGACTGAAAAACTTTATACTTAGGACAGACCAACAGGACATTTGAAACATGATACAAGAAATACAAATGCTCCTGGAAACATGGCAACAGCCATTCAACATTTGCAGAACACATTGGGGAAGAAAACCACTATCCTGCCACGAAGTACATGACAATAGTCAGATATAGCAATAAGAAACATCTCCTAACCCTCCAAGAGAATTTCCAAAGTGAAAAAGCATTAATAGAAAAGAAACACAAATTGAATAACCAATATCTGTGACCAAACACTATTTAAACTAATAAAACAACAGTAGACAAAGTTCCTCCACCCTCAAATCTACCACATAAGAAAACAACCCCCTACACACGCGCGTGCGTGCGCATACACACACACACACACACACACACACACACACACACACACACACACACACACACACACACCACTTTGCTAGTTGAACTAAAACCACAACTACTTACACAATTTCAATATCAAATTGAATTTTTTTTTTTTTTTTTTTTTTTTTTTTTTTTTACGAAAAGTGCACATATTTTTGTTTATTTGTAATTTTCTATAATTTATATAAGGTTGTTAATAATTATGGTTTCAATCAAAAAACATAAATTACATTTTTTGCAGTATTGACTTCACTATTAGTTGATGACAGTAGTCTTTGACTGTTCAGTTTGTGAAGAGCTATGACACTGGGTTCTCAGCTCATCTACATACACATAAACAAAAAGTGACATAACAGGTGGAATCAGAGATCGCAAAATGATTTATAAAACTGATTTCGGAAACGAAAAACAATTTCTGTCACTGGGATTTGAACCACTGGACTCTATGGTTGTGAGGCCACAACACTACCACCTGAGCCACTGACAGCTGCTGCATTAGTTTTAATTATTGGTACTTACTTGTGCATTTCAAAACTTCAAAGTCGATTTTCTTGAGGATTGTGTTGAATGGCTTTGGCTGATTGTTATTTAAGTTTGGAACTTCCCATACCATAAATATAAAGATATTCTAAAATTCGGTACCCATGTGATCTCCTTGTTAGACAGAAAAAACATTTTTTTACATATTAATTCACTGTAAAAAATACTGACCAATAAATAATGTATATCATTATTATTCAGTCATCTAGGACCAACTGTAAAGCCAAGCGACATAAATCTATTTAGGAACATTGGTGTAAGAATGTAAATTTGTAATTACAAAATGTAACCCCCTTATCTTGAGAATTTTTTTCTGTTTCTCTGTTCCATCAACCTTTATTGTTCCCTATCTGGTTTTGTTGCCTCCCTTTCCTTCATTAAATTATTTTCTGCTTGGTCAAAGCAGATATTCTGCTTGCACACCACAAATGGTGACGTAATTCCATAATTGTAGCCCTATTCTTGTGATTCACACAGCAGTTTACTGCTTGCTCAAATTCCTCGTTTTTCATGTATGCTTTTCGTCCTCCTCAGAAATAGTACACATATTAACTGCACTTCATGTTACTAAATCCATAACATTGGCAGTCCCCCTCCCTCCTCCACCAACCCGCTTTTCATGTCACTTAGAATTCACCAACCTGCTAACTTTACATGCCCATTCACACTTTATACGTAATACCTAATACTGATAGAAGACTTTTATTTTGCATTAGTCACAATCACAATTACTCTTGCCATTTTGCACCCTTGACTCCTCTTTCAATTTTTCATTTTTACTCTCTTCTTACTACATTTGCTGCTTATATTTAGTTGTAATTATTTAAGTACTGTTCAGTTACAAAATGTATACATGCATGTAAAGTCATTCAGAAAAAACAAAAAGACATAACTACATCAGAAACTATAAAATATGCTGGTCAATTGAAAATTTATTTTATTTATATACAATATAACTCACTGCTTTATAAAAATTTCTTTGGTTGTCCGAGCTCCACAGTACAGTCAGTTGTATAAAATGTCCATAAGTATAGTCTTCACTGATTTACAAAACATTAAAATCTATTTATCCAAAAATAAACTGTATATTTTTAAAGCCACAAAACACGAGACCATAAACAAAAGCAATTATATACATAATGCTGTAACATTAGATTACAAAATGAATTGAAATGTTACACAAGTAATGAATGATAAAGTTAGGAATTACAAACCATAAACAATGGCAATTCAAAAGCCAAGGGTCATTTTCACATACTTATATTTGATGTAAGTAAAGCAAAGCTCTCATAATGGTTCATCATACATATTACTGCTATTCTTACATTATAACTGTGATAAATTATAACTAATTTATTTTAAAAAGGAGAAAGAAGGCTGTAATTTTTAGATGATCTTACATAATTCAATGACTACATTTTTAATCCAATAATATTATTTAAGAGAGGCTTTTTATGATAAAATTCAACTCTTTTGATGAGGGTCTTAAAGTACCGATACCACAGTGTATATATTACAACACATTTCTTCTGTTTTGCAGGATGAGCAAGGAAGCAGTGACAAGGAAATGAGACCAGCTCTTCTGCCACAAAAAAAGAACATCATGCTCGGCAATATTAAAGAAGAAGTTTGAAATTTTCTGGGACCTAATACAGTTTCCTCATTTATCTTGTCTACACACATTTTAATGACCTTCAGGATTTTTTTGTGGCTAAAAGCTTCAAGATATACTGAAAGAGACAAAAATAATTGTTACAAAAATACTTGTAAGTTAGGGTGTGAAATTATAAGAAAACAAGTTTACATAAAATATTTTCTGGTATATGAATGTATGCAAACTTTATTTCATATGCAGCAATGAAAAGGTTGCAAAACAAACACACACTTTATGCAGAAGAATCTTAAGTTAAAACAAATTCTGAATAAGTGTCAAATTTCTTTAGCTATATTTTATATTTCATTTACAAAGAAAATGCATTATGTCTTAGAAATATCTGCTGGAAGAAACTATCTCTCTCAACTACAAATTTTAAAATAACAATTTATACAGAAATCACGTAAAGTATTATTTTTAAATTGCAGTTTTAGAATTAGTATCTTGCAGCAGACTTTTCTAAGACAGAACATTCACAGAAAGATATTGTAGATGGAGAGTTGGTATTCCAACACAGCATTGCACCTCGTAAGTTCTTTTCTGGTTTGCCAGTGCACTCTAACAAAATAAATAAGCTCTCGCAGACACACAGCAGAAACAAATTCTGTTGCAATTTGAAGATTGTTTCGCATAAGCCTCACTAAGTCACACTAGGAATGACATTTTTTAAGTGAAATTCCACTGCCATTCTCTGTGAAGAATACACTTTGGTGCAGTGGGCAGTTACTTGAAAGACATTATAAATGAATCTGAAACCACCCAAAACTGACAGAACATCAAAATTTGAACTCAAGGCAGGGCAGATAAACAACAAAACACACAATATAAGTTTCATTATACATCATAGGAAATTCAAAATTCTGACACATGAAATGGATCAACAAGGGATTTTGGTAAGAGGACTCCAAGAAATGAGAAATACTAATCAGGAATGAATGTAATCACAAGAATGTCGAATTTACAAGATAATATTATCATGGAAGAGAATAATGAGGCAATATCCAAAATTTGTGACAAGATTTGCAGTGTAGATAAATATAATAGTCTATAAATAGGATTCAAGGCTCAGTCTCCCGAGCTTTCAACAATGACTATAAAAACTGCAGCACCATGGTAATAAAATGACAGGAACGAATACACAAGTGCAATCGTTTTGAGATCTTGTGGGCCTGATGGCACAAATATTAACAAAAAAAAAAAAAAAAAAAAAAAAAAAAAAATCATACCACAATTAAAATGGGATACTTTTGATGCCCAATTATGAAGGGAAGAAAAATAGATGTTCTATACTAAAGGTGGCACAAAGAAGAACAAACAAAGTAGTGTAAGACTGGTGGGATTCTGCAGAAATCTTTACATGTCCTCAATGTCAACACACTGAAATGCCCCAACATCAGGTGGCCAAGGAGATGTGCATGTGCAGAACACATGATATAGGTGGTCCAACAGGTTGTCTACCAACACCTCCACCAGAACATGAGTGAACTAAATTGTGATCACAGGTGCCTGTGCTTAATGTTACAGCATTCAAACAGCCTGTTCTAGAAGAAAGAAAGCCCAGATTGAAACAAATTGCTGAACAATCCCAGTAACTCAAGGAATGAATGCCAATGGTGAAATGAAATGGATGAATGTGATGAAACAGTGGAAGATGCTTGCCAATCTTGGATAAGGTACCAGATTAAATAAAACATAAGAATCATGCCTGGTACTCATAATCAAAGAACAATGACCCAAAAAATAATGAAGATGCACAAATGCCAAAATAAAAAAGATTTACTTTCAGTGATTGAAACAAACAGTAAGCAAACTTAAATTATTACAAGAAAATATCGAGCAGACAGCTTCAGAATATCATACTCTGACAAAAAGAATTAATAAATAAACAATAAAATGAACCTTAGCAATAGAGAGAACACAGAAATTTTAGTATAAATATTCTACAAATCAGTTAAAAAAATATCCTGCAGGAGCACTAAAAGGCAAATATGACCCTAAACTGAATGTTGTCTTTTCCTCTTTCATTAGCACTGTGTCTCGTCCCTCCACTACACTTTTCCAGCACAAAATGTGAAAATTTTTGCAAACCAAAAATTTTGGTGAGGAGGGGGGGGGGGGGAGATGAGGACTCAGGCAGATGGTTTCTTCTCTTTTCCATCAGAATCTTTTAAACATGAGCATATTAACATTTTTTCACAGTTTTTGTATACTTATATATCTTTATATACTGGGTGTGATGAATAATGGTATGAAATTCAGTTCTTTAAGATTTCAGAATGCACAATGCGCAAAAAGCATATTTTATCAAATAGTATTCATAAAATGTAATAATGGAAAGTCCAGGTTGGAATAAATAATATAGTGAGGACAGTTTACAACTCACCGCAAAGACGTGGCGACGAGCTGCGACAGGCACATACAAAAGACACACACATACAACACATTCAGCTATCAGCCCTGGCCTTCTTCAGAAAATAGAGCACTCACGCAATCACACAGGCACACAACACAGTCATACAACCATCACCTCCGACTGCCACACTTCGAATCACGCTCTGCAGCGAATCGGGGACGGGAGGGGAGGGGGAGGGGATAGAAAGGTTACGTCACGGTGGTGGGGATGGGTTAGATGGGAATAACGAGATGCAGCTTAGGAATGGAGTGGGGAGGCGGGTGAGCGGAGAAAATAAAATAAAGTAAAATAATATAGATATATATATATATATATAAAATGCATGCACACTGCAAGTACACAAGACCGCATACAAACACATACATATATACACACACACACACACACACACACACACACGCATACACACACACACACACACACACACACACACACACACACACACACACACACACATATATATATATATATACACACACACGATCACACATTCACACACCACTCAAAATAGGTGAGGTTTGGGATAGAGAGGTAGGAACTGTAAGGTATGGAAAAATATATATATATAGGGAAGTTATCGTAGGTTTAGGCCTGGTTGATTTCGGGATCGGAGAATGTATTGTAGGGATAACTCCCATCTGTGCAGTTCAGAAAAGCTGGTGGTGGATGGGAGGATCCAGATGGCCCGGGTTGTGAAGCAGCCATTGAAATCAAGCATGTGCTCCGCTGCATGCTGTGCCACAGGGTGGTCCACCTTGTTTTTGGCCACAGTTTGGCGGTGGCCATTCATCCTAATGGACAGCTGGTTGGTGGTCATGCCAATATAGAAAGCTGTACAGTGCTTGCAGCACAGTTGGTAAATTACATGGCTGCTTTCACAAGTGGCCCGGCCTCTGATAGGGTAGGATAAGCCTGTGACAGGACTGGAATAGGAAGTGCTGGGTGGGTGGATTGGACAGGTCTTGCAGCGGGGTCTTCCACAAGGATATGATCCCTGTGGCAGTGAGCTGGGTTTCTGGGTGGCATAAGGATGAACTAGGATGTAGTGAAGGTTGGGAGGGCGACGGAACACCACTTTAGGAGGGGTGGAAAGTATCTTGGGCAGGATGTCTCTCTGTTCTGGGCACGATGATAGAAAATCAAAACCTTGGCGAAGGATGGAATTTAGTTGTTCGAGACCAGGGTAGTACTGGGTGACAAGGGGAGCGCTCTTTTGTGGATGGTTACTGGTGTTAGGAAGAGGATTTGGGGTGTGTGAGGATATGGCACGGGAGATTTGTTTGCGGACTAGGTCTGTGGGGTAGTTTCTGTTTGTGAAGGCCTTTGTGAGACCTTCAGCATATTCAGAAAGGGAATTCTTGTCACTGCAGATATGCTGTCCACGGGTGGCTAGGCTGTAAGGGAGGGATTTTTTGACGTGGAAGGGATGGCAACTGTCAGAATGTAGGTACTGTTGGTGGTTGGTAGGTTTAATATGGACGGAAGTGTGAATGGAGCCATCAGTGAGGTGGAGGTTGACATCCAGGAATGTGGCATGGTTGGTTGAGGAAGACCAGGTGAAGTGGATGGGAGAGAAGGAATTGAGGTTCTGAAGAAAGGAGGATAGGGTGTCCTGGCCCTGAGTCCAGATCATGAAAATATCATCAATGAACCGGAACCAGGCCAGAGGCTTGAGGTTTTGGGATGCTAGGAAGGATTCCTCCAGACGGCCCATGAACAGGTTGGCATAGGAGGGTGCCATGCGGGTGCCCATGGCTGTGCCTTGGATTTGATGGTAAACTTTCCCCTCAAAGGAAATGTAGTCGTTAAGTAGGATGAAATTGGTAAGGGTTATGAGGAATGAGGTATCAGGCTTGCGTTCAGAGGGACGTTGGGAGAGGTAGTGTTCCAGAGCGGCAAGGCCATGGGCATGTGGGATGTTGGTGTATAGGGAGGTGGCATCCACTGTGACAAGTAAAGATCCAGGAGGCAAAGGGGTGGGAATGGTGGAGAGTCGGTGAAGGAAATGGTTGGTATCCTTGATGTGGGAAGGTAGATTTTGAACAATAGGTTGGAGGTGTTGGTCAACTAGGGCTGAAATTCGTTCGGTAGGAGCACAGTAACCAGCCACAATAGGGCGTCCAGGATTATTAGGTTTGTGAATTTTGGGGAGCATGTAAAAGGTGGGTGTGCGGGGTGTTGCTGGGGTGAGGAGGGAGATGGATTCAGGGGAGAGTTTCTGGGAGGGGCCATAGGATTTTAGTAGGGATTGGAGATCTTGTTGGACTTTGGGGATGGGGTCAATCTGGCACAACTTGTAGGTGGAGGTGTCAGAGAGTTGGCGGAGCCCTTCTGCCAGGTAGTCACTGTGATCCATAACTACAGTGGTGGAACCTTTATCAGCAGGGAGGATGATGATGTCAGGATTAGTTTTAAGGTTTTGGATGGCTCTTCTTTCTTCTGCTGAAAGGTTTGAGTTCTTGGGAAGGGACTTGGGAAAGGATGGCGAGGACAAGTTGGAGGTGAGAAACTCTTGGAGGGTAACCAGAGGGTGGTTAGGTGGGAGTGCAGGGGGATCTTTGTTGGATGGTGGTATGAATTGGGACAGGCAGGGTTCAATATTGGGATTAGGTAGATTGCGGTCAGAGGGATTGGTGGCAAAGTAGTGTTTCCATCGTAGGGATTGGGAAAAGGAGAGTAGGTCTTTGACAAGACCAACATGATTGAACTGGGGTGTAGGACTAAAGGTAAGACCTTTGGATAGAACGGAAACTTCAGTGGGGTTTAGGTTTTTTGTGGATAGGTTGACCACAGTGTTCTGGGGTTGTTTTGGTATTGGATGTTGTGGTAGGGAGTTTGGAGGGATGAGGTAGGTTCGAGAGGTCAGCTAAGCATGGTCTGGGACCCATGAGGGGCTCACGAGGAGGAACACTGTGGTTCGGATAGGGATTGGATATGGGTGCTCCAAGTCGGCAATATGATGTCAGCAGGCTGGACAGTTTGTGGAGGTGGTGTTTGGAATGCTCCTCCAGTTGCTGGAGAGCAAAGGATTCGATCATGGAGATGGGATGTAGGTATTTTTGGTTACACAATAGTAATATCTTACGGAGGGAGAGAAGGTAGCTAAGGGATTTATGAGCCATGGAGAGGTGATTTTGTAGGACTAGGTTCATGAGGGATAAGGATTGTTGGAATCTGAAAAGGTGCAGGTCATTGTGGAAGGAGGGGTGGGATCCAGACAATGGAATTTTTAAGGTTAGACCGTTGGGAGGGATACCATGACTTAGACAGCATTTTAGGAATAGGATGTGGGATTGGGTTTTGGCCAGGGAAAGGGATACTTTCCTGAACTGGTACAGATAGAAGGAGCAGGGGTCCATTGGGACAGGGATGGTGCCAGAAACTCTCCCCTGAATCCATCTCCCTCCTCACCCCAGCAACACCCCGCACACCCACCTTTTACATGCTCCCCAAAATTCACAAACCTAATAATCCTGGACGCCCTATTGTGGCTGGTTACTGTGCTCCTACCGAACGAATTTCAGCCCTAGTTGACCAACACCTCCAACCTATTGTTCAAAATCTACCTTCCCACATCAAGGATACCAACCATTTCCTTCACCGACTCTCCACCATTCCCACCCCTTTGCCTCCTGGATCTTTACTTGTCACAGTGGATGCCACCTCCCTATACACCAACATCCCACATGCCCATGGCCTTGCCGCTCTGGAACACTACCTCTCCCAACGTCCCTCTGAACGCAAGCCTGATACCTCATTCCTCATAACCCTTACCAATTTCATCCTACTTAACGACTACTTTTCCTTTGAGGGGAAAGTTTACCATCAAATCCAAGGCACAGCCATGGGCACCCGCATGGCACCCTCCTATGCCAACCTGTTCATGGGCCGTCTGGAGGAATCCTTCCTAGCATCCCAAAACCTCAAGCCTCTGGCCTGGTTCCGGTTCATTGATGATATTTTCATGATCTGGACTCAGGGCCAGGACACCCTATCCTCCTTTCTTCAGAACCTCAATTCCTTCTCTCCCATCCACTTCACCTGGTCTTCCTCAACCAACCATGCCACATTCCTGGATGTCAACCTCCACCTCACTGATGGCTCCATTCACACTTCCGTCCATATTAAACCTACCAACCACCAACAGTACCTACATTCTGACAGTTGCCATCCCTTCCACGTCAAAAAATCCCTCCCTTACGGCCTAGCCACCCGTGGACAGCATATCTGCAGTGACAAGAATTCCCTTTCTGAATATGCTGAAGGTCTCACAAAGGCCTTCACAAACAGAAACTACCCCACAGACCTAGTCCGCAAACAAATCTCCCGTGCCATATCCTCACACACCCCAAATCCTCTTCCTAACACCAGTAACCATCCACAAAAGAGCGCTCCCCTTGTCACCCAGTACTACCCTGGTCTCGAACAACTAAATTCCATCCTTCGCCAAGGTTTTGATTTTCTATCATCGTGCCCAGAACAGAGAGACATCCTGCCCAAGATACTTTCCACCCCTCCTAAAGTGGTGTTCCGTCGCCCTCCCAACCTTCACTACATCCTAGTTCATCCTTATGCCACCCCGAAACCCAGCTCACTGCCACAGGGATCATATCCTTGTGGAAGACCCCGCTGCAAGACCTGTCCAATCCACCCACCCAGCACTTCCTATTCCAGTCCTGTCACAGGCTTATCCTACCCTATCAGAGGCCGGGCCACTTGTGAAAGCAGCCATGTAATTTACCAACTGTGCTGCAAGCACTGTACAGCTTTCTATATTGGCATGACCACCAACCAGCTGTCCATTAGGATGAATGGCCACCGCCAAACTGTGGCCAAAAACAAGGTGGACCACCCTGTAACACAGCAT